>JAJOZX010000040.1:1967500-2565502 GCA_023014485.1 Bathynomus jamesi | reverse complement strand
CGGCGGTGAGGTACCTTATCAAAGGCTTTCTGAAAGTCGAGATAAAGTATATCAATCGCCCTACTCTTATCGTACTCACTCAACATGACGTGGAAAAACTCGAGCAAGTTGGTGAGACACGACCTATGCCGTCTAAACCCATGTTGGGAGTCCCCAAGCAGCTTGTAGGAATCCAAATGGTCAACGATTCTATCAGCTATTATCCTTTCTAATAATTTACCTACAACTGAAGTGAGACTAATAGGACGATAGTTCCCTGGACTTTCGTGATCCCCTTTCTTAAAGATAGGGGTCACGTTGGCCTCCTCCAGTCACCAGGCACCTGGCCCATCTCCAACGATTTGTTGAAGACTGTAGCCAGGTGGGGAGCCACCTGGTCGCGCACTTCTCGCAAAACACTGGGGAGAAACTGGTCTGGCCCAGGAGCCTTAAACGCGCTCAGTTTGTCTATTCTATGAGCAACGACTGTCGCGGTACATCTAACACTATCCAGGTCAGCACCTTCGTGCCTCACAGCTGGCTCGGGGATGACGCGGGTATCCTCCCTGGTGAACACTCCCGCAAAGTACTCATTAAGCACTTAGCGATGTCCGCGTCGGAGGTCCGCAGAACGCCGCTTCCGTCCTTTAAAGGACCTATCATGCTTCTAATAGGCTTTCTACTATTAACATAACTGAAGAACTCCTTAGGGTTCCTCTTGCAGAGGCTTGCCACCCGTAGTTCTTCGTTACGTTTCGCTAGCCTAACCTTCGCCTTCACTTCCCTACACAGGCGGACATACGCTTCAGTGTTCTCGTGGGAACGATTGGCCTTCGCCCTCCTATACACTACTTTCCTATTTCGGATAGCCGAAGCGATGCCACGATTGAACCACTTAGGCTGCGTTGAAGCAGGGGTGACCGGTTTTGAGGGTATGGCAGCAGACTGCAGCACCATAAACTCATCCCGGAATGCACTCCACACTCCCTCAACATCGCCGCCAACCTCTAACCCCATCTCTGCTACGCTATCCCTGAGGCTAACAAAGTTCGCCCGCCGGAGATCGAGCTTACTGCCTCTCGAGTTACTACGCTTCACCCGAGGGACGCACACACGGAACCTAATAAGACCGTGATCACTCCCGCCCAACGATTCGTCAACGGTGAGGCCAGTGACGAGGTTGTCTTCGGTCGTGAATACTAAGTCTAGAACGCTTTCGCCTCGTGTAGGCTCGTTGACCCACTGAGTGAGGAAGTTCTCATCAGCAAAGTCAACTAGCCTCCTCCCTTCAGCATCGGCAGTCCTGTTTTCCCACTTTATGCCGCGACAGTTGAAGTCTCCTAAAACTACACACACCCTATCCCCTAGCAGGCTACTGAGTTCGGTGTACAGGGCTGTATCCTCCTCGAGGAGGAGATGCGGAGGTCTGTACACCAAGATTAACCTATAGTTCGTCCCTCCCACGTTCAGATCGACGCCAAGCAGCTCCCGTTCCGACCGGAACTGGCAGTCAACCGGACTCAACGTGTCTCTGACGTATATTAGTACCCCACCCCCCTCCCCACGGGTGCGGTCTTTGCGAAACATTCTATACCCGGGAATTTCGAACTCCCCAACGTAGTCCCTACGATCAGTATGAATCCAGGACTCGGTGATAGCAACGATATCCTGGTATTCTGATGCTAAGAGCGCCCGTAGCTCGCGAAACTTGTTCCTAATTGACCTAGCATTAAAAAGCATTGCACGGAGGGAGCCTTCCCTATTCTGACCGCCCCCTAGCACGACCCGTTTCCCGAACAGCCAGGCTGTCGGGAGTTGAAGAGCCCCTCACTAACGAGGGGGCAACTTCCACAGGAGACTGAGCCCCCTCCAACGTAGGAGGAGGGTCACCCATCTGTACTTCGCCGCACCCTTCAGTCGAAGGTACGTCCGCCACCGGCTCATCCTCATCTCTCCCCGGTGGGGGCCCATCATCTCTCCCAGGACTCGACCTCACCATTCTGTATAGGTGCCGGTCGAGCAGCGCGCCTAGCACACCTTTACCCTTGTCATTGAGGTGGACACCATCCCTCTGGTAAAGGTCCCACCTACCCGAAAATGCATCGAAGGGGTCAATAAACTTCACGCCCAGCGGAACGCACAAGTCTTGTACCCTCTCGTTGATGCCAATGACCTTACTGAGCGAGTGGTCACTGACATTCATTCGCGGTAAAATACCCATTAACATTCCCCTGTCTGTCTTCAGTTTTAGATCATCCGCAAGAGACATGATCTCGGTGATGATCCCTTCTGTAAGACCTACCCCACCGCCTTTGAGGAACAGGTCATTGCCACCAGCGTGGACAACGATCGCAGTCCTCCGACTATCCACGCGCACCTTCTCTACCTCCTTCCTTAAGTGCGCCGTTCCCCGCCCAGGTAAGCACCTTACCTTCCTCCCATCCCGGTTTGCAGAAGCAAAGTACTTCTCCTGGCCCCTGATCTGCGAGTCCCCAATCAAAACGGTGTCTTCCTCCTTCGAGCACAGGAGACTAAAGCGGTTAGAGGTCTTGACAGGGGCAACTGGGGTCTCAGGCTTCGGCTTCGCAGCCTTCTTGCCCGAGACCTTTCGAAACCCGTCGCCACCCATACACGCAGTTACACCACCCGACCCACCCCGACAGGTAGCTACATCCTTCGGTTTCTTTGGGCCATCAGCAGGCCCCTTCCCACCCTTCTCTATCGATCCCTTCCCACCCTTCTCTATCAGCCCCTTCTTTGAGCCCTCCCTTTGTTCTTGATACTTAATCTTACAGTTTGAATCTGCTGGTGTGTTTTTAATTTGATCTTGTCCACTGGGTTGGATTTCCAGTGCTACGACCCTAGCTTCAAGCTTTTTTACTAATTCCTTTAGCTCTTTAACTTCCTTTTCGTGGTTGTCTCTAAGTTTACAAAACAAACATACACTAAGGGATGTGATATCGCTGATACTACCCTCTGGGAAGTCTACGCACCAATGATTAACTTTACATTTAAAGCATTCTGCTTTCAATTTAGCTGGCCCTGCCATATTTTCTTTTTTTTTGTTTTTTCTGAATACTCTGAATAAGATAAAGCGTTCTAGCAATGAAAACTATCCAAAAACGTTATGACCAGTATATAAAAAAGGGGGGGGGGGTGAATTAATCCCGCGCGTAGCCGCACCCGCCTTTTGCAAGTGACGTTCATTCCTTCCAGAAGACTACACCTCTCCTGCTGCCGCACCGACCAAAGGTCTCCCCAGGGCCGGACCGTCCCAAACGTGTCGCAGCTACCAACTGACAAACACTCGCGACGCAAGCGTCACGGATTTTCCGCCAGGAGCGACAGCGAGATGCAGCCCCTTACTAAGTCTTACTAGTCACTCACAAGTGGGCCAGACTCTTAGAATCCAGTGTTCAAGGGATATCCCACCAGACCCAGAGGCTACGCCCGAGACTTTACGCTGGCCTGGCAGCCAGCTGGGCAGTAAAGCCCTCTCACCTCAGAGCAGTACAGCCAAGCACCATCAATTGGTCACCAAAGAACGGTCGCAGGGGGCTGGTCAAGCCATTACGCGTTAGGAATGGGCTTAACGGGGCACTAGCCACACTCCATTCATCGCGCCCCTACGCCTGGGACCCCTCCATCCCAGTCTCTCACAACCTACGAGCGTTAAATGGTGTTATTTATAGAGGTTCCAAAGCCTCTCTTCCCACGCATGAGGTAGCAGTAGGGTCCTAATAGTAAAAGAAGAGAAAAAGACTTAATACTAAAAGAAAAGTTTTTTTTTTTTTTTTTTTTTTTTGCAGTGAGAGGAGAACAACCTTAACGTAATCTAAAAGGACAGAGTAGGGATGGGATGGGGTCCTAGTAACCCACGGGACGGGATTGTGCAAAATACTTTACCCGCCCTCCCGAAAGAGAGAGAGAACCTAAAGGAGCTGGCAGCCAGTTCCTCTAGAATCCCACGACTCGGGACCGGAGGGCTGTCACACCCCAAGTATAAAGTTTACTACATCCAGAAGAAATGTGCATAACCTTTATACCCCCTGCGGAGAGAAGAGGGGGGGGAGGAGAGAGAGAAAGAGGGGGGAGAGAGAGAGAGAAGAGTTACAAGGAGTTACAAGGAAAAGAAGTACCTCAAAAAAGGGCCTTTGCGGCCCATACCGAGGAGGTACCAAATGGCAACGGGTGCCAGGGAAAATTTGTCTTTCAAACTATGCTAGCAGTAGTAGAAAACTGGATAGAAAAGTAGAAGGCTCTCTCCCCACCCTCCGCTCCCTCCCTGCCAGAGGCAGGTACGGAAAAGGTTGAAGAAAATACCTTGACCCTGGAAAAGTAGCCAAGGAAATTTTACAGGAAAGTGGAGAATATATAAATAGCTCTATATTTAGCTGCTCACAGAGAACCGAGCAAGCGAACTCCTGCAGAGTTTTCTGAGGTTTTAATCTTAAACTATGAGTGTGTTCTGTACTTTGTCTAGCCTATTTTTAAACAGATTTACACTTTGACTGGAAACATCCTCTGAGGGGAAGTTGGTTCCAGATATCAACTATTTTACAGGAAAAAAAATTTCCGCAGACTGAGGTCCTAAATGTCTTTACACACTCAAATAGTGTGCAAGATTTCGTCTAACCTTTCTTGAACTGATCCACAGAGGAACTGTTCACAACTTCCGAAGGTAACCTGTTCCATGTGTCACAGATCTTAACGTAACGAATTCCCACACACACTAGTCCTAAACCGTTTCAAATCCAATTCCAACCATTGTTGCGAGTTGGGTTATCATTTAAACTAAACATACTTCTAAAATCGACATCGTTGAACCCTCGTAAGAGCTTGAAAACTCGATCAGTTGACCGCGCAGCCTCCGAGTTTCAAGCGAAAACAAGTTCAGGGCGCGTAACCGTCGATTGTAGCCCATATGCCTAACGGAAGGGATCAACTTTGTGGCCCTCGCCTGCACTCGCTCCAGCCTCTCAATATCTTTCCTGAGGGTGGGCGACCAGAACTGCACAGCATACTCCAGGTACGGCCGAACAAGGGAATTGTACAGTGAGAGCACAATCTCCTTGTTCCGAAACTGAAATTGCCTCCTGATATAACCCAATAGTTTCTGGGCTTTCTTTTCCATCTCTACACACTGTTTCGTAAACTTAAGGTCGCTGCTAATTAGCACACCCAAGTCCTTTTCTAAATCAGTCACCTCGATATTACTGCCCAACATCGAGTAGTCCGACTTGGGATTGGCGTAGCCAATGTGCATCACTTTGCATTTACCCAAGTTAAACGGCATTGCCATTTTTCGGACCACTCTCCTATCCTACCTAGGTCCGCACGCAGTTCCTCGATCGTCGGGCGTCCCAACATTGGCCCCAAGTTTGGTGTCATCAGCGAATTTGGCGATCCGACTGACGATGCCACCGTCGATATATTTATGTAAATGGTAAACAACAGTGGCCCCAAAACGGAACCCTGAGGAACCCCACTAGTGACCGAGGCCCAACCCGAACTAGCCCCTTTAATTACCACCCTCTGCCGCCTATTCCTTAGCCAGTTTTCAATCCACCTACCTATTTCCCCACCGATACCCAGCGCGCGCACTTTCGCCATTAGCCGGCGGTGAGGTACCTTATCAAAGGCTTTCTGAAAGTCGAGATAAAGTATATCAATCGCCCTACTCTTATCGTACTCACTCAACATGACGTGGAAAAACTCGAGCAAGTTGGTGAGACACGACCTATGCCGTCTAAACCCATGTTGGGAGTCCCCAAGCAGCTTGTAGGAATCCAAATGGTCAACGATTCTATCAGCTATTATCCTTTCTAATAATTTACCTACAACTGAAGTGAGACTAATAGGACGATAGTTCCCTGGACTTTCGTGATCCCCTTTCTTAAAGATAGGGGTCACGTTGGCCTCTCTCAGTCACCAGGCACCTGGCCCGTCTCCAACGATTTGTTGAAGACTGTAGCCAGGTGGGGAGCCACCTGGTCGCGCACTTCTCGCAAAACACTGGGGAGAAACTGGTCTGGCCCAGGAGCCTTAAACGCGCTCAGTTTGTCTATTCTATGAGCAACGACTGTCGCGGTACATCTAACACTATCCAGGTCAGCACCTTCGTGCCTCACAGCTGGCTCGGGGATGACGCGGGTATCCTCCCTGGTGAACACTCCCGCAAAGTACTCATTAAGCACCTTAGCGATGTCCGCGTCGGAGGTCCGCAGAACGCCGCTTCCGTCCTTTAAAGGACCTATCATGCTTCTAATAGGCTTTCTACTATTAACATAACTGAAGAACTCCTTAGGGTTCCTCTTGCAGAGGCTTGCCACCCGTAGTTCTTCGTTACGTTTCGCTAGCCTAACCTTCGCCTTCACTTCCCTACACAGGCGGACATACGCTTCAGTGTTCTCGTGGGAACGATTGGCCTTCGCCTCCTATACACTACTTTCCTATTTCGGATAGCCGAAGCGATGCCACGATTGAACCACTTAGGCTGCGTTGAAGCAGGGGTGACCAGTTTTGAGGGTATGGCAGCAGACTGCAGCACCATAAACTCATCCCGGAGGGGGGAGAGAGAGAGAGAAGAGGGGGGAGAGAGAGAGAGAAGAGGGGAGAGAGAGAGAGAGAAGAGGGGAGAGAGAGAGAGAGAGAAGAGGGGAGAGAGAGAGAGAGAAGAGGGGAGAGAGAGAGAGAGAGAGAAGAGGGGAGAGAGAGAGAGAGAAGAGGGGAGAGAGAGAGAGAGAGAAGAGGAGGAGAGAGAGAGAGAGAAGAGGGGAGAGAGAGAGAGAGAAGAGGGGAGAGAGAGAGAGAAGAGAGAGGGAGAGAGAGAGAGAGAGAGAGAGAAGAGGGGGGAGAGAGAAGAGAGAGAGAAGAGAGTTACAAGGAGTTACAAGGAAAAGAAGTACCTCAAAAGGCCTTGCGGCCCATACCGAGGAGGTACCAATGGCAACGGGTGCCAGGGAAAATTTTGTCTTTCAACTATCCTAGCAGTAGTAGAAAACTGGATAGAAAAGTAGAAGGCTCTCTCCCCACCCTCCGCTCCCTCCCTGCCAGAGGCAGGTACGGAAAAAGGTTGAAGAAAATACCTTGACCCTGGAAAAGTAGCCAAGGAAATTTTACAGGAAAGTGGAGAATATATAAATAGCTCTATATTTAGCTTGCTCACAGAGACACCGAGCAAGCGAACTCCTGCAGAGTTTTCTGAGGTTTTAATCTTAAACTATGAGTGTGTTCAGTACTTTGTCTAGCCTATTTTTAAACAGATTTACACTTTGACTGGAAACACCTCTGAGGGAAGTTGGTTCCAGATATTAACTATTTTATAGGAAAAGAAATTTCCGCAGACTGAGGTCCTAAATGTCTTTACACACTCAAATAGTGTGCAAGATTTCGTCTAACCTTTTCTTGAACTGATCCACAGAGGAACTGTTCACAACTTCCGAAGGTAACCTGTTCCATGTGTCACAGATCTTATACGTAACGTAATTCCCACACACACTAGTCCTAAACCGTTTCAAATCCAACTTCCAACCATTGTTGCGAGTTGGGTTATCATTTAAACTAAACATACTTCTAAAATCGACATCGTTGAACCCTCGTAAGAGCTTGAAAACCTCGATCAGTTGACCGCGCAGCCTCCGAGTTTCAAGCGAAAACAAGTTCAGGGCGCGTAACCGTCGATTGTAGCCCATATGCCTAACGGAAGGGATCAACTTTGTGGCCCTCGCCTGCACTCGCTCCAGCCTCTCAATATCTTTCCTGAGGGTGGGCGACCAGAACTGCACAGCATACTCCAGGTACGGCCGAACAAGGGAGAGAGAGAGAGAGAGAGAGAGAGAGAGAGAGAGAGAGTTACAAGGAGTTACAAGGAAAAGAAGTACCTCAAAAGGCCTTGCGGCCCATACCGAGGAGGTACCAATGGCAACGGGTGCCAGGGAAAATTTTGTCTTTCAAACTATGCTAGCAGTAGTAGAAAACTGGATAGAAAAGTAGAAGGCTCTCTCCCCACCCTCCGCTCCCTCCCTGCCAGAGGCAGGTACGGAAAAAGGTTGAAGAAAATACCTTGACCCTGGAAAAGTAGCCAAGGAAATTTTACAGGAAAGTGGAGAATATATAAATAGCTCTATATTTAGCTTGCTCACAGAGACACCGAGCAAGCGAACTCCTGCAGAGTTTTCTGAGGTTTTAATCTTAAACTATGAGTGTGTTCTGTACTTTGTCTAGCCTATTTTTAAACAGATTTACACTTTGACTGGAAACATCCTCTGAGGGAAGTTGGTTCCAGATATCAACTATTTTACAGGAAAAGAAATTTCCGCAGACTGAGGTCCTAAATGTCTTTACACACTCAAATAGTGTGCAAGATTTCGTCTAACCTTTTCTTGAACTGATCCACAGAGGAACTGTTCACAACTTCCGAAGGTAACCTGTTCCATGTGTCACAGATCTTATACGTAACGTAATTCCCACACACACTAGTCCTAAACCGTTTCAAATCCAACTTCCAACCATTGTTGCGAGTTGGGTTATCATTTAAACTAAACATACTTCTAAAATCGACATCGTTGAACCCTCGTAAGAGCTTGAAAACCTCGATCAGTTGACCGCGCAGCCTCCGAGTTTCAAGCGAAAACAAGTTCAGGGCGCGTAACCGTCGATTGTAGCCCATATGCCTAACGGAAGGGATCAACTTTGTGGCCCTCGCCTGCACTCGCTCCAGCCTCTCAATATCTTTCCTGAGGGTGGGCGACCAGAACTGCACAGCATACTCCAGGTACGGCCGAACAAGGGAATTGTACAGTGAGAGCACAATCTCCTTGTTCCGAAACTGAAATTGCCTCCTGATATAACCCAATAGTTTCTGGGCTTTCTTTTCCATCTCTACACACTGTTTCGTAAACTTAAGGTCGCTGCTAATTAGCACACCCAAGTCCTTTTCTAAATCAGTCACCTCGATATTACTGCCCAACATCGAGTAGTCCGACTTGGGATTGGCGTAGCCAATGTGCATCACTTTGCATTTACCCAAGTTAAACGGCATTTGCCATTTTTCGGACCACTCTCCTATCCTACCTAGGTCCGCACGCAGTTCCTCGATCGCTTCGGGCGTCCCAACATTGGCCCCAAGCTTGGTGTCATCAGCGAATTTGGCGATCCGACTGACGATGCCACCGTCGATATCATTTATGTAAATGGTAAACAACAGCGGCCCCAAAACGGAACCCTGAGGAACCCCACTAGTGACCGAGGCCCAACCCGAACTAGCCCCTTTAATTACCACCCTCTGCCGCCTATTCCTCAGCCAGTTTTCAATCCACCTACCTATTTCCCCACCGATACCCAGCGCGCGCACTTTCGCCATTAGCCGGCGGTGAGGTACTTTATCAAAGGCTTTCTGAAAGTCGAGATAAAGTGTATCAATCGCCCTACTCTTATCGTACTTACTCAACATGACGTGGAAAAACTCGAGTAAGTTGGTGAGACACGACCTATGCCGTCTAAACCCATGTTGGGATTCCCCAAGCAGCTTGTAGGAATCCAAATGGTCAACGATTCTATCAGCTATTATCCTTTCTAATAATTTACCTACTACTGAAGTGAGACTAATAGGACGATAGTTCCCTGGACTTTCGTGATCCCCTTTCTTAAAGATAGGGGTCACGTTGGCCTCCCTCCAGTCACCAGGCACCTGGCCCATCACCAACGATTTGTTGAAGACTGTAGCCAGGTGGGGAGCCACCTGGTCGCGCACTTCTCGCAAAACACTGTGGAGAAACTGGTCTGGCCCAGGAGCCTTAAACGCGCTCAGTTTGTCTATTCTATGAGCAACGACTGTCGCGGTACATCTAACACTATCCAGGCCAGCACCTTCGTGCCTCACAGCTGGCTCGGGGATGACGCGGGTATCCTCCCTGGTGAACACTCCCGCAAAGTACTCATTAAGCACATTAGCGATGTCCGCGTCGGAGGTCCGCAGAATGCCGCTTCCGTCCTTTAAAGGACCTATCATGCTTCTAATGGGCTTTCTACTATTAACATAACTGAAGAACTCCTTAGGGTTCCCCTTGCAGAGGCTTGCCACCCCTAGTTCTTCGTTACGTTTCGCTAGCCTAACCTTCGCCTTCACTTCCCTACACAGGCGGACATACGCTTCAGTGTTCTCGTGGGAATGATTGGCCTTCGCCCTCCTATACGCTAGTTTCCTATTTCGGATAGCCGAAGCAATGCCACGATTGAACCACTTAGGCTGCGTTGAAGCAGGGGTGACCGGTTTTGAGGGTATGGCAGCAGACTGCAGCACCATAAACTCATCCCGGAATGCACTCCACACTCCCTCAACATCGCCGCCAACCTCTAACCCCATCTCTCCTACGCTATCCCTGAGGCTAACAAAGTTTGCCCGCCGGAGATCGAGCTTACTGCCTCTCGAGTTACTACACTTCACCCGAGGGACGCACACACGGAACCTAATAAGACCGTGATCACTCCCACCCAACGATTCATCAACGGTGAGGCCAGTGACGAGGTTGTCTTCAGTCGTGAATACTAAGTCTAGAACGCTTTCGCCTCGTGTAGGCTCGTTGACCCACTGAGTGAGGAAGTTCTCATCAGCAAAGTCAACTAGCCTCCTCCCTTCAGCATCGGCAGTCCTGTTTTCCCACTTTATGTCGCGACAGTTGAAGTCTCCTAAAACTACACACACCCTATCCCCTAGCAGGCTACTGAGTTCGGTGTACAGGGCTGTATCATCCTCGAGGAGGAGATGCGGAGGTCTGTACACCAAGATTAACCTATAGTTCGTCCCTCCCACGTTCAGATCGACGCCAAGCAGCTCCCGTTCCGACCGGAACTGGCAGTCAACCGGACTCAACGTGTCTCTGACACGGAGAGGAGAGAGAGAAGAGGAGAGAGAGAAGAGTCAGAGTGGGTGCTAGGAGGGCCATTTGGCCTGGGCCTCAAGCTTAAGGGGGACCTCAAATTTAGAAACTTTCAGGTTTGAATATGTTTTGCAGTGAAAGTAATAATTGGGTTTAACTATGGGCATCAAAAGCTGGAAGTGGCCTGGGCCTCTCTCGACCTCTGAGAGGGCCTGCCTGTATCAAACTAAAATATAAAAAGCTAAGGTTTTAAAGTTCTTTGTATTTGTTCTGTGGGATCTATCATTATTTAATTTTATTATTATTAATTAAGATCAGAATTATAAGAAATGGGGTGGCAGCAACCTTTAAACCAGGACATAGCACACCAAACTTCTGGTGAATCCTGTTCATGTTGATGCATTCAGTGCTCAGTTACCCAACTAAACCCCTCTGGACTTTTATACGTACAGTAATGTTAAAGCACTTTTGTATCATGACATACCCAGGTATCTGGCACAACTCCACTAAAGTCAAAAGGTTTTCTGATGCATTCCATAAGAGCATCTTGCTAATGTTCTAATGAAGTTTGAGCATCAAATAATGGTCATCATGTGGAAGTATTCTAAATCTGAAGTGTTTCAAAATGTGAATAATCACATATACAGGGTGTCTGCAAGATCTAAGTCAAATTCTCTGACTTTTCCAGGTTTTCTAGGGCAATATTCATAAAATTCCAGGTACCAGTATAGGCATTTTAGATTCCCTACCAAATTAAAAAAAAGTGCATTTTATTTTTTAATCCACCCAACCACCCTCTTTCTCTTTATTGTAGAAATACAAATATAGCATACTAATTACATACAAAAAAATATAAATATGCTTAAATTGGCATTAAATTCATTTTTATCACCAAACACAATCTAGTGATTTTGTGGACATTATCAATCAACAGCTAATCAACTGATTACCATGTTCATTAACTGTTATATTATAGCATCGTCTGTAGGTTTTAAGTCAAAACTCTACACTTGGGACACTCCTACCCCTTGAAGAGCCCTGTTGGGTTTACAGTGAAATTAATCACTGTCATTTCAAACGATCAGAGATCCCATATTTTCCAGGTTTTGTACTGAAATCCTCCAACTTTTCCAGGTCCTCCAGGTACATCTAAAATTCCCTGACTATTCCAAGTTTTCCAGACCTGCCAACACCCTGATATACTGTATCGTGTATATATATTAATAAACTAATGAGAAAAATATGACAATTTTTGAAGCATGTTTCTCAGACACCCTACTTTAATTATCTTATAAGTACTACTAAAACAAACTGGTACTTTGTTACTAGTAACTACTGTTGTATATTGTGTGTGTGTGTGTGTGTGTGTGTACAGTACAATACATAATTAATTTCACTACAGACATTTATTATTTGCATATCAACAAGTACTTCAGTATAGCCTAACTAGGTATGCTTGAAATTTTGAATATGACATACTTTCCTGTCCTGATTACTATTAACTATTAAAGAGTTGAAAATACTGTAATAGATATCTTCACAGGCAGTGTTTCTCAACCTGGGGGTTGTGGGTGGTGTTCAGGGTGGTCCTGGTGTTTAGGAAAAAATCAGCCTACATGGAAAATTGAGTTTATTTTTCCAGCAAAATTTAAAAAATGTATAAAATCAGACAAACCCCTTTTTTAAGTGAAAAACTCCCATAATGTTACAGTTTCACACTCAGAATTATTTTGTTAACCAATCTTCATATGAAACTATTAGTTGATGCTTGCTTAACATTTGTTAATCTTCTTATATTTGGCTGAATAGACTATATACAAAGTTTAATTGCAAACACATGAGATACTGATGCGTACTCACTTCTCCAGTTTATTCAAAATGTAAATGAGTGTGCTGACAAGAATGACAACTATCAGGTTTTGTCAGAAGTTCAATCAATTTATTGCACAAGTTTCCTGCAAGTTCAACAGGTGCTACCACCCTTTCATTGGATGGATTAAGTATCCACTTATTACAAAGCTTTCCATCATCATATGGGAAATAGTTCAGGAGCTGTTTCTACAGTTGAAGTATGTACTGCATCATTTAGGGACATTTAGGGAAGGGGGTCATGAATATATATTTTTTTTATGTCAAAAGGGGTCTGCCAGCATGAAAAAAGTTTAGACAGATCAGTCTAGGGCCTAGGCGTAACAATAATTAATACAAACTTCTATAATTTGTACACACATGCTAGATATTTTTGTTTTTATAACATTTAGCAATTATTTTATTGGCTATATACTTATCCATATTTCTGGTTTGAAAAGTAAAAAGCTAAAAGTTATTAATCCTGCACTGTAGCCTATAGGTTTAAGTTTAAAAATTTTAAATTAAAAATTTATTTTATATATTTAAAATATACAGGGTGGGAGAAAAGTCTAAGGATTTTATACATACAACTATTTAGTTAACAACATTAGGCCCTATACAGATAAATGTTCAAATGATGAAACAAATCGAACAAAAAGAGCATAGAAATTTTATTCATACAAATATTTTGTTAAATTTTAATTCAATCTTCAAAGAGTTCTCCATCCACTACGATAAATTTGTGGATTCTCTCTGAAACTACTCATTGTTCTTCTGAACACATTGAGTGGGATCATTTTCAGTTATTCATTTATTCTGTGGCTAAGGGCATTCACATTTGGATAGATGAAATGAGGAGTGTAGCACTTGTCATGCAAATAAGCTCAAAACCAGAAATCACACGGGTTTAAATCAGGTGATCTGGCTAGTCACTCAATGGGACCTCACTGCCCAAGCCATCTTCCTTCAAGGTTTGTATCCAGAATCTCATGGGCAGCTACAGAGCAATGTGATGGCACTCCATGTCGATAAAGCTAATTCCTGCCAATGCCATTAGTAAACTGTGGCAAAACTGACAATAGCATTTTCCATCAATCATATCTCTTGATATATCAAAGGAAACAAGTCCTGAATGATCAATGCATGCCCAAACTGTTAGTGTAGCCATTTTAATGGGTTTACCCAATCATATTTTGGGATTTTTTCACCCAGTAGTGAACATTGTGTTTATTTCCTTTAGTTGTTAAACCAAAGCCACATTCATCTGAAAATTTGATCTTTTGAAGGAAATCTATATTACTGTTGAACTTTTGATGCATTGTTTCAGCAAGCTGCAGCCATCTATCAAAATCATTGTCATATATGAGCTGAGAGTAACTGGGTTTGTAATTGTGGTACCCCTGTGATCAATATTTTTACCAAAAACTTGGAAATATATACCAATTCCTCTGACTTTTCTCATTGAAGTTGTTGGATCAACTTGAAAACTGGCCAGAACATTTTCTTTGTTGAGCTGTCTCCTGTCACCATTACTGGCCTTCCTCTTCTTGGACAATCTTTAACCAGGTTCCCTGTTCCAAAAAGTTTGGGCTTCCAGTATCAGAGTGGTTGCATTTGGTGGTGGTGGTCTATTATATTTTTCTTGAAATAAACACAAACTTTCTTCACAATTATTATAAGAAATAGCCAATGATACAAGATATACTTTTCTTCATTGCTGTATTCCATCCTTACTGACATGGCACTGACTGGGGCTAGGTATTCAAGGTAATTTATTGAAGCTATATATCAGTAGTTTATTTTCTATGTAAACAGTTTTTATTGGAGAGGACTTTTTTTTTAATTCACAGCTTTCATATGCACATCATTTTTCTAACAGCAATTAGCTACTCTATAAGTAAAATTAATATAGCTGGTAGCAGTGACTACAGATGTCTGAAATAAAAAAAATACAGTAACTACAGTATCAATTAGGTGAGGAATTCAGGAAATATAATTTCTTATCACAGCCACCTGCATTCAGTAGAAACTGAGAATTTTATGTTCAACTGCTACTCTAAGTTTCTACTATCCTGGGAATTTCTTTGAGGACCTTCTCTTTTAGATATCCCTCTAAGAAATCAATGGGATTGAGGCTAGTTGCAAAGGTGGGGATACCCATTTTCCTTGAAAGTTTGTTTGTTTGTGACCTAAGTCTTACTCAGAATGCAGTCTCTTGTAATGATCCATATATACGTATGAAGTTTCATCAATAAAGTTATGTCAAAGACCTCCAACCTGGGCTTTGACCTCTATTTGTGATCTTAACCTTCAATGGAAGGACCCAAGTCTTCCTGAAAACACATCTTGTAATAATACATATACATGCAAAAATTTTATCAGTTTATGTTGAGTGGTTCAAAAGTTATGGTGTGGACCTCTACTGTATTTGTGACCTTGACTTTTGGTGCAGGGACCCAATTTTTGCTCATGACAAATCAACTTGTGATGATTCATGTGTGTCTAAAGTTTCATATATTTTTGTTGAACAGTTTAAAAGTTGCAGCCTAGACATGAAAAAGCCCCTTTTGACCTTTGACTTCTATTTGTAACCTTAACTTTTGATGCAGGAACCTGGTTCTTACTTATGATACATTGTCTTGTGATCATCCACATTGTGTGAAGTTGCATTCATGTAGTGGTTGAAGTTATTGCCCAAACATGAAAGTATGGTGAACAGATGGACAAGTGCAATCTAGTATGGCCCTCACAAATTTTCTCATCAGGGACAATCATAATAAAATACTGTACTCTATATATTCAACGATAAGAATTGATGATACTGAGATAGGGGTAATTCCATGTCAGTTCAACGGAATTTTGGGTCGAAAAAACATGACCATCACCAATGTTTTTGAAAATTGGCACACTTATAGATCTCAGTGAGAAAAACAGAATGACGCTTGTTTCAACACTCTAGGTCATATGGTTCTGGAGATATGGCCATTCGAATTTTGTAAAAAAAGGTCAATTTCCAAGGTCATACCATATTTCAACATGAAATATCTCGGCTCCTATTGCACTTACCGAGACCATTTAAACACTATTTTAAAGCTTTTAAGCAGATCTACAACTTTGTTTCTATTCATATTTTACCTCAGTGGTAAAAAAAAAAAGATCTTATTTTTGACCTTTGACCTTGTGTAGGTCATTTGATGTCACAACCAATTTTTTCTCCTTTCACCCAATTTTGGGTACACATGTCTACCTTAACCTAGAACAAGCTTTTTAGTGTTGATTAAGTTAGTATAGATGCTACAGCCATTTCAGTGGACCATACCTACCTCCATTTTGACCAAGTACCTTTTTCCACCAAACTTTGGAGTGCCGTTTCTTTGGAACTGTTTGAGCTAGTGTGTTGAGAAAAGTACCATTAGATTTGTCTCACTGAGATCTATAATGTCTGCTATTTTTAAGACAATTTGCCTTTTAATATGTATATTAAAATAACCTATTCTTTTATTTTTACCAAATGAGTTATAAAAAATGTGTTCCACTGGCACCTGGCAACACAAATTCTTTTGGCCGAAGCTCTGCAAATTTTGAAAATCTTATTTTAATTGTTGGATGATTTGTTTTAAAAAGCTCAAATGCTTCTTTTAGGTTGCATAAGATTAGCAATTTTTGTTTTCTTTCCTGCCTACCATCAGCTCCTTTTACAGAAACATAAGTCTTTCAACCCTGGCATTTGTCTACTCACATCTGGCAAATGATAGAAGTCAATTACTTTGGCAGCAGTTCACTATTCAGGTGTTTCCCCAAACGCGGATTAGGAGTTGAAAGCACTCCCTTCTCCCTTACCAAACTCTTTGCTTGCCTAGCCAATTAGCCATGTAATCTGAGCACTTAAATTCTTCTCTGATCTTTGCTTGTCTCCATCTTTTTGGTAGGATAGTAAGAATTGTCAGTTTTTCACTTCGACTTGTCACTTGATTAAATTTCTCTTTTAGTTGTTGAAGAATCTCCAGTTCTGTATCATCTGAGTCACTGCATGAAATTTGTTGTTTAGTTGCAAGTTCAAGCTTTCTTTTAACTACTACTCCTACTTTCCTCAACTTTCTCTTTGCGTAACCAGCACTGTCAGAGTGTTTACATGGTTTTATTGGGGTCTCATCAAGTGTGGCCAATGAAGCATTGAATTTACTAAGCTCATACTGCATTTCAACTACATCTCCAATGGTTTCTAGTTCAAATGGGGCACTTGATGAGGTGGATGGTGACTTTTCAAGTGGTTCACATTCAGGCATTGGGGATGGATGATTTGCTAGTATATTTTGACAGGTTGCACATGCTTTATGATTATTTGTTAGTGTCAATTGAGGATTTTGATCAATCAAATTTTTAGTCAATGCACGAATGCCTTTTTTCACTTTTCCTGTGTGTTTTTTAAATGGGTCACAACAGAACCTGCCCATATTCAAACTGCTGAAATCCATGTTTATCTAAAAAGAAAAAAAACATATGTAGCTTAAAAGCCAGGGTTGGGTTCAATTACACAAAATGGAAACAATTAAAAAAAATTTTTATTTTTCTTCAAATTAATTATAGTTAGTATTGTACTTCACAATTTCAAGATCAATTGCAATTACAATTAATTTTGTCTGAATCAATTACAATTATAATTACACAAATATAACTATCTATTCTATATATCTAAATATATATCTAAAATAAATATATATCTATAAAAATATATATATCTATATCTAAGTATAACTAAATAAACTATCAAAGGTTTATTTTCATTGGATGATGTATGACTGCCAGATCTAGGGGTATAATTTTTAACAATTGACATTAATTGATCAATTACATCAGTTATAGCTCAAAAATCAACTACAATTACCTTTATTTTTATTTTGAATCAATTACAATTAATGGAAATTAGGATCAATTAATTAAAAATACAATTATAATTATTCATTGTATCCAACCCTGTTAAAAGCTATTTTTGCTTAGATGGCACAAATAAAATTTGGGACCTACTGATCTTGTTTTAGAGGTCTACAACAAGAAAAAATGTGCAGTTTGATTTACAGATTGGAATAAATACAGATGCCAAAAAAATCCTTGCTCCAAGGTTTAAATAAGCTTATTTTCACATGGGTACATACTGTTGTACACAATGAATAAATACACAAAGTTAAGTAATTCTATTAAAACTCATCTAACTCTTAAAACTGAACTTATTCTATAGGGTAGTACCTATAGTCTAGTATAAGGTACTTATATACGTACATAGCTTTACCTTTAAACAGGATAGCAGGTTCGAAGTTCTTCACACTTTTGAATGTCCATATAAATTAATTAATTATTTAATTTAAATTGTCTATATTATATAATTCTCCGAAATATACAAAAAAATAAAATTTTATAATAGGGCCGGATACTTATTCAACCAAATAAATGGGTTAGGTTAGGTTAGATAATTACCAATTTTTTTGAAAATTAGCAGACATTATATATCTCAGTAAGAAAAATCTAATTGTATTTTTCTCAATACTAGCTCAAACAGTTCCAAAGATACGGTGCTCTAAAGTTTGGTGGAAAAAGGTACTTGGTCAAAATGGAGGTGGGTATGGTCCACTGAAATGGCTGTAGCATCTATACTACATAACTTAATCAACACTAAAAATCTTGTTTTAGGTTAAGGTAGACATGTGTACCCAAAATTGGGTGAAAGGAGAAAAAAATTGGTTGTGACATCAAATGACCTACACAAGGTCAAAGGTAAAAAATAAGATCAACTTTTTTTGACCACTGAGGTAAAATATGAATAGAAACAAAGTTGTAGATCTGCTTAAAAGCTTTAAAATAGTGTTTAAATGGTCTCGGTAAGTGCAAAAGAAGCCGAGATATTTCATGTTGAAATATGGTATGACCTTGGAAATTGACCTTTTTTTTTACAAAATTTGAAGGGCCATATCCCCGGAACCATGTGACCTAGAGTTTGATTGCTTTTAGGGTTTATATTATGAAATTTTCTAAAAATTTGTTTTTGAAGGATCATGTTAAAGAAAAAAACATCATCATCAGTTGCAGGCACGCTCTTAAATTCTTAAATTATGACCAAAATTTGCTACAAAGCTTTATAAATTATGAAATATTTTTACATAAACTTGTACAAATAAAATAGTTCTGCAGTGAAATTAAGAACCTGGTTACAGATAAGTTATAGCTACAATTACATAACCAACCTCTACAAATAAGCCTACCTTATTGTTTATTGGTAATATTGACTATTGAGGGTATATAAATTAAATTTTGTCTTTACTTTGTAATACTCTTCTATAAGGTAGCTTAGGTGCCAGTATGATAAAATTAGAGCCAATATAAATATTAAAAAACAACTATACTTAACTCTTCATATGTTTGATCTTTTTTATTGAGGACATCTCTGTCAAATACTCTTGCAATCCAAGGAAAAAGAATAACACCTCGGTATCCAAAAACTCGATGTAAAAATAACTGTCCAGTTTCATATTTACCATTCAGCTTGGGAATATCAAATTTTCCTACTATATACAATTTCACTTTGGTATTGGCACTGAAACAAAGAAAATATTTTAATAACAGTTTAATATCTGATACTATACTACAGGGTGTCCATAAATTATCTCTACAAATTCATTGAAATTTAATTGAATTTGTAAAGATATTTTATGAACACCTTTATAATAAAACACCAGTTCAGAAAATTTGGCAAATACTACCAGTCACCAAGAATGAAGAATGACTGCACCAAGATTTATATCATATTAATGTGCTTGCAACCAGACTTACAAATTTTGCATAAAGATTCCCTCGCACCTTTTAAAATATATTTATTTATAAATTTTGCACTTAAAATTACACTTAAAAAAATTTACTTTCAACTGAGACCTTGGGGCTATTTCAGCCAAATTTTGAGAACTAGATTAACCTAAGACAAGGATAAATATTAACTCATTAATGACCACTGGTAGTTTTTTCTACCAGCAAAATCCATTTTTAATTTTTCTGGTCCTTAATGGGTTAATAAATTCCATATTTTATTTGTAAAAAAATATTTTTACATGTTAACTTTAAATTTTACACTAAAATTAACTGTAGAAAACAATGAAATACATAAGCCATAGCCATCTATGGTAACTAATAATAAGGACTATGTCAGAATAATGGCAATAGCTATATCCTATATTTGTGACCTAGACCTTTGGTACAAGAACTTTATTCTTGCTTGTGACACCAGTAGCATACCCTGATCAGCTGCTTTGGTTTATTGAACTTCTGGTATATATATATATATAAAATCTTAAAACAGTAATATAATAAAAGTGGATGAGCGCAAACACAACATTCTGACATGCAGTAGCAAACAGAGGCTAGCAGCACAGAGCACTCTCAGAAATAAGTAATAAACAAGCTAGCTGTAAGCACTCCCTGACTAGCCAATGTCCCCTGTATCATCATCCCATAGTTCCATATAGCCTTCAGTACTCACACAATTACTGCAATCAACTGTGGCTGTGGCTCATCTAATAACATTGTTATTTAATTACGCTCTCAAAACTGCAGTAATTATTTATTGTTCAAATAGTACTGTTTGATGAGCTTTTTAAGTAATGTTTTAATATTTACTAAAAATAATTTTTTAATTCTCCTAGGTTGATTTACCACTGGCGAATGTGATAACACAGAAAATACACCACTGCATGACACCATTGTCTTGTGATCATACATACATGTATGAAGTTTCATCAGTATGTGTTGCGTGGCTCAAAAGTTATGGCACAGACATGAAAAGACTCCATTTGACTTTTGACTTCTATTTGTGCCCTTCACTTTTGATGCAGGGATCTGACTTTTGCTCATGACACATTGTGTTATGGTGATCCACATATGTATTAAGTTTCATCAATCTGTTGAATGGTTCAAAAGTTATAGCACAAACCTGTATCCAATTAGGGGTGCACCAGATATGAATTTTTCATATCCAGCCAGATACTGGATATGCTGGATATGGCCATATCTATCCAGCCAGATATATATTATTAGGTACCATGTTATTTTTACACTCGTATTGCTATGTTTTGTTTTGCATTGGGGCAAGCGCCTCCCTCCAAATATAAGATAAATAATAATTTAAGTATATTCAGATGTTTAGTTGTTTTGCTCTCTTTCAGGTTCTTGTGTTGTATTAAACTATTAAGTATTAATCATGACAAGTTTTGTGTGGTCAATGTATACAATAAATGATCCTAGCGATATCACTGCAAAGTGTAATATTTGCCAAAAGATTATCAAATGTGGGACAGAGAAAGGTGGCCAAAAGTCTTTTAGCACAACACCTCTTCATAATCATTTGAAGATTAATCACCCAAAAGAGTATGCTGAAGCCAAAAACGAAAATGACAAAAAAAGAATAACTGCGACTTAATCAAAGGAAATAGGCATAGATAGAATACAGGCTAGACCATCAACTTCTACTGGTAGTACTCTGAAAGAAAAGAGAATGGATCAAATGAGTAAGCAGATCTCAATAGAGGAAAGCTTTTCATCTAAAAAAATATGGGACATCAATGACTCCAGGTCTGTGATGATTCACTGTAAAATTGGCATGATGATAGCTCTGGACAACCAACCATTTACTTTAGTTGAAGATGATGGTTTTATCGATCTAATGGCCTACCTCCAACCCAGATATCTCTTACCGAGCAGAAGGTACTTCTCTGATACTATAATTCCTCATCTTTATAATGAGTTCAAGTCTAAAATTGCTCAGAAACTGGAAGTAAAGCATGTCAACTTTTCTTCAGATATATGGACATGCACAACCTCTCAAGAAAGTTTTACAGTCGATGATCGATATAAGCACGTTCTCGGGACCAGCACAAAATGTGCTTATATAGGTCATTGTGCTTATATGGATAAGACCCTTTTTAAGAAGCATTTATTGTACAAAGAGTAATCATTTAAATACTGTAATAATAAAGGAATGTGTAATAAAAAACAATAATACTGTATTTAAAATTTAATTTATTTCATAAAATAACGTTTATTTAGACAAATAAAAAACAATGATATGTATGTACAGTACATTAAAATTTCAAAGTACATACATTTATTTCGGAAAATAATCTAAAATTGATGATTGTCGCGTGCTCTTGTTTTGTATTATGTAAATTTGAATTGCTTGTTGGGTGCTCTTTAACTCCTGAGTTGGTATACCATGTTTTTCAAGAACTCTTTTTACGTCGTCAAGCATAGCAAGTGCTTGCAGTGGAGTAGTAGATATCTCATCAATTTCAACATCTTCCGACACTTCAGTCTCATCATTTCTTACTTCATTCAGTTCTTCAAAACATTCAAGTTGACGATCGCATTCGATAAACTCTTCATCCAAGTTTGAGCATTCTTCGCTGTTTAAAGCTTCTAATTCAGAATCTTCGTTGCATTGAATTGTTTCTCCCTGATTCAATGGCAAACATTTTCTGAAGCAATTTTGGATAGTGGTCGAGGTCACATTATTCCACGCTGTTTTTAGTATGAGAATGGCATCCAAAACAGTTACAGATTTAGCAGCACTCTGAAGAAATTCGTCCTGGCCACTATCTAAGCGTGCAACCAACTCTTTCATTAATTGTTTTCAATAGTGTGCTTTAATGCAGCGAATAATCCCACCATCCATTGGCTGTAGAAGTGACATTGTATTCAATGGCAAGTAGACAACCTCTACATTTGTTGTTGTGACTTCCTTAGGATGCGCAGGGCACTGATCTAGCAGCAGGAGAATTTTCCTTTTCTTGCGTCACATTTTCTCGTCCAACTTTATTAAACATTCTGTGAATATAGCTCGAGTCATCCAGGCTGCAGGATTCGATTCATATTGTACTAGAAGTTTGTCTTTCTTGTTCTTCATACACCTTGGATTTCGGCTCTTGCCGATCACTAGCAGAGCTAGTTTTTCAGTGCCAGTCATGTTCGACGCCAACATAACAGTTAGTCTTTCCTTCTTCTTTTTTCCTCTGCTGACTACTTCATCCTTTCTGGCCAGTGTACCGTCCGGAGTGGCCCTAAAATACAGTCCTGTCTCATCAGCATTGAAAATTGCCTCCTCTGGATAACGTCGCAGAAGCTCTGGCCAAACAGTCTTCTTCCATTCGTTGTACCCAGATAAATCAGCATCCGCCTTTTTGCCATGTTCTCGTTTGTAGACAATATTGAATTTCTTTTGGAACTTTTGTAGCCAACCGGAAGTAAAGGTGTTTGAAGGAAGATCTTCGGAACCCTCATAGATTTCTTGAACTAAAGCCTTAGCTTTCTCTATTAAAAGAGGTCCAGAGAGCTCTGCCTTTTTCTCCCTCGTAACAACAAACCATTCGTACAGTCGCTGCTCCAGATCTGGTAACACTCCTTCCCACTTTCTCTTTCGCAAAAGATTTCCATTTTCCAACCTGAGTTTGTTTAACTCCACTTCGTTTCGCAACCATCGGCTAACAATCGTATGATCAATGTTGAATTTACGTGCAATATCAGCTTCCTTTTCACCGTTATGAACCACCTGAATAACCTTTAGTTTGAATTCTAATGTAAAACTTTTACGTTTTGAAGCCATAATGAACTGTGAGCACAACCAGCCTAATTAACGGAATAATACGCATGTCATGGTGTCGCCTATATATATAGGTAGTTTCCACCAATCAGCATCTTCCACATCTGTGTGTTTTCCACCAATCAGCATCTTCCACGTATGTGTTTTCCACCAATCAGCATCTTCCACGTATGTGTTTTCCACCAATCAGCATCATCCACGTATGTGTTTTCCACCAATCAGCATCATCCACGTCCGTGCTTATAGCGAGTTCGTTAGGGTGCCACTTATTTGGGGTGTTTTTCATTTTTTGGGAATTTCTATCAGGACGGGCGCATTTCTGGTGTCATTCTGTCTAAAAACATTGTGTGTAAAATATTTTTGAAATAAAATAATAATTAGAACTGCCTCAATGAGGTCAAAGTTTATACTTTTTGTCGAAAAGTACTCATGGCGTTCTGTTATCATGTCAGTTTTCGTTTCGATAGCTGCTGTAGTTTCTGAGTTGAAAAATGATAACAGACAGACAGACGGACGGTCAGAGTCGTTGGTTTAGTCTTCCGCACTGGTGTACAGAAGACTAAAATGAGGTATTATACAGGGTGTAACACGAGTTTATCCAAATATTGATACAGGCGAAAGAACATGTTATTCTAAGTAGAAAATGGGTTGGGACGAGTTTTGCCAACACTAACAGTGTTTCATTCTCTTTTTCAGTGAGTTCTGAAACGACGTGATGGCTTCAGCAACAAGATCTAAAACAGCAGTCTATCTCCTGGGGACCGTGGACCACAGCATCACAGGAAGCATGCTGCCTACGGGAAAGCAGGCGCTTCAGTACTTTTTCCACCTTCACCTTGACGTCAAGAAGCCGATCAAGGAAGCAGCCGCTGAGACAGTGACCGCAGTCAAGGAATTCTGGGAGCGGTCCCGTATTCCTACGCAGAAAGACCAACGCGCAAGGGACAAGGTTCTCCGAATGTACGAGAAGTGGCGGGCTCTGAACAAGAACTCGAAACGGCGCACTGTGACCCAAATCAGGAACGAGGCCGAGTTCCTCTCATCCCTTGACCGCCTCTTCGACATCGCACACGAACAGGCGATGTCGATGATCACAATCGAAGAGGACAGGGAGTTCCTGACGGGACAAAGGGCCGAGGTGCGGCGCGGCCGCATCTCCTCCACACGTGACATGACGCTGCACACTGAGGAGGAGCGTGCGAGGAGACAGGAAGCGGAAAGGAGCCGCTGGCAAGATGATGAAAGGGCGAACAGAGAGAGCCGAGAAGAACTCGTCGAACTGGCATCGAGCTCCAGCTCAGGTGCAAGCAGCCCGACTCGGTCACCGACACGGCGTCGTCGCCGAGAAGAAGAGGAAGAGCTCTCTCTCCCGGGCCCGTCCACGTCGAATGCAGAAGCATCTACGACCCCTTTACCACCCAAGCGATTCCGCGCGTCGAAAAAGATGATCACCCCTGATCTCTCCGCAGCGATGGATCGGACGAAACTTACCGACCGAGAAGGTGTTTTTTTGCTGTCGGCGGCTGCGAGGAGCTTGGGCCACGACCCTGAGGAGCTGGTCTTGAACCGCGAATCCTCCCGCCGCGACCGAGCAAAGTTCCGTGCTATGGCAGCAGCGGAAATGAAGGCAGCCTTCCATCCTACTGTGCCGCTGACCGTTCACTGGGACGGGAAAATCGTACCAGCGGCTGACGGAGGCCCTGCTGAAGATCGCCTTCCAGTTCTGGTGTCTGGGGAGAACATCGACAAGCTTCTGGCTGTGCCCAGCCTCCCCGACGGCACCGGCTGCGCCATGGCGGAAGCCGTTCTCTCTGCCCTCGAGGATTGGGACATCAAGGGACGGATCTGTGCCCTCTCTTTTGACACCACCGCCTCAAACACAGGACTCTCAGGAGGAGCTTGCTATATCATTGAGCAGAAACTCGAGAAGACAGTGCTTCATTTGGCTTGCCGCCACCACATCCACGAACTGGTGTGCGAGAAGGCATTCACGGCGTGCCTCGGTCCCTCTACTGGTCCTGACATCCTCCTGTTCAAACGATTCGCCGCCCAGTGGGACTTCATCGATCAAACCAAAGCTAAGCCCTTCGAGGATGGAACCATGCCGCAGCACCTGAAGGACGCCCGCGACGACCTGCTGATCGAATTCAGCCGCCTCCTCGACGGTCAACATCCACGTGATGACTACAGGGAACTTCTGGAGCTCTCTGTAATTGTGCTGGGCGGTCCGAACAAGCGGGGTGCCCGGTTCGCTCGTCCCGGCGCCTTCCATCGCGCGCGCTGGATGGCAAAAGTCATCTATGCCATCAAACTGTTCCTGTTCCGGGAACAGTTTCAGATGTCGTCAGGCAAAGCGGCTGGAATCCGGCGATTCACCATCTTCGCCGTGTCCATCTACGTGACGGCCTGGTACAAAGCGCCGCTCCCGGCAACGGCCCCAGCCGCAGACCTCGCGCTGCTCAAGGCCCTTGTCTATTATCCGGACTCAGCGGTGGCCAAGGCAACGGCGACAGTCTTCGCCAGGCACCTATGGTACTTGAGCGAGCGCCTCGTCACCGTGGCCATCTTCGACGAGGGTATCGACTTGGCGACAAAGTGGGAGATGATTAAAGCGATGGAAGAAGAGGAAGGATCGGAGGATCCCCCACGGCGTATCAATGTGGACCTGTCCACCGCCTCAATCGCCAACAATACATTGGCCAAGTTCACAACGACTACATCAAAGGAGTTCTTCAAGGTTCTGGACATCA
This sequence comes from Bathynomus jamesi, assembly GCA_023014485.1. NCBI lineage: Eukaryota > Metazoa > Arthropoda > Malacostraca > Isopoda > Cirolanidae > Bathynomus > Bathynomus jamesi. The sequence continues at coordinate 2,539,409 of JAJOZX010000040.1, read as the reverse complement.
GCACCGCCTTCCTGCTCAAGGATCCGGAGGAGTGGCGGACGGACCCAGCCTTCATCGCCGCATCCCGCCGAGTCCAGGCCCTTCAAGTTGTCAATGACTTCGCGGAGCGCGGGGTGGCATTGATGCAGTCTTTCAACCTGGCCCTTACCAAGAGTGAAGACCAAAGGCAGTTCCTCTTACAAGTGGTCGAGAAGCACCGCTGTGACTTCCCAACCGCCCGCAAGTCCACCGTGACCTCTGCAAAGTAGGCAACAATGAGAGGGAGATGGGCGCCCATGATACCCCCCCCCCCCTTGAGGGGCTAATACTCGAGTTGAGGGGGACCTAGAGTTGAAAGTATGAAGTCCAGTTATATGTTTTAGGTCAAGATTAGTAGCTTGAACAAACTAGAAGTGATATTTTATTTGCTAGAGGCATAGAACATCATGATCTAAAATTTCTACTTTTCGAGAAAATATACAAACTTTGACCGTATTGAGGCAGTTCTAAATATTGTTTTATTTCAAAAATATTTTACACACGATATTTTTTGACAAAATGGAACCAGAAACGCGCCCGTCCCGATAAAAATTCAAACTTTCAAAAATAAGTGTCACCCTAGAGTTCGTGCTTATAAAGATTATTCCTAGTAAAATATATATATGGAAATTTTTGGGACCGCACGATTAAGTGCTTATATAGATTATGTGCTTATATCGAACGTGCTTATACCGCTCATCGACTGTATATCATTATTGGGTCACTGGATAGGTAAAGATTTTGAAAAATACGATGCTGTGCTACATGCCTCTCATTTCTCAGGGTCGCATACTGGCAAGAATATATCTGAAAAGTTTCGCTCTATGTGGGATAGTTGGGATCTTGATGCAAATAAAAGGAATTTATTGGTGAGGGATGGAGCTAGTAATATGGCTCTTGGTAGTGACCTGGCTGAAATACCTTCAATACACTGCAGCATTCATTTACTCCAACTGGTTATTAGTGACTCAATTATGGTTCAGAGGAGTGTAATTGATATCCTTGCAAAAAGTCACTGCCTTGCAACTCACTTTAATCATTCTCCTTTGGCCTGTAGCAATTTCAAACACATTCAAGTGCAGCAAAATCTTGAGCCTCTCCTATTGGTTCAAGATGTCCCAACATGTTGGAACAGTGCATATTTGATGCTAGAAAGATATAAATTAAAAATTCCAGTGCAACTGTATTTGGCTGATTATAGTGAATTACCTAATTACCTACCATCACATCCTTCGAGTGGACACTGATACAAAATCTCGCTTAAAATATTAAAACCATTCTTCCAACTAACTCAGGAAATGAGTTCGGAAAAATCAGCTTTGTCTTCCATAATCCCAAGCATTTGTATTTTATTAGGTCATCCCATAAGTAATGCTGCATTTTTTAATTTTTTTTTTTTTCATTTTTATCATTATTTTACTGATAGAAATCAAACAACTCTTTGAAGTTATTTATATTTAAATAAATATTTATTTAAATATAAATAACTTCAAAGAGTTGTTTGATTTCTATCCATAAAAAAATGCTAAAAATGGAAAAAATAAAAATTAAAAAATGCTGCATTACTTATGGGATGACCTAATACAAAGATTTTTTTCAAAGATTGGCCATGATGACCAAGGTGTTCAAACGACAGAGAGAGAAATGACATCTCTTTGAGCGCATTTCTTGTCAGAGTAATGATGGGAAGTCTTTGAACATAATGAAAAACAGGGCTTATGTGACTGCAACTGCAATAGGTCCACGGTACAAGTTATCTTTCTTTCAACAAGATCAAAAAGAGCAGGCTAAATCCTGGCTGATTGAAGAAGTCATAGGTATTGAAAATGATGAAGGTGGTAATGATTCTAATGAAAATGAAAGTGAAGGTAATGAAAGTGGAAGTGAAAGAAGCTCAAATTCCAGTTCTCCTATGCGAAAGAGGAAAGATGAAGAGGACATTCTTGAAGCATGTTTTATGGAGATCACAAAAGGAGAGCAATCTGGGGAAGTTACAAGAGAAGAAAGGTTGAAAAAAAGACTGCTCCTGTTCTACTGATTGCAGGGGAGTTAGACCGATATGCATCTGAACCTCTTGTAGATTGGAAACACTGCCCAGTTCAAAATTGGAAGCAGGAGGACCAATTTCCTCTCCTTAAAACTATTGTTTCAAAGCTTCTCTGCACACCCGCATCCTCTGTATTTTCAGAGAGAATGTTTTCTGAATATGGAAACATCTATGAAGCAAGGCGATCCCAAATATTGCCTAAAAGAGGAGAAATGCTCTTGTTTCTGCACCACAATGGAAAAAAGTTCTAAATCACTGTTGTTGAGTTTTTTTTATTCTGAAGACCTCCAGGCTGAATGGTGGCATCTGACCTACACAATACTGCCCTCCATTCATTGATTTCATTCCAGGCATTTTATATTGTATTCAATGTATTGTTTTACATTTGTCAAGCTTGTAATGTTTTGAAAATAAAGGAAAAAAAGGAGAAAAAAGAATGAAAAGCAAGTGCAGGGGTCTAGCAATATTTTACTCTCTTTAAAAAATTTAACGCCTAGACATTTTTATAAAAAGCTCTGATTATATTAATAGAACTGTAATCATTAAGGATGGACAGATGTTTTATTTATTCTTGTCATCAGTATTGTGTTGATTTAATATAAAAAGTGTTGCTGGACTGGTTTAGGGGTGGGCCTTGGAGGGATTTCCATTTTTTTTGTATATAAAATATTATTTGTAATGTGTTATCATCGTATTATGACAGATTTTCATGCAGGTATTAATTTTCTAATGTCTTGGCCTATATCTGGCATATCCAGCCAGATATGACCCATATCCTGCCAGATACTGGATACCGGATATTTCGCAATATCCAGCCAGGTATCATATCTGGTGCACCCCTATATCTAATCTTTAACCTCTATTTGTGACTTTGACCTTTAAGGGATCTGCCTCTTGCTTACAACACATCATTTTATGATCATCCATGTGTGTGTGTAGTTTCATCAGTTTATGAAGAGTGGGTCAGAAGTTATAGCCCAAACATGAAAAAGCTCTATTTGATCTTTGACCTCCACCTGTAATCTTGACCTTTCATACAGGAACTTGATTCTTGCTTATGATACCATCTTGTGATGATCCATGCATGTGTGAAGTTTCAGCAATTTCCGTTGAGTCATTCAAAAGTTATGTCCCAGACACAAAAGTGTGATGAATGGGACAGACTGATGAAATCCAGTATGTCCTCTCCAAATTTATTTGTTCAGGGACATAAAAGTAAAACTAGCCAAACTTTCTCAAAACACAAAGGTTTAAAAAAATTCTTGGTTTCTGGAAATAAGGTAAAGGCAGTGAATATTTGTAGCAAAACTGACAAAAATGTCTCTTAATTAACTAGTTTATTTAACTAATCTGTGGCAGATATACAGTACAGTAGGTACTTAAAGCAAATATTTCTAAATTTGATAAGTTGAGTCAATGGATCAGTAATTTTATTTTTAAAGGTATGGTATATTTTCCTGAAGATATCAATATGTACTTGGAAGCTACAAGAAACCACAATCCAACAGTGTTCCTACCTGGCACACAGAAAAGCCATTATCCTCGTCCTTATCTCTCGACATTGGGGAGGGGGTGCTTGCTTCTGTAAAAGTTACTCCTGATGAAATGGTAGTTTGGGGAGCATCATGCTCTGCCAGCATAGAAACCCAATGAAGAGAGGTAAAGACAAAGATAATGTAGGATTTTGTTGATTCTCATTTCTCAAGTCTTTTTATTTTTAAATTCATGTTTTTTTTCTCTTTCCAGCTACTCAGCTTTCGCAGCCTCTAGTTAACCCTTTAATTGCTAAGCCAGGAAAATTGATAGGAATGCCAGTGTGCGAGAAATTAAGGTCTCAAAAATCATTTAAAAAAACTTGGATTAGATAAATTATTATTATTAATAATCAAAAAGAAAAAAAAAATTTAAATAGCCTCCATACCTGAAAACACGTGGTTTAAATGCTGCCATTTGAAAGGCCAGCTGAGGATGGTTTCCGCATGACTATGGAGATATGACACCACCACATCAATGGTCTTATTGCAGTCAGAATATTTGCACATTTTCTGTTCATTTCTCATACTTCACTGATTTTATGATAAATATTTCACTTATTTATTATATATTTACACTATCTACATGTACTTTAGGTCTACTTTTTATAATTTTTCTAATGCATGATATTCAACAAAACATAGATTCATACACAAAGGCATTTTACATTCATTGCACCATGTGGTTGTTTTTTAGGATTTTTGGTTCTCCTTGTAGTATTGCTACACACACAACATTACCTTTGCAAGTTTCTTCAGATGTGGCATCAGTAGAGCAAGTCCTAAAAATACATAAAGTTCCTGTACATATACAGGTCTCTTTCCAAATGCTGAGCTCATGAAAACTGAGAAAGTAGTTCATTACCAACATAGTAATTATAATAGTCATTAGTTTCTTTCTCAATTTCTTTCATAATTTTATTATCAGAAAATAATTCAAAATATTCTATCTCCCTAGTATTGTCCAAAATCCCAATATGGGCCTGGATGCCTGATTTTGACAAGTCAAAATGAAATGTACTCAGCATGAATGCAGTGCAACATTGCCACATTTCGTCTTTAGAGCTATTATTGTCATTTTCTTTATCACTAATATTGAATAACTCTGTATCACTACTGTTACTTTCACTAAGTTCACTTAAGTCAGTCAAATTCATTATACACTTTCATTACTAAATGAGGATCTGAAGTCCCTTTAAGTAGAAAACTAGGAAAAGATGCCCCTGCCCCTGCCATATTTAAATCAGAACTGCTTGTAAATGTTTACTGTCATGATCTCAAAGCCTCAGGGTATGAGGATATCATGTCAGAACAAAGTTGCCAAATACCAATTTGACAAAAAGTTAAACTCAATTGAGTCGGATAGCAGTTTCCTGCCTAGCATGAATTGAGCCTGATAGCAGTTAAACGGTTAAGAGTATTAAGTCAATCTAGTCATGCATAGGCAGATACTGTAATTAATGCAAAAGTGCTCAAATCAGTTTAATAGGGCATCTTCCTAGAAACAGCTCTGGGCTAGTGTTAAACCCAGGGCCAGCGAGAGCTGCCATGGGCCCCAGGGAAGGATTGGTATATGGGCCCCCATGTTTACTCAGTATTTTACAAGCAAACTGATTATATGTCCAAGTCACTATTCAAAACATACAGTATGAATAAACAACTCAGAAGAAAATTACCATTTTATTTTTTGAATCAATTATATTAATTCTATCACCATACAATTTACAAATGTAGTACCAGTCCATGCGGGCAAGACAATTGTTTACTGCAAGATTTTCATAATTAGAAGTGTACTTTCTTTGATAAATGATTCTGATGAAATTTAAAGAATGGGCTAACTGGCTTTCAATTACAATGGTTCCCAGATCTGTCAGTCAGTCTTGGGCATTGGTGGACCACAGATAATATTTTATCTGTTTCAGTTTGACTATGATAATCTCTATAAAATGTATGTTCATTAATTATATTTCCTCTCTGTTATTTAATCAATTGCTTTACTAATATTTTTAGATTTTATCCCCCCTCTTTCCAGGCCCCAGGGATTTAACCCAGCTTCCCCACCCTCTCAGTGGCCCTGGTTAAACCTAGTCCAGTATTTAGCCCTGATAGTCCCTGTTGAACTTGAGAAGAGGGTGAGATCATAGTCCATTACTGAAACCAGAAGGTATGTTTTTGAAGTTTAGCACTAAGGATCCAAAACTTAAGTGCTCCTTTTCAGCAGATAATCCAGTGTCGTGCATGAGTGTAAATTACTTAAAGCATTGCCAGTGTGTATCCTTTTCTTGCAACTTTGGCTTATAAACCTTTAATTAAGCTATTGCATATGAATTCATTAAGTGCCTATACATGTTGTCTTGTCCAGAAGAATCCTAGTGAATACAATACAGTTAAAATCTAGAAAGTTAAGATCTTCCAAAGTTTAAGATAGTTATTTAGAATTCTAGTGTTTTGGACATAAATCATCTTTTTATGTTCATTATCATAACTAACCTTATTAACCCCATCATCATTTAAGATTAAAGTTTCTTATTGTCTAGAACCTCCAGAATGAATTGTAAATAATTACTGTTAAGGTTTTGTTCAAGTCTAGAAATGGGAGGTTTTAAGTTACCATATTCTATTAAATCAAGTTATAAATAAAACTGAAAAATGTAAATTTATATTTTGCTTTCTATAAATCATTAAATATCAGTCATGGTACATGATGGAGAGATCAGTTCCACATTTGATCATCACAGGGAATAAGACTAGATAAAAAGTCATCCACTGGAATATACTAAATTTGGTGACATTTTCAAGTCAAGGGAAAATTCTTGAGTTAATCTTCAGTTGTATAGGTCTTGCCTGTATGGTGCTTTTTATTCCTGTTCATTCTTGTTTGTCCTAAAGTCCTTTCTCTTCCTTTTTCTGCCTGAACACCATTTTCTTGCACCCACTCCTTAGCATTCCAGCATATACTGTTTACTTTCCATCACTTGAATGCACTGTGGTGGTCTTGCTCTTTCTGCTTGCCATTTTTATGAATGATCCTTGCTCACTTGATGTGCCTTCCAGCCTACTCACTTTGCATGTACTTTTTGGCTGGCCAGTAGAACTGGATTCCTACCTTAGGAAGAACTGTTTCCAGAGTTAAATCCAGGTGGGTTCTCTAGTTTTCCCACATTATTTTTGGTGCTCATACTCAGGAAACCACTTTTGCTGGCTGAGCCTGAAAGTTAATCAATGACCATGGCAGAGATTCAAGAATTAAAAGAGCAAATTCTTATATATACAAGGGGGTCCTCATTATCCGAGGATAATAGGGACCAAGAAATCACCACTAAGTGAATCCACTTAAAGCAGGGACCTAAAACCCATAAGAAATAATGAGAATAAGGTTTAATTGGGACCTTAACACAATAAATAACACTCAAATTTCTGGTTAAACATTTGTAAAATACACTTTTTAAACCCTTTTATGTACCTTACATTATAAAATATGTTAAACAGCAAATTTTTATTGTCTTCCCTTGAAAAGTAGAGAAGTTGGGCTTGATTGGGTGGATGCTGGAAGAAAATTCTAAAAAGGCAGAGGAGGAGGGAGAGGCAGGAAGACTAGTGGGGGTCATCTACTGCCATCTCTTCATCTCCCCCTGTAATTGGAGGCTGAAGACCAGAAGGACCTGGTTTAGGCTCAGAATCTTTCATGACTAGCTTGCGATGCACAAAGAATGAATCGAGTGGTGTTTGCTTCCCTTCACATAATTTTTCTGATAAAATTGCATGATAGCCTAATAGCAAGTCTCTCATTCCGCATTCAACCTTGGCAGCATGATCATAAAGAGGTCATTATCCTTAAAATAATCAACAATTTCATCAGCTTTCCCAAAGGCTTCTCATACACCTTTAACTGTCAATCCTTTATCTTTGGGAATTTCAGCAATGTCATTGTCATCATCAGCTCTCGCTTCTTCAACTGTTAGCTGATCTAACTCTGCCAGCTCCTCATTTGTTAATGGCAATGCAGGAGATTTGAGCAATTCTTAGACATCATCATCTTCTACTTCATGGAATCCTGCATCTTTTACAAGCTTTGCAAGTTCAGTGTGCATCTGGTTGACATCGAAGCCTTTAAAGGAGTGAACAGCATCAGGATATAAATTTTTCTAGCAACAATTTATCAAATGAGTCAAAAGTTCCTTCCAAGCTTGGCCAATAAGCTTAACACAATCAAAAATATTAAAGTCCTTCCAAAAATCTTGCACATTATTTTCATTGGTTGTGTCAGTTTCAGCAATTAATTCCCTAAAAGTGAAGAGTAAATAATGAGCCTTCAAAACACTGATTACCCCCTGGTCTGTGGGTTGCATTACCGAAGTTGTGTGTGGTGGCAAAAACACTATTTTCACATTATGACACAAACTAACAAAGTCAAGGACATGAGCAGTCGCACTGTTTAAAATTAAAAGGATCTTGAAATCAAGATTATTTTCTTCATATTTTTTCACTTCAGGCATAAAAAAAGTCAACAAACTAGTCATGAAAGATTTGCCTCGTTATCCAAGCTTTCCATTGGGATTTCCAAATCACTGGTAGTGAAGATTTAGCAACATTCTTCAAGCTCAAGGGTTTTCACTTCGGTACACTAGCAAAGGCTTTAATTTCTTATCACCATTTGCATTGCCACCAACAAGCAGAGTGACTCAATCTTTAGCCAACTTGAAACCAAAAGCTTTTTTTTTTTTTTTTTTTTTCAGAATGGAAGCACCAGAAAACTGCAGATGGGTTCAACACTGGCAATGGTTAGCGTGAGACAAAGTGCGTGGCATCGGGGTTGGGGGTGGAACATGGTTGTCACTGAGTGTTGGAGGTAGGGGAAAGCAAGTGAGACAGTAGTCTGAGAGAAATTTAAACAGTTTTCCATTGTGCTTCTGCATTCCACACACATTATCTGTGGAAACCTCTTAAGTGTGGGGAATTTACCTGTATGGTTCTACAATTATTTGGCCATGTAAATGCAGTGACTCAGATAATGAATACTTGGATAACAAGGACCCCCTGTATATATATGATAGCATTTAATTACTCACATGCTAAAAAATTTGCATGTATTGGTGACTGATACATGCAAATTTCTTAGTTTACACAATTTATATTTGTTGAATATTCAAACTTTCTGCTATTAGTCAAAAAGATATTATCTGAATTTAAAAATGGTAAAAAATTCACCAACCCACAACTGTAGAATTTTACCCGCCAATTAGTCTTAAAACCAGCCCAATTTGGCAAGAAAACCACATACTTAATCTGTCGCTGGAATAGTCATCATGTAGACCAGTGTAGAACAGGGGTAAATTACCCAAATGGGGTAAATTTAAAACTTTTGGGGGTAATGCGTGCAGTATGAGACACACTTTGTGCTGATATTTTTTTCATATTTTTATTTTATTTTGTTACATAAATGTGGCATTATTCTAAATTTTAGAATATTACAAATTTATATCCTGATTATGTCCTCAAATATATTTTGGGGTAATACCCAAAAAAGTTCCCCGACCACTGATGTAGACAGACCATATCTGTTTCCCCAACTTGTTGCTTTTCTCTCAATTGTACTGTCTTGTGCACAATGAAAGCTCAAAAATGTTTCAGTATTCTCTTTGTTAAATCCTGTCTGTACACACACAGTAATGTAACTATCATTTTTGACTCAGTATTTTTCACATGAAAAATGTGTGGTAAATCTATTCATTTATCTAATTTAGTTTATACTTGTTGTAAATAAGGCTTTGTTAATACATGAATATTGGCTCTAGTAAATGTTTATGTATATACATTATACACACTCATATGGTATATACACCTTTGTTTTAGTTACTCACACACACCCCACCTTGACCAAATCCTGGGTACACCACTGGCTCCTGTTAACATAGCCAGGGAAACTCCAGATCTAGATAAATATGATACTGAGTCTGGTAGATCCTTAGCTAAGTATTTAGAGGCTTTTGAATGGCATTGTGCTGCCCATTTTTCATGTGAGCATGGAGATTGGACAGGTACTCTAGGGAAATTACTGAAGGGAAAAATCAAGGACATGTATAATGCACATGGAGGCTGCAGAGTTGAGTATGAGATGAAATGAAACATAGGCTGTTCAAGTGGTATCATAGAGTCAAACGAAACATGGCTGTTGGCAGGCTAGCTGACTTCAATAATGCTAAATTAAATGCTAGTGAATCTCTAGATGTGTTTGCAGCGCATTTGGAAACTCTGGCTAGATATGCTTTTCTGAGTCTTGAGACTTGTAAAGAGCTTCAGTGGAAATTTCTAGACACAATTCTTCTAGCTATGTCCGAGCAGTTGTCCAGAGTAGTAATGCAAAATAAAGCCTTATATGGCAAAGATGTTGGTTGGTCACATATTCTGGATATTATTGATATGGAGGCTGCAGAGACTTCAAGGAAACAATTGAACCAAACCATTGATGTGTTTCCAGTGCAAGCATCCCAGGATCCAGTTCTGGTGGAAAATCAATGGGATGTAAAAATCATAAGAACAACAATACTGGCCAACAAGTATTTTTCATCAGATATAGTTATGGGTGGGCTAGATAGATGTTGGGACACTGATTCCAAATCTGTTTTTGGTTTTCCTCTAGCATGTCTAGTTTTCGAGATGAGACTGATCATAATAAATATATATATATATAATAATTTATAATACTATATATAATATATACGGGGCTCCAATAAACCTTATAAATACTTATATACACATATTTATATCTATTATATACCCTATACATACACATACATCCAGAATTCCAGATACATACGCACGCATACTCACATATATACCTACACAAACTCATACACCTCTATTTCGCCCTTTCATTACCTCCGAGATCATTTAGCACATACAGTAATATCCATACAGCCAAAAGAAACTGATTAAGCACAGACAGAGCAGCAAAGCTAGTATTTATATCCCAAAATGCAAAATTCCAAGAAAGTGAAGTAAAACATGGTGCTACATTGGCTTCGTCAACATCCAAATCTGCAATAAGTACCAGTACCTGTGATATTGAAACTATATGCTCTAATCAATCTAGTGATAATGATTCTTCAATGGAAATAGAATCAGATAATGAAAGTTAAACAGCATTAGGTTAACACAAAGGTTAAAGAAAGAGATGAATATTTTTATTTTTTTTATTTTTCTATTTGGATAATATATATACACACAGTGGTATTCTTGCCAATCACAATTATATATATTGTTTTATACCAGTATTATGTATTTTTTATTATGTATATTATACCAGTACCTGTGATATTGAAACTAGCATATATGCTCTACCCAATCTAGTGATGATTCTTCCATGGAAATGAAGGTTAAACAACATTAGGTTAACAAAAAGGTTCAAAAAAAGGTGAATATTTTCCTTTTCTATCTGGAATATATATACTGGTACTTTTGCCAATCACAATTATGTATATTGTTTGAAACGAGGAAGAATGTTTTATGTTCTAGTTAAAAAATATATATACATATAAAAATGAGGGTTTGTTTTTCCTTTCTATTATATACTTTTTGCGTGATTCAATTTTTCTAAAAGATGACTATATATACTAGGTATAACCATATAAGCATGGTAGTATAGTAAATTATAGGTAATACTAATATACTTATTAGATTAACCCTTTCACTCAATGGGTAGACAATTGTGTAGCTGAAAAATAAACCATATTGATTCTTATATAACCACACACAAAGGTAAATTTCTTTTTTACCCTGTCATAATTCGTGAGCGAAAGGGTTAAAGGAAGAAAAATATGGAATAAGTTTAAAACAATAAAAAACAAAAACAAAAAAAAACAGACTACCTTCGTTTTAAACAAAAAAAAAACGAAAAAAAAAAAAAAAAAAAACGACAATAAAAAATGACTCGCATCACTAACCCTCATGTATGGCATTTTGTAGTTTCATTTAGGCTTTCCGCAGGTTGTCTTGTGGTATTTTGGGTGAGAGCAGTTGCTGGCCACAAATTTGCAAATGTTGCACATGTACACCCTTTTATTCTTTGGCATAATAGTCACATGTCTAGTTGTGTGTTGTTTTGTGTTGCCCACTTACACATTTTATTTTTTTAGGTGATTTACATCAACCCACTCATTGATCATCATACCTTGAAAGTGTAAAAGTCACCCCAACAATTTCTGTTGTGTGTGCAGTTCATTTGTGACTAAATCACAATGGCATACAATCATGATGGATCTTCAGAAAACTTACCAGTTATACTTCAGCCATCCACTAGGCAACCAAGATAAGGCATGGGTGCCACGTGTTATCTGTACCACTTGTTCAAACGGATTACGTGACTAGTTAAACCAAAGGAAAAAGTTGATGCCATTCGCTATACCCATGATATGGAGGGAGCTGAGAGACCATCATGGCAATTGTTACTTTTGCAATGTTAACATAACTGGATTCTCTGTGAAGAACAAGCATAACATCTTTTATCCGAATGAAGACTCCGCAATCAGACTGATTCCTCAATGCCGATTCTGGTACAGTACCTCCACAGCATGGACTCGATTCTTTAGAAGATGAAAAGGAATCTGATGAAGGTGTGGGACCTTTGGCCAATCTTGACTACACACCTGATGAAGAGCAATCGGAGCCAGAGAGGCTTACCCAAAATGAGTTGAATGACCTCATTAGAGACCTAGCCCTCTCCAAAGAGAAATCAGAACTACTCTCCTCAAGCAGAAACATTTACTCGAGAAGAATGTTCGTGTGTGTCACTATCGAAAATGGAACCATGATTTGGCAACATTCTTTGCAGTAGACAGTCCGCTCTGCTACTGCCATGATATCAATGGACTTTTCAAGAACTTGTCACAGGTACACACCATTTGAGTGGTGCCTCTTCATTGATTCCTTACAGTGAAGCTTGAAAGCAGTTCTCCTGCATAAGAGGAACTTAAAGCCAGTGATGTAGGTCTCGAGATCGGTCTCGGTCTCGAGACCGATCTCGAGACCCAATTTGCAGATCTCGATCTCGGTCTCCACTATTTAAATCTCGGTCTCGATAGACGCGGTCTCAGTTTTTCTCCCCGAGACCTTTTGAGACCTCTCGAGACCATAATGAAAAATACATGTTATTGGCATACTCATGACGGTGGCTTGGTTGAACAGACACAATTCAGAATGTTTATGAAAGTTTGTAAAAGTAAGGGACTCTAGGTATTCACTAATCAGTCACCACGTTTGTCTTGTGGGGGGGGGGGGGGGGTTCTGGATTTTTTTTAGGTTAGCGCTACAAAAAAATTTGACCCCCCCACCCCTGTCAGACTAATTTTATTGAAAATGGAAACACTAAATAGAGAATTATATATATTATATATATAAGTATATATTATAAGGCCACTTAGTGTTGCCAAACGGCGTATCAACCTCTGTGGCGTGATAAAAATGATTATCCTCCCATCCAGTATGTATTTGAAAAAATAAAAATGCTTCATACAAAAATAATGCAAGAAATACAGCATAAAGAAAACATTACCGATAAATTCAATAAAGCATAGAATAACTTGACAACCCTTCACATCACTTATATTTACAACGTGCCGATTCGTACTGTTTTAACAGTACCTGCCTCTAGTGCTCCAATTGAGTGTGTATTTAGCCATGGAGGCATAATAATGAGGCCCCCACAGAAGTTGAACTTCAGCAGATCTTCTGAGCATGCTGATGTTCCTTAAGTGTAATGAGCACCTATCATGCTTTAAATAAATGCACAAGTCAAACTGGGTAGTAGGTACGTTCATTAAACCTTCTGTAACATATATAAAAGAAGTAAATAAATAAAAAGTACGTGTGTATATATATATATATATTCATTTGTTAATTTATAGGCTACACTTTTTGCATTCAACACACTACATCTGAGAAAGTAGTTATTAGTTTATTAATATACTTAACATAGTCTAATTTCCATAGTAGTGTAAAACAAATTGAAAGGGCATGAGCTTGGTCTCGATCTCGATCTCGGTCTCGAATTTTAAGGGTCTCGATCTCGGAAGGTAGATCTCGATCTCGAACCATTGATCTCGGTCTCACAGGATCAGGTCTCAGTCTCGGACTTGGTGGTCTCGACTACATCACTGCTTAAAGCCATCCATCATGATCACCCACTTTATTCAACTAAAGGAGACATACGATAACATGAGTATACTACTTGAAGCAATCCAATACAGTACTCATTAAGGGAATATCTGTGGTGATCAATGGAATATCTGTGATTCGTAAGCCAGACTCTGTAATGAATGGATGCATTTCCTGAGCTCTCTGATATTGCTTCTACTTTTGCATATTGCTAATAATTTTACTTTAGGAAAGTTTTGAATTTTATATACTTGTGTTTATATTCACATTGTCATAGTTAAGTAATTGAATATTAGTGGTTTTTAGTAATTTTGAAGTTTTCATAGCGTGCCGGCTTAATTTAACTTAAACTCATGATGGTTATAAACTAATTTTAACTGTGCAATGCCATCGCAGAAAGCGTCGTGTGTTAGGTGTGGGGTAAACTGGTGGTATTCAGATTTTAAAGATTATAACAGCGGTCCTGTGGCGATTACTGAGAGATCAGTTTGTTTCCTTTGCGAGTTTGCGAGTTAAGGGAGGAAATAGTTGACATAAAACACAGTGTATATGAGGTAACGGAAAGACTTGAAACGCTTGATGAGGGCAGGGGTAGGGCTGGGTCATTCCATCTCAACTCAGCCACAAAATAGCACTTTTTGCACTCACCCCTTTCAATTTTGCTCATACTTGGCACAATAGCAGATATACATGCCAAACTTAAATTCCCAAATTATTAGAGCTGACTGACCTTTGGTTACTGAGATACAAGGTCACAAAGTTGTGACATTTTGACCTTTTTTGCGTTAAATGACTATTTTCAAAATGGTGTAACTAAGAAACTATTAAAGCTAGAGCATTGATTTTGGTCTCATTTTAAAGCTCTTTAGTAGCCCCTTGTTTATTGTCTCTTGTTAAATATCTCTACTGTGAAAAATAAAAAAATCCCTTCAAAAGTTGACCTTTGACCTTGAATAAAAAAAAAAAACCCTAAAAAATTCAATTTTTTTACATTAATACCTTGAGTCATGTACAACAAAATCCCAAGAAGCTGTAAGTGGCTGATAACTAGTTCAATGTATAAAAAATAAATGAAGTTGGCATCATTCTTCAATTTTAGATTTTTTTTGTCAGTTCATTTATTTAAAAGTTCTGTTCTGATATAGTGTCAGTGAAGACTTAGTTCAACTTAACATTATTAGTTCAAAAACCTTTTTGTGACCTGTGCCAAAAGAAGTCTTTTAAAAGACAACCAGGGTTAAACCCCTCGACAGCCCCAAATCTACTGGAGTAGCGCTGATCCAAAGGCCCAACTAGTATATAAGTACTGTCAACTTTACAGAGTTGACTCCTGACTTCAAGTTAAAGTTAATTTATTTTTACTAAATACATGTATAAAAATTTATTTAATAATTCATTAATTGTTCATTGTTTTCTTTTCAGGATTTTCTTTGTGCTTTTGTGATTTCAGAGTACAAACATGGAACATTTAAAACTGAAACAGAAGTGTGCTGATCCTTTGCTGCGTCACAAAGGTCAGTGTCGAAAGAAGAGTTTGAGAATTGTACCACAGGAACTTTTAAATAAGTTTCCCGATCTGCACTTAACACTACATCACAGACTTTGTAAGCAGTGTAGAGAACATCTTGAGTCCTTGCCTGAGAAAGGAATAGGCACTTTGAATTCAGACATAAATGATGATTCTTCTTGTAGTAGTGAACCACCTGAAGATCTTGAGAAAATTGAAAATGTTGACAATAGTGATGCATCAACTTCAGAGCAAAACCATGAGATGTGTACTTTGAATGCTTCTTTTGTTTCAATTGGTGAATCACCCATAAAAAAGAGAAAGCTTGTAGAGCAAAAGTCATATGGAGCTAAAAAACTAAGCAAGGTGACAGAGACAGTTAAGAAGAGAATGGAAACAGTTGCAGGAAGAGATTTCTGACTCACAATTTAAGGAGCCATCTGGAGATGTAGACTGTTTAGAAATAATAAATCAACTCAAGGAAAAATTAAAAAATTAAAATACTAAAAGAAGTGATAAAATAAAAATCCTCACTGTATTGCCCAAAAGTTGGAGCATTAGGAAAATTGCTTCAGAATTTAACACAACAAGGCATACAGCATCTATTGCTAAAAAAAATTTGAAGAAAAAGGTGTCCTTTCAGACCCAAATCCAAAGGGTGGGAAAAGAATTAAACAGGATACTGTTGACGCTATTAAAGCATTTTATCTTTCAGAAGACATCAGTAGAACAATGCCAGGAAAGAAAGACTATTGTAGTATCATTGACAATGAAAGAGGAAGGA
Source organism: Bathynomus jamesi (assembly GCA_023014485.1). NCBI lineage: Eukaryota > Metazoa > Arthropoda > Malacostraca > Isopoda > Cirolanidae > Bathynomus > Bathynomus jamesi. Next base: position 2,523,369 of record JAJOZX010000040.1, on the reverse strand, counting down.
TACATTTGCAAAAGCATCTTTTACTTTGCAATTTAAAAGAAGCCTATCATATTTTCAAAGAAAGAAATCCTTTGGTTAAGGTGGGATTCAGTAAATTTGCAGAATTGCGTCCAAAGCAGTGTGTTATTGCTGGAGCAACAGGAACTCACTCAGTATGTGTCTGTACAATTCATCAGAATGCCAAACTTATGTTTGTAGGAGCTGAATTAGAAAAACTAACTGCAAATGATGACACACCTATTAAGAATGTACGTCATTGTGTTGCCTTTATGGAATGCAATCCTGCCTCACAGAAATGCTGCCTCAGACAATGTGAACAATGTGGAGATCCATCAGATTTAAAAAAACAGACTACTGGACATATTTACAAACAACTTCATTGATATCATAAATTTTAAAAAGTGGACCAATACAGATCGGTCAAATCTTGAATCAGTAGAACTGAATACAGATGAATATATTGACCAATTCTGTAACCAACTGAAAGAATACCAGATACATGACTTCAAGACAAAGATGCAAGCAACTTATTACCGTGAAACAAAAATGTCTTTGAAAGATGGTGAGGTCCTTGCTGTGTGTGATTTTGCTGAAAATTATTCCTTTATTCTTCAAGATGAGGTTCAGAGCTTTCACTGGAACAATGAGATGGCTACTCTACATCCATTTGTTATTTACTATAAAAAGGAAGATGAGATTGCTCACCTTAGCTTTGTTATTATTTCAGAGTGTAACATCCATAACACAGTTGCTGTACATTTGTTTCAAAAGCATCTGATAAAATTCCTAAAAGATAATATCTCATCCATCGGTTCCATCCACAAAATAATTTACTTTTCAGATGGGTGTGCAGGACAGTATAAGAACTGCAAAAACTTTTTGAATCTTTGCCATCACAGAGATGATTTTGGAATTGAGGCAGAATGGAATTTTTTTGCAACAAGTCATGGAAAGGGACCCTGTGATGGTGTTGGAGGCACAGTTAAGAGATTAGCTGCAAAAGCTAGTCTACAACGACCTTATGATGAACAGATCCTTACTGCAGAACAGTTATATACATTTGCAAGTGAAAATATTGTAAATATAAAATGTCATTTTTCAACCAATAAAGAGCATGAAGAGGAAAGCCAACTTCTCCAAGAAAGACACTCAACTGCAAGGACTATTGCTGGTACACAGAAATTACACCATTTACAGCCAGTTTCATTGACTTCTCTTAAGGTTAAACATTATTCATTATCAGATTATTCAAATATTGAGAAAGTTACTGAAAAGGAAGAAGTTGTGACTGAGGAGAAAATACATGGTTTTGTTACTGCTGCATATGATGGCCATTGGTGGGTGGCATATGTGCTGGAAAAGATACCAGAGAATAGAGAAGTAAAAGTCACATTCCTTCATCCTCATGGCCCAAACCCATCATTTGTGTATCCTGGTCGACCAGATGAATTAATCTTACCATATTCAGATATTCTAACACAAGTTGAGGCATCTACTACTAATGGACGAACATACAGGATTTGCAAAGAAGTTACTTTGAAGGCATCCAAAGCTTTGGCAGATCTACAGCACAGAAAGGTAAGAATTCAAAATTAAAATGGTCATGTAACTATATATACACTGCATACATTTTAAGTTATGATAAATGGAAATCAATGAGCACTATACCTATACATATTGTATGTACATTTTAATATGTTACTTGTATTTGTTAATTAGGTAGCTATCTAGGTATACATTAAAAATTGTTTTCTCTTCTAGAAATCACAATAAATTGGGTGGCCCACAAGAATCTTGTCAACTACTGAAAACCATCACATACATGCACAACATACAGGTGAGGTGGGTAAAGAACAAATATTTAAAAATAAGCATTTGCTTGTTTGTAGAAGGCTGCAGATAGTATGTAGATATGGGTTGTATTTGTAAGAGATTGAGCTGACCTTAGACAAAAATGGTTTATTGGAGCCCCGTATATAGAAAAAATGTGAGTAATTTAGGGTACTGTGAAATAAAGAAAGCAAAATATCAGACCATGAAATAAAGAAGGTCTACTGTATTATATTTGTATAGTACTTAATAATAAAGTGATAAAAAAGTAAGAACAGGGGTGTCTGACTATCATTGGAGATATGCGAGGTGGTGGGAGGGAAGGTTGTGGTGAGCACAAGCCTGTATAAAATTAGAATGGATTAGATATTTTAGTAACTGAGTTAGTGATTTTTTTTAGACCGAAATTTCCATTATAACAAATCTTACTTCTGTTATACTGAATTTTATTCCCTTATTAATCATTTCCAGGCATTTTTAGTTCTCAGCAATGATGTTTGTGAGAAGATGCATTACATTTCATTTGGAAAACATGAAGCCACTCAGGCCCATTGAAGTTATCCAAATAAACTAAATTGTATTTCATAAGAAAATTTCAGAAAACATCCATCTCAAGTCAGCTAATTAATATAAAACTATTTACAGAACTACCAAAGTAGCGTACATAACTTGAGCTAAAAATATAACTATTTACACAATTTATAAACTCTCTCACTCATTCATGAAAGCATCAAAATTTTTCTTAAAATTAACTAACAAACTACTGTTTACCACATCATACGGCAAATCATACCAAAAATCTATTACTGTAATATGACTTAAAAAGTATTTTTATAGATCCAACCTAAAAGTTTATTTTCTAATTTTCTTACTATACCCCTGAGTTTTTCCATCACTCTAATAAGAAAAAGTTACTTCCATCTAAATTGTCCAAACCTGAAAACATTTTGAACATCTGTATCATATCTCCTCTCAAAACTAAACATGTCCAGTTCCTTTAATCTTTCCCTGTATTCCAATCTTAAGCTAGAGATAAGCTTGAGTGCCCTACATTGCACACATTCAAGCATATTATTATAATGTCTATGGTGAGGGGATCAGGCTTGAATGCAGTATTCTAAGTGAGGACAAGGCTAACATAAAATTATATAATTTACAGATAACTTCTTTACTCTTTTAACTAACATACTTCTTAATAATACCAAGTATTTTATTTGCTGTACTTTATTTCTAGCCTCTAAGCAGTGATTAGAAAATTTTACATCACTACAAACAATAATGCCAAGATCTTTTTCTTGTCCAACATCCTCCAACCAGTTTCCCTGCATCTCATAACTAAAGTTTTCATTATTTCTACCAAAATGGATGACTTTGCATTTATGAACATTGAATTCCATCTGTCATTTACTAGCCCAGGCAACTAAACTAACAAGATCTTTTTGTAGCTAAAAATTTTCTATATGTGTAACTGGAGCAACTACTTTTCTATCATTTGCAAATTCAGAAACTTTACTACAGTACCTACTCCCTTCTCTACATTATTTAGATATAAAATAAGGAATACCTAATGCACCTAACACTGACCCATGTGGTACCCTACTTTTCACTTTCTGCCACCCAGATTCATGACCATTTAGAAATTTTTTTTATGTAAAAAGGAGGCGGGTGAAGAGCGGATGCCTGCAAAAAATGCTCACCCATTTATTAGAAACAGAAAGCCAAAATCAAGCTCTCTCCAAGGCTGATGTTACCATTTTTTTTATATAGGGTAGGATCTTGTATAATGATGGTAAATGGTAGGGATGTACCAATGTATCGGTATCAGTGATATCGATAGATTTTTATCGATATTGGTATCAGCCAAGTTTTAAAAATTTCAAAAATATGAATAGTATAACAAAAATTGGGTTAATTTACACTACAAACTACATCTAAGTTTGTGTAGTCAAATTTATTTTTTTTTAAATATAATTTTGTTGCTGGCATATCACAGGCTGGCATTAATCATCAACAGACTCAAACTTCAACCATTACCCCTAGAGCTTCTGTTGCTAATTGTTTTATTATTTTAAATGACGTTAATATTTTTAAAATGCCTATCAAAATGTTTTTTAAGCATATTAACGTTGGTAGAGTTCATGACGGATGCAGGAAGATTATTCCATTTATCAATTACTTTAAACATAAAAAAGTTTTAGCAATGTTAATAATGAAACATCTACCATGTAATTTAAATCTGTTATTACGAGTATTACTATTATCAAAAATGAACAAATGTCAAAATTTATGTTATCAATTTTATTAATGATTTTGAAAACTTCAATAAGCTCCCACCTTAATCTCCTAGTTTTGAGTGAATACAAGTTTAACGCTTTAACCCTATCTTTGTAAGACTTGTTGCAGTGATGGATTTAGTTTCATGGGCATCACTGAACCCTTTCCAACCTATCACTATCCTCACACAAATATAGGCACCAAAGCTGAATGGCATATTCTGAGTGAGGCCTGACTAGGGACTTGTAAAGGGGCAATATAATATTATTCAATTTAAATTTGAAATTATGCACTATGAAGCCTAACATCCTATTAGCTTTTGTACAAGACTCCAGGCACTGGTTCCTAACTTTTAAATCCTTAGATACGTGTACAACTAAATCTACTTCCTCATCAACCCTCACTAACTGTTTATCATCCATCATGTACGTGTAATTGTTACAAGAACCTATATGCAAAACTTTACATTTGTCTACATTAAATTGTATCTGCCACTTATCTGTCCACTCCATAATCAGCGAATTTTGACACATTATTAGTCAAGTCTACATCTATGTCGTTAATGTAGATTACAAATAGCAATGGGCCTAACACTGAACCCTGAGGGACACTGCTACCTATATCCAATAGGGTAGGTTGATTTTGGAACTATGATCTTGGACTAGTCTAGATAGAAAGGTATTAATGCATAAAAAATGTTGCACCAACTCATATTTGTGAAAATGATTGTATTTTTGAGGATTGTTAATTATTTTTAAGTTATAAAATTACCAAATTTTATGCGTAAAATCACACGCGCAGCATTCGCGCAATGTAAACAAACAAAATATCGGACCTTATTTCATCAAAATAATCAATTAAAATTCAGCTTTTTTAACAAAACGATGCTTGAAACTTATTGTAAATGCATTATAGATGTTTATTCGTGTATTATTTTGTATTTTTTAATGATATTTACCTATAAAATGTGTATTAAATTATTTTATGATGTGTTCATTTGTGTTTATTTTCAGATATTTCATAAAAATGGGTAAAAAACAGAAGTCTGCAGGGTTAACTCAAAGTGATAGTGCCACAAAATTTAGTGGCCAGCCTTCCCCTTTGGATAAAACAGAGCCTCCTACCCTCCACCAAGTTATTCAGTACAGTTATTTCCTCCAAAACAGCCACCCGGACTTGAAAGACTATGATATTGCTAAAATGATAGCAAAGGATGTGACTGAGATCTGGCAGGCAATGAACCCACGGCTGCCCCTGTATGAGGAATATTATGTAGTGAAATTAGTGGATAAAGTGTGCTTCAAGAAAGCAAGAGATATAAACAGGAAATCTCTTTCTACAGTCCAGGAGCAGAATCTGGAGGAAAAGCTGGATAAACTTTGACATTTCTGCTTGCACCTGTAAGCTACCTGTTCATCCCTGTGATGACAATGCTGTGAAGTGCAAGAAAGAAAATTGTCAAACACAGCACATAATCTGCACTTGTCCTCCCAGTAAGAAGGTAATGCTATTATTTTTTTAACTTTTAACTGGCTTAACTTAGTGCGATTAGGTGCCTTTTAAATGGAAGGAAATTCAATGCTTGTAATTGAAAAATATCCGCATTTTCCTCCTGTAATCTCCCCCCCCCCTGGTAATAGAAATTAATAATAAATTTTTTTTCAGGATTTTATCTCTTATTTTAGATCCGCTATTTAATATACTTTAATATTTCAGGTTCCAGTAGAGGAGAGGGAATACTGAGAGATCAGAGGGCCAAAATAGGACCCAAGGGTTCTTTCCAGCTGGGATCTGTGGATAAAGCTGCTGTGAAGAGAGACCAGAGGGCTGCAGCTGAAGCAGAAAGATTACAGAGCCAGATTCAACAGCAGCAGGAAGTGGATTTGGCCACTTTTGCCTCCACAAGATATTTCTTTTGAATCTAGCTCAGGAGAATCAGGAGGTATTATATTTTTTTTCTTATATCTTATCCCATTTTTACCCAAATTTATCCCCCTTTTTGCTTTAGTAATTTATTCTTATTTCCGCCCATTTTTGTCAATTTTTACCCATATTTTTCCCTACTTTTTCCCCCATTTTCGGTTTAGTAGTTTATTTTTTATTTTCATTTCAGCCATCTGGTGGTGAAGCTGAAGAGTTCAAGCCAAGGAGGCACCCAAGTGTAGGTTACAGCTTTTTGAAAACCCCCAGATATGCCATGGAACTGATCATAGGTGATGTTTCTTCCAATCTTGGGGCAAGTCTTGCTAATGCCTTCCTCCTGGACTTACAAGCTATGGACCTGCTTAAGCCTGGCCTTCATGTGAAACAGATAAAAGATGATAAATGGAAAATGGACAGGGAAAAGGCTAGAATGAAAGTGAAAAGTGATGAAAAGCACAATGAGGGTCTGGAAAAGTTAGTCTGTATTGGGGTTGATGGGAAAGTTGACAAGGACACTTTACTGTACAGAGAAGTTAAGGATGAAAATGGGGAGACTAAGCTGAAGAAAGGAAAGGGACAAGAGCACTATTTGACTTTCACAAAGGAGCCGGGAACTGAAAGTGGAACATATCTTACTCACAGAGTCATCCCAATTAAAGGTGCGACTGGAGTTCTTCTTGGTGAAGAAGTTGCTAGTGTCTTGGAGTAGTTTAGCAGTGTTCATGCCCTGAAAGCTGTCCTCCTTGACAACACAAATACAAATACTGGCTGGGAGGGAGGCCTTGTAACAGCTCTGGAAAATAAAATTGAGCGAAAATTGCACACCAATTTTATTTCAATGCCATACCCGTACACCCACGTCTCATCACCCGTAACGATGCTTCTGAGAAAATTTTCATCAAGATTGGCACTTTGTTCACTCCATCAGAATGAGCTTCCTTTCAGAGCTATTTTCAAGTATCTTGATGGCAGTACCAAAAGTCCCACTACTTTCACTGGTCCGCTGGGAAAACTTTGTGAAATTGACTACCAAGATCTGCCACAAGTGGAATTCACCAAACTCAGTGGCCCCCTGGATGACATGGAATTTGCTGAGAAGACACTGAATGATCTCAGTAGTGACCAGAGGCTTCTTTTGGAGTATGTGCTTGGAATTTCCAGGGGCAAAGTCAACCCAACATTTGCTGCCTGGAAAATTGGACCATTAAACCATGCAAGATGGTTGACTTTGGCAATTAGATTGATGTGTCTGTGGACCAGAGGTGCTTACCCTCCAGAACTACAGGATAAGCTTTACCAGGCCATCAAGTTCATTGTGGAAGTGTATGCAGTCACTTGGTTTGAGATCAAAAGGGACAGCAAGTTCCACAATCAGCAGCTGTACATCTTCAACATGATCCAGAGGATCAAGCAGCGTCTGAAGAAATCCAGGGTATTGCTTTCAAGAACCTGAAGTACAATGCTTTTGCCTTGCTACCCGAGAATGTGCTGTACTCCATGATGAAGTCTGATGACTTGGAAGTGAGAGAAGCTGCTTCCAAGAAAATTCTGTCCATCAGGTAAGCATTTATTAATTTTAAAAAAAAGTGAAAAAAAAATTTGATTATGGGGATTTATTTAATAAAAAAAAGGCCCTAGTTCTATAAATCCCCATAATCGAATTTTTTTTCACATTTTATCCCAATTCCCCCCCTCCCCTCTGATAATGGAAATAATCTTACCTTCTTTCTAAAAAAAAATTCAATTATGGGGATTTATAGGTTTTTTTTTTTTTTTTTTTTTTTTTTTTTTAAATCAGCAATTCTGAGACTAATAGGGATTAAATCTTAAACTAGAATAAAAAATAAAGTGGGAAGCCAGCCAAGAAGAGGCTGAAGAAGGTCACAGCCATCAACATTGAAGCTACCTACTGGTCAGAACTAATCAACCTTTCTCAAAGTGGCATCTGTGAACCTGCTCTCACAGAAGACTTTTCTGACCAGGAGCTTCAAGAAGCATTGCTGAATGGCACCAAGCTGGAGCTGCCTGATCTGCCTTCACATTCTCAGTGTTGAAAGGGCCGTGAAGCTGACATCTGAAGCTTCCCATACTGTTTATGGACTCGAATCAAGGCACAAACACATTCTGGCCAAAGCCCTAAGGCACCAGATGAGGCCTTCCTTTGCTTCTAAGGGCTCTTACAGTGAAAATTATGATGATCTTGGGATCTAAATGTGTCTATTTGACTCTGTACATGTTTTTTTTACTTTTTTTCAATAAAATTGTAACTTTTTTCAGGATTTTTTTTATGAAAATAGCATGTTTTTTCGGCCGAAAATTGTGAAAATGCGGTATTTTTCAGTACGATTTTTTGACGATTTTTTAAATGGTTTACTCAAAAAATGGTTAAAGCTAGGGATCTGAAATTTTTTGTCAGTTATTATCATATTAAGCCCTAACTATCTCGACTAGTCCAAAGGCGATATCTAAAAAAATGCAGAAAATCAACCTACCTTAATATCCAACCACCCTGATTCCCTACCATTAACAACGACCTGTTTCCTGACACAAAGCCATTCCTCTAACCAGTAGCTACCTGACCACATATACCATGTACTTTAACCTTCGCAATTAATCTTCTGTGCGGAACTGTATCAAATGCTTTTTTAAAGTCTAAATAAATAACATCAGCCACTCTATACCTGTCGCATTTGCACACTATTTCGTTATAAAACTAATAAATTAGTTAACCCTTTGTGGTCATTTGCGGGTGGTGCCCAACATCAAAAATAGCTTATTTGGTTGTTGTCAGGAGTCGCCTGACCTACCTTTTAGAATTAATTTAGACGTTTGCAGGTAGGTCCCGACTGTTCAATTCCAGGACATACCCGCAGATGTCTAAATTAATTCTAAAAGGTAGGTTGGCCGACTCCCGACAATGACCAAATAAGCTATTTTTTATGTCGGGCACCACCCGCAACTGACCGCAAAAGGTTAAACAAGATTTATGGCATCAAAACCCATGCTGACTACTATTAATCAAATTGCAACTTTCTAAGTGATTGATGATACAATCCCTAACTATGTACAGTCATACCCCGCTTTACATCGGTTCACTTTACGTCGAATTCGACTTTACGTCGGTTTTCAAGAGCAAGATTTTGTTCACACTACGTCATTTTACTCGACTTTACGTCGCTTTACATCATTTTTTGACTTACGTCCTTGGAACCAATTACTGACGTTAGGCGTTTATTTTCATATTTATTATCTATAGTATTGAAAACATAACCATAAAGTGTTTATTTATAGTTGTATCTAATCGCTACCATCATCGGAGTGTTTTACAGTGTTTACAATCGGTTTTCGGTAGACTTAGGCACCTCTGTTCGCTTTACGTCATTTTTCGACTTACGTCGGGGTCCTTGGAACCAATTACCGACATTAGGCGGGGTATGGCTGTATTCCAAAAGTTTCTGACAAGTGATGTTAAGCGAATAGGCCTATAATTGCTAGCTACTGTGCAGTCACCTTTTTTTAAAAATGGGCATAATGTTAGCTAATTTGAAGTCATCAGGAATAATCCCCACTTCCAGTGACTTATTACAAATTTTTGTTAAGGGGCCTACGATAACGTCTTTCAAATCTTTCAAATGTCTAGGATAAAGCATGTCAGGGCCTGGAGCCTTGCTAACTTTTAGCTTATCAATGTAATGTGCAATCTCACCCTCGTAAACAGTTATTTCATTCAAAATAGTCTCACTACTAAATAGAACGATATCATCCATGTCAGCGACATTATTTATATCTTCTCTGGTAAAAGTTGTCACAAGAAAGTTGTTAAAAATACCCGCCATTGCCTGAGTGTCAGAAGCCAAGGCAGCATTAGCATCCACTAGAGGGCCTATGTTATCTTTTATTGGCTTACAATTAATGATGTAGTTAAAAACTTTTTTGGATTATGTTTACTATCTGCAGCTACAGGTATGTCAAAATTACTCTTAGCATTCCTAATGGATCATTTAACCTGATGTCTAAATTCAGTATATCTATTAAAGTTAGCTACTGTGCCACTGCACTTATTAAGTCTATACACTCTATTACGCTCGTTTATGAACTCACCTATTTCCCTAGTCCACCACTTGAGCCCACCATGATTACTAGCGCGCTTGGGCCTACGCAGAATAAACTCCCTTTCAATATTCATAAAACTTTTTTTAAATGCCTCCCAGTGAAAATTTGCTTCATTACCCATAAATAAATTATCCCCGTCCACTACTCTCATCCTATCCACAAAACTATCAAAATTAACCCTATGAAAATCAGGGACTTCTATTACATTACTATCCTTACTGTTTTCTATCAATAGCTTAAACCTAAGAATTTGGTGATCACTACATCCCAACCTCTCACCTACTTCCAAACCTTTGACTATATTTTCGTCATTTGTCATCACCATGTCTAAAATATTGTCACCACATGTTGGTTCAGTAACCATCTGTCATAAAAAATTATCTTCCGTGAACTCAGTCAGTCTCGAACCCTCATCATTACCAGTAAAAGTCTCATAATTAACATTAGAGCAGTTAAAGTCTCTGACAACTATACTATCCTGATTATTAATAAAGTTACTAAGAAGTGTGTAAAATCTAGTACAGTAGATGCCATTTATAGTGTCCCACTCAGTGCCAAGCCAAAAGGACACTATATCCACAGTTTGGTCTCTCGAGGGTTGCAAGGTTAAAAATAGTGAATATAGAATAACCTTCAGATAGATAGAATAACCTTTATTAATAATAATAAAATAAATACATTTTTTCAATTTACAATGACATGAATAATTGTGAAGCTCGACTATTTATTTTATTGAATTTGGCCCTTAAGCTTTAGGCTTTACTGGGCTCTTATTAAAAATAAGCAGCTAGTTGTTATTAATTAATAATAATAAATAAGTAAATAAGTATTATTAATAGTTAAAACATGTATTACAATATTATACAATATTAATGGACAATTTATTAAACAATATTAGTGGACATTAATCCTAGATTTTTGTTAGTATGCCATTATTAATCAGGATTTCAACTTGGTTTTAACCCTTTAATGCCCAGTGTGTGAAATTTTCATCGTTAACTTTGGAAGCAATTTTAGACCTTCCAGTTCCCAATGTGTGAAATTTAACACATTTCGTATTTTATTAATTATGAACAATAAAACTTTGTAAAATATATTTTTCAGTTATTTTGGGTCCACTTAAACGATTTTTATATCCCAATTTTTTTTTTTACTTTTCGACTTAATTTGGGTATGAAAGGGTTAAACAAATTTACATTCACTATATTTTTTATATCGGCATGCAAGTCATTCCATAGTTTCAATCCAATGAAAATGGTTAGTTTTTGAGGTGAAGACAATGTAAATTGAGGTATAACAAGTTTTGATCTATTTCTGGTCTGATACGAGTGGATTTCTTGATGAGTTACAAAATATCTATTTACCCATTGCAAATTAATGATTTTGTTTTTACACTTGTAAATAAAAATAAAATGTGCCAGTTTGGTTATATCACGGAGCTTTAGTAGGTTTAGCTCTTTAAATAATGCACTAGAGTGATCAAGGAAATCAGCATCAGATAATAACCTTATTGCTCATTTTTGGATGACAACATAAACACACCTTTATTATGCAATTTCTCATTAAAACTGAGTTTAAAATTCAACTGAAACATCAAAACTATGTTCATTTAACACTAAAACAAAACATTTTCCTTTCATGGCCATCTAGTAAGCCTGTAAACAGCACAGCATCACAAATACAAGTGCAAACTAGAACTGCCAAGTAGACTATACTAGCTAAAAAGAGAGACTATAAGCAGAATCAGACACACACTATCCATAGCAATTACCATGTAAAAGTAACTGTTTCCTAGTTTTGAGACACTATAAGCGGCGAGAGACAATATCCAGGAACACTAAATCCAGTGTCTACTGTATCAGTATTGAGGGGTTGAATGGGAGGTCTATAAACAACAACAAAATAAGAGAATTACAAATGTACAACAAAATGCCACCACCAATCCTATGTAACCTATCATTAGTAAAAAGTTTAAAACCCACTATATCAAGTTCCCCCAACAAGTCCCGAGTCATGGTATTTAACCACATTTTGGTTATAGCAACTATATCGTAGTTCCTGGAATAAATTATTGCCTTAAATTCATTCAATTTATTTCTAATACTACATGTGTACAATAAAAGATGTTTAAATTACTTTTTACCATGGATCAGTGGTTTAAACTGTTTTTCACGTTGGGCTGGTGTTTCCCAGACCCACAACATTTAACCCTTTCACTCACTCGGTAGACAATTGTGTAGCTGAAAAATAAACCATATTGATTCTGATAACCATACATAAAGGCAAATTTCTTTTTTACCCTATGTCATAATTCATGAGCCAAAGGGTTAAAGTGGGCTTCGACCTATACAGCTTTCAAACATTCTCATCCATTAACCTACCTAGCCTAGCATTCCCTATTTCATTGAAATGCCCCCATCTTTTATAAAAAGGCTAGGATCTCACTAAATTCTGACCATAGCTTTATAAAGGGTACATTTTCCTGAGCACAAATCTCTTCTAGTTTAGTCTTCAAAAATACTGTTTTTGACGTAATCCTAAAATTTAAACCTGGCTGGCTGGCTGGCTGGCTTCAGGGGATTGATGGAGAAGTTGAGGTAGGATGGGAGAAACTTAATTCTTGGAAGGAGGGTCTCCTTCCATAAGAAACTCTGGAAGTTCAGCTGGCTGATTGGCCAAAAATGACACGGGCGTGGTATTATACCGCCATCGTAATACAAAATTTTCATCGCTATATGAACACATGGGGTCCTATGAGAGGGCCATTGTAATACAAAATATTGCAATACAATCACATCATTATACAAGATCCTACTGTATAGGTATATATAAATTTTGAAAAGATTGTGTATCATAGTGTGTAAAATGTATGTATGTGTTGTGAAGAACAGGAGAAGTATGTGTTTGAGAGCATGCTGGACTGCTATCAGGGTAGATATGAGGCAGGAAAAGATCAGCTAAAGAGGACAATGACAGAAGAAATGGGAGTTCTAGCATTCCCTATCTCCTGTCTAACATCCCTCTCTGTACTCTTGTCTTCTAACCATTTTATAACTGACCCTGATATCCCATGAGCTTTTAATTTATATAGAAGTCTCCTGTGTGGAACCTTGTCAAATGCCTTGCTAAAATATAGAACATCTACATCAAGTCCATGATCAACCTGATCAGTTACAAACTCTTAAAAAGTTTAAGATATGAGACAAACAAGATCCTCCTGATCTAAATCCATGTTGGGAACTTGAAATAAGATTAAAAATTTTCAAATGATCTTGAATATTATTCTTCATAATTCTTTCTAGTATCTTTCCTATCTGTGATGTTAAACTAACAGGCCTATAACTTCCTACCTCCTTTTCAAAGCCCCTTTTTGTAAATGGGTACTGTACTACATTTGCTTTTTTCCATTCATCTGGTACCTCTGCATAGTTAATGGACCTAGCAAACAAAATAGTGCCTAGCAGATCATCTAGTGTCTAGTTATCTTAACCGAGCACGGCTTATTCAAGCGATGCATAAATATTCCTGGAAATTCCTGGAATTGCATACCTTTCCAGTTTTTTTTTTTTGCAATGATCGGATTGTTCTTGCTAGATATATATTATTATGCATCATTTTAATGAGAAAGAAATGTACTTCAATATTATGTTTATTAAATTCTCCTAAAATAATTATATAAGACCAAAGTAATGCGTTGAAGTTGGGAAAAAAAAAAGTGAACAGAGTTTTAAGTTTTGAAGGCCTCTTAACCAGTGTAGTTCCCCATTAAAAATTTTCTTTACGTCCTTTAGCTCCAAATTTCATGGGTAACTTGCGTATCTAAAAAGAAAACGAGTTTCACTGCCCAAATATTCAATAAATGGATGGTTTCAGAGATGACTCACCATTAGGTCATTCGCAATATTGATACGGTACCTTGTATATATATTTATAAAGTAGATAAATAAGGTAAGATAAGTAAGATAAATAACATAAATAACAGTAGGTACTCTTGTACATTTATAAAATTTATAAAATACATTTATAAAATAGATATTATTTATATAAATAAATAGCATACCTTATTTTTATTTTTTCTAGTCTCGGTAAGTGGGATCGGATGAATTACTCCTCGTTCTATAAAGTAGATAAATAAGATAAATAAGATGAATAAAATAAATAACATAACATAAATAACATAAATAACAGTAGGTACTCTTGTACATTTATAAAATTTATAAAATACATTTATAAAATAGATATTTATATAAATAAATAGCATACCTTATTTTTATTTTTTCTAGTCTCGGTAAGCGGGATCGGGTGAATTACTCCTCTTTCTTTTGAGACTTAGATCTCTCCAGTAGTGCTCGAGTTTTGCCCAGCATTCTTCATGAACACCAACATTACATCCTGGGCAGTGGTGACGGGATCTTCGACTACAAATAACACATTTTCGTAGTTGTGTGCCAGGAAGTTTGGTGTGTGTGTGCTCTGAAGCTGATGCCGATGAAGTTGAGGGAAGATGAAGCATCGATGCTGGGGCATGGTGTGTTCTTGGGTAGGCAAGTGCTTCTACGATGGAGTATATGAAGTCTGATCTTGCCAGTGGCTTGTCAGTAGATGATATAAGCATTGACGAGTGCCATATCAAACAAGTTCATAAGAATTTTCTTCCAGTACCGTCTAGTTGTTCTTTGACTTGCATACTGAAAAATTTTCTTATCACTAAGATCGACTCCACCCATGCCGACGTTGTAATCAGAAATAATTTTTGGCTTTACGTGTTCTTGACCACGCCTGTTTCGAACATTTATATTTTCTGCATGTCCAAATGTTGATAGAAGGTAGACAATCTTCCTGGTTGGCTTTTCTTTGAAGCCTACAAGGAGCACTTGGCCTTTTCTAAAGTAGAGTGTTTCCCCAGCTTGGAGTCTTGCCTGTTTCAGTCTGTTTGGAAGATGCTTTGAAGTAATTCTAATTGTACCAGTTAGGGAGGTTTCATTACTGAGTAGCTCTTCAGCCAGTGGCACTTTGGTGTAAAAATTGTCTGTTACAAGGTGGTATCCTTTGTGGAGCAGCTTACTTTCTTTCATGGCATGCATTACAACTTCATGCGCTAAACCTTTCGCAGAACCGGAGGCAAAAAAGTCTTTTCCACAGTAAAGGTCAACATGATACACATATCCAGTATTGGCTTCACACAGTTCAAACTTTTTTATACCATAACCCGCGTGCCGTTTATTTGGCATATACTGTATGTACGACGTTCTGTTCTTCATGCCTATCATACTTTCATCTAAAGATAATGTCCGATTTGGTACGTAATATGCTTTGAAGACTCTGTTGCAATGGTCGAGTAGTGTTCAAACCTTGAACCAAGGATCAAATCCTTCTTCCCCGCACCGTTGTTGATTCGCTGTATTGGAGAGATGTAGAAATCCATTTATCAGCATAAACTGCCGTTTACTCATTACTTCTCCAAATGAACTTTTGAGAAGTCGTCTCGTATCCCAGTAATCACGAATGTTTTTTCTTTGGAGTCCCATACAGAAACACAGTCCGAAATACTTTTTCAACATATCTAAGTCAATGTTTTTCCAATGAGCGAAAGTAGAATGGGGAATTGTACTAAAGTCTTTTTGGGAAATTCTAAGGGTTGCATACCTGTTTGTTTCTCTAACAATATGAGTCAATAGCGAGTCACTTAGAAACAGACTTGCATATTGAATAGGCTCTGCATTTTGAGGCAGGGCATTATGAGGGCCTACATTTCTTGGACGAAATGTGAATTTGGTCCCGTCTGCCTCACTTTCAGAGGGTAAACATGAATCCATAAACTGGGAATACTAATACTTTCGGGTTCACCATCACTCTCACTAAACTCACCACTCGAATCACTTGAAACATCACTCACGATGTCGCTATCACTTTCACTTCCAGCAAGAGACATTATTGTATATTATTGTATATAAAGAAATAAAATCAATACCCACAAACAAATACACAGCATAACGTGAAAAACGAGCAAGCTGAACTGAAACAGACTGCGAGAGCAGCGAGACGCGAGACCAATTAGCGGTCACTTTGCTTAGGATCTTGGGACTGTACGACCCTGAACCAATTAGAGGTCAGTTTTCTTACAATTTTCTAATCTCAGCTGACTAATTTTTACTTACAATTGGTCAGAAATGGTCGAAGAACCGCCCACATATTGAAAATTAACCAATGATAACATAATATGTGAATTACGTATTAATGACGTTAAGCGTCTCTTACAGCGATGCGAAGATCTATGGAACGAACGAAGCGTCGTTTTCCGCGATGCGAAGATTTGATTGGTTAAGAACCCCAGCCTTGATTTTGGCTCTCTTCTTCCTCCATATGGTGGAGGGGGTGCTTTTGCAGGCATTTGCCCTTAGCCCCCCTTTTCTACATAAAAAAAAAAATCTGTCCTCCCATTCTCTGAGAATCTGAGCATATATATTATAAGGTCCAGCAGCTTTATTTGGCTTCATTGTATAAATCACTTAATCACTTGCCTAACACCATCCTTCTTCATATGAATCTTATCAAGAATGCCTGGGTTCACAGAATCTAAAGAATTAAAATCAGTTATTCAAATTTTCTTCAGTAAAAACAGAGCTAAAATAATCATAAAGAATACCAACAATAGCCTCATCATTTTCAAATATCCTATCCTCATGTTCTATTGGGCCATTCCTATCATGCTTTTTATAATTATCATCATCAGGTTGTAACATAAATTCTGCTTGATTAGAAAATGGATGATAGAGAATAGAATAACCTCAAGATAATGTGGAATAGTTTTAGAAATGTTGCAAAATACACGCAGCAACAGGTTCACACATATCTTATCACGATACAGAATGACTTAGGCTAGTGTAGGCTTAGGCTAGTGAAGGATTAGGCTAATGAATATTTTCTTTGCATGATTTGTCACAAGTGAATCTTCAACATCGAATCGATATTTGCACATCACTGCATTCTCGGCAAATGCAGGCACTGTTTTTGAATTGGCTTGTCACTGGCGATGAAAATTGGGTCCTCTATAACATTATTAAGCATCAACATCAGTGGCTTAGCTATGAAACAAAGCCTGAACCTCAGCCAAGGAATGGACCCCATCCAAAGAAAATTTTGCTATGCGTTTGGTGGGATATGCAAGGAATTATTCATTTTGAGCTTCTGCGAGATAACCAAACAATCACAGCTGAAGTCTACTGCCAACAACTCCAATGATTGAAGATGGGATTACAAGAAAAATGTCCTGCATTAATTAATCGCAGAGGTGTTCTATTCCACCAGGATAACGTGCACCCTCACACTGCTCAAATCACCACTGCCCAATTGGAGGCATTTGGTTGGGGAAAAATGCCTCATCCACCTTATTCTCCGGACATCACACCTCCAGACTACCATTTATTCAGAAGTCTGCACCACCACCTAGATGGACAAAAGTTGCAATCCAAGGAAGCTATTGAAAATGAAATGATCGCTTTTTTAACTCAAAACCAAGGGATTTCTTCGAATGTGGCATAAAAAAACTTTTCTATAGGTGGGAGGAGGTTACAGAAAAAGATGGGAATTATATTGATGATTAATTTGTCATTATGTCATTTAATTTTTGTTCTGAATGAACTAAAAAAATCAAGCAGAATACATGTTACCAGGGTTGTGGAGTCGGTCCAAAATTTTCCGACTCCAACTCCACACATTGTAAAAAATCTAAAAATCCGACTCCTCACATTTTAAATATACGACTCCTACTCCTCTAGTGTTTCACTCTATAATTATCATAATAATAAGACATTTCATCACCACCACACTAAGTGTGAAATTTTATATTTTATATTTAAATAAATATTAATTGTATATTCTGAAAATATAAAAAAAATATTAAAAAAACTTAATCTAGGGGCTATCAATGAATAAGGTTTATTGACCAAAAAAACTAAATGACCTAAATATTAGTATTTAGGATTTAGAAATTAAGGGTGACACAGGACACAGAAATTGGAGTCGGAGTCGGAAGTTTTTTACCGACTCCACGACTCCACGACCCTGCATGTTACAACCTTATATATTTATAAAAACTAAAGAATTTCTTTGGATCTTTATTACTATTTCTAGCTAGTTTTATTTCACTATGCCTTTTGCTCTTCCTAATCAAACTATTCAGCTTATTTCTTAACTGCCTATAATTATCCAATTCCAAAATATTATCACTGCCTTTAAATACCCTGAATGCCCTTTTTTATTTTTAATCAATTTAACTATTTTCCTTTCCACCACAAAGGTTTCCTAATCTTGTTATTCCTAACAGTTCTGAAAGGAATACATCTACATTGTATATCCTCTAAAATTTCTTTGAATCTAGACCACATCCCAATAGCATTTTTATTGGTAAATTCATTATCCCACTTTACTGAGCCCAACAACTCCCTAAACTTACTATAATTATCCAATTCCAAAATATTATCACTGCCTTTAAATACCCTGAATGCCCTTTTTTATTTTTAATCAATTTAACTATTTTCCTTTCCACCACAAAGGTTTCCTAATCTTGTTATTCCTAACAGTTCTGAAAGGAATACATCTACATTGTATATCCTCTAAAATTTCTTTGAATCTAGACCACATCCCAATAGCATTTTTATTGGTAAATTCATTATCCCACTTTACTGAGCCCAACAACTCCCTAAACTTACTATAGTCACCCCTCAAGAAGCAAGGAACTATATGGTCAGTGTCATTATTCCCTAGTGACTCTCCTACTGCAAGTTCCTTAATAATTTCATAATCACTGGATAGAACCAAATCTAAGACTGCTTCATCCCTAGATGGTTTATCTACAAATTGTATTAGAAAACTATCATTATAGCACTCACTGAAGTTACCTTCCCTATTATTTTCTTCTAAAAGGTTCCAGTCTGGTGGGGTTGCAGTGGATATTTTCAAAAGAAGACTAGACACCTAGCTCAGAACAATTCCAGATGAGCCAGGCATACCTGGCTATGTGAGGTGAAGAGCACAAGAAACCAACTCTCTACTTCACCAGGCCAACAAGTTTGACTTTTGTCAAATGAGGAATTGTCACATGGAACATTTGAAAGGAAAGGTATTCAGATTTTTACTGACATATACGGTACCATTAACTAAATAATTCACTTTTCTTATTCCTAAGGCTCTGTGCATTTGTATAAAGACTAGTGGTGTACTGATTAATCTGCATTGGCAGAATCAGCCAATTTTTGGGCATCCAGTATCAGCCAAATTTAGCCAATTCTTTTAGTGATTATTTGAAATTTTAAAATTTTCATTACAAACCAAAATCTATATTTAGAGAAAATTGAACATACAAAAAACACTATTCATGATAATTTATATTTATTTCAAAGTGTAAATACAGTACAGTAATCCCTTGTTTTGCGCGGTTTTGTTAAATGCAATTTTGTATATACTGTATACAGGTAAGCCACGCCATACCTAAAATGCTAAATTTGAACAGATAAATATTGCGCGCCAGTTCCACATGCAGTATAATTACATACTGTGCAGCGCACCTAGTGAGTCAGCTGCCACGCAGTTGCTAGTGATACACCACGGATGGTCACCCAGTTGTGTGTCAGCCTTCATTGTGTAAGCATGTGTATATATTACGTATTATTTATATATTATTACCGTATATATTATTTACTAACTGTATTTATAGCTTAATACTTGTTAATAAGGTTAAATCAGGCTATATATAGACCCATGGTAACTTGTAAATGGATGTATTGGGGTAAATTGAATGCAAATATATCGTGTCTTGTATGCAGTGTTTTTTGTTATACACTTGTCTGCTAAGCGAAAAATCTGTTAGAGATCATTATAACATGGCACTTATGGAGATGGGTTCTTGCTTAATAGGGTCATTCTCTGTCAGATCAACCAGTGCCTAACACCCTCATCTCTCAGATTTTGCTGAAATTTGGTTTATAGGGAGTTTGTGGGCCCTGAATCCATTTCTGAAATTATAAGGTCAATCCGACCAATGGTTCAAGAGATATGACCTCGGGAAATTTGAGGTCACTTGCGAGGTCACTAACATTTGGCGACCCATAACTTGGGTAATAATGGTCACAATTATATAAAAGTATATATATTTAGAATCAGAAAATGACAAGGAATCCAAATATGCAAGTTTTAGAACTCTAGGTTGAAAAATAAAAAAGTTACACTGTAACCAAAATTTGAGGTCACGATTTGACCTCTGGGGTATCAAATGAGAATTTTTTTTTTAAATGTAAAAAATGAAGGCATAGGCATTGGCTATTAGAATCAGCAAAAAAAAGTTTGTTTATGTTAGTATTTTTCATGTAACTAACATATAAGTGAACACCATATTCATAAGTTGTGCGTCAATTCTACCTATTTTTTCACACTTAAGCTCATAATTTGACCTATAGAAATTAAAATTACATTTTTTTATAGATATAAAAACAAAGGCAAAAAATGTAAAATTGTATTTCACTGCTAATCTACACTGGCAATAATAGTTATAATAGTGAAAGGGGAAGACCTACTTAGAGGATTCATGTGCTAGCCTAATACAATTTTTGCATGCTCGATGCTCTCATCAATTTCTTTTTGTGGAAAAATGTATTGAATTCTGCTGCCTCCTCTTAGGGTAGGACAACTCATTACAGTTAATATATGATGTCCTGGCACTGCACATGAATCCTTGTTTGATGGATAATAATATGCACTTGATCCTGATGACCCAGAGGGATGTAGAAAGTTCACAGTGAAATCATCAAACTCTTCACAATATTCCTCCACAATTCCATACCAAACTTGCATGTCATAAATGCAGCCAACATACTCTCCTGGTTTGACACATTTTAGGTTACCAAGCATTGCAGGTTCATTAGTAAAATGACTTTTCCTTATTCTTTTCTTTTCTCCAATGCCACTTGAAATGGGATACACCATCAGTTCTTCCTTGTTTAGGGAACAAATCTATGATATTTCTGAGTTCCAGGAATAGCCCTACTATCCTTGAATCGATGTTCCAACCGTTCTTCTGCATCTTTCAAATCAGCTGTAGTTACAAAGAAAAAATTTATCTTCTTGCTCAAGTTTTCTTCACAAAACTGAAACACGTGTTCTGGTGTAAAAATTTGCCTCTCTGTAGTTCTCTGCAAACTGGCACGAGCAGTAGCTCTTTTCACTGTTCCTCCAATCCCATCACATGCATTTTTGCCATGGGATGTAGCAAAGAAGTGCCATTCACAAGACAGACCAAAATCCTCTTCATGGTAACAGAGATTTGTGAAGTTGTATCTGTTCTTATATTGGCCAGCACATCCATCTGAGAAATAGTGCACCTTCTTCAATTGTGGGCATCTGAATTTAACATATGTCATAAGCTTCAATATGAATGAGTAAACCATTATAGTGTTGTGTTTTAGTGATGCAGATAAGAAACAGACACTAAAATGGCTAAGTTCCTGGTCTGCAGATGATCTATAATAGATGACAAAAGGGTGAACTGTACACTGTGAATTGTCCCAGTGAAACCCTTGGGCAGCATCCTGGACAATGAAAGAATAATTCTCAGAGAAATCACCTACTATAACTACCTCGCTCTGAGGTGGTAGTGTTTCTTTCAACTGCTTGAAGTACTGTGATTGTTGCTGAGCAACAAAGTGATGATGAACCATGCGGGATATTTTCATGCTTAGGGATGATAAGTATTCATGAAGTGGCTCCACCTTATCAACCATTGTACAACGGTCAACAGTCACCCATTGCTTGTAAGATATTTCATTTGGAGCTGATTTCACACTGTCAAGTAACTCAAGAAAATCCAGGACACCCTCTTCTCTTGGGCAATCATTGCAAAGTTGCATCATGCAAGTCTCTCTTTCTGTACTGCAGACACTGTAATCCATAAGATCCTTGTATGAAAGACCTCTTTCTCCCAATGCAGCCAGCTGCAATTTTGGATTTTGATGGTATGTGCAGACACAGACAGAATGAGTCCCACCACTACCGGCAAACACACAATATGATGGCCGTAACTTTGCAAATGTGGAAAATCCTATTTTGGGATTCTTTTCATCATTTTTATATAGTTCAAACATCTCTCTTAAATTCCCGAGGACCAATCGTTTTTGCACCTTCATTGCACCTTCAGCACTGATAGCTTTCACGCAATCCTTTTGGCCAGGACACATACGACTAACCTCTTCTGACTCATAGAATCTTCTAACTATATCTTTGTGTTCTTCAGATATCACTTTTCCTTTGCTCATTAGTGGAATCTTCGGAAGGATTCCATGTTCTGATTTAAGTGAATGGCTTCTTTTCACCATGTATGTTGTAGTTTGAAAGAAACTAGCTGTTTTTTCAATTGTGTATGGTGAGAGTGGCAATATTTGTAGTTTGTGATGGTGACATTTGCTCTCCAGGAATGACTGTTTCAATTCATTCATTAATTTGTCTAGATGTTTTTCAGATTTAGTTTCAGGTTTTGAAGTATCACTTACCTCCTCGGTAATTTGAACACCATAACTGAGTTCTAGCCTCTCCTTCAGGTGTTTCTGAGCAGATGATAGCTTACCACGAGCCTTGCGCTTTTTCTGGCTTAATGACAGCCCTTCTGAAAAGAACAGAAAAAAAGGTTTCACACACCTGAATATTAGTAATTAAATATTAATTATAGTACCTTAAATGCTATATAATTGGCTATATAGTAGATCAAACAGACCTTGTAGTAAAGTATAAGTTATTATATTAATTTATTACTTACTTTTTTTAACTGGTGTTTGGTCCAGAAATGCTAGAACTGGTTCAACTGAAGTTGAAGGATTTTCCTTTATCAAGCAATCACTGTCATTGTCCAGATCTTGAATTGAAGAGATGTTACTCAAGCCACTGATAGTAGATGATTCATTTGAATCCTGCTCAGACTCGTTGTTTCAGTGGTACTAAGTATAGTGGGGTTTTTCATTATCAGTGTCCAGCAGTTCACACACAACAATGAGTCTTTTTTCACTCTTCCAGCACATTTTTCAACAAGTACATCAGTCACTTTTCTAAGATTGATTGTTATGCATTTCTTGTGTTTTTGAATAGGGTCCTGGCAGTATTTCAAGTGCCGAACCATTGTATTTTGATCTGTAAAGATATAGGATTTACAATTAGGTAATATATATTTTTTAGAAAATATATAGCTATACACACTTAATATTTTAGGCCTTGATAGTCTCTGAGGCTCATTAAAACACCATACCCACCAGCCACCCACAGTGCTGGCTGGAACTGTACTAACCTGTAGACAAGGAATTTTGCAACTATCTGTGTTGATTCTACACTTAGACAAGTAGCAACATGTTTCAACAGGTTTGTTTAGGCTACATGTGAGCTTAGTCTTCCCCTTTCACTATTATAACTATTATTGCCAGTGTAGATTAGCAGTGAAATACAATTTTTATTAAATTCTTGGAGCTTGAGGTCAAATTGATAGCTAAGATATAAAAATTCCTTGAAATGACAAGCAATTTATAAATATGGTGTTCACTTATAAGTTAGTTACATGAAAAGTACCAACATAAACTTTTTATGATTGTTTCTATTAGTCAAGAACTCTGACTTTGTTTTTTATATCTATAAAAAATGTAATTTTAATTTCTATAGGTCAAATTATGAGCTTAAGTGTGAAAAAATAAGTAGAATTGACGCACAACTTATGAATATGGTGTTCACTTATATGTTAGTTACATGAAAAATACTAACATAAACAAACTTTTTTTTGCTGATTCTAATAGCCAATGCCTATGCCTTCATTTTTTACATTTAAAAAAAAATTCTCATTTGATACCCCAGAGGTCAAATCGTGACCTCAAATTTTGGTTACAGTGTAACTTTTTTATTTTTCAACCTAGAGTTCTAAAACTTGCATATTTGGATTCCTTGTCGTTTTCTGATTCTAAATATATATATACTTTTATATAATTATGACAATTATTACCCAAGTTATGGCTCGCCAAATGTTAGTAACCTCACGAGTGACCTCAAATTGCCCGAGGTCATATCTCTTGAACCGTTGGTCGGATTGACCTTATAATTTCAGAAATGGATTCAGGGCTCACAAACTCCCTTAAACCAAATTTCAGCAAAATATGAGAGATGAGGGTGTTAATTTCAATTTTTTTTGGTTGATCTGACAGAGAATGACCCAATAGCGAAATCAGTCAAAATGATAAATAAATGCCTTTAAATACTATTATTTTCTTACAAAATGACTAAATAATGATAAAATAT
The DNA here is from genome assembly GCA_023014485.1 of Bathynomus jamesi. NCBI lineage: Eukaryota > Metazoa > Arthropoda > Malacostraca > Isopoda > Cirolanidae > Bathynomus > Bathynomus jamesi. Next base: position 2,498,913 of record JAJOZX010000040.1, on the reverse strand, counting down.
ACCAAAATAGGCCTTAAACATTAGAAAAAAGTTGGTTACTTAGAAATATGTATGTGATTTTCCACTGCCATCTCCATACAAAAAGTAAACATTAAGTGGCAAGCAAATGGCTCCAGCACAACAATAATAAAACAACAAAAATGGCTGCTATGATCAGTATAGGTGATAATGCTTAACTTTGTACAATTCAAATAAAGACTTTGTTAACATCAATAATAAATGAAACTAAATTTAATAACACTCACCAGTTAATTTTTTCAGAGCTTGCTGTGTGGTTTACCACTGCTGCCTCACTCCTCCTTCCTGGCAGCAGTGGAAGATGAGACCCCCCATTAACAAACAAATTATTGAAACATATTTAACAAAAATTATATTATAGAATGGTACATAATCATTTTAAGTATCCAGGCATTAAAAAAATTTTAAGATTTTTAATGGGTAACCTAAGGCAAAAATACTTCTTTTATTGACATATAATTACAACAAAACTGATATTGAGCATTATAAACCAACAACTTAGTTTTTTTAACTGTCCTCATATGGGGACAGTGGGTGTTAATGGGTTAATTAATTTGGTAAATTGTTCTAAACCTATTCTGGATCTAAATCAAGGGATTCATAATAGTGAATAAATACGCGAGTGGACCCTCAAATTGCCAAGAATTTCATCATGAAGGTATGTGGAGAATTTGCAAAACTATGGCATAACTGTGGACGTCACTATTAATTCTTAAGAGCAAGCAAACATGTGTGATACCCATGGGCTTAGTGCTGATTCTCTGCATAAATCAGCACCCTATTACACTTTTTAAAGATTTAAAGATTTTGCATGATTATAAAACTTTTAAGACCCCTTCAAAATCTATGTTAACAATATTTCTAGTCAGGATTATGTTCTGCTTTAATGCCTATCATTCATCATTTAAATTAACAATACTAACTCCTCATTCTTCTTGCCTTGATGAGACTGACTTATCTTATTGTCTGGGCTATATCCCCCTTTTCTAGTGCCATTTTGTTCCAGATTGTTTAATTAAACTAAATAATACCATTAGGGTATAGTTTTGGGGGATATAGTCTAAGTGGCATTGTCATGTCAAGAATAAACTGGTAAAAATCATCAAGGTCTTTGTCCATAATAGTTCCTTAGATTGAAGCTTGGACCATTAAGGGGAAATCAGAAAAACACATGGGGTTCTATTCTAGAAATTTGCTAATGTCCAGTTTAAACCAAGGATACAATTTATGATTAATCATAAGACCTCCTCCCCTTCTTCTTCTGATCACTTAATCAATACAGGAAATTAAGTCTAGGTAACCCTATACAGTGGAGTAAGGGTTAAAAACAAATAGGAGGGGGGTCATAAGTTCAAGTCACAGGGAGATTCTTCGGTTGATCTTTAGTGGGATAGTTTCTTGTTTGTACAGTTTCTTCTAATACATTTTCTGGTCTATTCCCTTTTCCTTAATTTGTCTGAAAACCTTTTTCTTACACTCACTTGTTAACATCCCAGCAAATACTATTTGCTTTCCATTGTTTGAATGCACTGTGGTGGTCCTTGAGTTTTTGGATGGTTCTTGCTCATGTGATGTCTAGCACACTGCTTGGGAAAAGATTCTTGAGTACAGCTTGACCTCCTGCCTTCCAGTCTGCTCAATCTGCATTCACAGTGGCCAGCCAGTAGAATTGGATTCCAACCATATGAAGAACTGTTTCCAGAATCAAATCCAAGTGGGTTCTCTAGTTTTCCCACAACAATATCACTAATAAAAACACTTCAACCCCTCAGTTTTAACTGGTTCACTACTATTGGCTTGATAGATGATATACCGTATCTATTCCCGACAATCTCTGATTAAGACCCTAACAGTATTAACTTTATATATGGTATACCCTGATGTTTTATGCCCTCTGTTGATCTGAAGTTATGTTTCAAAACCCCCAAAAACTCTGTGTTTTCTAGAAGTCTCCCATATAAAGCAGTTCCCTTTTTACTAAGATATAATCCATCTTTACTGTGAAGCTCCCTCCTTTCATTAAAATCATCCCACAACTCTATGAACTCAACCCCTTTGCTACACAGCATCTTTATGATGTAGTAAGCAGTAGCTATGGTGATGGAGACTAGGCCTAGGTCTGAAGAGGGAAAAGGCATAAGAATGATAAGATATTTAGTTAATGCTGTTTCATTCATATATGTTTCAAATTATTTAAGATCAGTTTACCTAAATAAGGTAGGCCTACATAAATATTAAGTTTCACAGAGACTAGTTTTTTAAACTTGCTACAAAGATCCTTATTGGCCAAAATTAGTCGTGAAAAATAACAAACTAATTTATCTAAAATGACTAGGCCTACCCCACAATAAAATTTGTTAAAAATTCTATAAATTCTATAATTCTTGTTAGGTCTCAGAATACTACATTCAAGCCTGGTCCCCTCACCTACCTTAGACATGATACTGATATGCTTGATCCTGTGCAACATAGGTTAGGGATAAGCTTGGTTGCCCTAAGAAGATTGGAATACACATAGGTCTCATTTTACATATGGGTTATGTGTGGGCTGTGTGTGTAGCATGATTCTGCATAAAATTAATCATTTCCAATAGGCCCCATGTTATAAATGCAAGTCATGTTCCTCAGTGGCGCATAGCCACCCAAGAAACACTATAATAAGTCAATTTAACCATAAAAACAAAGTCAAATAATAATAAATGTGTATCATAATACTCTGAATCAATTTGACATAATAAATAACTTATAAAATAATATTTAATCCTAATTAATATTGTGCTGTACTGTACTCACCTAAGAAAAGGCCTGAAGTCTTACTGGACACACTGAATTGAATTGAATAACCTTTATTAATAATAAAATATATTCTTTTCAATTTACAATGACATGAATAATTGTGAAGCTCGACTGTTTATTTTATTTTATTTGGCCCTTAAGCTTTAGGCTTTATTCGGAGATTGGGAGGGGAGGAGGGGGGAATTAATGGAAGAAGGAGAGGAAGAAAGGGGCTCAAGAGATTGCTGGGTTGTTGAAACATCTTTGATATCATCAGAAGCAGGAGTAGAGGAGGGAGGGTGGGGGTTAAACACTTGCACATGTTCAAACTTGTTCATTCACACAGAGTGGAATGGAGGTTGTGGGTGGAGCACATAATATCAGTTTATGTGGTGTGTGAAAGTAATTTGTTCCCTAAATAATTTGGCATGTTATACTGCTTCCATGTAAAGTGGTACCACATTATAAGATATACATGTACAGGGAAAGGGTAAAGGAATTAGGTATGTTTAGTTTTGAGGGACAGTGTTTGAGGAGAGATATGGGATAATCTCTTAAGATGTCATCACCTGAATTTTGAAAAATTAACTATATGGCCATAACCTACTAACAATATAACACTTTTTTCAAGAGTAGCTACTGTTTTTTGTGCAAGTATGGTTAGGTTAGGTTTACCAAAATGCTTTTTTATAGTAGTATTTGATGTGATTTACTCAAATCTTATATTTACCAGAGCTGGGCACTTCCGCAAACGCTTCCGCAAACCGCAAATTCCGCAATTGCAGAAGTATGTTTTTTGTTTACGGACTTGCGTTTGCGGCAAAGTCATCGCAAATTAGTGAATTTGCGTTTGTGGATTTGCGTTTGCGGAAGTGATTTTGAGTTTGCGGATTTGCGATTGCAAATCTGCAAACTCAAAATCACTTCCACAAACACAAATGCAAATTCACTGATTTGCGATGACTTTGCCGCAAACGCAAGTCCGCAAACGAAAAACATACTTCCGCAATTGCGGAATTTGCGGTTTGCGGAAGTGCCCAGCTCTGATATTTACTTACTGCACAATTCAGCCAAAACATAATTTTCAACTTTAAATAAAGTGGGTTTCAGCTACCTCACTTAGCTACACAGCAAATGAATATCAGATTTGAATAAATCACATCAAATATGGTACTACTAGAAAAATGCAATTTGGTATGATTTTGTAGGTGATGACATTTCCTTAAGATTGACTGAGATATGATACAGATGTTCAAAAAATTTTCAGGTTTTTCAGGTTAGATGTAGCAAAGTAACTTTTTCTTATTAGAGTCTGATGGAAAAACTCAAGGTCGTATAAAAATTAGAAAACAGGCTTCTAGAGTAGATCTACAAAAATACTTTCTTAGTCATAGAGTAAGCCTAGTAGATTTTTGGAATGACTTGCCATAGCTATATGGTAAATAGTAGCTCCTTACTTAGTTTTAAGAAAAAGTTAGGTTAAATTGCAGTTTAGCACTTAACTGGTGACTTAAGCAAACTTTAAATAGCTGTAACTTATTTATTTATTTGCAACACATTTGGAAAGAGGAGACAAAAATGCACTAGAAACCCAAAAAAAATTGGGGTCACCAGTTGGGTGCTAAACTGCAATTTTACCAAAAGGTAGATGCTTTCATGAATAAAAGTTTATAAATTATGTAAATAGTGTACATTTTTAGCTTAAGTTATGTAGGCTATTTTAGTAGCTCTGTAAATATTTTTATCTTATTTGGCTGACTTGAGATTGATGTTTTGTGAAATTTTATTATGAAATATAGCTTATAACTTGGATAACTCTCATAGGTTCAAGTGGCTTCATGTTTCCCAAATGAAATATGAAAAGTAAAATGTAATGTAATATATATAGTACCATATACAAGCTAGTTATGTTATGTTATGTTATGTTACGAGATGCAAGGGAACTGGTTGGAGGATGTTAGACAGGAAAAAGATCTTAGCATTATAGTTAGTAGTGATCTAAAATTTCCTAAGTAGTGCTTAGAGGCTAGAAATAAAGCAAATAAAATGTTAGGTATTATTAAGAAGAATGTTAGTTACAAGAGTAAGAAAGTCATCTGTAAATTATATAATACTTATGTGAGGCCTCACTTAGAATACTGCATTCAAGCTTGGTTCCCTCACTAAAGACGATAGTGATATGGGGGCATTCCAGGAGAGATCACCCAATCAATGCATGTCACCACTCCAACTCAGATTTTGATGAAAATTGACATATGGGGTTCTTCCAGGTGCTGATTTCACTGGTCAAAATAAAAAAGTTCTATGACCCATAGTTTTTGAGATATGGGCCCCCAAAATCTTGGGGGCCCGACTTTACCACCTAACTTTAATGGGCAATAACTCCCAAACATCTTACCGTAGACCTATAAAACTATACATTTTTAGAATCAGCATGAAGAGATCTATTAAATCAGGGCTTCTCAAACTTTTTCACTTGCGACCCCTTTGGATCATACAAATTTTTTCGCGACCCTTCAGGCCTTCACTCAATGTCATAAAAGCAATAGGTACTAACACTGTATATTTATGAAAAAAATAATATTTTCAAATGTTTCTGCGACCCCTAGTTTGAGAAGCATGGTATTAAATGATACCACATTCAAATGTGTAGAACAATAATGAAAATTTTCCCCCCTTTTTTATTATTTTTTACCCCCACCCCCCCTAGGCAGTGAAATCCCAAAAAAAATTTTCATTTATTAAACTTCCATTAATTGTTAAAAGATACAAACAATAAAAAATATGGGTATCAAGTTACAAGATATTTTAAAAATTATTGAAAAAATATATACTTTGCAAAATTTTGACATTTTTACGCCTGCAGACTAAAATAGAGAACTACAAATGATATATTCACATGGATGAAAATAAACAGCAAAAACACAAATTGAACACACATATTACATCAAGTTGATTCATAATTGCACGAGTTTTTTCAACTCATTTTCTGGGAAAACATATTGAATACGCATTGTTCCTGGCTTTAAAGTTGGTGTGCTTAATAAACCTAAAATTTCATCTCTTGATATGTGGCATGTACTGTATCTCTAATTTGTGGAAAGTAATAGTAAACACTATATCCTGATGGGTGCAAAAAGTTAACCTCAAAGTCATCAAATTCCTCATTATAGGTGTACAAATACCAACCATTTCTGATCATTGTAAGTACAAACTATGTACTCTCCTATTTTCAGATTAACTTCAACATTATCTTCACCCAGAAAAGCTTTGCTTATAATCCTCACCTCACCAACTTCATCAGAAGATAATTCAAATGTTTTTATGTTATTTGCATTAATAGGTACAAATCTGTGGAATTTTTGTGTTCCTGTTAGCCGCATACTTTTTTCATATCTGTCACTTAAAAATTTTTCCATAGTTTCAATTTCTTCAGAATTTATTAAAAAAAATTTATGCTATCACTTATATTGTTTGAACAAAATTCAAACATGTCTTCTGGTGTTAATATTTGATTTGTGAATGTTCTCTGCATACTCGCTCTGGCTACAAATCTTTTCAATGTACCCCCAATCCCATCACAAGCACTCTTACCATGGCTTGTGGCAAAGAAATGCCACTCACATTCCAGCCCAAAATCTTCATGTTTACAAATGTTAAAGTTGAAATGATTTTTATATTTTCCTGCACACCGTCAGTAAAATAATGTAATTTTTTGATATGAAGGTGGGATTTTCTAATAATAGGTATGAGTGTATTTAAAAAAGTGTAAACCATTGTAGTATTATGTTTTGTATTTGGAGATAAAAAACAATAACTTGAATGTTTTGTTTCATTACTTTCTGGTTCCTTAGAATACAACACAAAGGGATGCACTGTGCATTGGGTATTTTCCCAATGAAAACCTTTGGCTGCATCCTGTACTACAAATGAGTAGTTTTCTGAAAAGTCACCAAAAACTACAGCTCTATGGCTATTTAAATTATTCCTCAAGTTTTTTAGAAATGCACTCTGATTCTTTGCTATAAAGTGATGACTTGTCAATTTGACAATTTTTGTGCTTAATGAATTTATAAAATCATCTACAGATTCTGTTTTTTCAACCATATTGCATCGATCTGTAGTAACCCATTGTTTATATTTTATTTCCTCACATTCAGGATCATTAACACTTTGTAAAGTGAGCAAAAAATTCTTAATACCTTGTTCTTTTGGACAGAGATTACATATTTGTATCATGCAATTCCTGTTGTTGGCATCACATACACTGCTTTCTCCATAAGAGTTGTGTATTCCAACCCTTTGACACCCAAAGCTGAGAATTGTATTTTGGCATTTTGGTGGTATGTACATACACACACACAATGGGTACCAGCAGCTCCAGCTAAAACACAATGTCTGGGGCGAAGGCTGGCAAAACTAGAGAAGCCAATTTGGGGACTATCTGGATTATTTTTATAGAGACAAAGCTTCTTTCAGATTCATTAACACCAGTCTTTTCTGCACAAATTCTTTATACCCACTTTCATTTCTGATACTCAGGCAGTCTTTTGTACCTGGGCACAAATGACTAATTTCATCCGATTTGAAAAATTTCTGAACAGAATCTTTAGTACCTTTAGTTATTACTTTTCCTTTTGACATGGGTTCAATTTCAGGAATAATTCCAAGTCTTTGTTTTATATTTCTGCTTTTCTTAACTAAATATTCAGTTGTCTGAAATAGATTTATAGTTTTTGATATGGTAAATGGAGATATAGTCATCTGGGGTGAAAAAAAATATGGTATGTTGGGGTGAAAATGAACAGGCCCCTTAAAATAGTTTTTAATATAAAGAAAATTTTTAAGAAATTTTTTTCAGGTAGCCCACTATATCCTTCAAAAGTGTTGGTAAAATGATGTCTTTATGTTTGTTCATTTCCAAGAAATGAGCACCGGAAAAAAAAGTATCAAAAATATGTAAAAGAAAACTTTTTTGCATTTTTTTTTTATTTGCTTGGCACCGAATTATTTTTCACTGTAGAATACTTATACTTACATTGAAAAGTGTGAAGATGTGTATCTTGTAATGCATGATGAGAAATAAAACAGTCTGTGTCATAAGCATTGTGAAGCTATATATTTTTTTTAACCCCATGCAGTTGAAGCCTCTTTGGGGTTAAAAAGAACCTATGTTTTATGTAGTAGTATGGGCGAAAAATGGGTGTGTGCAGGAATGTTGAAATGCAATTGCAAATGTTCAGTGGTGCAAAGGGGTTATGCAACAAGGGGGTATGGGACATGCAATGCAGGGGGGTACGGGACATGCAATGCAGGGGGGTACAGGATATGCAATGAAGGGGTTATGCAACATCAATGTTGCAAGGCTTATGCAGTAAACCCTTCCCCCCTTCACAGGGGGAAGGGTTATGCAACAAATCAATGCTGCAAAGGGGAGAGGGGAGGGAGTTAAAAAGAACATGTTTTATGTATTAGTATGGGTGCAAAATGGGTGTGTGCAGGAATGTTGAAATGCAATTGCAAGTGTTGTTCAATGTTGCAAAGGGGTTATGCAACAAAGGGTTTATTATATATCTGTAATTCCATTGACACCAATATTGTATGTTTTGAGGACCATATACCAGAGTTAATGCTATATTTTTTTTCACCCCAAGCACCTTTGAGTTTCATGATCCAACTTCATAGCTTTTGATGGGCTTGGGATCTTAATTTCTAAACTTGTTTCTAGCTTTCGTTTTAAAGAACGACGTGCTTTTTCTATTGTTTGAATAGCTTAAATTGCTTCTTTTCTTGAGGAACCCAAACCATCTGAAATTTTTGAATTAATAAATATTTGACTCCATTTGATATATATGAACAATAATAATTAATATGTCAACATATTAATTTCATAAGTTTAATAAGTTTATTATGTCAACATATTAATTTCATTAAGTTTTTCAGCAACTGCTGAAAAACTATCTTGAAAGTAAATGCATTATAAATAAATAATATAAATAAAAAAATTATAAATATAAAAAGTACCTATCATTAAATACTTACGCTTCTTCACTTGAGTCACAGCAAGACTTTCTAGAACTTGAGAAACCTCTTCTTTGGCATTACTTGATATACTTGAATCATATTCATCGCTTTCTGAAATAACATTCTCAGAAGACTGATTGTGATCAGACTCTTCACTTTGTGATGTTGTTGTTGTTTAGCCGATCAGCCCACCCTGATCGAGCAAGCCGGCAGCACGCAGGCAGGTAACCGATCGCCCTCTTTGGAGTGGACCAGAGGTTCAGCGCACTAGTGTTGTGGTGTTGTGTTGTGTTCATTGTTGTGCTAGAGCGGTACAGTCTGTCATAATGTGTTAAATTGTTTGTGGTGTGTCATGGCACAGGTGGCAGGTGTCGTCTATGGAGTTGTCTAGTCTGTGTTTATATGTTAGTAAGTTGGGGTGATGTCCACATCAGAATCGTGCTAAGTTAACTCGATCCGATCTGCTCAAGCTGATCTCTGACCTGTTAATGGGTGGTGGCTTCGCACCTAGGACCGCATTCGGACCAAGTCGTGTCAGTGCTTTGTGGGTTAGGTGTGTGTGTGTATGTGTTTTCTATACTGTGTGATGTCTGTGGGGCGTGGTATGGAATGGAGTATTTGGTTATAATGTCTCTCTGGTGTTACCTTAATGGTGCGAGGTGTCGGTGCGTGATTGTACATATAGTGGCAAGGGTGTTGTGGGTTAGTTGTCGCTGCTGCCATGAATTGTGTTCCCCTCATGTCTAAATGTTCCCTAACTTTCAGTATTTTTGTTTGTGTGTGCAGGTGTTCTATTGGTGTTGTTTGAGTGCATCCTGTAATGATACGAAGTGCGTTGTTTTGTATTGTCTGTAAGGTGTTTATGTGTGTGTTTGAGATAATGGGTACCCAGCATGGGCTAGCATAGTCCATAACTGAGCGAATATATTGTTTGTATATGAGTGATGTTGTTTCCTGCTGGTGTCCAAAGTTTGTGCCTGTTAGTACCCTAAGCGTGTTAAGTCTTGACGTACATTTGTTTTTAATATCCTGAATGTGGTTTGCAAAAGATAATGAGGTGTTGTATGTGACCCCAAGTATTTTGGTCCTGTCAGTGTGTGGAATGTTGATGTTGTTTAGTGTAAGCTGTGGAATTACCTGGTGTTCTTTTGTGTTGCTTGTAAGCAAGGTGATGGTTGATTTTGTGGGCGCTACTTTGAGTCTATTGTGTGTGAGCCAGTCTTCTATACTGTTTATGTATGTATGTTTGTAGGTTATTTGTAGCGGTGTCGATGTTGTTGTGGGTGGATGTTAGAGTGATGTCATCTACATATGATGATAATGTAAGCTTGTTATCTATGGGTGTTGGGATGTCATGCATGTATAAGTTGAAGTGTGTTGGTGAGAGAACAGAGCCTTGAGGGACCCCGTTCAGAAAAAGCTTGTTTTTGGATGACTTGCCATTAAATGTGACATGTGAGTATCTTCCTGAAAGATAGTTGCTCAGCCACCTTTTGGTGTTATTGTGCAGGTTTGTGTTGAGTATTTTGTTTATGAGAGGGAAGCGTGGGATAGCATCAAATGCTTTACTAATGTCTATTGTTGCTAATAGTGTACGTTGAGCTGGTCGTCTGGAGTTGATGCCATCCATGATGTGCTGCGTGAGGTTAGTGAGTAATGTCGTGGTTGAGTGGTGAGGTCTGAATCCATGTTGAGTAGGCGATAGTGGAATGTGTGGGTTGGTGATTTGTAAGATTAGTCTTTCTGTTACTTTGGAAGGTGTGCATAGTAAAGTAATGGGTCTAGGGGAAGCTGGTTCTGTTGGATTTTTGTTTGGTTTGAGTAGTGTAATAATTTTACCTTGTTTCCATATGTCAGGAATAATACAGTGTTGGTATGAATATGTGCTGATATTTGTGAGAGCTAGTATTCCTTGTGGGCCCAAGTGTTTAAGGTGTATGTTAGATATGTTGTCGTCTGGTCCAGTAGCCTTCGAATTCTTAATGTTTTTGATGATCTTGGTGGTCTGGTCTGTATTGAAGGGTGTAATGGTTGTGTCGAGTCTGTAGGTTTTCTTGTGTCTGGCTGTTTGTCTGTCTGCGTGTTTCTGGTTGTTGTCTCTGTTTAAGTGACTTATCTTTGCGTAGTGATTAACTAGAATGTTAGCTTGTTGTGTGTATGTTGGGATATTATTTTGGCTGTGACAGATAGCCGCGTGTGAGGTGTGAATGCCGCTGTTAGAGTGGGTAATGCCGTTTATAGTCTTGTATAGCCTGGATGTATCTGTGGAGTGGTTTAATGTTGTTATGAATTCCCTGAATGTTTGTTTGTTTTTCTTTGAGTTTGTTGTTTATTTCTGTGTTGAGCTGTTGTAACTGCTGTTTTATGGCTTCTGTGCGTGGTGTTTGTGTGTTATATTTGAGGTTGTTACGTTGCCTTATAAGGTGGGCTATTTCTCTGGTGTAATTTGGGTTGTATTTCCTAATGTTGCCCTTCGGTATTATTTGTTTGCATTATTGATGATCTGATTAAATGTCTTGTGATGTTGATAGCAACTCTGGTCTCTGGGTCAATAATTTTCTACAGTTGCTATATAGTAGTGTGTATATTCCTTTGTAGTTTCCATTTACATTGATCATAAAGTGATTGGCTGATGGTTCTTATATCCTTGTGTATCTTTTTCTTATGTTTTTGTAAAGGATCATCACAGTATCTAACCATTTTTCATTACTAAAAATACACAATTGTAAATCTCTAAAATAAGATGATATGATTCAAAATAAGCACATCTGTAATAAAAATAAGCATAATTAACAAACATTTGAGAGAGACTGCGTGAATATGAGTTATACATAGGATGTAAATATATCATTTGTAGTTCTCTGTTTTAGTCTGCGTAAAAATGTCAAAATTTCAAGGTACAATATACAAATGTCAATGTACATATTTTTTCAATAATTTTTAAAGTATCTTGCAACTTGATACCCACATTTTTTATTGTTTGTATCTTTTAACAATTAAAGTTTAAATGAAAAAAAAATTTTTGGATTTCACTGTATAGGGGGTGGTGGGGGTCAAAAATAAAAATAAAAAAGGGGGGAAAATTTTCATTATTGTTCTACACATTTGAATGTGGTATCATTTAATAGATCTCTTCATGCTGATTCTAAAAATGTATAGTTTTATAGGTCTACAACAAGATGTTTGGGAGTTATTGCCCATTAAAGTTAGGTGGTAAAGTGGGGCCATCAAGATTTTGGGGGCCCATATCTCAAAAACTATGGATCATAGAACTTTTTCATTTGAACCAGTGAAATCAGCACCCAGAAGAACCCCATGTCAATTTTCATTAAAATCCGGGTCGGAGTGGTAACAAATTTTTTAATTTTTGGGTGATTTGTCCTGGAAGGCCCCTATAGGGCATATCATACTTTTGAGTCTGAATTTCACTCTGGCTAATATGTATTTTTATGTAAAATTTAATTCTAAGAGTGGTTTCTTTTCTGCAACTTTTCCTAAAAATTGCATTATGTTCGAAATTGCGGTTTTTTGTTCTATGTTGAAATACCAAATATTCAATTGAACACAACCTCATATTTTTAACCCTTTGTCGTAATTTGTTGCCATTTAGACACATTAACTTTGCTTAACTCTTACACAGGTTTAATACATACATACATAAGAAAAAAAATCTACTCCATTTGAATCTTTGCAACCATTTGGACACAGAAGGCGAAGATCAACATTCTCTTAATAGATGGCTCTGAGCAATTACACCAGTTATAATTGTGAAGTAGAAGTGAGTGGACACCATTTTTTTCGTTAAGTGTTTTTTGTAATTTTCCTAAGTTTAATCACCATTATTATATTTGTTTTGACTATAATTTAATTCTAGAAGTATTAAGGAAGCTCCCTATTTACTTTAAGTAATATTTTTAATAACTGTGAAGAAAACTTATTCAAAGTTCGTTTTGAAATGGACACAAAGTTTTCATAGGGTAAATTTCTGTCTATGATAACACGTGTGTCCAATTTGATACATGAAATGAATTTTTCATTACGATTGTTTTTATGTAGTTATATATACACGGTGAACCAAAAGTAGGTGGACAGTAGGTTGAATACGGTTTGTGTTATATTATATTATAACTATGGTGTTCATTATAACTATGGTGTTTGTGTTATATTATATTAAATATTATAACTAAATTTATTTAAATTTTATTTTGTATTATAGTATACAAAAAAATTAAATATGTATTCTCAAAATAAACGTTATCATTTACTGTCCACCTACATTTGGTTCACCCTATATATATATAAATAATTTTATATACATATACACACACACACACATATATATATATATATATATAGAGAGAGAGAGAGAGAGAGAGAGAGAGAAGAGAGAGAGAGAGAGAGAGAGAGAGAGAGAGAGAGAGAGAGAGAGAGAGAGAGAGAGTGTGTGTGAGAGTTACAAGGAAAAGTAGTACCTCAAAAGGCCTTGTGGCCCATACCAAGGAGGTACCAATGGCAATGGGTGCCAGGGAAAATTTTTTATACCCTCAAATAGTGTGCAAGATTTGGTCTAACCTTTTCTTAAAATGATTCATAGAGGAACTTCACAACTTCTGAAGGTAAACTGTTCCACGTGTCACAGATCTTATACGTAAAGTAATTCCCACACACACTAGTCCTAAACCATTTCAAATCCAACTTCCAGCCATTGCTGCGAGTTGGGTTATCATTTAAACTAAACATGCTTCTAAAATCGACATCGTTGAACCCACGTAAGAGCTTGAAAACTTCGATCAGTTGACCACGTAGCCTCCGAGTTTCCAGCAAAAACAAGTTCAGGGCGTGTAACCATCGATTGTAGCCCATATGCCTAACGGAAGGGATTAACTTTGTGGCCCTCACCTGCACTTGCTCCAGCCTCTCAATATCTTTCCTGAGGGTGGGTGACCAGAACTGCACTGCATACTCCAGGTGCGGCCGAACCAAGGAATTGTACAGAGAGAGCACAATCTCCTTGTTCCGAAACTGAAATTGCCTCCTGATATAACCCAACAGCTTCAGGGCTTTCTTTTCCACCTCTACCCACTGTTTGGTAAACTTAAGGTCGCTGCTAATTAGCACACCCAAGTCCTTTTCCAAATCAGTCACCTCGATATTACTCCCCAACATCGAGTACTCCAACTTGGGATTGGCATAGCCAATGTGCATCACTTTGCATTTACCCAAGTTAAATGGCATTTGCCATTTTTTGGACCACTCTCCTATCCTACCTAGGTCCGCACGCAGTTCCTCAATCGCTTCGGGCGTCCCAACATTGGCCCCAAGCTTGGTGTCATCAGCGAATTTGGCGATCCGACTGACGATGCTACCATCTATATCATTTATGTAAATGATAAACAACAGTGGCCCCAAAACGGAACCCTGAGGAACCCTACTACTGACCGAGGCCCAACCCGAACTTGCCCCTTTAATTACAACCCTCTGCCGCCTATTCTTCAGCCACTTTTCAATCCACCAACCTACTTCCCCACCAATACCCAGCGTGCGCACTTTCACTATTAGCCGGTGGTGAGGTACCTTATCAAAGGCTTTCTGAAAGTCGAGATAAAGTATATCAATCACCCTACTCTTATCGTACTCACTCAACATGACGTGGAAAAACTCTAGCAAGTTGGTGAGACACGACCTATGCCGTCTAAACCCATGTTGGGAGTCCCAAAGCAGCTTGTAGGAATCCAAATGGTCAATGATCCTATCCGCTATTATCCCCTCTAATAATTTACCTACAACTGAAGTGAGACTAATGGGACAATAGTTCCCTGGACTTTCATGATCCCCTTTCTTAAAGATAGGGGTCACGTTGGCTCATAAGATCACTCAGGGCCTGCATGAGTGGCTTCTGGATCACAGAGCTGACGAGAGCCTTGTAATGATTGGAGGAGACTCTACCAACACCAACACAGGGTGGTCTGGAGGCACCATAGCCTTATTGGAGAAGATGCTGGGTTGCAAGTACCACTGCATGATCTGTCAGCTCCATGTGAATGAGCACCCCCTGAGGCACTTAATCATCAAGCTGGACGGCCCTGTAACTCCCTGGTCAGGCTTCAGTGGGTCTATTGGAAAACTTCTTGAGAAAGTGAATAAACTTGAAGTCAACATCAACATCAACTCAACTTCAACTTCAACTTCAACTTCAACTTCAACTTCAACTTCAAACCAGTGGGAGGAACTGAAGATATCATAGAGCTGTCAGTAGAGATAGTCAACTCTCTCTTCACAGACCAGCACAACTGCTATCTTCTGATCAAAGCCATCAAGTCTGGAAGTCTCAGTCCACAGTTGGCTGGTCTCAAGTGCGGACCTCTGAACCAATCCAGATGGCTCACTACTGCACAGGCCATCTTGCTGTTGTGGATGAGGGAGCATGGACTGAAGGGGGAGGTGTTGAGGAGGCTCGAGATCCTCATGAAGTTCTGCCTTAACTTCTACTTCAAAATATACTACAACATCAAAGTGAAGCACCACCTCAAATTTGGTCCTGCACACGTTTTTTCAAGCCTGAGGCTGCTGAGGAACCAGACTACCAAGGTCAGGAACATCATCTCTGCTGCAGTGATAAGAGGAGCTTACCACACACATCCTGGCTTCATTCCTGTGCAGTGAGGATGAGCATCAGAGAGCTTTTGCTGTGAGCCAGAGAGAGAAGATCAGAGAAGGAAGAGACTTTGGTGATATGAGAGTGAGGCCCCATAAAAATCCCAAAGTCAATCTGCAAGCCACTTCACCTGAGGATCTCATCAACTGGGAATCAGAGAATATTTATGAGCCTATTTTCACCTGCAAGATGACCTTGACTGAGCTCGAGGATCTCAGGAAAATTCCACTCAAAGTGGATGCTTTCTCTGTTCATACTCAGTCCTGTGAGAGAACTGTACAGGAAGTCTCAACTGCTTCCCAAGCTGCGTACGGTCACGAGAGGAGAGATGGGTGGGTGAGAGTCAGGATAGACCATCAAGAAATGCTCCCAGCATTCAGATTGAAGCAGGACATACTTAGGAGCTTTTCAGGTTTGAGTAGCTGATGATGAGGCTGAAGCCATCGTTAATGCTCATAAGATCTGAAAGTCCTCATAAGATCATAATATAAGATCTTATGAGGCCACGCTTTTCAGGGATCCAGGAAGAACAGGCGTGTAAACCTACACGTGGAGGTGGCAAGTCTCCCACTACTCGATCAGAGTAGAGCTGGTGAGCCACGCCTATTCTTTGAAGAAAAACTTAAAATTCTTAAGTTTTACGTGAAATCTAAACATTTTTTCAGCACCCAGAGGTGTTGAAACACGCAAGAAAGCAAGGATGAGGTCAGAAAAGCAGCTTTTATACTAAATCATATGCAGAACAGCTGCTCGCTTTGGTTTGGGTGCCCTGAGGCTGCGTTAGGCAGCCTTCAACTCAGAAAATTGTGATTTTAACCATGAAAATGAGATTTTTCGGAAAAGTTGCAAATAGTAAACCCATCTTAGAATTAATTTTTACATAGGAATACATATTAGCCACTTTGTTTTTCCAAAATTTCAACCCTGAACCCAGAGTATGATATGCCCTAATGCCCCTATGCTTGAAGGTGTGCAATGTAGGGCAACCAAACTTATCCCTAACCTAAGAATACAGGGAAAGATTAAAGGAACTAGGTAGATATGTTTAGTTTTGAGAGATGTTGTATGAGGGGAGATATGACACAGATGTTCAAAATGTTTACAGGTTTGGACAATTTAGATGTATCTACATAACTTTTTCTCACTGGAGGCTAAAGGGATAACTCACAGGCATAATAAGAAAATTAGAAAATAGACTTGTAGACTTGATCTACAAAAATACTTTTTCAGTCATAGAGTAGTAGATTAAATTAGAATGAATTACCATATGATGTGGTAAACAGTACCATAGCTTGTTAGTTAATTTTAAGAAAATTTTGAACACTTCGATGAATGAGATAGTTTGTAGATTGTAAATAGTATATATTCTTAGCTTCATTTTAGGTACTAAAATTGATTGGTTAGGTTGTCATGATATTTTTGTAGTTTAAATGAAAATGTCATAACTTAACCTAAACCATCATCAAGGGTATACAGTTGACCTGACAGGGCAATCATTTAACCAGGGGCAACTCACAAGCAGATATATCACAGCACTGCATTATCATATGCTCACACTACAACAACAGTATTCAGACTAAACTAGGCCTAAGCAAGCAACAAATGAACATGGTAAAGTATTACATTCAGGGCTCCATCTCTAAAAGTAGCAGATCTATAAAAGTATGGTAGCAGAAAAAAATCAAGAATTATCACTAAATAATGCAGAAAAAACAAACCATAATTATTACCAATTAAATAACTATGGTTAATTGAATGGCCAGTTAGGTCAACTGCACACTCTTGATGATTGGTTAGATTAAGTTGTGATATTTTTGTTAATTAATGAAAATATTGTGAAGGTTGTGAAGTTTCTTACCCCCCCCCCCCCCCCCCCCATTTTCAAATCTCCCTTTTAGGGTTATGGAGTTTTTCACAAAAAAAACACCCTAATTTTCAAGTCCAATCTGGTTCTTCTCAAGTTTTTCTCTCCCCACAGGAATCTAGTTAGTAAGCCTGTTAACTGTAAAAACACTGTATGGTAACGTCCAGACTATTTGATCTTGGAAGCCTATTAAAAGGTTATGAAACCTGAATAGATTGCCCAATAGACAGGCTGAGATTAATACAGACATGTCCTGTTCGAAGCCAAGGGAGTTTGGAAAGCCTTTAAAGGTATGATGTTAAGTGCTCTAGCTTGTAACCTTTGGCAAGTATACAATAGAAATAAAGACTTGTTCATAATTCTTATTCCTAATTATTGTGGTATTGTCATTTGTATTTCACCATCATTATTAGTATTAATTATTATTATTAAAAGTAGACATATATGTAGGTTGTTGAAACTGTGACTGAGTATAGATAGGTGTAATAAATCCAGCCAGGTTAGAATCAGACATCAGACCTTTACTTATTGCCTGGTTTGCAGTGCATGTGGGAGCCCTGGAGTTTCCTTCAGGGTCATTCTCTGTCAGATCAACCAAAAAAAATTGAAATTAACACCCTCATCTCTCATATTTTGCTGAAATTTGGTTTATAGGGAGTTTGTGAGCCCTGAATCCATTTCTGAAATTATAAGGTCAATCCGACCAACGGTTCAAGAGATATGACCTCGGGCAATTTGAGGTCACTCGCGAGGTTACTAACATTTGGCGAGCCATAACTTGGGTAATAATTGTCATAATTATATAAAGGTATATATATTTAGAATCAGAAAACGACAAGGAATCCAAATATGCAAGTTTTAGAACTCTAGGTTGAAAAATAAAAAAGTTACACTGTAACCAAAATTTGAGGTCACGATTTGACCTCTGGGGTATCAAATGAGAATATTTTTTTTAAATGTAAAAAATGAAGGCATAGGCATTGGCTATTAGAATCAGCAAAAAAAAGTTTGTTTATGTTAGTATTTTTCATGTAACTAACATATAAGTGAACACCATATTCATAAGTTGTGCGTCAATTCTACCTATTTTTTCACTTGAGCTCATAATTTGACCTATAGAAATTAAAATTACATTTTTTATAGATATAAAAAACAAAGTCAGAGTTCTTGACTAATAGAAACAATCATAAAAAGTTTGTTTATGTTGGTACTTTTCATGTAACTAACTTATAAGTGAACACCATATTTATAAATTGCTTGTCATTTCAAGGAATTTTTATATCTTAGCTATCAATTTGACCTCAAGCTCCAAGAATTTAATAAAAATTGTATTTCACTGCTAATCTACACTGGCAATAATAGTTATAATAGTGAAAGGGGAAGACTAAGCTCACATGTAGCCTAAACAAACCTGTTGAAACATGTTGCTACTTGTCTAAGTGCAGAATCAACACAGATAGTTGCAAAATTCCTTGTCTATAGGTTAGTACAGTTCCAGCCAGCACTGTGGGTGGCTGGTGGATATGGTGTTTTAATGAGCCTCAGAGACTATCAAGGCCTAAAATATTAAGTGTGTATAGCTATATATTTTCTAAAAAAATATATATTACCTAATTGTAAATCCTATATCTTTACAGATCAAAATACAATGGTTCGGCACTTGAAATACTGCCAGGACCCTATTCAAAAACACAAGAAACGCATAACAATCAATCTTAGAAAAGTGACTGATGTACTTGTTGAAAAATGTGCTGGAAGAGTGAAAAAAGACTCATTGTTGTGTGTGAACTGCTGGACACTGATAATGAAAAACCCCACTATACTTAGTACCACTGAAAACAACGAGTCTGAGCAGGATTCAAATGAATCATCTACTATCAGTGGCTTGAGTAACATCTCTTCAATTCAAGATCTGGACAATGACAGTGATTGCTTGATAAAGGAAAATCCTTCAACTTCAGTTGAACCAGTTCTAGCATTTCTGGACCAAACACCAGTTAAAAAAAGTAAGTAATAAATTAATATAATAACTTATACTTTACTACAAGGTCTGTTTGATCTACTATATAGCCAATTATATAGCATTTAAGGTACTATAATTAATATTTAATTACTAATATTCAGGTGTGTGAAACCTTTTTTCTGTTCTTTTCAGAAGGGCTGTCATTAAGCCAGAAAAAGCGCAAGGCTCGTGGTAAGCTATCATCTGCTCAGAAACACCTGAAGGAGAGGCTAGAACTCAGTTATGGTGTTCAAATTACCGAGGAGGTAAGTGATACTTCAAAACCTGAAACTAAATCTGAAAAACATCTAGACAAATTAATGAATGAATTGAAACAGTCATTCCTGGAGAGCAAATGTCACCATCACAAACTACAAATATTGACACTCTCACCATACACAATTGAAAAAACAGCTAGTTTCTTTCAAACTACAACATACATGGTGAAAAGAAGCCATTCACTTAAATCAGAACATGGAATCCTTCCGAAGATTCCACTAATGAGCAAAGGAAAAGTGATATCTGAAGAACACAAAGATATAGTTAGAAGATTCTATGAGTCAGAAGAGGTTAGTCGTATGTGTCCTGGCCAAAAGGATTGCGTGAAAGTTATCAGTGCTGAAGGTGCAATGAAGGTGCAATGAAGGTGCAAAAACGATTGGTCCTCGGGAATTTAAGAGAGATGTTTGAACTATATAAAAATGATGAAAAGAATCCCAAAATAGGATTTTCCACATTTGCAAAATTACGGCCATCATATTGTGTGTATGGAAAACTGATGAGTGGGTAGTTGGGAGGTAACGAAAATGGTTCACTGAGTAGGTAGGTAGTTAATCTAACAATCATTAAATTCCTTTTATGTCAATAACTGGGTGGAAGAAACCAATTGGTTGCTCACCAGAGTTATTCTCCACACTAGTATTTATATACTGTGTGGGAGGAGCGTGCTCGGTAATGGAGATACATTACCGCTCAACCAACCGAGGAATAAACCAAGACAACGCTGGTACAGAAGCCCCGCGAAGAGGAGAACAAAGGGAGAACGAAAACGAAGAACGGGGCGAGAGGACGTACCAGCAAAGTACGCTCTCGAATGAACCGGAGAAGGGAGAGACTGAATAACTAAAAGTAAGTGACTAATTGAGTTTTTACACCAACAGTTAATCACATTAAATTAAGCTGGGTCAGACAAGTTAGGCCTACATTGTGGCCTAAGACCCAGCATCAACTCATAGCTTAACAAAGGTGAAGGTAGATTGCCCTAACCTAATCTTGTGAGGAATCCTACTGTGGACCTCAATTTATCTGCCCGCTCTGGACCATTTCCGGAATCTCTAGGCTGACCCCTCTAGGCTAGACTTGATCTACTCTATAGTTAGACTGGAGATATAAGGGGTGGGTTAATTGTGGACCAATTCATACAGAGCATTTTTCGCATTGGTGGTCCGTGTGTGGGGAATTTACAAACCTTAACCTTACTTAACAAAAATTGCAGAATTAGGCTAAATGGTCTAGCCTAAGCCTAACCTGAGCAAGCCTAATTAGGTCTACAACCTAGGGCCTAACTAGGAAACATTTACATTTAAGGAGTCTCATTCTCTTATAAGCTTAGACCTGAGTGACACACAAGTACTTGGGGGGGATTAAACCAAATTTAAACTTGACTGTTTTGTCTGTGCTCTCTCTCTCTCTGGTAATTTCTTCTTGTCCTCTATTTCATTACGATCCCCAGTTAAACAATTTTGACTTAGACATGGACAGTGCAGAATTGAAAAAGTTAAAAAAAAAAGGGGGGCAAAGTTGGGAGCTGTTACAAAGGCTGTGAACACTTTTAACAATATTACACAACCAGGTAAGAAAAATATAGAGTGTAATTATTAAATTAGAAATTAAAAAGAAGGAAATAATAGCCATTAATGAGAGTATTTCAGAGTTAGTTGAATCCGAAATGGCTGAAGAACAATTGATAGACCTTTACGCTGATGATGATCAGGTAAGCTCAATTGAACAGCAAATAAGGGAACTACGGTCTCGGTTGACTGACTTAACACCAAAAAAACCTAATTCTGATTTTAATCAAAGTAGGGCTAACCTTCAACAAAATTTAAGTGGCATGCAAAATCCTGAGTCACAAGAATTGAGGGCTCAGTTACCCATTTTGCTAGTACCAACATTTGAAGGGGACACGGTACAATTCCCATCTTTCATTGACAAATTTGAGAATTTAATAGGTAATAAACCTTATATTTCAACTGTTGAAAAGTTTAGTTACTTAACTAGTTCCCTTAAAGGCCCAGCCTATAACCTAATAGCCTATTTACCAGCCGTAGGGGATTCATATGAAGTAGCTATTGATCTTTTAAAACGTAATTACATTAATAAAGATATGATTGTATATGAATTATCTCAACAAATTTTTGAATTTGCACCCATAAAAGATAACCATAGTGATATGGAAAATTTTTATACAAAATTAGAAGCTATTATAGGACAACTGGTTAGCAATGAGATAGATATTAAAACTTCATCTTGGCTTATACAAAGCATAGTACTTAGGTGCCTTCCTTCGAGGGTTAAAGATAATTTAATTCTAAAGACGGGAGAAAATTATCCTAATTTAGACAAATAAGAAAACTTCCCCAATATCCTAATTAATTACAACTTGAGAGATTTTCCAACACATAAGACCCAGACTATGGATAAACCAAAGACTGTTCCCAGAGACCAACTAGCTACAGCCAAACAGACAAAACTTGATACTGGAGAATCAAATGTGACCAACTATAATACACGAACACCTACATTACAGAACTTTAATGTAACTGCTGCCTCAACTTACACACCACATTGCAAATTTTGTGCAAGTAATGAACACAGTAGTACTGGGTGTGACAAATATTCAGATTTAACCAAAGGGCTAAAAGATGTGAACAGTTGAACCTGTGTAAAAAGTGTACTGGCCAGGGACATTATAAGAAAGACTGTAAATCTAGGTTAAGATTCAAGTGTAAGTTTTGTAAAAGTTTACGACATGTCTCATCAATGTGTGATTCACCAAAGTGTCCAAACAATAATACTCAAACTCAAAAGATACCTCCCCCAAACAAAGGTAATCAAGAAAATGCCACTTTCATGGGACATTCTGCTTGTTCAAACAATGTAACAAGAAACACTGAGATTCTTTTACCAACTATTACTTTGGACTTAGTGAATAGTGAGGGTAGTACCACTCCAGTGAGATGTCTTATAGACTGTTGTTCTCAACAAACATTTGTTTCAAAAAATGTAGTTAATAAATTGGGTTTGACACCAAACCCGAATGAACAAAACCTCAATATTGCGTCCTTTGTTAAGGATAACTCGGACAAAAATAGCTATAAGACAATTGACCTGGAACTACATTTAGAAAGTAAATTCAAGAAAATTGAAGCAGTTATTATTTCTAAAGTAGGACAAAACAAACTGGTTATACCCAAACTAGAACAAACCATAAATCATTTGAAAAAACACTACAAAATAGCTGATAGACATATCACTAACAACACAGTAGCTAACATTGAAATGCTAATAGGGGCAGATTATATTAATCTTATTCATAAGGGCATAGTAGAGATAGGTAATGGTATAGCTATTCAGACTCCATCAGGGATAGCCCCTTTGGGTGACCTATCAGAATACAACCTAGACCTAAACCAAAACAGTGCATGACCAACAAATACTATGTGCCTCAACTCAGTCCTACATAACACCTGTAAGAATAGCAACACTTTGAATAATATTATCTCAACGACAACAAAATCTGAATTATCTGAAGTCTATGAACACTCTCAAAACATTATGCAACAAGGTAACTTTGAACTTAGAGAGTGGATTTCAAATAATGAGGATTTAAACAAAAAGATTTTAAAAGATAATAATGGTCTTACTGAGCCATCAGACAGAGTTAAAACTTTAGGTATGAACTGGTATTTGGATGCAACTTCTAACAGTCATGATTCAATCTGTACTAAAGGTTTTAAACTTGATGAGGAAGCAAATACTAAAAGACAAATATTATCAGAGGCTTCCAAAATTTTTGATCCTATGGGTCTATTCCTGCCTTCAACAATAAAATCAAAGATTCTCCTCCAAGAAATTTGGAGGACAAATGTTGGGTGGGATGATCCAATAACAAATGAAAATCAAAAATCTTGGAAGAAGTTAGCTACTGATTTAACAAAAGTGCAGAACATTAAAATTCAAAGGTGCTGTGGGTTTAGGGATAAGCCCCAGAGGCTTCATGTGTTTGCTGATGCAAGCACACAAGCTTATGGGTGCTGTGCGTATCTTGTAAGCCCTACAGAAAGTCATCTAATTTATGCAAAAGGGAAAGTTGCACCTCTCAAACCTACCCGAACCATACCTCAATTGGAACTATTGGCTGCTACATTAGCCATTAAAACCATTTCATTGCTTAAGGATGCTTACTATGATGTGTTCATAACTAATATCCACGTCTGGCTTGACAGTCAGATTTGTCTTGCCTGGATACGGAATGATAGCATTAATAGTAAGAATATCTTTGTAAGAAATAGGCTAAAAGAAATAGCTGACGCTAATGAAAGCCTACAAGTAAACTTTCACTATGTTCCAACTAAACAGAATCCAGCAGACTTTCTGACCAGAGGTTTATCCTACAAGTTGTTGAAGTCAAACAAAACTTGGTTTATGGGACCTAAGTGGCTCTGTAATACAGACCAATGGCCTGTGGAACAAGTTAACTTGACATTAAATTTAATCTTTTCAAATGAAAAGGTTGAACCAATCACTAATTATGAAAAGTATTCTGATTTCAACAAACTTGTCAGGGTGACAGCCTACTGTTTGAGGTTTGCTCACAACTGTTTAGCTACAATTAACAAACAGCTAAATAAAAATAATCATAATTATACAGAAGTTGCAACCCAATACTGGATAGGCCAAGCCCAACAAAAAGAGTACAATAAAGAGTTAGAATTCTTAACTAATGGGAAACAAACAAAAGAACCTGTACCATCAGTAGTTGTGGATCTAAACTTGTTCAGAGATGAGGAAGGCCTTCTAAGGTGTAAAGGGAGATTAGACAAATCAAAACTGTCATACAAAAGCAAAAATCCAATCCTTTTACCTAGATTTAGCTATTTGACAACATTAATAATCAGAAAAACACACAATGATGTATATCATATGGGGGTACCACAGACACTAACTACATTAAGAAAAACTTATTGGATACCCAAGGGAAGGATCACTGTTAAAACAGTCCTGAGTGAGTGTGTCACATGTAGGCGTATTCATGCTAGGCCCTATAGGAAACCAAATCCTCCTGCTTTGCCAGAGGAGAGAGTTACTCTCAACAGACCCTTTGAGACTGTAGGCATTGACTATACAGGAGCATTGACTGTAGGGGTGGGTGACACTGAACAAAAAATGTACATTGTACTGTTTACATGTGCTGCCTCACGAGCTGTTTATTTGGATGTTGTGGAGGACCTTACAGCAGAATCTTTTGTTGCTGTCTTTAAGAGATTCTGTGCACGACATTCAGTACCAAAGACAGTTTGGACTGACAATGCTACATATTTCAAAGCTGGTGAACAAGTCATCCACGACTTGTTAAGCAATGAAATCACACAATTATATATACAAAATACAAACATAAAGTGGAAGTATATTCCGGTTGCCTCTCCTTGGTATGGTTCTATCTGGGAGAGGAATATACAAACAGTAAAGAATTGCTTGAAGAAAGCAATTGGCAAAAAACAGATACACTTATTTGGGTTACTCACTCTCCTGGCTGAGATTGAGAACATCATTAACAATAGACCACTCACTTATGTGAGTGACAACATTAATGACCCAGAACCATTAACTCCAAATCATTTGATTCGGGGAGAACAAGTTAGTCTCCTGCCGGACTACAATATAGACTCTTCAGAAGACCCAAACTGGACTCAACGACATGATGAGCTCAGACGAAGTTACAACATTAACTAGAGTTAAAGCTTTATTAAAAGGGAAAACTGAGTACTTGATGGGGTCTAAGGAGAGACATAAACAAATGACTAAGAGGATTGGTCTGACACAATTAAGGTAGGGGACCTTGTTCTCATACATGACAGTACTCCAAGACAATACTGGCCTCTGGCTAGAGTTTCAGAACTCAGACCAGGGGCAGACGGGGTAACAAGAGTGGTCAAATTAAGGACTTCAACGGGTGACACAACAAGAGACATTTCTCTTTTGTACCCTTTAGAGTCTGGACCCAAAACAATGGACTTTGGAGAACCTTCTCCACTGACAGTAACAACTGGAGACACTGAACTTCCAGTAACTATTCCTTTGACAGTAGGAGTGGTAACGCATCCTACTACAACATTGACAGACACAAGACCTCAGCGACAAACAGCATTAAAGGCGCGACTATTTTTACAACAAAAAATAGATGCTGGGGAATTGTAATTTTATCTTCTAACTTTCATTTTTTCTTTTCTTATGGTAAAGACCATAGACAGTTTCATCCTATGGATGTATATTTTCTCTTCTAATTAAATGCTACACCTTCTCCATGAGAAGGTGAGGATAGGCACTGTTAATCAGATTAACAGGCATTTACAGTTAAATAGTTAGCTAGTCTACACTCAGACAAAAATTGGTGACAATGACACCAAAATTTTTATCTCCCGGGGACCCCAGTATATGGAAAACTGATGAGTGGGTAGTTGGGAGGTAACAAAAATGGTTCACTGAGTAGGTAGGTAGTTAATCTAACAATCATTAAATTCCTTTTATGTCAATAACTGGGTGGAAGAAACCAATTGGTTGCTCACCAGAGTTATTCTCCACACTAGTATTTATATACTGTGTGGGAGGAGCGTGCTCGGTAATGGAGATACATTACCGCTCAACCAACCGGGAATAAACCAAGACAACGCTGGTACGAGAAGCCCCGCGAAGAGGAGAACAAAGGGAGAACGAAAACGAAGAACGGGGCGAGAGGACGTACCAGCAAAGTACGCTCTCGAATGAGACAACCGGAGAAGGGAGACTGCAATAACTAAAAGTAAGTGACTAATTGAGTTTTTACACCAACAGTTAATCACATTAAATTAAGCTGGGTCAGACAAGTTAGGCCTACATTGTGGCCTAAGACCCAGCATCAACTCATAGCTTAACAAAGGTGAAGGTAGATTACCCTAACCTAATCTTGTGAGGAATCCTACTGTGGACCTCAATTTATCTGCCTGCTCTGGACCATTTCCGGAATCTCTAGGCTGACCCCTCTAGGCTAGACTTGATCTACTCTATAGTTAGACTGGAGATATAAGGGGTGGGTTAATTGTGGACCAATTCATACAGAGCATTTTTCGCAGTGTGCTTGCCGGTAGTGGTGGGACTCATTCTGTCTGTGTCTGCACATACCATCAAAATCCAAAATTGCAGCTGGCTGTATTGGGAGAAAGAGGTCTTTCATACAAGGATCTTATGGATTACAGTGTCTGCAGTACAGAAAGAGAGACTTGCATGATGCAACTTTGCAATGATTGCCCAAGAGAAGAGGGTGTCCTGGATTTTCTTGAGTTACTTGACAGTGTGAAATCAGCTCCAAATGAAATATCTTACAAGCAATGGGTGACTGTTGACCGTTGTACAATGGTTGATAAGGTGGAGCCACTTCATGAATACTTATCATCCCTAAGCATGAAAATATCCTGCATGGTTCGTCATCACTTTGTTGCTCAGCAACAATCACAGTACTTCAAGCAGTTGAAAGAAACACTACCACCTCAGAGCGAGGTAGTTATAGTAGGTGATTTCTCTGAGAATTATTCTTTCATTGTCCAGGATGCTGCCCAAGGGTTTCACTGGGACAATTCACAGTGTACAGTTCACCCTTTTGTCATCTATTATAGATCATCTGCAGACCAGGAACTTAGCCATTTTAGTGTCTGTTTCTTATCTGCATCACTAAAACACAACACTATAATGGTTTACTCATTCATATTGAAGCTTATGACATATGTTAAATTCAGATGCCCACAATTGAAGAAGGTGCACTATTTCTCAGATGGATGTGCTGGCCAATATAAGAACAGATACAACTTCACAAATCTCTGTTACCATGAAGAGGATTTTGGTCTGTCTTGTGAATGGCACTTCTTTGCTACATCCCATGGCAAAAATGCATGTGATGGGATTGGAGGAACAGTGAAAAGAGCTACTGCTCGTGCCAGTTTGCAGAGAACTACAGAGAGGCAAATTCTTACACCAGAACACGTGTTTCAGTTTTGTGAAGAAAACTTGAGCAAGAAGATAAATTTTTTCTTTGTAACTACAGCTGATTTGAAAGATGCAGAAGAACGGTTGGAACATCGATTCAAGGATAGTAGGGCTATTCCTGGAACTCAGAAATATCATAGATTTGTTCCCCTAAACAAGGAAGAACTGATGGTGTATCCCATTTCAAGTGGCATTGGAGAAAAGAAAAGAATAAGGAAAAGTCATTTTACTAATGAACCTGCAATGCTTGGTAACCTAAAATGTGTCAAACCAGGAGAGTATGTTGGCTGCATTTATGACATGCAAGTTTGGTATGGAATTGTGGAGGAATATTGTGAAGAGTTTGATGATTTCACTGTGAACTTTCTACATCCCTCTGGGTCATCAGGATCAAGTGCATATTATTATCCATCAAACAAGGATTCATGTGCAGTGCCAGGACATCATATATTAACTGTAATGAGTTGTCCTACCCTAAGAGGAGGCAGCAGAATTCAATACATTTTTCCACAAAAAGAAATTGATGAGAGCATCGAGCATGCAAAAATTGTATTAGGCTAGCACATGAATCCTCTAAGTAGGTCTTCCCCCTTTCACTATTATAACTATTATTGCCAGTGTAGATTAGCAGTGAAATACAATTTTACATTTTTTGCCTTTGTTTTTATATCTATAAAAAAATGTAATTTTAATTTCTATAGGTCAAATTATGAGCTTAAGTGTGAAAAAATAGGTAGAATTGACGCACAACTTATGAATATGGTGTTCACTTATATGTTAGTTACATGAAAAATACTAACAAACAAACTTTTTTTTGCTGATTCTAATAGCCAATGCCTATGCCTTCATTTTTTACATTTAAAAAAAAAATTCTCATTTGATACCCCAGAGGTCAAATCGTGACCTCAAATTTTGGTTACAGTGTAACTTTTTTTATTTTTCAACCTAGAGTTCTAAAACTTGCATATTTGGATTCCTTGTCGTTTTCTGATTCTAAATATATATACTTTTATATAATTGTGACCATTATTACCCAAGTTATGGGTCGCCAAATGTTAGTGACCTCGCAAGTGACCTCAAATTTCCTGAGGTCATATCTCTTGAACCGTTGGTCGGATTGACCTTATAATTTCAGAAATGGATTCAGGGCCCACAAACTCCCTATAAACCAAATTTCAGCAAAATCTGAGAGATGAGGGTGTTAGGCACTGGTTGATCTGACAGAGAATGACCCTTCAGCCAAATCCAGTCATCTGTGATCCCATCATGTAACTAGCTAGAGAACCGATTATCATTATTATAGGTCACCAGTAGTGATGTTAAAAAACGGGGTTTTTTATGTCCATGTTTTTTTTGTCATTTTTTTTGTTTTTTATTGTTTTTTTTTTTTGTTTTTTTTTAATAATTAATATAGATATTGCCAATTTAATTATAAGGTATACTTTAGCAATGATATATATTATAAAAATAAATAAATAAATAATAAAATAGGCCATATGGTACCAGTATAGAATGTCCTTTTCAGCCTATTTACAGAAAAAAACTGGCCTCTTTCTTGCACTGAAAGTCTTGTATCTTGAGATCCGTTAAACTTGCGAGAACACTGGCTGGGAGCTGACTGCCCATTGTCCAACCTTTCCAGGACTCTCCCATCCATGCCTCAGATTTTGAATCTCCCACTTAACTATCCTTTAGACCCGCGATGACATATTTTCCCCCGGAGACGATCCATATATATACATACACATACACCCATATACATATATACCACTATATACATAAATACTTATATACACATATTTATATCTCTTATATACCCCATACACACGCATACATCCAGAATTCCAGATACATATGCACGCATACTCACATATACACCTACACAAACTCATACACCTCTACTTCACCCTTTCATTACCTCCAAGATCATTTAGCACATACAGTAATATCCATACAGCCAAAAGAAACCGATTAAGCACAGACAGAGCAGCAAAGCTAGTATTTATATCCCAAAATGCAAAATTCCAAGAAAGTGAAGTAAAACATGGTGCTACATTGGCTTCGTCAACATCCAAATCTGCAATAAGTACCAGTACCTGTGATATTGAAACTATATGCTCTAATCAATCTAGTGATAATGATTCTTCAATGGAAATAGAATCAGATAATGAAAGTTAAACAGCATTAGGTCAACACAAAGGTTAAAGAAAGATGAATATTTTTATTTTTTTTATTTTTCTATTTGGAATATATATATATATATATACACACACACTGGTATTCTTGCCAATCACAATTATATATATTGTTTTATATCAGTATTATGTATTTTTTATTATGTATATTATACCAGTACCTGTGATATTGAAACTAGCATATATGCTCTACACAATCTAGTGATGATTCTTCCATGGAAATGAAGGTTAAACAACATTAGGTTTGTTTTTCCTTTCTATTATATACTTTTTGCGTGATTCAGTTTTTCTAAAAGATGACTACATATACTAGGTATAACCGTATAAGCATGGTAGTATAGTAAATTATAGGTAATATTAATATACTTATTAGATTAAAGGAAGAAAAATATGGAATAAGTTTAAAAAAAAAAAAAAAAAAAAAAAAAAAAAAACTATCTTCGTTTTAAACAAAAAAAAAATGACAAAAAAACAAAAAAAAAATGACAATAAAAAACGACTCACATCACTAGTCACCAGTCACATTATTCCAGAGTTAGGTTTTTGCCCATGCTTGTTTGGCACTGATTATAGGTTGATTAACTCATGTGAGATAGGTTTGCCATAATTGTCAATGTTTGTAGTTATTATTTTTTATGTTGGTTATTTATTATTTATGTGCTTTGATTTCATGAGTAAATTATGTTTTCCAGTGATCAATTATGAAGTCATGATTCCAGTTAATGTTTGTTGATTAATTGTCTGTTATGTTATTATTGTGATTAATGGTGCCTGGTGCATGTAACTAATAATCTTGTATTGTATAGGCCCACGCTTCTCAAACTAGGGGTCACGTAAATATTATTGGGGGTTGCAGAAACATCAAAATATTATTTTTTTTCATAAATATACAGTGTTAGTACCTATTGCTTTTATGACATTGAGTGAAGGTTCGCGAAAAAATTTGTCTGATCCAAAGGGGTCGCAAGTGAAAAAAGTTTGAGAAGCCCTGGTCTAGGCAACCAGTTGGGATTCAACTCATGTGGTCCAGATTCATCAGGCTTGGATTGTGGATCCAATCCAGTGGGAGCTACACAGTCCATTGAGGTTGTGTCAACCACTGTTGGCCACTGGGATCGGCCCTGGAATCAGGCCAGTGACACCAACCCCACTAACTAGCCAGTGTATAAAGTGTCTAAGTGTAAAAGAAATTGAAACTGAGGTCATAAGGGGGGGGTCAAGTTTGGAGAGTAGCTAGGCTGGGACAGGGGTTAACATTCTGTGCAAGTCATTTCTGGTACTTGTCTCCCACTTGCTTTCTATCCTTTCTGCCAAATCTCACTAAGTGTTATTGGTTTTCCAGAGGTTTTGTTAATTGTGATTCATTGCCAGTCTTTTTGTTATGTTTATACTTTCACACTGAATAATTGTTTATTTCAGATATAATAAAGAGAAAAACAAACAGAGTAGTTTACTTCTATTAGGTCTACCTTTGAATTCCAGCCCTTTCTTGGACTCTGAGTGGTTGGTTCTCCTACTCATTGGAGAGTCAGATTTAGACACCTGAACTGGGGGAAGTCCTTTACAATTGACGTGCGAGTCGGACCTGAATAATTTCCTGGAAAGAAACCACTGACAAGAGAGGCATTCCTAGATACCAGAGGAGATTACATCTTTGCCCAGTCTCTTGACTACCATGAACCCAGAAACGTGAAAAGGTGCTGGGTGGTTCGACAATACAGATACTTGGGGACTACAGCCTATGCAGCCACCACAGCATACTTTTTGGCATCCCCAGCAGGATCAGTTGAGAGATTGGTTGGAGATAGTCAAGTTTAAAAGGGGAACAGGGGAGAATGTCTAATCCAGAGATGACCCAGAGTAAGGATGTTGCTGAAGAAGTTAGTGGACAGCTTGGTGAGGGAGCAGTGGCATTAGCCACCCAATCCCCACTGAGAGATATTGAGGATCAACTTTTAAATTACCGGTCTACCACTGCTGGTACAACCTCTGACCAGGATGTATATGCTCTCAGAAGATTGGCATTGACAGTAGCCACCTGGTTAGAACAAGTGAGCAGCCCTGAACAGTCCAGGTTTCAAACAGAAAGTGGAACAGATTGCCCTACTATGAACTGGGGAAAAAAGAGAATGATGGGTCCCTCACAGGAGAGTGATTCTTCTGGGACAGAAGCCGAAGACCTGAACAGACTACCAGGAGCCCAAAGATGGGCCAAATCAACCCCTACCTCATGGGCCTCAGAAAGGAAGCCCAGACCAACAGTCAACCAGAGACCTCCTATGAAGTTTCAATGAGAGCTTGGGGAGTCAAATGGGAAGGATGAACCGTTGATGTTTACCGCAAAAAAGGGGCCACAACCACTGCCAACAGAGAATCTCCTGGAACTCCTTGCTAGCACCCAGCATATTCTGGGGTAACTACAATAGTAAAATAATCAACAATTTAATAATAATCAACTGCAAAATGATGTAGGTTAGGGTTATCAGAATTAAATATTTTCTTCAGAATTGTGTTCTATACACCAAAATATGTCATTTGAACACCCCTCTCCATTGATTTAAAAAAAATGCATAGTATGACCCACCCTACTGCACCAATCATCAACCATCAGCACTGGGCAGTACCTGAGGAGTTTGCATAGCCCTACAATAGCTCTGGTCCATGAACACCACAACACAAGGATATCGCAACATACTTCCACAACTAAACTGGCCCAGCACTTTGGAGGGAACAATATGACAGAGGAAGTAGAAACTGAAAGAGTACCAGCCACCTTAATAGCTAAGAAAAGTCACAAAAGATATGTGCTGGAACAACAGGCCACGCATGCAGAAGAATGGGAACAACATCAAAGAGCTGGAAAATACTATCAAGAATTACAGAAGGACAATTTATCAACAAAGAAGGATCATTGGAATGGTTAAGGAGAGGAGTTCTGCAATACAACAGAGAGCGACTAATAATGGGTGCCCAAGATCTTGCACTCCTAACAAATGTTTTAAAAAAAATGGCTGGAATAAGCAATAATAATAGATGTAGATTCTGTTGTGATGAGGTGGAAAGCATTCGCCATCTAATATCAAGCTGTAGGATGCTCATGGCAGATGGGTCTGGGAAGCCAGACATAATAAAATTTGCAAATATATCCACTGGAAGATCATGAAAGCATTAGAACTAGAATGCAGTAAAAACGTATGGGACCACACACCTGCATCAGTTACTGGAAATAACCATTATACTATATATGGTACTATGATACAGTAATTCCAACAGCCACTTTTATAGACAACACCATAGGGTGTGTCACTTTTGACTTTTTTGAAAAGTTATGGTGCTTACCTCTTATATTGTGACAAATTGACCAAAAACCATGAATAAACCAAAAAAATGACAATCAGGTAATATTTAGGGTCCCCACCCCCCATTTGAAAAATAAGCCACCTATTCACACAAAAAATAGTGATTTTTTGAGATATTTTTGGTCATAGTTTCCTTACTAATCATCGTATTTCAAAAATTTTGCTACCAAATGTAGAGAATAACAGTATCCTCTTATTGTGAACTTTTAAAACTATTTTAGTTGTATACAGTGCTGATATTTGAGTGGACCTTATGAAATTTTTCCCCGTTTTCATTTTTATAACATTTAGCTATTTACAGTATTTCCAGGTTTTATCTACAAAAAGTATGCAAATATAACCAAATGTATGATAAATTTGCTTTTCTTTCAGAATTCTATTATAGATTTGCTTAATTTCATAGTTTATTAAAATTAGTCAAAAGTCATGGCTAACAGTAAGCCAATATTAAGAACAGACCTAAGAAAATATGATTCTTTATTGGGAAAGTTAGTGGAAGACATATGCGCAAGAGAAGGAAGCATGCTTCCAACAAATAGTGAAGTTCTCAGTCACTTTTTCTTCTTGAGAAGGGATCAAATGAAAAGTGACAATGTGTCAAAGGAAGAAAATATTTTGAGAGTATTAGATAAGGGAGAAAAGGTGTGGATTATGGCTGGCATACCATCAAAATCTGTTAGAAAGCAGAAAGGACCCCAAAAAATGTTGTGGGATTTGATAAAAGAGCATGAGAAGTTGGGTAAAAATATAAAGAAGAAATGTTATGAAACCTAAAAAACATCTTTTCCATCTCATTTAGATAACTTATTTGATATATCAACTGAAAATGTATGTAATGAGATCCAAAATGATACATTGATACAACAGAAGAATGAGGATCTCCACTTTTTGGAAGATCAGCGAAGTGCTAGAATATATTCTCTGGGTCTGATTGATAAAGCTTATGTAGCGAAACTGATCAAAAAGACTGCTAGAATAGAAGGTGAAGAACAAAGAAAATTGAAAGGAAAAGAGCGAAAGGCGAAGAAAGAGAAACTTGAATCATCTGAAGGTGAGTTAGTGGACGCAAGTAATGGTGAAGATGATTTTACTCCGAGCCCAGGCCCATCAAAACATCCTAAGTTACGAGTCAACATTAATATCTAATACAGCTGATCATTTAGGACTATCATTCGGACAATGCTCAACATGTGCATCTGTGGTAGCAGCTGAATGTGGGCTAGATTTAAGAGAGATGTCATTATCGAAAAGCACTTCTGCGGAAGCTGCGAAGAAGTTGAGGAAAGCTACTGCTGACACTATTAAAGAGTCATTCAACCCACCTCAACATTGTGTAGTCCACTGGGACAGCAAAATGATACTGAATGTTTCAGGAGGAAAGCAGGATTGATTGGCAATACTTATATCAGGAGAGAATGTTGAGAAACTTCTCTCAATACCCGATATTGGTGTGTCAACTGGATTGACACAAGCTTGTACTGTTTTCAGCACAATCCAAGAATGGAAATTACAGGATAAGGTTTACAGAATGGTATTCGATACTACTTCATCCAATACTGGCTGGATAAAAGGAGCTTGTAAAGTACTGGAAGACCTCTTTGGAAAAAAATTATTGTGGCTCACTTGTCACCACCATATGGCAGAACAAGTTTTGTCAGCAGTGTATCTAAAGGTATTTGGAAAATCTACTTCACCCAAAAATGAACCTTTCAAGACCTTCAGAGAGGTTATATGGAGAAGCTAGATACTAAGCAACCCTTCAAATAGCTATCTATCAATGACAGACATCTCGAGGACCTGAAAAAATGTGTCATAGATTTTATGACAGATTTGCTCAAAGATAACCAGAGCCTTCCCAAGGATGATTACAAAGAGGTAGCTGAAACAACTATGCTCATTTTAGGAGAAATTCCTGCCAGAGGAATACACTGGATCAAGCCAGGAGCTCTCCATCATGCCAGATGGATGGCTGTCATATTGTATATGAATAAGATGTTAGCATTTTCAGACCAAGCCAGATATGATAATGTTACAATAAAAAAGCTGGAAAGAGTATGCTTGTTTATATCACTGATCTACTCCAAGTACTGGCTATCAGTCACCAACCCACTTGAGGCTCCTGAAAATAACCTCCTCCTATACAACGAATTAGTTCAGTACAAAAAGATTGACATGGAAGTAGCAGAAGCTGCCCTCAACACTCTAAAAGGTCATTACTGGTACCTATCTGAAGAACTTGTAACCCTTTCTCTCTTTGGAGATTTACCTCATAGTGAAAAGGACAAGGTGGTCAAAAAACTTTCCTCTTTCAATCAACCACCAGAATTCAAACAGGGTAAGCCAATATTTCCCATCCTAAAAGAATGAATTAAAATTCAGCAATTAGTTGGTCCAAACTCATGGTTTGTATTCAAAGCCCTTGGTTCAACGGGAGATTGGATAAGGACTCCAGCTGTAACGTGGGACAGCAACAATGATTTTCAATGGATGAAGAGAATACTCTCTTCAACTAAGGTTGTTAATGACACTGCAGAAAGGGGTATCAAACTTTTGCAGGATTTTCATGGCTCATGTAGGGATGAAGGTGAATTTCAGGGATTGCTTCAAGTTGTAGAGGAAAACAGGCGTGTTTTCCTGAAGTTTTCCAAACAAGGTCTCTTGAATTTGTAATTTCTTTCCATTTATAATTTCATTTCATTTACAATTTTTCATTATAATTTCAAGAATAGCACTTTGTTTCTATTTGATTAAAATTGTTGTGTGTTTGTATTTCATAATAATAAAAAATAAAAAAATGATGGGGCTTTGCATATTTTTTTAGATTAATAAAAATTTAAGTCTACATTTTTTTTTTTTTTTTTTTTCTGAACACGTACAAAGTTGTTCCCACTTTGAATCTCTAAACCAAAAAAGTGTTGCGCATTTAAGTCCATTTGCTTTTTTGATTTATATTTTCAAAGCCCATCGCCGCAGAGCTGCATTGGGATGATGCAGTATATAAGATATTTTATTGCAGTTCAGATCTTCCAAAGATATAAAACAGCAGCATTTTCCTCTTAGAAAATGCATCAAAATGACCAGAGAGAGATAAAAAAATTTAATAAATTTAACTCAAAGGTTAATAAAAAAAAATATTCAGATTGAAGTGCATTATTATTGTCTACATTTTGGTAGCAAAATTTTTGAAATACAATGATTAGTAAGGAAACTATGACCAAAAATATCTCCAAAAATCACCATTTTTTGTGTGAATTGGGAGCTTATTTTTCAAATGGTGGGGTGGGGACCCTAAATATTACCTGATTGTCTTTTTTTTGGTTTATTCATGGATTTTTGGTCAATTTGTCACAATATAAGAGGTAAGCACCATAACTTTTCAAGAAAAGTCCAAAAGTGACACACCCTAATAGACAACTCTGCAGTAAAACCAGACATAGTAGTGTGGGACAAGAGGGAAAGGAGTGCCTTACTTATTGAGGTCAGTGTCCCAAACAACTATGGCCTTAATATGACAGAAAGGGAGAAAATTACCAAATATCAGGTGCTCATTTATGACAAAGAGAAACTGGATTGAAAGAAGCTGCCATTCTCCCAATCATAGTTGGGGCAATAGGTAAGATGAAGAACAACCTATCAACTTACCTGAATTCAATCCCAGGACAGCCCCAGGCCATAAAAATCCAAACAGGGGCACTAAAAGGAAGGGTCACCCTCCTTAAATGAACACTAGGACAAGTTCAGACATAGTTGAAGTGTTTGGCTTTGGGTGGAAGCCCCACTTCCAACTATAAAAAGTACAATAAAGAGTATAAACCATACAGCTATATAGCGACCCGAGAACATGCCCATCTCAGATTTTCATGATATTTGGTACATTAGCAGGTATGTGTGAGAAACTGAAATTCCCAAAAGTTTAGAGCTGGCTGACCTTTGGTTGCTGAGATACGGGGTCACATAATTGGGGCCTTTGACCTGATTTTTTACTTACTGTCAAATTTCAAATTGTTGTAGCCACATAACTAATAAAGCTAGAGTTCTGATTCTAGTGTCATTTTGAAGCTCTTAAACAGCTTGTCATATTCTCTCTCTTATCATAGGCCTAAGCCTCTAAAATGAAAATTTAAAAAAATATCCTTGGCCTTGACCTTTAATAAAAAAATATACCATCCCTGATTTTTTTCCATTTTTTTTACAAATGTTCACTTACCAATGTGAAACATGTTCCTAAAAGGTTATAAGTGGCCAGTAAAAAGTGTGAGCAGGAAGTACTTTTAATTAAAACTAACCTTTAAATAAATCCAGATCTGAGTTTTTTCATTAATACAGATCTTCTCTCGAGCAGATTATCCATTAGTTTTGTGCCTGAAAATATATGGTTCCATTATTATTATTATATATATATATATATATATATATATATATATATATATATATATATAATGCTTAATTTGTAAATGAAAAAGTGGAGGAATGCAGGTGAAGCCCTCATAGTTAGGGGGTCTGGGGGAGCGCTGTAAGCTCCCCCAGTGGGGTCCGGGCAATGCCCCAGAAACCAACGCATTTTGAGCGCTTTTTCTGCGAAAACTGCACAACATGCAAATGAAAGTTCTTCAAATACAATATTATTTTAAAGAAAAAGTTAGACTGTGATTGCAACATCTAAGTGAAACAAAATATTATATGTATTTGAAACAAAATAAAATTGCTTTACTTACATGCTATTGCTATATATAGGGAGTTGATAGAATAATCACATTAATTTCCACACCCACTCCAAACTTCTTTCTGCTTGATCGACTAGTTTTAACTTTCTACTATCTGTATTTCGTTGGATTTTAAATTACGAAATTATGTTGCTGACCTTATTAAAATAAAACTTTTTTTTTTAATTAGGTTTTAAAATAAAAGTACCGGAACGGTGTTCCAGAGCATTCCGTCACAAATTAAGCAGTGTGTGTGTGTGTGTGTATATTATATATATATATATATATAATATATATATATATATATACATACAGGGTGTTTGAAAACTTTCTGTACAAATTGTAATGGGGGATAGGCAACACCAATACAAACCCTTTTCGTCTATAAGTGTATGTCCGCTGACGTCACCATTCGGCACGAGAGGGCGCCGCTGCAATTGGCTAAAAGGTGAAGTGGGCTAGACTCGCGCTTGCCGCGGGCATTCTTAAATCGGACGTAGTACGCGTAACATGTTTATTTAAAGAAGGCATGTTTATTTAAAGGTGGTGCTGAAAGTTGCGACCGGTAGCATCAATGCATGCCCAACAGCGTCGAAGCATTGACCGACGTACACATCAAAAGATTCCCGGCATTTCAGGAACAGTTCCAGCAGCAACAGTGATTCTTGCTACGAGGGCTTCTTCTGAGTAAATGGGAGTCTCGTACACGAGGTTCTTCATGTGTCCCCACAGGAAGAAATCGAGGCATGTTAAATCAGGCGATCTCGGTGGCCAGGCTACGGGCCCACCCCGGCCTATCCATCAGTCCCCAAAAGTGGCATTCAGATAATCCCGCACATCGTTGCTGGTGTGCTGGGGCCCCGTCGTGTTGAAACCACATTCATCTACGAATAGCCACAGGAACATCTTCCAGCAGTTCCGGCAACGTTTCTTCAAGAAATATCCGATAAACCCGCCCGTCGAGTCGGACAGGCAGCAGGTACGGCCCAATCAACTTGCCATGGACGATACCCGCCCAAACATTGACGGTGAACCGTTCTTGATGAGCATGCACCCGTGTAGCATGTGGATTTGCATGCGCCCACACGTGAGAATTGTGCATGTTAAACACACCCTCACGTGTGAAACAGGCCTCATCTGAGAACAGCACATAAGCCGGAAAATTAGGCTGCACCACTGTCTGCTGCAGAAACCAGGGTGCAAATTCCACACGAAGAGGGTAATCCCGAGGTTGTAATGCCTGGACTCTCTGATGATGAAACAGATGTAACTGCTGCTTGTGCAACACTCTCCAGACCAGGTCGTGGTTCACACCGAGGATACATGCAACACCTCGCGTGCTTGCGCTTGGATTGTCCTCAAATCGCCGTAGGATTTCTTCTTCCATGTCAGGAGTGCGCATGTTTCTCTCCCGACCAGTGTCATGCATGTTTGCATGGAATGTTCCAGTTTCTCGCAGCCGCCGATGCAAATGCGCAAACGTTTGGTGGTTTGGCACACGTCTGTTTGGGAAGCGCTGTCGGTACAACCTCACAGCAGCTCTTCCATTTCCATTGGCAGCCCCATACACCATATGCATGTCAGCCATCTCAGCAGGCGTGAAGCGCTCCATGTTACGCGTACTACGATCCGATTTAAGAATGCCTGTGGCAAACGTGAGTCTAGCCCACTTCACCTTTTAGCCAATTGCAGCGGCGCCCTCTCGCGCCGAATGGTGACATCAGCGGACATACACTTATAGACGAAAAGGGTTTGCCTTGGTGTTGCCTATCCCCCATTACAATTTGTACAGAAAGTTTTCAAACACCCTGTGTGTGTGTGTGTGTGTGTGTGTGTGTGTGTGTGTGTGTGTGGTGTGTGTGTGTGTGTGTGTGTATATATATATATATATATATATTATATATATCCTACACACATTTCATTCAACACCGCCTTTGGGATAAACACATCACTTCCATATACATAAACAAACACTTTACACTGGGATTAGGGAACCTCTGGGCGAGGCTTGAGCGGCTGTCAGTTTTTTGGCACTGAGGGTTTCGACCCTGGAGGTTACTAACAACAACAACAACATGACCCATCTTTCCTTGGGTTGATACGGGCATGCCCAGTGAAAAAAAAATATATATATATATATACATATGCCTATTGTATATATCTACCATATATAACTTGAATGTGTAACTTACTTTTCTCTGTTGTAATTCTATGAGGGCCTTGTAGGCCTTAGCAGTTTCCTCCTTGGTGAGGTAGTATTGTCTTCCAGTTGCAGTAGATGCCTCTACCTTTGTCAAAACATCAGAGTATGTAATTGTAAGAATATCTGGTTGATGAGGAAAAAAGAATGATAGGTTGGGACCATGAGGATGAAGAAAAGATATTTTTACTTGCCTCTTCTCAGTTGTTTTGTCCAAAATGCATGCTAACCACCAAAGGTTATCATTTACAGCAGTGACAAAACCATGTAGTTTCTCTTCAGGTATAAGTAGTTCTCCTTCATTGACTTTCTTAATACGTGAATATCCTGATGCTGAGAAATGCTTAACCTCTAGTGAAGTTAATGAAACTGGTTTTAAATGGTGTATTTTCTGAGTGCCAGCAATTGTTCTTGCTTTTGAATGTCTAGTTTGGAGGAGAAATTCTTCATGGTGTAATATTATTAATATTATCTTTGGTTAAATATATATATGGTACAGCTGTTGTGCAGTAAGGATTTGTTTATCATAAGGCCATTGCAGACTAGCTTTAGCAGCTAACCTCTTAACAGTGCCTCCTACACCATCACATGGTCCCTTCCCATGGCTTGTTGTAAAAAAATTCCACTCTGCATCAATTCCAAAGTCATCTTTGTGGTGGCAAAGATTCAGAAAGTTTTTGCAGTTTTTATATATATTGTCCAGCACAGCCATCTGAAAAGTATATGATTTTCTTGATGGATGGGATGTTCTCTTTTATGAAGTTTATGAGATGCTTTTGAAACAAATGTACTGCAACTGTATTATGAATATTGCACTCAGATATGACAACAAAGCTTAGGTGAGCAATCTCATTTTGCTTGTTATAATACAAAACAAATGGATGTCGAGTTGCCATCTGATTGTTCCAGTGAAAACTCTGCACCTCATCTTGGAGAACAAAAGAGTACGGTAATTTTTGGCAAAATCACGCACTACTAGGACTTCACTTGGTTTCAGCGACATTTTAGTTTCGTTGTAATAATTAGCTCGCATCTTGGTCAGGAAATCATGGATTTGGTATTCTTGAAGTTTGCTACAGAAATGTTCAATATATATATTCATCTGAACTCATGTGAATTGATTCAAGATTGGACCTGTCTGTATTGGTCCACTTCTTAAACTGTAC
The DNA here is from genome assembly GCA_023014485.1 of Bathynomus jamesi. NCBI lineage: Eukaryota > Metazoa > Arthropoda > Malacostraca > Isopoda > Cirolanidae > Bathynomus > Bathynomus jamesi. The sequence goes on along the minus strand of JAJOZX010000040.1, from coordinate 2,457,654 downwards.
TGAATCAATGCAGTTATCATCAAAAATATTTTGGAGTTTCTCTTTCAATGCTTTTGTGTCTCCACATTGTTTACATTCCCTAAGGAAGCATTGCAATGATGGTGGATTGCACTCAATCAAAGAAAGACAATGTCGTATATGGTTGATAGGATTTTCATTATCTTCAGTTAACTTATCAAATTTAGTTCCTACAAACATAAGTTTAACATTCTGATGAATGGTACATACACATACTGAGCGAGTTCCTGATGCTCTGGCAATAATACATTGCTTTGGACACACCTCTGCAAATTTGCTGAAGCCCACTTTTACCAAAAGATTTCTTTCTTTAAAAAGTTGATAAGCTTCTTTTAAATTGCATAGCAGTAGATGCTTCTGAAAATGTTTCCTCTCCCCTGAGCTGTCCATAATGCTGACATAATCCTTTTTTATCTTCTGAAAGATAAAATGCTTTGATTTTTTCTATAATGTTTTGTTCAATTTTCTTTCCAGGCCGAGGATTTGGAATTGAAAGGATACCCATTTCATTAGTAAGCTTTTTGGCAACTGATGCTTTGTGCCTTGTTGTGTTGAATTCTGTAGCTATTTTTCTCTCACTCCAACTTTTTGGTAATACAGTCAGGATTTGTATTCTTTCACTCCCCTTGGTCTGCAAGTTGCTGAATTTCTCCTTCAGTTGATTTAATATTTCATCATAATCTTTTTCTTAGTTTTTTCTTTTTCCTGTATTAATATATCTCTTCCAGCAATTTCTTCTAATTTTCTCTTGACTGTTCCTGTAACTTTTGTTATTTTGTGAGCTGCATAAGCCTCTGTCTCTCTTAGCTTTCTTGTCTTTACGGGAATTTCTCCTAATGATTTTAATGAAGTATTTAAAGTTGATAATTGAAATTCAAGTGCTGTGCTTGTTGATGCCTCATTGATTTCAAGTTCATTTTCAGATGAAGATATTTCAGGAATATTACTAGTTTCTTCACAGCAAGAGCTTTTTTCATCTTCATCTAAAGTTTTTTTCAGGTAATGATTCCAGCATTTCCCTACACTGCTTACAAAGCCTGTGATCAACTGTTAATTTGATTTCAGGCCTTTTATCAATTAAATATTAAGGTACAATTCATAGACTTTTGGTTCAACGCTGTCCTTTGTGTGATTGAAAGGGATCAGCACAATTTTGTTTAAGTTTAAGTTTATCCATTTTTTTAAAAATTAGTATATTAAAACTAGTAAGTTATATTTAAATGGCATTCCTTAATAGAAATTAATTTAGAATATTAAAACTAGTAAGTTACCGTATATTTAAATGGCATTCCGTAATTTAGAAATTCACTTTGAATATTAAACAAATATTTTCTGAAAAGATGAAAACAACATGAATTATTTAAAAGTTAATTTTAATTAAAAATACTTCCTGATCATACTTATCACTGGCCACTTATAACCTTTTAGGAACATGTTCCACATTGGTAAGTGAACATTTGTAAAAAAAATTGAAAAAATTGGGGATGGTATATTTTTTTTATTTAAGGTCAAAGGTCAAGGTCAAGGATATGTTTTTAAATTTTCATTTTAGAGGCTTATGACAAGAGATAATATGACAAGCTGTTTAAGAGCTTCAGAATGACACTAGAATCAGAACTCTAGCTTTATTAGTTATGTGGCTACAGCAATTTGAAATTTGACAATAAGTAAAAAGATCAGGTCAAAGACCCAAATTTTGTGACCCTGTATCTCAGCAACCAAAGGTCAGCCAGCTCTAAAATTTGGGGAATTTCAGTTTCTCACACATACCTACTAATGTACCAAATATCATGAAAATCTGAGATGGTCGTTTAAATTCACCTTTTTTTGGCTAAATTGACATATACCTACAACCTGAATAATATAATACAAGCTCTACAATTAAGATAAAAGGAGCAGGTGGGACTGTAAAGACTGTATAGAGTATTTGAATGTACACCCATTCAGGGTCTCCCATTTAAAGGTGTCTATGAGGCAAGTGAACATAATGAGGCTTTCATACATCACAATGCTATGGGGGGGCACCACTCAGCAGAGAAATATCTCTAAATGGGGGGTATAAAGACAGATGGTATCCCCTAACCCAAGATGCTGCCTCCCTACATCCCATCACTCTGTGTGGGTGATGAGATTTACCCAAATAAAAAAATATATATATACCGTGTATATATATATATATGGGAAGGGTTCACAAACCTCTTCTCCACACCATTACCAATTCCAGCAAAACATCATTACCAAATACCTCTTTCAGTCATTAATTTATCTAGTTTATTCTTAAAAGTCTCCAAAGTATGGGAACTCACCACTTCTTCATCTAAGCTATTCCAGAATTTTACTATTCTATTTGAAAAACTATGTTGTACTAACTGATTTACAGCTTTGCTAAAAAAGCTTAAGGCTATGGCCTCTTGTCCTATCATTGTGATCTTTTGTAAAAAGAGAGTGGAAGTCTATATTATCTAACTCATTATTTTATATACTTCTATTCGAATCAGGCGAGTTTGTCTAAAATACAATTTGTCTAAAATACAATTTGTCTAAAATACAATTTGTCTAAAATACAATTTGTCTAAAATACAATTTGTCTAAAATACAATTTGTCTAAAATACAATTTGTCTAAAATACAATTTGTCTAAAATACAATTTGTCTAAAATACAATTTGTCTAAAATACAATTTGTCTAAAATACAATTTGTCTAAAATACAATTTGTCTAAAATACAATTTGTCTAAAATACAATTTGTCTAAAATACAATTTGTCTAAAATACAATTTGTCTAAAATACAATTTGTCTAAAATACAATTTGTCTAAAATACAATTTGTCTAAAATACAATTTGTCTAAAATACAATTTGTCTAAAATACAATTTGTCTAAAATACAATTTGTCTAAAATACAATTTGTCTAAAATACAATTTGTCTAAAATACAATTTGTCTAAAATCAATTTGTCTAAAATACAATTTGTCTAAAATACAATTTGTCTAAAATACAATTTGTCTAAAATACAATTTGTCTAAAATACAATTTGTCTAACAACAATTTGTCTAATAACAATTTGTCTAAAATACAATTTGTCTAATAACAATTTGTCTAATAACAATTTGTCTAAAATACAATTTGTCTAAACAAACAATTTAATATAATATGGCATACAAATTGTTGCCTGATGTACAATGCTATTTATTACTTGCCACGCCCCATCTTAAAAGGTTACCTCTTGTGCGGAATAGTACATCGAAATCAGTTATCCCGGAACCCATAACCCGGTTAGGTTAAGTTAGGTATATTATGAAATAAAATCAACCCATTTTCAATCTTTTCATCCTCACTCCAAATTTATCAAGCAGACAAATGCATTTCTAGTTATCTTCAGTTATTAGTCAAATTGTATTTTAGACAAATTATTTTTAGACAAACTATTTTAGACAAACTATTTCGATGTACTATTCCGCACAAGAGGTAACCTTTTAAGATGGGGCATGGCAAGTAATAAATAGCATTGTACATCAGGCAACAATTTGTATGCCATATTATATTAAATTGTTTGTTTAGACAAATTGTATTTTAGACAAATTGTTATTAGACAAATTGATTTTAGACAAACTATTTTAGACAAATGTTTTAGACAAATTGTATTTTAGACAAATTGTATTTTAGACGAATTGTTTTAGACAAATTCTCCTAGACACACTTCTATTATATCACCTTGTAACCTTCTTCGCTTTAGGGAAAACATGTTTAGGTGCTCCAATCTCTCTCTGTAACTAAGGTGTCTAAGGCATGGTACCTATCATCCTTGTGGCTCTCTTTTGTACTTTTTCTAGTCTGTCTTTGTCTTGCTCTAAATAAGGACTACTGAACTGAATGCCATACTCAAGAAGAGGCCTCACGTATGAAGTGTAGAGCCCACTTATAATTTCTGGTGATTTATATTCTATATGTTTCTGCATTAGGTTCAATCTAGCATTAGCCTTATTTCTAATTTCACTATAATGAGTTGTAGGTTTAAGATCATGATTCACAATGACACCCAAATATATCTCCTTTTTTTTCTTTATTTATCCAACTTCCATCCATGTTATACTCAAATTCTGGACTGTCATGACCAACATGCATAACTTTACACTTTTCCACATCAAATTTCATCTCTCATCTATCTACCCAAGCAACTACGGGTAAATACGAGAATTTTACGGGTAACGTTACGAGAATTTTACGGGTAACGAAGAGGGTTTGAGACTGGTTGAGTTTATGGACGATAACTTTTTACGACAGATAGTTACCCAACCAACGCGCGGTGATAATATCTTAGATTTGGTGATGACGAACGGCGAGAATATAGTCGAAAGTTTAGAAGTAGGCGAGAGTTTAGGATGTAGCGATCATCAAATTCTTAGGTTTAAGTTATTGATAGAAAACACACAGGATAGTAACGTAATAGAAGTCCCTGATTTTCGTAGGGCTAATTTTGATAGTTTTGCTGATAGGATGAGAGTAGTGGACTGGGATAACTTATTTATGGGTAATGATACGAATTTGCGTTGGGTGGCGTTTAAAGAAAGTTTTAGGAATATTGAAAGGGAGTTTATTCCTCGTAGGCCCAAGCGCGTTAGAAATCGTGGTAGGCCGAAGTGGTGGACTAGGGAAGTAGGCGAGTTCATAAACGAGCGTAATAGAGCGTATAGACTTAACAAGCGCAATGGCCAGGTAGCTAACTTTAATAGATATATCGAGCTTAGACGTCAGGTTAAAAGATCAGTTAGGAATGCCAAGCGTAATTTAGAGATAGTTATAGCTGCGGATAGTAAACATAATCCAAAAAAGTTTTTTGAATACGTAAATAATCGTAAGCCGGTAAAGGATAACATAGGCCCTCTATTGGATGTAAATGGCGCTTTGGCTTCTGACGCTCAGGCGATGGCGGGTATTTTCAATAACTTTTTTGCGACAGTTTTTACCGTAGAGGACGTAAATAATGTCCCCGACGTTGACGATATCGTTCCATTTAGTAGCGAGACTATTTTAGATGAAATAACTGTTTACGAGGCTGAGATTGCGCATTATATCGATAGGCTAAAAGTTAGCAAGGCTCCAGGCCCTGACGCTTTTTATCCTAGACATTTGAAAGATTTGAAAGACGTTATCGTAGGCCCCTTAGCGAAGATTTTTAATCAGTCACTCGAAACGGGGATTATTCCTGAAGACTTCAAATTAGCTAACGTCACGCCTATTTTTAAAAAAGGCGACCCGCGCGGTAGCTAGCAATTATAGGCCCATTAGCTTAACGTCAATTGTCGGTAAACTTTTGGAATCCGTAGTTAGGGATCGTATTATCGATCACTTAGAAAGTAGGGGTTTGATTAATAGTAGTCAGCACGGGTTTCGACGCCATAGGTCTTGTTTAACAAATTTGTTAGAATTTTATAACGAAATAGTGCGCGAATACGATAGGCATAGGGCAGCTGACGTTATTTATTTAGATTTTAAAAAGGCGTTCGATACAGTTCCGCATAGGAGACTAATTGCGAAGGTTAAAGCGCACGGTATCCGCGGTCAGGTAGCTAACTGGTTAGAAGAATGGCTTCGTGCTAGGAGGCAGAGGGTCGTAGTTAATGGTAGTGTATCGGGGTGGTTAGAGGTAGGTAGTGGTGTCCCACAAGGTTCAGTGTTAGGCCCATTGTTATTCGTAATTTACATTAACGACATAGATGTAGGATTGATTAGTAACGTGTCAAAATTCGCGGACGATACTAAAATAGGCGGTAAGGTTGTTAACGAGGACGATAGAAATAGGATCCAAGACGATGTAGATAGGATTATGGAGTGGACGGATAAGTGGCAGATGCAATTTAACGTAGATAAATGTAAGTTTTGCATATAGGTTCTCGCAACAATAATTACGTGTACACGATGGATGATAGGGATTTAGCGAGCGTTGACGAGGAAGTAGATTTAGGCGTACGCGTAACTAAAGATTTAAAGGTTAGGAACCAGTGCCTGGAGTCTTGCGCAAAAGCTAATAGGATGTTAGGCTTCATAGCGCGTAATTTCGAATTTAAATCGAAGGATATTATATTGCCCCTTTACAAGTCCCTAGTCAGGCCTCATTTGGAATATGCCATTCAGTTTTGGTGCCCGTACTTGCGTGAGGATATTGATAGGTTAGAAAGGGTTCAGCGTCGTGCCACGAAACTTATTCCGGCATTGCGCAATAAGCCTTATGAAGATAGGATTAAAGTGTTAGACTTGTATTCACTCGAAACTAGGAGATTAAGGGGGAGCTTATTGAAGTTTTCAAAATCGTTAATAACATCGATAACGTAAATTTTGACAAATTGTTCACTTTCGATAATAGTAATACTCGCAATAACGGATTCAAGTTGCGTGGCAGACGTTTCATTACTAATATCGCTAAAAACTTCTTTACGTTTAAAGTAATTGATAAATGGAATAATCTTCCCGCGTCAGTCGTTCATTCTACCAGCGTTAATGTGTTTAAGAACCGTCTTGACAGACATTTTAAAAATATTAACGTTGTTTAAAATTAAAAAGAAAGTTAACAACAGGAGCTCTGGTGGTGGTGCTCGAGGATGAGTCTGTTGACGATGAATGCCAGCTTGTGACATGCCAGCGTGATGCCAGCAATAAAAAAAAAAAAAAATTAGACTAACACGAATGTAGATGTAGCTCATAGCGTAAACTAACCCACTTTTTGTTTAACTTTACCTACTTTTTTTTTTTTCTTATCCTCCTTACTTTGCATGTCTCTAACTCTTTTCCTGCATGTTTGTAGTTTGCATGGTATGACAGTGAGTTAAGACTGTGTTTGCATGGTTTGTAAGCGTTCTTATTTTACTTCTTTTCATCTTTCACCCCTCTCCTATATTCTCCGACTATTTTTCTGACTTGTCGGCAGTGGCCGGCGGATGATGATGGTGAGACTTTTTCCCTCTTTTTCTGAATGAATGTTAACCCACGAATGATAGGTGTTGCTCCTTACTTAACCCCTTATTCTCCTCTCTTCTCTTAACCCCCTACTCTCTCCTTTCTCTCGGGCTAGCCTTAGAGTGGATCTTAGGGTCTTTGTTAGCCTTAGCTTCTGTAGATCTGTAGAATGTCCTTTTGCATTTTTATGGCACCTGTTAAAGATCTTACATTTTGTCTCAATTTTATATCATCTGCAAATATTGAGGTTTTACTATTTAGACCCCTGTCCAAGTCATTAATAGCTATAAATAATAAAAAGTAGAGGTCCAAGTACTGACCGCTGTGAGACTCCACTCAGAACAGGGCTCCATGTAGCAGGGTTGGCAAGAAACCCACTTTTTTTGAAAAAGCCCACCCCAGGTGGGTTTTTTCGGGTTTTTTCACCTAAAACCCGAAAAAACCCGGGTAAAATTGGGTTTTTTCATATGTCCATATGGTAGTTCATATTAGACCTACCTATTCTTATTTTTATAATAATACTGTACTGTACCATACACTATTAATATAACATTTGTCTTGTTTTTAGCAAAAAGGTTGCCTTCCAGGCAATTAAGCATAAAAAGTTATTATTTTCTCAGATTGAGCTTCACAACAAAATTCGGAAAACATGGACCAATTTGAACTAAATTTGGTGTGGTAAATTATCCTATTTGTTAGGCTATACTTCCTATGGAAGACAGGCCCCTGTGTCTTCTGCTGGAAGTAGATGAATTACAGCTCCCAAAGGGAACTTAATTCAGCTAGTTATATCTATTTAATTCATATTACTGAATATTTTTTCTTTTATTTCACAGTTAAATAAAACAAACTGGCAACAGCATATTTATCTTTACCGCTAGCCTACAGAATTAGTCTGTTTGAAGTTATAACTGCATTAAATAATGCCAAAGACCTTTGGATCAGGAAGAAAATCAGGGCATGAATGGAGTGAAGTCAATATTATTGATGGGACTAGTAAAGTTAGATGCAAACATTGCAGTAATGAAATAAGTAATAAAATAGAGCGAATAAAAATGCATTTAATGAAATGTTTGAAACACATGGAATCAAGAAACAAGACTGACAATACTGCCAGTACATCATCTTCATACTGCCATGACATAGACCTCTCAGATGATCCAGACTCATCCTCACCACCACTGACACAATTACAGATGAAAAAAAGAAAAATTCAAAAGAAAGTAAGCGATTTTGGCATGACAACAACAACTTTGCAGAAAAATGTCATTGATAACAAAATAGCCAAATTCTTTTATGCAAATAATATTCCATTTCTATGTGCAGAGTAAGTATTTTATTGAAATGATAGAGACTCTAAGACCAGGCTACACTCCACCTTCCCGTCGAAATTTGTCTGGTCCACTTTTAAATACAATCCATGAAGTAGAAAATTCCTTGAAGATGCAGTTGACTGAAGAATCAGGATGTATAACACCCTGATTGGCTGATGTCTACACTCTATAACCTGCTACCTCACCCAAAGAGTTATACCTGTAGGTCTATTTGTTGACTCATGTTTGCTTGCTTTGCATGTAAAATCATTACAGGCGCCTATATGACAATTTTTAAAAATAATTGCATATGCACTTCTTAAGTTTCACGAAAAAACCCACAAGTGGGTAAAATAGTGGGTTTTTTCAAGTGGGTTTTTTCGGGCTGGGCCCACTAGTGCCAACCCTGCCATGTAGACCTAGTCCCATTTAACTGGACTCTGTTCTTTTTCTCTAAGCCATTCTTCAATCCAATTTATTACTGTCCCTTTTATTCCACGAGCTCTAACTTTAACAAGCAACCACTTATGAGGAACTGTATCAAAAGCTTTGGCAAAATCCAAGTACACAATATCTACAGATTCTTTTTTATCCAGATGCTTTAACATACTATCATAAAACTCAATTAGGTTTGTCAAACATGACCTGCCATTTCGAAGCCATGTTGGCTATTACTAATTAATCCTACTAATTTTGTCTCTGATGACACTTTCAAATAATAGAAGTTAAACTAATTGGTCTATAGTTTTTAGCTAGGTATTTGTTTCCTTTTTTGAAAAGTGGGACTACATTTGCTTTTTTCCAGTCTTCTGGAACTTCGCTGTTAATCAATGAAAGGTTGAAAAGTATTTTAAGTGTTTGGGCTATGCTATATTTTGCTTCCTTTACTATTTCAGGATAAATTTCATCAGGTCCTGGTGACTTATCTATGTTTAGCCTGTCAAATGCTCTCAAAATATCCACTTCCTCAAAATATATATGATTTATCTCTCTCTCTCTCGTGTTACTAATGTAAAATCTGGAATTTTATTTAGTTTCCTTTGTAAATACTGAGCAGAAATATCTATTTAGCTCCTCAACAATTTCAAAATCTTCTTCAATAATTTTGTCATCAGCATGAAGGGGTTCAATTTTTTTTATTAGATTTATTTTTTAGGTTGAAATGACTAAAGAACTTTTTAGGATTTCCTTTACAATTTTTGGTTAAGCTCCTCTCTAAATTGCATTTACTATCTCTTATAAGTTTCTTGCTTTCTTGTCTCTTATTTTTATAGATTTCAAGGTCCATTTCATTTTGAGTTCTCTTAAATTTGCTGAAGGCCTTTCTCATATCTCATTCCTTTCTTAATAGACAGATTTATCCAGGGTTCTCTGTCTGAAATGTGACAGAGAGTGCCTAATACGAAAAGATCAGAAGATATTTAGGCAAAATAACCAATATTAACCAGGGTTGGCATAATTGCCCACTTTATTGAAAAAACCCAGCCCACCCAGATTTTTTCAATAAAGCCTGGACAAAATTGGGGAAAAATCAGGTTTTTTCAAAAGTATGTTATTATAAGTCTCCAATACAATAATAATTAATTAATGTTATTTATCTTTTTATACCTGCTAAATGGTTTAGTGATCTGTGTAACTTGTTTGAACATGTTGTGCTCTGTTCATACTTCAGGGTTAGTCAGTAAGGATCAAATAATGCAATGTACAGTATTCAGGTGGTTCCCAGTAGTGAGAAAAAGAGTTTGTTAACAAATAGTGTCAGGTATCAGCACTTGACACACTTGATTGTAACTATTATTTAAATACTGTACACTACAGTAAATTTTATTTGATAGCTGTCAGCTATAATTATTAATATTTTTGTGTGTAAGATTGAATGTAAAATAATTTTATAGTGTATTATATACACAAAAAGGTGCTCAAGCGCTTTCGTCTAATGACATCCTCAGGAACACTGAAGTACATGAAAGGTTACGGCCTATATATAGGTTACAGCAAGAAAAAAATAAATAACATACACACAAACATACATATATATATATATATATATATATATATATATATATATATATATATATACATATCTACACATATACATATATATACATATATGCAATAAATGGAGAAGTAAAAATTAACAGAGAGGCATACAGATTTGTAAGGAAAAATATCGATTTTTAGCACAAGATCAAATGAATTATAAAAATACAAATTTATACTGGAAATCTGCCCGGGTTTTAACACTTTGCCTTTTATAGTCAAGTTTCGATATATATAAAAATAAAATGAAGATTAAAAGTTGATAAAGTGGCATACAAGTTTACCAAAGATTTAGCATCCTACCCTTTTTATCTAAATCTGTTTTGAAGGAATTCAAAACAACAGGATCGAGTTGAAAAAGACCTTTGCTTATGTTGAAGTTATTTGAAAGTTGGATAATGGCAGACTCAAGAATATTTCTGTTAACAATGTTGCTAGAGTGAAATAACACTGAAGCATTATTCCAATCAATACAGTGGGATAACTCTGACAAATGGACAAAAAGAGCACTGGACAACTGTCCTGTTCTAACGGAATATTGATGCTGTTTTATACGTGTGTGCAAATCCTTTCCCGTCTGACCTATGTAAAAGGAATCACATTGTTTACACCCAATTTTATAGATAATGCCTGAATTATTGGTAGGGCTATTTTTTACTATGATATTTTTCACAATATTGTTATATGAAAATACTACATTAATATCCAAAAGTTTAAGTACATTAGCAATGCCTAAAAAGCCCGGGAAAAATGGTAGTACTAAAATATTTTTTGACAAAGTACGAGTGTTATTATTGACACGATAGAAAGTTTGTTTTGCCTTGTTGAGACAAGATTCCATAAACGCAGATGGATAACACAGATCACTTCCAATACCGTTGATTTTTTCCAATTTGGCATCGATTTATTCCGGACTGGCGATCCTAAGGTCGCGGAGAAACATTGATGAAAAAATGGCCTTCTTAGTGGGGGGGGGTCATATCCCGAGTAAAAGTGTACGTAGGACAAATTGTTTGCTGTTTTCCGATAGATACTAAACTTAAAACCTGGGCTTTCCCTATGTACACGCACATCCAAAAATGGGATTGAATTGTCTTGTTCCACTTCTAAAGTAAACTTAATGGAGGGGACTTGATCATTTAACTGAAGGAGGAAGTTATCCAGGTCACGATTCATGGGCCAGATACACAAAATATCATCGACGTACCGCAACCAAGGGATGCCAACCCCCAGGATTCTTGGAATGTAAGTAATTTCGAAAAACTCCATATAAATATTGGAGAGGAGGGGCGATAAGGGGTTGCCCATGGCCATCCCAAACACTTGTTGATAATACTCGTTATTGAAAGTGAATTTACAGTCTTTGATGCAAAGCTTAATAAGTTCCAGAACAATGTGTGAAGGTAGTGGCAGGTCATACTTATGTAATTCTTGAGAGACCCCCCGCCACATACAGCAAACTTAGGAAGAACCCGCAGGATGACGTCATCAAATCATTTAATAGTGGCTTGAAACGCATTCTCAAAGATCATAAGGACTTAATTCTGCTTTTCATGTCCACTTCACCTTCTCTGCCCTACCTTTACGGTCTTATTAAAACCCACAAACCTAGCAACCCTATGCGCCCTATTATTAGCTCAGTGGGCTCTATTACTTATAAACTCTCCAACTGGCTTGTCAAAGTCTTGTCCCCCATTCTCGGAACTATCTCTGATTCACACGTAAAAAATTCCATGGATCTTACTGAAAAATTGAATAATGCACGTACTGAAACTAACGATAGATTGATCAGTTTTGACATTTGTTCATTGTTTACAAAAGTGCCGATTGACGATATGCTTGACTTTCTCTCCCAAGAATTACATAAGTATGACCTGCCACTACCTTCACACATTGTTCTGGAACTTATTAAGCTTTGCATCAAAGACTGTAAATTCACTTTCAATAACGAATATTATCAACAAGTGTTTGGGATAGCCATGGGCATGACTCCAGATTCGTGGGATCTTGGGAGCATTGCTCCAGTAAATTTGACCATGAGAAAAAGTAAATTTGGGTTTGGGTTTTGTTCATCCGCTAGACGTTATGCAATTTTTTTGCGTATATGTTCTTGTACAAACCAATTTTTTTAAATTACAAATTTAGTTATTTTAAGTTTAGTTGGTAATTCCATATTTAACATTTATTTTTATTTTTTGTTAAGCTTCAATGTTTTGATAATTAAAATTTTATTAAAACGTATATTTTTTTAATATAAAATTATCAGGATTGGACTATGTTCCATTGATCTCGGCCAGGTTTGATAAATTGGCCAGATAATTACTTGTGCGGTTTTAAGTAATCCACCATGACTCTAGAATTGAAAAGTTTGGTTAAGTTTAAACTTACTTTTACTTACTTTAACTTACCTACTTTACTTACTCTTCCTTACTTTTACTAAGTTTAAAGCACTTACTTTTACTTACTTTCATTGTACTATATTTACTTACTTTTACCATACTATATTACTAACTTTACTTATTTTGTATTTTTTCAGGTAGTCAATAATCAATAATGGATCCTAATATTGATGAAGTTGGAGAGAAAAGTGAGGGTGTTAAAAGGGGTTACTTTTGTGGTCAATGCAAGAACAAATATTCAAAGAAGCAAAACTGGGAGGAACATTTTAATACCAAAAAAAATATTGTTACAATACAAGAGGTCCCAGAGTTGGGCCCACAGCTTAGATATTGCAGTAAAGAAATACCAGGATGAAGTGCAGCAAAGAGATATGGCAAAGCAGTCATTAGTTTGTTCACAAAATGTGCTAGTGCTAGACCTCAAAAAAATGAACCAACTTCATCAACTGCTAATCTAGAAAATGAAACTTTTTCACTAGATGTTTCACAGACTGAAGAAAGTGCTTCTCCTCCACCTAAGAAACAAAAGGTAAGTGAGGAATCTGCGCATCAGACTAACAAAACTGCTTTAGAGGAATTTGAAAATTCCCAAATCCAGAAGACATTGAATGCAATTTTGCGCCTAGCAAAAGAAACTCACCAAGCTGTTGTGGTTAATAAAGAGAAGTCAAAATATGCCTTCAAGTTCAAATGTTGCATCCAAATCTAATAAAGCAAAAAGCAACAAATTTGATATTTCCATAGCCCATTTAAGCAAGTGTAAATCAATACAAGAAATCCTGAACAATGATTTGATCAAATCTACATTCAAATTGGTGGAAAAGAAGGATCTAGGGCATGCTGATGATTCATTTTCAGTACCAAGTGATATAATGGAAAACATTGCAAATAGTGACACTAATATGCCTGATGTAGATATAGCTGTTGAGGATGAAGATGATGATAATCAAGAAGATATTGATGATGCTTCTGATGATAAAATGTTTACATTATATTGCATAGCTTGCACAGACCCCAAAGCATGTGCTTCAGACAAACATTCTAACATAAAAGGTTACTTCAATGTTAAAGATTTAACCTATGTATGCAAACAAGGAGAAAATCAAGAGAGATGGTTTAGAAATCTGAAAACCCACCTGAAGAGACATTTAATTAAACTTCAGCATCATCAAAGAGCTGCTGTTTATGAAGTGATGAAAACATCTTCTCGGAACACTACTAAACGCATAGAAGACTTATGTGGCAACATCTTATACTACATAATGAAAACAAACACTGCATGGGCTCTATATCCAGTACTTCTAGCTGTATTACATAGGTCAGGTTGAGAGGTTGGAAATTTGAATCATAGCACACATGCGTGCGAGACAATTTGTGAGCTATTAGATAATCAACTTAAAGAACAAACTGTAAAGTGGTTCTTAGAACAAACTTCAGTAATAATAACAGCTGACATTGGAACAATTTTGGGATTAAGCATGCTAGTTGTATTAGTTATGAGTGAAGAAGATAAGACTGTAAAACTTGCTGGGATAAATTTAGTACGCAGCAAATCAGGAGTTTATTTGGCAAAATTAAATTTTTGATGTGTTGAAGTCTCCTAATCACTTGAAACTATCTGAAGAAGCAATTAAATCCAAGGTATCTGGAATGGTTGGAGATGGGGCTTTTTGTAAAGACAACGAGACATTTAAAAACAAAATGAAAAAGTTGTTTGGAGAAAATTGTGAGCTTTTAGACTTTATTCAGAATCACTCTTCAAATCTGAGATCAGGCCTTGACTATACCAATATGGTTCTTGACAATATCATTGGTTTTAAGAGACCAAAACTCAAATCTGATACTCACATGGTTAATTACGAATTTGATCAATTTGACAGATTTGTGAAAAATTGTGTGTTTTTTGATCATCCACAAGAGAAAGAAATTAGTGCCAAGTTCTATGTATTGATTTCCTATGTAACAAAGATTATGTTGCAAGTAGCTCAAAAAACCACAGTTAGTGCAGAATTTGTAGAAAATATATTTTATAAAGAAAAAGGGAAAACTGTTATGTTAAGAGTGATGGAAACAATTTCCAAATTAGCTAATGGAGGAAATGCAAATGATGTAGTTTCTGAATTTAAGCACGATACCACAGGGCAGCAAAAGGAACTAACAGCTGAGGATTACATCCTAAATGAAGTTTACAAATACATCAAGAAACGTTCTGATTACTACCAGGTTGCTGAAGTTGCTAGACCATCCAGAACCAGATCTGAAAGTAGTTTTACAAAAGACTCAGTGATAAATTGGCTAACAGAATATATAGGGTCATTCTCTGTCAGATCAACCAAAAAAAATTGAAATTAACACCCTCATCTCTCATATTTTGCTGAAATTTGGTTTATAGGGAGATTGTGAGCCCTGAATCCATTTCTGAAATTATAAGGTCAATCCGACCAACGGTTCAAGAGATATGACCTCGGGCAATTTGAGGTCACTCGCGAGGTTACTAACATTTGGCGAGCCATAACTTGGGTAATAATTGTCATAATTATATAAAGGTATATATATTTAGAATCAGAAAACGACAAGGAATCCAAATATGCAAGTTTTAGAACTCTAGGTTGAAAAATAAAAAAGTTACACTGTAACCAAAATTTGAGGTCACGATTTGACCTCTGGGGTATCAAATGAGAATTTTTTTTTTAAATGTAAAAAATGAAGGCATAGGCATTGGCTATTAGAATCAGCAAAAAAAAGTTTGTTTATGTTATTATTTTTCATGTAACTAACATATAAGTGAACACCATATTCATAAGTTGTGCGTCAATTCTACCTATTTTTTCACACTTAAGCTCATAATTTGACCTATAGAAATTAAAATTACATTTTTTATAGATATAAAAAACAAAGTCAGAGTTCTTGACTAATAGAAACAATTATAAAAAGTTTGTTTATGTTGGTACTTTTCATGTAACTAACTTATAAGTGAACACCATATTTATAAATTGCTTGTCATTTCAAGGAATTTTTATATCTTAGCTATCAATTTGACCTCAAGCTCCAAGAATTTAATAAAAATTGTATTTCACTGCTAATCTACACTGGCAATAATAGTTATAATAGTGAAAGGGGAAGACTAAGCTCACATGTAGCCTAAACAAACCTGTTGAAACATGTTGCTACTTGTCTAAGTGCAGAATCAACACAGATAGTTGCAAAATTCCTTGTCTACAGGTTAGTACAATTCCAGCCAGCACTGTGGGTGGCTGGTGGGTATGGTGTTTTAATGAGCCTCAGAGACTATCAAGGCCTAAAATATTAAGTGTGTATAGCTATATATTTTCTAAAAAATATATATTACCTAATTGTAAATCCTATATCTTTACAGATCAAAATACAATGGTTCGGCACTTGAAATACTGCCAGGACCCTATTCAAAAACACAAGAAACGCATAACAATCAATCTTAGAAAAGTGACTGATGTACTTGTTGAAAAATGTGCTGGAAGAGTGAAAAAAGACTCATTGTTGTGTGTGAACTGCTGGACACTGATAATGAATAACCCGACTATACTTAGTACCACTGAAAACAACGAGTCTGAGCAGGATTCAAATGAATCATCTACTATCAGTGGCTTGAGTAACATCTCTTCAATTCAAGATCTGGACAATGACAGTGATTGCTTGATAAAGGAAAATCCTTCAACTTCAGTTGAACCAGTTCTAGCATTTCTGGACCAAACACCAGTTAAAAAAAGTAAGTAATAAATTAATATAATAACTTATACTTTACTACAAGGTCTGTTGATCTACTATATAGCCAATTATATAGCATTTAAGGTACTATAATTAATATTTAATTACTAATATTCAGGTGTGTGAAACCTTTTTTTCTGTTCTTTTCAGAAGGGCTGTCATTAAGCCAGAAAAAGCGCAAGGCTCGTGGTAAGCTATCATCTGCTCAGAAACACCTGAAGGAGAGGCTAGAACTCAGTTATGGTGTTCAAATTACCGAGGAGGTAAGTGATACTTCAAAACCTGAAACTAAATCTGAAAAACATCTAGACAAATTAATGAATGAATTGAAACAGTCATTCCTGGAGAGCAAATGTCACCATCACAAACTACAAATATTGACACTCTCACCATACACAATTGAAAAAACAGCTAGTTTCTTTCAAACTACAACATACATGGTGAAAAGAAGCCGTTCACTTAAATCAGAACATGGAATCCTTCCGAAGATTCCACTAATGAGCAAAGGAAAAGTGATATCTGAAGAACACAAAGATATAGTTAGAAGATTCTATGAGTCAGAAGAGGTTAGTCGTATGTGTCCTGGCCAAAAGGATTGCGTGAAAGTTATCAGTGCTGAAGGTGCAATGAAGGTGCAAAAACGATTGGTCCTCGGGAATTTGAGAGAGATGTTTGAACTATATAAAAATGATGAAAAGAATCCCAAAATAGGATTTTCCACATTTGCAAAATTACGGCCATCATATTGTGTGCTTGCCGGTAGTGGTGGGACTCATTCTGTCTGTGTCTGCACATACCATCAAAATCCAAAATTGCAGCTGGCTGCATTGGGAGAAAGAGGTCTTTCATACAAGGATCTTATGGATTACAGTGTCTGCAGTACAGAAAGAGAGACTTGCATGATGCAACTTTGCAATGATTGCCCAAGAGAAGAGGGTGTCCTGGATTTTCTTGAGTTACTTGACAGTGTGAAATCAGCTCCAAATGAAATATCTTACAAGCAATGGGTGACTGTTGACCATTGTACAATGGTTGATAAGGTGGAGCCACTTCATGAATACTTATCATCCCTAAGCATGAAAATATCCCGCATGGTTCGTCATCACTTTGTTGCTCAGCAACAATCACAGTACTTCAAGCAGTTGAAAGAAACACTACCACCTCAGAGCGAGGTAGTTATAGTAGGTGATTTCTCTGAGAATTATTCTTTCATTGTCCAGGATGCTGCCCAAGGGTTTCACTGGGACAATTCACAGTGTACAGTTCACCCTTTTGTCATCTATTATAGATCATCTGCAGACCAGGAACTTAGCCATTTTAGTGTCTGTTTCTTATCTGCATCACTAAAACACAACACTATAATGGTTTACTCATTCATATTGAAGCTTATGACATATGTTAAATTCAGATGCCCACAATTGAAGAAGGTGCACTATTTCTCAGATGGATGTGCTGGCCAATATAAGAACAGATACAACTTCACAAATCTCTGTTACCATGAAGAGGATTTTGGTCTGTCTTGTGAATGGCACTTCTTTGCTACATCCCATGGCAAAAATGCATGTGATGGGATTGGAGGAACAGTGAAAAGAGCTACTGCTCGTGCCAGTTTGCAGAGAACTACAGAGAGGCAAATTCTTACACCAGAACACATGTTTCAATTTTGTGAAGAAAACTTGAGCAAGATAAATTTTTTCTTTGTAACCAGCTGATTTGAAAGATGCAGAAGAACGGTTGGAACATCGATTCAACGATAGTAGGGCTATTCCTGGAACTCAGAAATATCATAGATTTGTTCCCCTAAACAAGGAAGAACTGATGGTGTATCCCATTTCAAGTGGCATTGGAGAAAAGAAAAGAATAAGGAAAAGTCATTTTACTAATGAACCTGCAATGCTTGGTAACCTAAAATGTGTCAAACCAGGAGAGTATGTTGGCTGCATTTATGACATGCAAGTTTGGTATGGAATTGTGGAGGAATATTGTGAAGAGTTTGATGATTTCACTGTGAACTTTCTACATCCCTCTGGGTCATCAGGATCAAGTGCATATTATTATCCATCAAACAAGGATTCATGTGCAGTGACAGGACATCATATATTAACTGTAATGAGTTGTCCTACCCTAAGAGGAGGCAGCAGAATTCAATACATTTTTCCACAAAAAGAAATTGATGAGAGCATCGAGCATGCAAAAATTGTATTAGGCTAGCACATGAATCCTCTAAGTAGGTCTTCCCCTTTCACTATTATAACTATTATTGCCAGTGTAGATTAGCAGTGAAATACAATTTTACATTTTTTGCCTTTGTTTTTATATCTATAAAAAAATGTAATTTTAATTTCTATAGGTCAAATTATGAGCTTAATTAGTGTGAAAAAATAGGTAGAATTGACGCACAACTTATGAATATGGTGTTCACTTATATGTTAGTTACATGAAAAATACTAACATAAACAAACTTTTTTTTTTGCTGATTCTAATAGCCAATGCCTATGCCTTCATTTTTTACATTTAAAAAAAAAATTCTCATTTGATACCCCAGATGTCAAATCGTGACCTCAAATTTTGGTTACAGTGTAACTTTTTTATTTTTCAACCTAGAGTTCTAAAACTTGCATATTTGGATTCCTTGTCGTTTTCTGATTCTAAATATATATACTTTTATATAATTGTGACCATTATTACCCAAGTTATGGGTCGCCAAATGTTAGTGACCTCGCAAGTGACCTCAAATTTCCCGAGGTCATATCTCTTGAACCGTTGGTCGGATTGACCTTATAATTTCAGAAATGGATTCAGGGCCCACAAACCCCCTATAAACCAAATTTCAGCAAAATCTGAGAGATGAGGGTGTTAGGCACTGGTTGATCTGACAGAGAATGACCCTATATAGAACAGCTGTGGAAAGGAATCACAGAGAGATTAAAGCATTTTGATAAAGATGGATCAACTGCCTGGAGTGAAGCACCAGCTGAAGGGACATTCTCCATTCTTGGTTATATTGTTGAACACAAAGGATCCATTAAGCCATCTCATTTGACTAAGCTGTGCAGAATTGTGAAGGAGGGTCCAGCTCCAGGCACTAGATCTGCTGTAATGATCACACAGAAAGCCATTGATCAGTGGCCAAGCATACATGGCGGTAAATTCACAACAAATGCCTACATGCAAGGTCTAACATCGTCCACTGTTGCTGCTGCAATGAATAAATAAACTTAAGGTGAGTTATAAACTGTACATTATTGTATTATTATGTTTAGCTAAAACAATTTGTAATTGGTATGTCGTCAATTCAAGAGTTTACTATTATTAACCTATCTAGTGGTGTAAGGGGAAAAAAAGTAAATTCAGAGCTGTGCTCCAGTAAATTTTTTCAAATCGGGAGTCATGGGGCCCATGGGCAACCCCTTATCGCCCCTCCTCTCCAATATTTATATGGAGTTTTTTTAAATTACTTACATTCCGAGAATCCTGGGGGTTGGCATCCCTTGGTTGCGGTACGTCGACGATATTTTGTGTATCTGGCCCATGAATCGTGACCTGGATAACTTCCTCCTTCAGTTAAATGATCAAGTCCCCTCCATTAAGTTTACTTTAGAAGTGGAACAAGACAATTCAATCCCATTTTTGGATGTGCGTGTACATAGGGAAAGCCCAGGTTTTAAATTTAGTATCTATCGAGGCCATTTTTTCATCAATGTTTCTCCGCAACCTTAGGATCGCCAGTCCGGAATACATCGATGCCAAATTGGAAAAAATCAACGGTATTGGAAGTGATCTGTGTTATCCATCTGCGTTTATGGAATCTTGTCTCAACAAGGCAAAATGAACTTTCTATCGTGTCAATAATAACACTCGTACTTTGTCAAAAAATATTTTAGTACTACCATTTTTCCCGGGCTTTTTAGGCATTGCTAATGTACTTAAACTTTTGGATATTAATGTAGTATTTTCATATAACAATATTATGAAAAATATAGTAAAAAATAGCCCTACCAATAATTCAGGCATTATCTATAAAATTGGGTGTAAACAATGTGATTCCTTTTACATAGGTCATACGGGAAAGGATTTGCACACACGTATAAAACAGCATCAATATTCCGTTAGAACAGGACAGTTGTCCAGTGCTCTTTTTGTCCATTTGTCAGTTATATCCCACTGTATTGATTGGAATAATGCTTCAGTGTTATTTCACTCTAGCAACATTGTTAGAAATATTCTTGAGTCTGCCATTATCCAACTTTCAAATAACTTCAACATAAGCAAAGGTCTTTTTCAACTCGATCCTGTTGTTTTGAATTCCTTCAAAACAGATTTAGATAAAAAGGGTAGGATGCTAAATCTTTGGTAAACTTGTATGCCACTTTATCAACTTTTAATCTTCATTTTATTTTTATATATATCTAAACTTGACTATAAAAGGCAAAGTGTTAAAACCGGGGCAGATTTCCAGTATAAATTTGTATTTTTATAATTCATTTGATCTTGTGCTAAAAATCAATATTTTTCCTTACAAATCTGTATGCCTCTTTGTTAATTTTTACTTCTCCGTTTATTGCATATATGTATATATATGTATATGTGTAGATCTGTATGTATATATAGTGTTTTTTGCTGTTGTGGCTGTTACACGTGTTTCGATCAAAGTCCGAATAAAAGCAATATTACAGTAAAAATCCTGCAGTTAATCAGTTTTAAACGGTGCCGATATTGTGAGTTAATTGATAGTGCATAGCGGTATTTCTTTTTAAAAAAGTAAAAATCGCGGCGTATACTAAAAAAGTGAATAAAATCAAAGTGAATTAATATATACAGCATTTGTTTTTGTTATTTTTCCAAGTCTCTTTGAGAGGAAAGTTTTGTTTTTTGAAGTGCCCGCAAATATCCCCCCATTATCCCCCGCAGCCACGGTCGAGAGGACCAATCAGTGAGAAGTATACAGCGTGCCACATCCCCTACCCTGGAGTAACGGAAAATTCTTTCCCTCACACAGCTTGAGTCATCCCCCACCCAATACCTCCCATAATACCCCCTTTTTGAGTCACTTCACCAACATGGAAATTAATGCATACATGCAACTCTGTGGTATCTGTAAACTGCAACAGCTGAGACAGAGGCGATCAGGTGCGATTTTTGTCAGCTACTTTTTGATTTTAAATGCCTAGAATGGGGAGATGAAAAAATCTCCCTTATAACGAACGCAAAGCAGTTTAATGGAATAAAATTTTTCTGCGAGAACTGCTTGACCGAATTAAACTCTTTTACGGTATTTAAAGCAGAAAGAGACTACGAGAAGAGAATGAAAGAGGAAAGTGGAAACAAAGAACAGTGGAAAACGGAAGAAACGGAGAAAGGCGAAATAGAAAGAATTCAAATACCGTCACAAAATGAGGCCGAAAACACACAGGCGACAAAGAGTGTAAAGACAACACACAGCATAAGGGCAACGAAGGACACCACAACTAGCACAAATAGGACAAGACAAGAGGGCAGTCAAGTAAACGAAGTAAAACTGTCCCCCAATAAAGAGCAAAAAACAAAAGCCAAGAGTAAATATGGGGAAGGAATTATATGCAGGTATTATATAAGAAAATTGCAGATTTAAAAGAGGACAATGTATATATGAACATCCCCCAATATGCAATTTCTTCTATAATAATGGTCGTTGTAAATTTGGAGACGGATGTAAATTCTACCACCCGGACATTTGCAGAACTTACGCAAAATACGGAACCTGCAAATTCGGGAATAAATGCTACTATCAACATCTCCCGACGGACTCAACGAACAAAGGAAAAAGTTTAAATGACAATAGGAATAAAAATAACAATAGGAACAACAATAGGAACACAATAAGCGAACAAGAAAATTTTTTCAACATCTCAGACACCTTACGAATGCTAAATGTCATCCACATGCAGTTGACACAGCTGGAAACCCCCGAGCCAAATCGCTACCGGGCAAGAAGCTACCAATACAAGTAGGAGGAAACGGATCTCTTTCGGAGGATCATAGAGCAACGAATCAAGCGATATCGAAGGAAAACGAACTTGAAATGCACAAGGGGCAACGAAAAACAGAGAACATAAAAATTGTCCTGGCTAATATTCAAGGAATAAGACCAAACCAATCACTCAATAAGGTTTCGTACCTGAAAGGATTTATGGACGAAACAAGGGCGGACATCGCATGCCTCACAGAAACTCATCTTAAAGATTGCCAAGGAAATTGTGAAAACTGCGAACATTGTATTGATAAGAAAGAGATAAATATAGAGGGCTTCAACTTACTAAGAGCGGATAGAACGACGAGACGGAAAGGTGGCTGTGCTATATATGTACAGGAAGGTCATATGACAGAGACGATAATAAGTAAATCAAACAGCTATGTGGAACTCCTAGCAGTGAAAATAGAAAAACTAAACTTGATAGTAATAGTCATCTATAGACCTCCAAGCACCCCAACCGAAAAATTCTCGGAGGCCATTGATGACATTAGAAAGCTAATAAAGGCCATAAACCCTCCATCCCCCAATATAATGATCTGCGGAGACTTTAACTTCCCATTTATAAAATACAAAAAGGTGAATAGGAATATATATATTCACCAGGACAAGGGGGGCACAAGAGAAGATCAGGAACAAGCAAAAATGTTGATGGCTCTCACAAACGAGTTTATGCTGACACAGGAGATAACAGAAAATACCAGAAAAAATAACTGCCTGGATCTGGTATTCACGAATAACACGAACTTGATTGCTGATATAAAAATAACCCCAACCATTATCTCAGACCACAACTTAATCGAGATATCAACAAATATGATGGCAGCATTAGAAGACAATACACATATTGTGGAAAGAAGTAAATTCGGGGCCTTTAACTTAAACTCGAAGACTATAAATTGGGAAGCAATCAGATCGCACATGGCCCAAATAGAATGGAGAACAATTTTCGAGAATAAAACAACGGAAGAAATGCTAACAACTTTGGAGGAAAAAACGCTGAGAATTTTAGAAAAATATGCTCCGAAATCACAGCCAAAAGGAAAGAGGAGCTGGCTAGAAAGGCAAAGAGAAGACTATTCACAAGAAAGAGAGTGGAGGCGAAGTTAGGAAACTGCGGAGATAATGGCAGGAAAATTATAAAAGAAAACTGGAGGTATCGATAGGGAAATACAAGCCCTGATTAAGGACCATACAGAGAGGGAAGAGGAAAAGGCAGTAGAAGCAATAAAGGAAAATCCAAAGTACTTCTATAGCTATGCAAAAAGGAAACAAAAACGCGCGCCGCTATTGGGCCCTTAAGGACGGGAAATAATGAACTAACCGACGATCCAAAAGAAATATCTGATACATTGAGAGCTCAATATGAATCAGTTTTCAGTACCCCAAAAAGTAACAAAGCCATACCTGACATAAATGCATTCTTTGAAGAGGAATTGCAAGGAGAGTATATAACAGACTTTGAGTTTACACCAGAAGATGTAGCGAGAGCTATAGAACAAATGAAACTACATTCAGCTGCAGGTCCGGACAATTGGAACGCATTATTGATTAAAAACTGTAAAAATGAAATAGCTACACCTTTATACTGGATATGGAGAAGATCCCTAGACACTGGGGAAATACCGAGCATCTTGAAAAGAGCAAACATTGTCCCTATATATAAAGGAGGGGACAGATCTCAAGCAAAGAACTATAGACCAGTGTCATTGACGTCCCACCTCACCAAAGTATCTGAAAGAATAGTTAGAGAGAAAATTTATGATTTCCTGGAGACACGGGAAAGATTCAACGAAAATCAGCATGGATTCCGATCAGGTAGATCATGCCTATCACAACTAATAGAGCACTACAACAATATCCTAGATGCATTGGAAGGCAATGACAACTACGATGTTATATACACAGATTTTGCTAAAGCTTTCGATAAATGTGACCATGGTATAATAGGACATAAAATTAAAGACATGGGAATAACAGGCAAAGTGGGAAAATGGATCTACAACTTCCTTAGTGATCGCCTGCAGGTCGTCAAAATTCAAGGTATATCATCATCAGAATCGGAAGTACGCAGCTCAGTACCACAACGGACAGTACTGGCCCCACTCCTGTTCATTATCATGCTAACAGACATAGACAGCGGAGTAAACAGCAATAGTATAGTAACATCCTTTGCAGACGATACAAAGATCAGCAGAAAAATCAGCGATGTACATGATGTGGAGGCCTTGCAGAGGGACACGAACAAAATATACAAATGGTCAGAAGACAACAACATGTCATTCAACGCCGAGAAATTTCAACTCTTGAGATATGGTAGAAAAGAAGAACTTAAACAGACTGCATATTATGCTCCAGATAAACAGGAAATTCAGAGAAGCATGAAAGCGATTGATCTCGGGATAATAATGACAGATGATGCGAAATTTGAAACACAAAATCAGATAGCGATAAATAAAGCAAAAAGAGTCGCCAGACAGGTTCTAAGAACGTTCAAGAGAAGGGACAGGACAGTAATGATTCCCCTGCTAAAAACACTGATTATACCAAAACTTGAATACTGCTCAGTTTTGACGTCCCCATATAAAAAGGAAGAAACTAATAAACTAGAAGAAACGCAAAGGCATTTCACAGCCAAGATTGATGGCTGCAAAGAACTCAACTACTGGGAAAGACTACGTAAACTAAATCTGTACTCACTGGAAAGAAGAAGAGAGGTACATCATAATCTACATATGGAAAATGATCGAAAAACTGGTACCAAACCTAAAACTAAACCCAATTACCATTCAAACAACACTGGAAAATAGGAAAGGCAGAATGTGTAGTGTTCCCAAATTAAAAGCACGACAAGGGACCTCCTCAACCCTGAAGGAAAATAGCTTGGTTGTCAGGAGGCCAAGACTTTTCAACCAGCTTCCTAAGGACCTCAGAAACGTAACGGGGGTCAAAGTTGAAGTCCTCAAGAAAAGACTGGATGCCTGGCTCAGGACAGTACCAGATGAGCCGGGCGTGCCTGGCTATGTACGGTGGAGAGCGCAAGAAAGTAACTCGCTCCTCCACCAGGCCAGACCTAGAGGCGGGGCCACCAGCTTGACCTCTGTGTGAAGAGAGACCAACACACGAAACAACATAAGGTTATATATATGTTTGTGTGTGTATGTTATTTATTTATTTTTTTTTTCTGTAACCTATATATAGGCCGTAACCTTTTATGTACTTCACTGTTCCTGAGGATGTCATTAGACGAAAGCGCTTGAGCACCTTTTTGTGTTTCCTTTCCTTCGTGGTTTTATTCATCATAAATATTTTTCACGTGTTTACTTTCGTGAAATAATTTTCATATATATATATATATATATATATATATATATATATATAATTAAAAAATCTTTATTATAATTAATGAATAGACTCTAGGTCTAGTTACAATATAAAAATTGAACATCTTTACAAAGAAAAATGCCACATGTAGCAGGTGCAGGAAGAAAAAGTAAGGGTGAATGGAATGAAGTGTTAAGTGTAGAAGAAACAAATAAAGTTATATGTAAGTATTGTAATACTGAAATAAGTGGTACAATTGAACGGATAAAAGCCCATTTAAATAAATGCCCTAAACGAGTTACATCATTAGGCTATGAAAACCCTTCACCTAAGCCTTCTGTGTCATCAAGCCATTCAGATGAAGCGCATGAAGAATTGATGCTTTCTGATGATGAAACAAACAAGTACAACAACAACTGCTTCAGTACTAGCATTCAAACCACCACAGAAAAAAAAGCAAAGTCAGTTCAAGAATGGGTACAGAGCCACCACAGAACTGTACAGCCAAAAATAAGAGATTTTTCAATTGTAACAACTCCAGCGCAGCAAGAAGCAACAGACAAAGCAATTGCAAGATTTTTTATACTAGCAATCTTTCTTTCCTGACTGCTGAAGAGAAATATTTTACAGAAATGATGAATATTGCAAGACCAGGTTATAAGACTCCATCACGCAAGGATCTAGCAGGGCATTTGTTTACAATGAAGTTTACAATGATGTAGAGAAAAGTCTGAAAGAACAGTTGAGTGCAGCCGATTGCACATTGACATTATGCACGGATGGATGGTCATCTGTGAAGAATAACCCTATATTAGCCTCATCAGTACACACAGGTCAAACATCATTTCTACTTAAAGCCATTGATTCAGGATCTGCAAAGAAAACTTCAGAATATTGTCTGCAAGAAGTTAAATCAGCAACGGAAGAAATCAAAGAAAAGTACAACAAAAAGGTGAGCTTTTACATAGATATTGATTCCATAAATGGCACAATTTTATTGTCTTTGATTATTGAAAAAATAAGTTTTAATATACCTCTGGGAACAGGAACTTGTGTAAAATACAATAGTTATCAATAATTAAATTGCAATTAATACTATTAATTATAAAAAAAATTTCTTCATGTTATTCTTGAAACTGAAAATAATCATTGACATCCTTACAAAATAATTTGAAATAAAATATTGCAAAATATTGTAATACTGGTACTGAATTTATTGTACAGACAGTCAGAGATTTGGTTCCTAGATATAGTATGATATATAGTATGATATATAATGAAATATATAATTTAATCTGTTTTACTTTAACTAATTTTAAATGTTTTATATGTAAATTTTTGATTTTTTTAGAACATAACCAAGTCTCTGATGGTTATTCCTGTACTCAATCTATAAATTAGTATAAAATGTTACAATAAAAATTTGTGTTCAACAGGTTTTTGCAATATGCACAGACAATGAGGCTAAAATGAAACAAATGAAGGAACTGATGAAAGAGGACAAACAAGTGGACCACATCATTGCATATGGCTGCTCAGCCCACTATCTTAATTTGCTAGAAAAAGTAGTTACACCTCAAAACTGTTATGAAACATGTAGTTGAAGTTCAAAAATATTTCAGAAATCATCATCAGCCTCATGTATGTATCATGGTAGCTACAATATTATGAAGTTTAATTAAAATTATTAAATTTGTTTGATAAAGTATCTATTTATTCTAATATGAAACATGGCTCAAGTTTTAATTTTTACTTTCTTGTACAGTTGTAACTTGTATTGAATGAATTATATCCTTATAAATAGGAATTAATAACTGTTTTTGTATTCATAAGAATGGCTCCAAGAAAAAGTAGGAATGATGCCACAAATACCTAATGACACTCGGTGGAATAGTCAAAAAGCTTGTACTGAAACATTTTCATAAAAAACTTTTATAAATATGTTGAGATATCCAATGAATATAAGATCAATGACAATATAGCAAAAGTCTTGGCCAACACTCATCTGTACAAAGAGATAGTAAACCTTCAAAAGCAAATTACAGAAGTAGCTGAAGCTCTGAATATGGTAAATAAATAGAAATAAACATGTATTATTCACATAATTTTACATGTACATATGTAGCACATTCACATCTATAAGTACTTTTATATATTATATAACCATTGAATATGAAAACAAAAATATTTCATTACAGCTCCAAAGTGATTCAGCAACATTGTCCACTGCAACTGATGTTTGGATAAGTCTACTTCAAAGTAAAGCACTGGAACCTTACAGATCAAGCATCAAGTCAAGAATGGATGAAGCAATTGAACCTTTCTTCTATATTGCCAACTTGATAGATCCTTCTGCATTAGGTATTTTTTTTTATTTACCCTATGCTAGATTAGACACGCACTGTGGTTGTAGTTTGCTTAAGATTCTTAGTTCAAATAGGTGGTATGTAGTGTACATGTTAAAATATCTAGTAATATACAATACTTAAATAGGTGTGTATATGGTCTTTAGCTAACTACTATATAGTAGATTTTTTTTTATTGAGCTGCTATAATATCTATTTAGAAATAAATAAAAATTAATCAATTATTCCTCCCAGATTGACATTGTTCTCATATTCATATTCTTGTGTTTATTTATGCAGGAGCAAAACTGAGTGCTGAGCAAGAAGATGAAGCAGAAGAGTGGATAACAACTCGCAAGCCTGAGTTTCTCCCACAGTTCATGGCTTTTAGGATTAAAGATGATGGAATATTTCCAGCTTCAATGTTTCAACCACAAGTTCTTGCCATGAATAAAGATAGACCCGCAAAATGGTGGTAGTTTATGGAAAATTGCACAGCAAAAAAAAGAACACTGCCAGCTGATTTTTGTCAATATTTTAAACATTTGCTTAGTTGTCCCCCAAGTTCTGCATCCATTGAGAGAATATTCTCTACTTTTGGTTTGGTCTAGATAAAATTAAGAAACAGGCTAGGTGTAGATAAGGCCACAAAATTAGTTAAAATACACAGGTACTTGCACTTAGAAACTCCACCTCTAGAGGTAGCTTCTGATTATATGGTCATGGAGACAATGGAGTAATTATAAAATGTTTATGAGCCATACTGTCTTATAGTTTTATAACAATTTAATAGTTAAATACTGGAATTTGCTATTTGGTTTTGGATCATTTCACACATACTGTATTTTAATTTTGTTTTTCAATGAGTTTCATAACCTACTGTTCAATGCTACAATACAAATGTAAACTTATTGACTAAACTTTTTAATATCCTACATACCGTAGATTGAATAACCTGTTTAGTTTATAGAGCATTAGTTAGTAATTATAAATAATATAACAAATGGTATTCCTATTTTAATGAAAAAATACAGATAAATATAAAAGAAATGGCAACTTTTGAAAAAAAACCACCTGGGTAGGTAAAATAGCAGGTTTTTCCAAGTGGGTTTTTTTTAAAACCCAGGTGGGGGAAAATGGGTTACCACTTCTGTGCCAACCCTGATATTAACCTGTTAGGTTAATTGAATGCCCAGTTAGGTCAACTGTACGCCCTTGATGATTGGTTAAGTTAAGTTGTAGGGATGTGCCAGATAGTAATTTTACCAGATACCAGATATCCAGTAAATAATTTTTAATATGACTCAATTTGAAACATAAGCATATACTATATATTCTCTTGAATATTGATAGTTAAGAAATACTAGCTTCAGTGCTAGTAATTAGCTAAAAATTTGCGTTAACACTATATTTGTTGCTAGTGCATCTCTTGTTTGAACTATTATTGATGCTCTATTATTTTACTGATTTTTTACAATTTTCATTTTTCAGCACTGTGTTCATGATCAGTGCTTCATTTTTCATTTTAGAATTATTGTAACTACCGTATGTCTACAAGTAAAATCTGGGAATACTTTAAAATTTGCCATGGAGACAAATCGAACAAAGCTGAATGCAAATTATGTGATAAGACAACAGAATCAAGATTTATAGTTCAGGGAAAAACTCCTCATTCAACTAAGCCTCTCTGGAATCATCTGAAAAGTAAACATAATGCTCAATACAAAGAAGCTTAGAAAAAGTCAGAAAATAATGAATCTGCAGATGAAGAGAGTCAGGAGATGGTCACAAACTTCGAAACCAAAGCATCTACAAGCAAAGCTGCTCAACCAACGCTGCAAGAAACTATAGAAAGGAACAAAGCATGGCCCGTAGAAGATCCTCGTAGAAGATCCTCGATCAAAGTCTAACTAAAGCAATTTGTAAGCAAGTATAACTATTAAATGACATATATATCTCGAATTTATTCAATTTCTGTAAGGGTCATTTAAAGTGAATTAAATAGAAAATAATTTTTCATTTTCGTAGGATATTAGCTAGATATATCTTCAAAAAAATTACTTTCATTGAGCTTTGGGTATGACTATAATTCTCAATATTACTATATTAGCTATTATTACCTATTATTATAAATTCTATATTTTTATAATTTCAGGCGAGATAATGGTATTGGATGCAGAACCATTTACTGTGGTTGAAAGAGAAGGCTTCAAGAAGATAATGGCAGCTGCTGCACCTCGCTATTCCCTACCAATGAGAACCTTTCCAGAACTGCATGAGGAACTCAAAGCAAAGATTCAGAGGAAGCTCAAAGATGCTCAATATGTTTCATTCACAACTGACATTTGGACAAACTCTGGAAATAATGAGGCTTTTATAAGTCTCACAGCCCATTTCATAAATCAAATGACTTGCAGCCAAAAAT
Organism: Bathynomus jamesi; assembly: GCA_023014485.1. Classification (NCBI taxonomy): domain Eukaryota; kingdom Metazoa; phylum Arthropoda; class Malacostraca; order Isopoda; family Cirolanidae; genus Bathynomus; species Bathynomus jamesi. Next base: position 2,427,085 of record JAJOZX010000040.1, on the reverse strand, counting down.
ATTCACTCTTGCTACACGCCATTTTCCTGAGACACACACTGGAACCAATATAGCAGAAATCCTGACCACAATAATTGATGAATGGGAAATATAGCCTGAACAAATCCATCTGATACTACGATACGAGACAATGCTGCTAATATTGTACTTGGCACTGGTAAGCTATTAATTAGCACTTAGTTACCTTACATGTATCAAAATATATAGCTATGTCACTACTACTAACTTGATTTATATTTATTTTTTATTTGATTACAGTTTAAATTTTTCAAGTATGTAATTAATGGAAAATAAAAAACATAGCTTGAAGGGTATGTTGTACAAATTGCTAAACAGGTTGCAATTATGGATGGGTTTTGATGAATAAGGTTTCACTAGATACTAGAATGCTTGAATTGTCGAAAAGTTACAATGAAAAATTTTTTGACACATTTTCTATTTTTGTGTAGAGGCAGGTGGATGTTCTTTCATTTTTATCCATTATTTTGGGGCATTGTTTTTTGTTAAGCACAGTGTTTAATTATTTTTCTGTGAATTGTTAATGCCTTATATTATCTTTATTAATTTTGCTCTTCTTTTTGATAGTTTAATTTTTGAATTAGGTAGGTAGGTCTTCATAGGGTTTCCTCTGGTCTGTACTAATTATTTTGTTTATTTTTTTTAAACCTATAGGTATTCCTTTTCTTTTCAGGAATGATTGAGGCTACAGGAGAGGGATGTTTCATCCATACTCTACAGCTCACTATCACCAACTCACTTCTTTCACAAAGAGCATTAGCTGATATCATACAAAAGGGCAGACAAATTAGTAGGACACTTCAGCCACTCATCAGTTGCTTGCACCCAACTTAAACAACTACAACAATCACTCCAGCTTCCTGAACACCAGTTAGTCCAGGATGTATCTACAAGATGGAACTCAACTTACCACATGTTTGAGAGACTCCATGAGCAGAAAAAAGCTGTTACAACCTATGCAGCAGAGCATGACATTCCCACTTTGACAGCTTACCAATGGAGTTTAGTGGAGAATGTTATTAGTGTGTTGCAGCCTTTTGAGGAGATAACCAAGCAAGCTAGTAATGATAAGGAGCTGATCAGCTTTGTGATCCCAGCAGTAATGACACTGCACTCGTACCTCTCCAAGAGACAGAAAGGTGCTGGTGTACAAACCTTGAAGGTACAGTTGAAAAAAGCTCTAGAAAATCATTTCTTATCTAATTCAGGAGTCCAGCTTAATGAAAAATGGTTCACAATTGCAACTCTTTTGGATCCTAGGTATAAAGATCATTTTTTGAAAGATCCACAAACTGTGAAGCAACAACTGATTGATGATTTAGTAGAGCTTGAAATGAAAGATATACCAGAGGAGCCAAGCATCGGTGTTTCTGATGATAAAATTTCAACTGATGGAGAAGAGAGTCTTGCCTAAGAAACGCATGAGGATATCTAGGCTTGTTTTGACCAGTACAAACAAAAGCAAGCATATGATGAGGGAGACAGTAGCAGTAGTGCTGACGAGACCATGGATGTCTGCCACTCCATAGAAGAGAGTACTTTTACAAGTCCTAAAATAATAAAATCCAGAAAAAGTTTCTATGCTTCAGAATTAGAAAAATATCTGTCTATGCCTGCAATAAATCAAACAGACAATCCATTGGACTGGTGGTGTATGAACTTGCCCCATTTGGCCTCATTAAAACCAATGGTCCTGAAATACCTCTGTGCACCTCCCAGTTCTGTAGCCTCTGAAAGGTTATTTAGTGCAGCTGGGCAAGTCTATGCAGACAATAGGAATTGACTGCTGCCATCAAATGCTGAAAGGCTTCTTTTCATAATGAAAAATCTCAAATACACAGAGCAAGAATAAATGAAGTTTCATGAATTTTGTTGAGTTTAAATGGAAAGTAGCAATGGCTTAATAACAGTCTTCATTTTGATTTGAACAATTATTTTTCTTTTCTAACTACTTGTGTGATCATCTAGTAATGTCACATTTTGTTACTATTAGCTCTTTGGCTAAATTTATTTTTCAAGTATAAATGGAAGCGAGTTAATAAAATTAATCTTTTTGATTTATGTTTAAACTTTTCCTTACCACCTGTATAATAATTTAGTATATGTCACACTCACATTCGTCACTAATAGCTCTTTGGTCAACAAATGATGCTCATATTACTTACAAACTTCAAGAACTATTTTTTTCAACTAACAAGTAGAAAGAGAAATTATTGTCAATAAAAAATTAAATACTTAAGTAAATACCGGATATCCAACTGGATACTTCACCTATCTAGCCGGATACCAGATAGTGCCGGATACCAGATAGTGCCGGATACCAGATAGCAACTGGATATCCGGCACATCCCTATTAAGTCATGATATTTTCATTAGTTTAAACAAAAATGATGAGAGCAAACTTTTCTGGTTAATTTTGAGGTGTTTTGCATATTTCCTGTGGTAGTGTGTCCTTTACAAGATCTCATAACATGAAAATATCCTCTATGTTTATGTTACAATATCTCAAACATGACTCCAGATTTGAAAAAATAATTTACTGGAGCACAGCTCTGAATTTACTTTTTTTCCCCTTACACCACTAGATAGGTTAATGATAGTAAACTCTTGAATTGACGACATACCAATTACAAACTGTTTTAGCTAAACATAATAATACAATAATGTATAGTTTATAACTCACCTTAAGTTTATTTATTCATTGCAGCAGCAACAGTAGGCATTTGTTGTGAATTTACCGTCATGTATGCTTGGCCACTGATCAATGGCTTTCTGTGTGATCATTACAGCAGATCTAGTGCCTGGAGCTGGACCCTCCTTCACAATTCTGCACAGCTTAGTCAAATGAGATGGCTTAATGGATCCTTTGTGTTCAACAATGTAACCAAGAATGGAGAATGTCCCTTCAGCTGGTGCTTCACTCCAGGCAGTTGATCCATCTTTATCAAAATGCTTTAATATCTCTGTGATTCCTTTCCACAGCTGTTCTATATATTCTGTCAGCCAATTTATCACTGAGTCTTTTGTAAAACTACTTTCAGATCTGGTTCTGGATGGTCTAGCAACTTCAGCAACCTGGTAGTAATCAGAACGTTTCTTGATGTATTTGTAAACTTCATTTAGGATGTAATCCTCAGCTGTTAGTTCCTTTTGCTGCCCTGTGGTATCGTGCTTAAATTCAGAAACTACATCATTTGCATTTCCTCCATTAGCTAATTTGGAAATTGTTTCCATCACTCTTAACATAACAGTTTTCCCTCCTTCTTTATAAAATATATTTTCTACAAATTCTGCACTAACTGTGGTTTTTTGAGCTACTTGCAACATAATCACAATTTTCCACAAATCTGTCAAATTGATCAAATTCGTAATTAACCATGCGAGTATCAGATTTGAGTTTTGGTCTCTTAAAACCAATGATATTGTCAAGAACCATATTGGTATAGTCAAGGCCTGATCTCAGATTTGAAGTGTGATTCTGAATAAAGTCTAAAAGCTCACTTAGTTTACAAATTTTCTTCAATGCATCAACGTGGGCTCTATTCACAAGATGCATTAAGTCCCATCGAAATTTGAAATTTTCTCCAAACAACTTTTTCATTTCATTTTTAAATGTCTCATTGTCCTTACAAAAAGCCCCATCTCCAACCATTCCAGATACCTTGGATTTAATTGCTTCTTCAGATAGTTTCAAGTGATTAGGAGACTTCAACACATCAAAAATTTCATTGGCCAAATAAACTCCTGATTTGCTGCGTACTAAATTTATCCCAGCAAGTTTTACAGTCTTATCTTCTTCACTCATAACTAATACAACTAGCATGCTTAATCCCAAAATTGTTCCAATGTCAGCTGTTATTGTTACTGAAGTATGTTCTAAGAACCACTTTACAGTTTGTTCTTTAAGTTGATTATCTAATAGCTCACAAATTGTCTCGCACGCATGTGTGCTATGATTCAAATTTCCAACCTCACAACCTGACCTATGTAATACAGCTAGAAGTACTGGATATAGAGCCCATGCAGTGTTTGTTTTCATTATGTAGTATAAGATGTTGCCACATAAGTCTTCTATGAGTTTAGTAGTGTTCCGAGAAGATGTTTTCATCACTTCATAAACAGCAGCTCTTTGATGATGCTGAAGTTTAATTAAATGTCTCTTCAGGTGGGTTTTCAGATTTCTAAACCATCTCTCTTGATTTTCTCCTTGTTTGCATACATAGGTTAAATCTTTAACATTGAAGTAACCTTTTATGTTAGAATGTTTGTCTGAAGCACATGCTTTGGGGTCTGTGCAAGCTATGCAATATAATGTAAACATTTTATCATCAGAAGCATCATCAATATCTTCTTGATTATCATCATCTTCATCCTCAACAGCTATATCTACATCAGGCATATTAGTGTCACTATTTGCAATGTTTTCCATTATATCACTTGGTACTGAAAATGAATCATCAGCATGCCCTAGATCCTTCTTTTCCACCAATTTGAATGTAGATTTGATCAAATCATTGTTCAGGATTTCTTGTATTGATTTACACTTGCTTAAATGGGCTATGGAAATGTCAAATTTGTTGCTTTTTGCTTTATTAGATTTGGATGCAACACTTGAACTTGAAGGCATATTTTGACTCTTCTCTTTATTAACCACAACAGCTTGGTGAGTTTCTTTTGTTAGGCGCAAAATTGCATTCAATGTCTTCTGGATTTGGGAATTTTCAAATTCCTCTAAAGCAGTTTTGTTAGTCTGATGCGAGATTCCTCACTTACCTTTTGTTTCTTAGGTGGAGGAGAAGCACTTTCTTCAGTCTGTGAAACATCTAGTGAAAAAGTTTCATTTTCTAGATTAGCAGTTGATGAAGTTGGTTCATTTTTCTGAGGTCTAGCACTAGCACATTTTGTGAACAAACTAAATGACTGCTTTGCCGTATCTCTTTGCTGCACTTCATCCTGGTATTTCTTTACTGCAATATCTAAGCTGTGGGCCCAAACTCTGGGACCTCTTGTATTGTAACAAATATTTTTTTTGGAATTAAAATGTTCCTCCCAGTTTTGCTTCTTTGAATATTTGTTCTTGCATTGACCACAAAAGTAACCCCTTTTAACACCCTCACTTTTCTCTCCAACTTCATCAATATTAGGATCCATTATTGATTATTGACTACCTGAAAAAATACAAAATAAGTAAAATTAGTAAATATAGTATGGTAAAAGTGAGTAAAAGTAAGTAAATATAGTACAATGAAAGTAAGTAAAAGTAAGTGCTTTAAACTTAGTAAAAGTAAGGAAGAGTAAGTAAAAGTAGGTAAGTTAAAGTAAGTAAAAGTAAGTTTAAACTTAACTAAACTTTTCAATTCTAGAGTCATGGTGGATTACTTAAAACCGCACAAGTAATTATCTGGCCAATTTATCAAACCTGGCCGAGATCAATGGAACATAGTCCAATCCTGATAATTTTATATTAAAAAAATATACATTTTAATAAAATTTTAATTATCAAAACATTGAAGCTTAACAAAAAATAAAAATAATTGTTAAATATGGAATTACCAACTAAACTTAAAATAACTAAATTTGTAATTTAAGAAAATTGGTTTGTACAAGAACGTATACGCAAAAAAATTGCATAACATCTAGCGAATGAACAAAACCCAAACCCAAATTTACTTTTTCTCATGGTCAAATTTACTGGAGCAATGCTCCCAAGATCCCAGGAATCTGGAGTCATGATCTCAAAACTACACATTTGCACAGGAAACCAATGGCAGATTTATGCAAAGCACCTCAAAACTGACCAGAAAAGTTTGGTTAAAATTCTCTAGATTTTTTTAGATTAGGTTAGGTTTTGAAGCATTTCCCTTACTAAAGTGCCTAAATCGCATTCCTAATGAAGAAACGAAGCTACTGATGTATAATTTATGAAAATTGGAGAGACAGGAGCTTAAGTAGATTATTACTGTAACTAGTTTAAGCTCATTGACAGAACATCCAATGCATACATCCATCATCAACAACATGACACTCCAAACTGACATATTTCCACCTTATTGCCACATTTTATAAGCAATCATGCAGCGGAATGGCACAAAGTAGTTCTTATTAAAAATATTAATTACAAATTTTTCAAGAAATTTTTTAAAAAATTAGAGATAGCAAGGTTTTTACTTATTCTATATCTATATAAATACATGACTTTTATAACTAAAAAGTTGATTTTCATGGAGCCATGAAAGTAATACTTAACTGAAACAAATAACAGACATGGGGGTCACTAGTTGGGTGCTAAATAACAATTTAAGGTAATTATTCGTTTTAGTGCTCCCTCTCCTTTCTGAACCAAAACACATTTTTCTGGTATTTTTTGGTGTGATTTGTTCAAATCTGAACTTCGTTTCTTTGGGAAATAAACCATTTTTGAGAAATTTTCAATTTTAAAATTTCTCAAAAATGGCTCATTTCCCAAAGAAACAAAGTTCGGATTTGAACAAAAAACACCAGAAAAACACCAGAAAAATATGTTTAACCTAACCTAACCCGCATTTTTTTCACAATTTTTTACCAATTAACCGCACTCTCAGAAGCCAACGCTAAATAGAGCTGTGCATCTAGCTGTGTCGAAAGCTTTGTCAAGAATAGCCCAACGTACAATAAGTTTTGCCACAGTTTGAGGTGGGATTTTTCAACCCACATGTCCTTTCGACAGGAAATGGAGAAGGAACACTTTTTTTTCTGTCGCGCTCATCTCTAGTCACTCTTTTGCAATAATATTGGTCAGCAACTTGTCTATAATTACACTCATGACCACACTGCAGACAAATAACACAAGTAGGTAAAACACCATGACTGGTAAAGAAAACTTTAGCACCGTCTTCTTTTTAATAAATATCTTGTATTAATTGATAGTAATCCAAATCACAACCTCCACAAACCATAGCAAAAAGCGAACTGAAAAAGCATTTTGGAATGAGTATGCGTTATGGGAGATTCAAAATGCATGGCTCTGATTGGTCGGATAAGGTCATGTGAAACAAAAACCAGATTTAATTGGCTGATTTGTCCTATGTTTCTTAATTTTGCCAAGAGATGTCTCCCCATAAAACTGGAGAGGACGAACAGCAACAAAATTTTAACTGAGGAAAGAGCTAAACACTGGGTCAATAGCCTGTAATGGCTGCTTATCGACGTCTAAATTTTTTTTTTTTCCATAAAAAATAATTATTACATTTCCTTGATTTTTATCAGTTTCCCTGAGGTTTCAAGGTATCCTGAATGCGAATTTATATATTAATAAATGCAAAAAAAACTTCTTTTTTCTACGTGGTCAAAATATGAAAATAAAAACCCACTCTAATAGACAGAGTTTATTTCCACGACAGTTTTGACGCCCACTGGCATCCTCCTCGGGTGGATACAGAAACACGAATGAACCAAAACAAGAGGGGAAAAATAGTCCAGGGACCGACCGTTAAGAAATTCGCACCTAGGTTAGATCCCATTCTCCCGACACTGGAAAGGCATTTTCATTAAGTACATTCGCGCAAATTTAAAACTATCTTCCTGTTCTAAACATACAGATTCTATTATATTTTTCTTACATAATTATTGAATTTATTATTAATTTTATTACATTTAATATTGCATAATTATTTATTACAGAAATTATAAATTTATTATTACATTGGTTATTACATTATTGTTTATTATACAGAACTTATAAACCGAAAAACGAATGAAAAAAGCCGATTAGGAAACAATCCAGAGAAATTCGCACCTAGGTTAGATACCATTCTCCCGACACTGGAAGGGCATTTTATTACAGGGTCCGCTTATAAGTACATTCCCACAAATTAAAACTATCTTCTTGTTCTATGCATACAGATTCTAATATTTTGACATAATTACTGCATTTATTATTACATTTACATTTTTTTAACATTTATTATTATTACCTTTACCCTAATTATTAAATTTATAATATTACCTTTATTATTACATCTGTTGCATTTATATTTATTTCCACATTTATTACTTCCATTATTACATTTACTAAAGGCGAGTAAGGAAACATTCCAATTCAGAGACATTTAAGAAATTCACACTTAGGTTCGAACACGTTCCCACGACTCCGTAAGGGATTTTTTGACCAAGAATCTCATTAAAGGGTCTAACTTATAAGTACCTTCGCACAAATTAAAATTATCTACTTTTTCTATACACACAGATTCTATTATTTTTCTTTTGACATAATTATTACATTTATAAAGTACCTTACTTGATTCCCAATCTATAGCATGATTATTTTGGCTGGCGTGATAAAAAATGGCATTATTAGTATTACAACTTCTGAAGGCATATTTGTGTTCTTTAATACGGGTTTCAATATTTCTTCCAGTTTCTCCCACGTATACTAAATCACAACTTTTACAGAGAATGCTGTAGACACAGGCTTGTTCCTCTTTATTTTTCATATCATGATGAAGGGGTTAAAAGCTCAATTATTTCTTCCATGTTTCTAAGAGCACTCAGGATTTGTAGCCCACATTTGCTGGACCCGGAAAATTCAAAGATTTGGAACATTTTTAAGGATTTAAAATATCCCAAGTAGTTTATCAGAAAGGCGTATTTTAAAGCCAGAAAATCTTTTTATGCCCCTCGGGAACCTTCAGTTAACCAAAAACAATATGTGAGTTTGCCTTACATTGCCGGCTTAGAAAGAGTAAAACCGTTGACGAAAGATTTTAAGTTTGCTTTGGCATTCAAATATTCGTCTACCGTGAAAAGTAAATTGGTTAGGAATAACGTGGCAAAAGAGGAACAAGCCTGTGTCTACAGCATTCCCTGTAAAAGTTGTGATTTAGTATACGTGAGAGAAACTGGAAGAAATATTGAAACCCGTATTAAAGAACACAAATATGCCTTCAGAAGTTGTAATACTAATAATGCCATTTTTTATCACGCCAGCCAAAATAATCATGCTATAGATTGGGAATCAAGTAAGGTACTTTATAAATGTAATAATTATGTCAAAAGAAAAATAATAGAATCTGTGTGTATAGAAAAAGTAGATAATTTTAATTTGTGCGAAGGTACTTATACGTTAGACCCTTTAATGAGATTCTTGGTCAAAAAATCCCTTACGGAGTCGTGGAAACGTATTCGAACCTAAGTGTGAATTTCTTAAATGTCTCTGAATTGGAATGTTTCCTTACTCGCCTTTAGTAAATGTAATAATGGAAGTAATAAATGTGGAAATAAATATAAATGCAACAGATGTAATAATAAAGGTAATATTATAAATTTAATAATTAGGGTAAAGGTAATAATAATAAATGTTAAAAAAATGTAAATGTAATAATAAATGTAGTAATTATGTCAAAATATTAGAATCTGTATGTATAGAATAAGAAGATAGTTTTAATTTGTGGGAATGTACTTATAAGCAGACCCTGTAATAAAATGCCCTTCCAGTGTCGGGAGAACGGTATCTAACCTAGGTGCGAATTTCTCTGGATTGTTTCCTAATCAGCTTTTTTCATTCGTTTTTCGATTTATAAGTTCTGTATAATAAACAATAATGTAATAACCAATGTAATAATAAATTTATAATTTCTGTAATAAATAATTAAGCAATATTAAATATAATGAAATTAATAATAAATTCAATAATTATGTAAGAAAAATATAATAGAATCTGTATGTTTAGAATAGGAAGATAGTTTTAAATTTGCGCGAATGTACTTAATGAAAATGCCCTTCCGGTGTCGGGAGAATGGGATCTAACCTAGGTGCGAATTTCTTAACGGTCGGTCCCTGGACTGTTTTTCCCCTCTTGTTTTGGTTCATTCGTGTTTCTGTATCCACCCGAGGAGGATGCCAGTGGGCATCGAAACTGTCGTGGAAATAAACTCTGTCTATTAGAGTGGATTTTTATTTTCATATTTATATGTTAAATTGTCATAGAATGTCTCCTCCTATCGAAAACGAAGGGAGCATTAAAACGAATATTAACCCAATTTAAGAATAATATGAGTTTCATCGCACTCAAAATATCAAAAGCAAATATAATTATAAAATATTAAAGCATAATTTTCTCCTCATTTTCATATAAGTCACTATGTTCGCAGATGCATCCTTACCAAATTATGTAGATTTGAATCTTATGATATTTTTGCGGCATTTTCTTCCCGCCCTTCCAATATTTGCTTGGTGACATCATAAGAACATGATATATGAGCTAGGCTTTTTAGGTTACTAGCAGGGCTACCACAAGATTTTAGGTGAAGGTAACAAAATTGACAAACAAAAAGGTAACAAATCGGCCAAAAAGGTAACAAAATATATAAAAAAAATTTAATTGATTATAAAATAACGAAGTTCATTATATTTACCTGATTTTTTTTAAATATTGCTTCTTCTTCATCCATATCTTCTTTTACATGCCATTTCACTTCCTTCATCTTATTCACCATCTCTTGAGATGGCTCCCAGACACCATGAATGAAGTTACAAAGCCGTGTTTTAATTGAAGGGCAAATACCCGAAATGTACCAACTGTATGATTTTGACTCGGAGATTTAAGGCGTATTTTCCCTTTACAAGAGAAGAAAAGAATAGTCCTTAAGTGTCTGAGTTAAAATCATACAGTTGTCCGTTTCGGGTATTTGTGCTTCAATTATATTCGCATTCAAAAATGACCACAAAATAAGAGCAAGCGCGTTCACAAACACAATCTATGATAAATGTTACAAGTTTGCAACTGGAATACTGACAGACTGCTGACTGACTCTGACTGAGACAGCGTGGGAGAGTCACTGAGTCAGTAAGCCGAGAACCGAAAACGTTTTCAAACGTATAGTCATGACTCGTGAGATTTATACGCGAATGAACGATATACAGAATATATAATCAGAAATATACAGTATATGCCATCTAAATTATTTAGTACTTTTCCATCTGTAATTTAATGGTTTTAAATATGCTAATTTCTTTATAAAACTAGTAATATTAAATATTTTTAGGTAAACCGATAAAGCATATAAAAAACTCTAAAACGTAAAAAAAAATTTTAACATCGTACCAAAAGTAGGAAAAAGATAGAAAGTAACACATTTATTATGAACGTAACAACTGTGGCAACCCTGGTTACTAGTTCCACTTCTGTTAGTTTTTCATAGATATTGGTCGTGATGACACGTGAAAGGTGCAAATATTATTTTGAGGATTTAATATTCGAAGTACATTCTAATGACTCCCGAGCAATAGAAATATTTACAAAACAATATTTTACCATTGACCTGTAAGTGTGAATTATGTGGAAACGAGTGCTCATTAGGAGAATCTCGCCATAGATTTCAGTGCAATGCGTATTTGAAAATTGCGAAAACTAAATGACACCAGCCTTTGAATGTGGCGTGTCTCAGGTTAGGTAAGGTTAGGTTAATTAATACCAAAATACATTTTTCTAGTAATATTTGATATGTTTTGCTTAGATTTTGACCTCCATTTCCCTTGAAAATGAGCCAAACTTCAAAGTACTATAACTTTGTTAGATCTTATTTCTGAGGGAAATGGAGGTTAGATTTGAACAAATCACATCAAATACTACTAGAAAAATGTATTTTGGTGTGTAAATTGACTGAGTGACTCTTTATACATAATTACCAAATTTAATCCTGCCTTAAAATATAGTTCATGACTTGGATAACCTCGATAGGCCAGTATTTTTTAACAAGAGTACATTACAAGCTTTTCAGGAATTTTGGAATTTTAGGTTAGGGTATATATTAAAACTGTTTTTCCAATTGTTTTTGATGTTTTTTGAACAAAATTAACTTTCATTCAAACCACATCAAAAACCATCAGAAAAACAGTTTTGATTTACAAAGCCTGTAATGTACACCGATAGGCCGCAGTGGCTTCATGAATGTTTTCCAATGAAATGAAATGTAATGTAATTCACTAAGTTAATGTTGGGCCTATACAGTGAGGACACGCAAAACTTGTATTGGGCGATAAACTTACCTATCACCAAATAATCTGCAGACGTTTTCAAGGATATTGCGTCTATACTTCGCCTTAGGAACGGTGGGCCTAAATTTCAATAATTTCTCAGACTGTCGGCTTAATTGTGAAAATCTAATAAGGCCTGAATTTACTTTATTGGCCACACCAAACATTTTTAAATTGAAGCTGGTTCAATTAAAAACCTATTTGGGCCTAAGCCTACTTATTTGGCTATTCTTTCAATAATCAATATTTATTTATTACTTTTAAACTCGGAACCAATTCAAAACAAACGAGGATACCCAAAATAAAGTAAATAACAGTAATGAAAAAAACCTGAGGACGTATGTAAAGTTAGAAACTTATTTCTGTGCCTCCATCATAGTCGACATTGACAAGATAGTACATAGTCATACCGAACATGCATTTTCTTTGCTTGCTTGTGCCCAGCCAGTTTGTCTGAGTGCCGGCCAAAAAACCCAAATTTTCAATGCCAAGTTGATTGATTGATTGATTGTTTGAAGTTTTATATGGAGGAGTTCAGCCAATAAGGCTATTTACATCCTCCAAGACCAAAACACCTTGTTCCACAGGAGAACTTCCACTGTTCCTACATCAAGTGCTGGGTCTATTATTATTGGGATGAGACAGAAATAGAGAAAGCACACCATTACCCTCTTCAGTTCTGGGGCCAATTCCAGAACACTCAGAAAAGGATGAACATGAGGCCTGTTAGTTCTACGAAACATGAACTGAAAAATGGAACCAAGTACTAAGTCAACAGTAACAGCCAGATGGAGTAACTAGGAGGTAACTGATTAATAAACCTGTGGGAATGAAAATCGGTATACAATGCAAGATTTAAAACTCTTTCAACCGCCCAGATGCCACTACAAACTTGAACACTTGGTCCATAGTGAAGTGTATCAATGGGGGAGAAAAACTATCCCCACCCAATAGAACTGATAAAGTAAAGTCCCTGACACCATATTGCAAAAGAGAGAATCTTAATTTTTTCCTTTGCCTAGTATAACATGGACAAAAAAGAAAGAAATGGGACAGTGTCTCTGGTAAATTACAACTAACACATAATGGGGAGAAGGCTAGTCCGATCCGGTGTAAGTAAGCCTGAAGGCCTACATGGCCAGAACGGAATCTAAATATTATAGAAACTTTGTAGTGGGAAGATGGTAAAAGCCAATTTCTTGTGCCCCAGGAAGGCTTAAACATTCCATAGAGAGTTGAGTGTCGTAATCTCTCCCATTGGGTTTTGTAATCATTTTGCACTGCCACTTTAGCTACTGCAAAACCCTCGCCTGGGTGGAAATATAGCGAAATTATAGCAGGGAGGGAATGAGCAGCCCTGGCCAGCGTATCAACCATCTCATTACCTGTAATTTCAACATGGCTCGGAACCCACTGGAAGGAAACCTGAAACAGAGAGGGTCTTTAGTAAAGAATGGATAGAAGTTGTTAAAGCCAGATATGTAGTGAGTGTGGGTGAGTTGATCAGGTGAAGAGAGGTCTGGGAGTCTGTAATTATTAGGACATTACAAGCATTACTTCTGGGTACCAAAAAACACAATGTCTGTTGGATGGCAAATAACTCTGCTGCCTGTATACTATGATTGGGGGATAGTTTCCTGGAAAAACACCGTTTATGATTTGAAATGAAAACAGCTGATGAACAAGATGGTCCAGGCAGGGCCGGTTTTAAGCCGATTAGACCGATTTGTTCAAATTGGGCCCCGCGCCCCGAGGGGACCCCGCGCACGCGCTCGAGTGGGGGACGCTATGATGAATTAATGAGTGTCCAGTGTGCACGAAGTTTCTTGTTACTGTGAAGGCAGTGAAACTATTCAGTCCGTCCTCGTATATCTATGTTTCAATGTTTTATTGCTAATCGTTTGTTTATTTGTTTTGTAATTTCAGTTTATCGTCGCCGTTTAGCTTTTTTAAAAAAAAGGTAATTTGTGGACGATATTCAAACCCTCAACACAGAAAGAGCGCTGTTAATGAGATTATATAACATAAAGCTTGGAATGTAAAGTTGTGTTGTTTGTTAAATATGTCCAAATTGTTTATATGTCCAAACTGCAAACTTGAAGTGTCTTAAGCCTGCACCGTCCAGGCACATCTATCTTAGATCCATCAGTATAAATATACAAGTAATCTGGATACTTCTCTTCCATGTATGCTGTGAAACACTGCACAATCACTGCTTTGGGGACAGGAGGTTCATATAAAAATGGGAGAGACAGACAGGTTGGTACCAAATGCAATCTCCAAGGTGGGAAAGAAGGGAATACTGGAACTGTAAAAAATTTAAAATGTAATTGATACTTATTAAGAAGTCCAGTAGCTCTAAAGAAGAAAGGTGGCTTATTTGCCACAGTCCAGTCCACTGCAAGGATCAAAGGATAATCCACCTTGAATGACTGACGTAAGGGGTGGGAAAAGGGGGAAGCCAGAATATTGAAGTACTTCCTCAGTGTAGAGAGATCTCTATCATACTGAAGGGCATGCAGACCAGTCTCACCCTGCAGGGCAATAATAGGAGTTGATGGGCGGGCACCTAAAATAAGGCGCATGCCAGAATTATGCAATGTTTCCAGTTTCTTCTTCAAGGTGAAAGAGGCTGAATCATAAACAACATCAGCATACTTTATTTTTCCTAAGATAAATGATCGGTAAAAAGTGAGAAGCGTAGATCGATCTGCACCTCATCGATGAGAGGCAACAGATTTTAACGAGTTTAGACGTTTCGTACAAGATGTTACCAGGTAGTTAATATGACAAGACCAAGTCAGTCTGGGGCTGTCAAGGACCAATGCCAAGTTATTCACTCACTCATCCCACAATTTCTACAGCCCCAAAGTCGACGTCACGGCTGAGATGCCAGGTGTTAGAAAATCTAGAAGAGGAAGAACCATTGTTGTCCCAAGGCGATATGATGACTAAGCTGATTGATGCAGCATTGCTTGTATATATTAAGTTAAGGTGTAATATATATCCATCTCATAATTGTAAGGTTAGTGAAAAATTAACTTAATTTAGAGCTAGCATTTTGAGCTCTTGTGGCATCATTGTTTGGTCACACTGTTGGCATCATTTTGGGGCGCTGCGCGTTCTTTCTACTCGTTTGTGGGATGTCGTACGTACAGGGTGTGGTCTGTTAGAGAGCTCTCTTGCAATTCAGTTTGGTTGTTTAGATACAAGATTGTTGCATCGTGCAATAGTCCAGGTTGCGTTGTTGTTGCAAGGTTGAGAAAGAAGACCATAAATAGTACCCCTTTTGTTTTTATATTAAATTCATGTAACTAAGGTCTAAGGTAGGCCCGCATCGAGTCAGCAACCCTGAGGTAGGACTAATAGGATCTCAATTCCGTAAGTTTTAATTTTAGCCTAACTTGGGCTGTAGGTTGAATTGGCCCTTTAGAACTTGGCCGTTCACGGCTCAGCTGGGATTTTGAACCCAATAAATAAATAAATTAACATGGTCCTTCGAACCGGATTCTACCCCAAAACCGAGTCAGTGACTATTTTTCGGCAAAGTTCTGATTGTGCAAATTGTAGCCCAAGTTAGGCCTAGACGGGTTGAGTATTAATGAATTAAGGTCCCAGGGTAGAAAGTTTGGTCGCCCAATTGCGAAACTTGGCCAGTCGTCTGTCGTTGTTTTGGCCTACATTTTACCGGTTTGGTTAATTTTCGGTTATTATTGAATTAAGGTCCCAGGGTAGAAAGTTTGGTCGCCCAATTGCGAAACTTGGCTAGTCGTCTGTCGTCGTTTTGGCCTACATTTTACTGGTTTGGTTAATTTTCGGTTATTATTGAATTAAGGTCCCAGGGTAGAAAGTTTGGTCGCCCAATTGCGAAACTTGGCCAGTCGTCTGTCGTCGTTTTTGGCCTACATTTTACTGGTTTGGTTAATTTTCGGTTATTATTGAATTAAGGTCCCAGGGTAGAAAGTTTGGTCGCCCAATTGCGAAACTTGGCCAGTCGTCTGTCGTCGTTTTTGGCCTACATTTTACCGGTTTGGTTAATTTGGGTTATTATTGAATTAAGGTCCTGGGGTGAAAAATTTGGTATTCCATACTGGTGTTTGGTTAGTACCCCACCCAGCAATTCAGTTTATTTGAAAGTAAAATTTGCGTTTGATCAGTTTGGTTAAGTATTTCTGCCAATTCAACTCATTTGGTATTGAGCCCAATTGTTGTTTGCATTGAAGATGACTACATCTGAATTGAACAAATTTATAAAAAGGAGAAGCGCCTACAAAGGTCTAATTACAAAGGTCATTGCCACTATAGATTCTGCCATAGAGCAAGAGGATTTACGCTTAGTGACTGCGCAGCTTTCCATATTAGAAACTAAAAAGGTTGCTCTAAGTGAGGTAAATGTTAAAATTGAGGCTCTTATAGAAGAGGATGAAATAGAAAATAACATAATTTACTTTGAAGAGATTATTGATGATATAATTAAAGTAGGCCTCCGAGCAAAAGAGTTTAGCAGCTCAGTACAGTTAGAGACCAGGTCTAATAATGAAACACAACACTCAACAAATGATGTTTGTGAAGTTAAGGTTAACAGATCTGCAGTTCAATTACCGAGGCTTGTACTCAAAACATTTTCTGGGAGTATACAGGAATGGCAAGGATGGGCAGACAGTTTTCAATCAGCAGTTCATTCTAGTCAAGTGTTAAGTGCCGTGGAGAAGTTTAATTATTTGCGGTCCCTCTTGGAAGGGGAGGCAGCAAAGACTATAGCAGGATTAGCATTAACAGAGGCTAATTATAATGTGGCTTGGGATATATTAAAGAAACGGTTTGGTAAGCCAGAGATCTTAATTAAAAGCCACCTCCGTGCACTTTTAGCTATACCTCCTGTTAATAATCCTAATAGTGTCAAGGAGTTACGGCAGTTATATGATGAATTTGAAATTAGAACTAGGTCCCTGGACAACTTGGGTGTAGGAATGGAAAGGTATGGTATAATGTTGGTTCCTACACTGGAGTCTAAATTGCCTAGCTCAATTTTGCTTGAATTAAGTAGGGGACACTCTGCAGAACATGTGTACATCCCCCTTCAGCAGATGTTAAGTCTTTTAGGCACAGAATTAGCAGACGAGAGGGAGTTGAGTTTGCACAGTGGGATGGTAAACAAGGGGACAAAGGCAGGCACAGCACCAAAGTTTCCAAAAAGGAATAGCCCAGGTACAGTGTCAGCTCATGCATCTCTGAGAATAAATTAAAGGGAATCAAGGAATGCATGTTTTGCGAAGGCAACCACAAGTCATATAAATGTGAGGTGGCTGAGGCTTTACCCCTTGAGGAGAGAAAGGACAGGGTAACTAAGTCCACAGCATGTTTTAAATGTTTTTTGAAAGGTCATAGAGCAAGGTTTTGTAAGTTTAAAATTTTTTGCAAAAAATGTCATGGTAGGCATCAGCCATTATTGTGCGAAAACACTCCTAGTAGGCCTACCCCAGAAGTAGAGACATCAGTGGCACATGCCACTGCTATGCAAGGGAGTAAAAGTAAAGGGGGATTATTGCAAACAACTGCAGCCTTATTAATTGGGAATGAGGGAGAAGCTACTGTAAGAGTGTTGTTTGATAGTGGTAGCCAGTGTAGTTTTATTAAGACCAGAATTTCCAGAAAATTGAAGTTTAAAGAACTTAAGAGGGAAAATTTAAGAATTTCTGTGTTTGGGGGTTCCGTTCAAAACCGAACCAAATTTAAGAAGGTAGAAGTTCTGGTTAAAGGGTTGTTACCGCAAAGTCCCACTATCAAGGTCCAAGCTGTAGAGATTGAGGAACTTTGTGCTCCAGTCACTACTTGTTTAGATATGGCATGTGTCCAAGAATTGCAAGTTAAAGGAATTAATTTGGGCAATAATAAGTTTGAAAGAACAGAAGATATTAGTCTTTTGATTGGAGCTGACAATTATTGGGACTTCATCACTGGTAATATTGTCCGCACATCTCGAGGCCCGGTAGCTATTGAAAGTAAGCTAGGCTGGATGCTACATGGTAGTTATTGCAATGAAATGGAAGTTAAGGCTCTTTTTGTTAAGATTGAGGAGAACAGCCATGGTCTGGAAAGGCATTTGAAAGCGTTTTGGGAACTTGAATCTATTGGCATAAAGGACAAACAGGCAAGTACAGTGAACAATGATGTTTTAGAGCAATTTGAAAAAGGGATTGGGTTTAGAGATGGCTGCTATGAAGTTGGCCTACCATGGAAGGATTCTTGCAAACCCGGTTCAAACCTTCAGCTAGCTAATCGGAGGTTGGAGACTTCATTGTACAGGTTAAGAAAAAATGAGGAGTTGTTAATTGAATACAATGAGGCCATCCTAAGTTATGTAAGGGAGGGCTATGCTGAAAGGGTGCAAGGTGAGCTGGTGAGCCAGGAGGCACATTATCTGCCACACCATGCAGTGGTACGGCGAGACAAAACTACCACCAAACTGAGGGTAGTTTTTGATGGCTCAGCCAATCACAAAGGTGGTGTGTCCTTGAATGACTGTTTGGAGGCTGGGCCAAATTTAAATGCAGATTTATTTTCCTTGTTACTGAGATTCAGGTTTGGTAGAGTAGCATTGACTGCAGATGTGAAGCAAGCCTTTTTGCGGATAAAGTTAAAACCAGAGGACAGAGATGCAGTAAGGTATCTGTGGGTGGATACGAAAGACTTGTTGGAAAATGAACCTAAGGTTCAAGCATATAGAATGAAGTCAGTGTTGTTTGGCCTCAGCTCTAGTCCATTTCTGTTGGCAGCTACTATGCAGTACCATTTTAAGAAATATTCTGAAGTCTATCCTAACACTATTGAACACATAAGGAAAAATTTTTAGGTTGATGATTTGCTGTGTTCCGTGGATAATACAGAAATGGCTAAACATATATTCATGGAGGCTAGAGCTATAATGAGGGAGGCTGGCATGGAGCTTAGAAAATGGCAGACCAATCATTCGCAATTACAAGAGTTTATGAGTCATTTCTGTGTAGTACCTGATGCAGCAGAAAGTATTGAGGATTCTGGTATTAAGGAGTTGTGGGCAATAGACGCAAAGGTGCTAGGCATTGTTTGGCAGCAAGATGATGATTTGTTTACCTTCAATGAGAAATCTTTAGTAGAGCTGGCTGAGAATGAGACAAGGTGGACAAAACGTACAGCTCTTAGTTTGGTTTCAAAGGTCTTTGATCTTCTTGGATTCCTGGCTCCATTTGTGATAAACTAAAAAATTTGGTTTCAGAGCCTCTGGGAAATTGGACTTGGTTGGGACCAAGAGTTACCTGATCATATGGTGGTAAGGTGGAAATATTGGTTCAAAGAATTGGCACATCTTGGAGACATTGAAATCCCAAGATGGTACTTTGGAGAGTTGAACCAGAGTCCAGACAATTTGGAGCTGCACATCTTTTGTGATGCAAGTGAGGAAGCCTATGCAACTTGTATTTATATTAGAGGCACATTGCAAGAGGAAGTAAGTTGCAGGTTGGTTGCAGCAAAGAGCAGAGTAGCACCTTTGAAAAGGCTTTCTGTTCCAAGGTTGGAATTGATGGGTGCCGTTATTGCTAGTCGGCTTGCAGTTACAGTGCAAAAGTCTTTGGCCCTCTATGAAATTCCAAGCTATTATTGGACAGACTCCACTATAGTTTGGCACTGGTTAAGAAGTCAGGCAAGGAAATGGAAACCATTTGTTGCCAATAGGGTGGAGGAAATTCAAGCGCACACAGATCCCAAGCAATGGAAGCATTGTCCAGGCATCCAAAACCCTGCTGATTTACCAACACGAGGAATTTCAGTGAAAGATCTTTCACAGTCAAGTTTGTGGTGGAATGGGCCAGAGTGGCTAAAACTTGGAAGTGAAAACTGGCCTTCTAATCAGCCTATTGTAGGAGAATGCCAGGCTGAAGAAGCATGGGTGAGTGAGGTGAGAAAATGCGCTGTGAACAGTTGTCAAGTTATGCAGCAGGACCCCATATTGAGGCTTGAGGACATTAGCAGTCTGAAAAGATTGTTAAGAGTGACAGCATGGGTATATAGATTTACAAACAACATTAAGGGAGAAACAAGAAGGGAAGGAATTCTGAGCAGTAATGAGATTCAGCAAGCCAGAAAATACTGGGTGGTATATGTGCAGAAGGAAAAATTTGGTGAAGCGAGGGAATTGCTCACCAGCCATCCATTACAGGTTCTACCAACACATTCTGCTCTCAAGGGTTTGGATGTGTTTTTAGATCAGGATTTATTGAGAGTAGGAGGTAGACTACAGTTTTCTGGGCTTCCAGAGGAGAAAAGACATCCAATCTTGCTACCTTCTGGGGGGCACTTTGTGGACCTTTTGATCCTGGATACTCATCATAAGCTGTTACATGCTGGAGTTAGAGAAGTGAGAATAGAGATCAGACAACAGTTTTGGATTCCCAAAATTAGACAAGTAGTAAAAAAGGTCTTGCATAAATGTGTGGTTTGCAAGCGTTGGAGTGCAAAGCCTTATTATGAAAAGGTGGCTCCACTTCCAAGAGAACGGTGTGTCTATACTGCCCCATTTGATGTAGTGGGAGTAGACTTTGCAGGTCCAGTCTATGTGTATGAGCAAGGGGAGTCTAACAAAGGTTATATATGTTTTTTCACATGTGCTACCACCAGAGCAATCCATTTGGAGTTGGTAAACAATTTAAGTAGTGATGTATTTCTTTTGGCCTTTAAAAGGTTTGTGAACAGAAGGGGTTTCCCAAATAAAATCATATCGGATAAAGCAAAACCCTTCAAAAAGGCTGCAAAGGAACTCCAAGAAGTTTGGTCCTTGCTAAAAGAGGAAGGATTCCAATCCTACTTTTCACACCAAGGGGTACAGTGGGAGTTTATTGTTGAGAGAGCACCATGGTGGGGAGGATTTTGGGAAAGGCTAGTGAGAAGTGTAAAGTGTCCATTAAAGAAACTTTTAGCTAATGCTCATTTGAGCAAAGAAGAATTCTGCACTGTTTTATGTGAAGTAGAAGCAATGGTGAACAGTAGGCCTATCACGTTTGTTTACAACAGTATGCAGGATGCAGAGCCATTGACACCAAATCATTTTCTTTGTGGTAAACGATTAACATCAAGCCCCAGTGTGCCAGAAGACTTGCAGCCTATCCAGAGCACTCAAGGAGAGTTAACCAGACGGTTCAGGTACCTTGAAGAGCTACAAGATCAGTTATGGAAGAGGTGGCAGATGGAATACTTGCCAGAACTCAATTATTACCCATCAGGCAAGGTAAAGGGCTCCAATGTAAATTGTATCAAGGTGGGAGAAGTGGTAATGATTGGGATGAAAGACCAAGGCAATGCTGGAAGCTTGGCATAATTGAAGAGTTGTTTGTTGGCAAAGACAATTTAGTTAGGTCTGCACTGGTAAAGACTTCAGGAGGAAAGTTAAAGAGACCTATACAAAAACTCTATGCTTTAGAAATCAGCAAAAACACAGATAGTCAAGATGAAACATTTGAGTTACAGCCTCATGGAGAAGGCTTGGCTAACCTTGCAGAAGGTAATGACAACAATGCCTCTTCGGTGGGGAGTGTTAGAAAATCTAGAAGAGGAAGAACCATTGTTGTCCCAAGGCGATATGATGACTAAGCTGATTGATGCAGCATTGCTTGTATATATTAAGTTAAGGTGTATATATATCCATCTCATAATTGTAAGGTTAGTGAAAAATTAACTTAATTTAGAGCTAGCATTTTTGAGCTCTTGTGGCATCATTGTTTGGTCACACTGTTGGCATCATTTTGGGGCGCTGCGCGTTCTTTCTACTCGTTTGTGGGATGTCGTACGTACAGGGTGTGGTCTGTTAGAGAGCTCTCTTGCAATTCAGTTTGGTTGTTTAGATACAAGATTGTTGCATCGTGCAATAGTCCAGGTTGCGTTGTTGTTGCAAGGTTGAGAAAGAAGACCATAAATAGTACCCCTTTTGTTTTTATATTAAATTCATGTAACTAAGGTCTAAGGTAGGCCCGCATCGAGTCAGCAACCCTGAGGTAGGACCTAATAGGATCTCAATTCCGTAAGTTTTAATTTTAGCCTAACTTGGGCTGTAGGTTGAATTGGCCATTTAGAACTTGGCCGTTCACGGCTCAGCTGGGATTTTGAACCCAATAAATAAATAAATTAACACCAGGTACGAATTTTTATTTTCCTTTAAAAGAATTTAATTCATATATTTAGTGATGTACAAGCGGTATCTCGCTATCGCCCTCCGGGCAGGTAGCAGTATATGTCACAGTATATGTCACAGCTAGCTGTATATCGGGACTACAAACTGCTCTTCCCCATTACCCCCACCCCTCTCCCCCATTTACCCCCACCCCACCCTTCCCCCATTTACCCCCACCCCCCACCCTTCCCCCATTAACCCCATGGTGAAGGGGGCTGGCACCTTGCAACAATTTATCAACATTGCAATTGCATATATGCACTTAACATTTTTGCGGTCATACTACTAACTTGGAAGATTGTATAATTATACAGTGCTCTTCATCCCGGGTATCGTTTTCGAAGTACTTACATTCACTTGTAATCGACATTAAATAGCTCGTGCTCGGCCGCGGAGTGACCTAGGACCGGGAAACTTGACAGAGCACATCGGAAGTTCATGGGCTATCAGATGGTGGTGGTTGCAGAATTTTCCGATGTACCGTTTAGTCTGTGCACGGTTCCGAAGAAAGCGGACAGACACACAGACACATTTTAGCTCAATAGTATATAGGATGTCACATCCGTATCCGCATCCGGATGTCAAAGTTTGGCATCCTCATCTGCATCCGCGGATGTCTGAAATCTGACATCCGATACATCACTAAGTTATATATATATATATATATATATATATACAAACTCAGAATGGTCCCCTGAGAAACTTATATGTTAAACACAGACCGTGCATGGAACAAGGAACTCTTCTGGGAAAATTATGGGACCTCTTTGCGAGAGACCCGTTGCCCACGTCGGGCTTGCATCATGAAAAAGAAAAACTATGGTATTTGTCATTTACCATTACTTATTCGGACTATAGTGGATTTAATTTTCCCAGAAGAGTTCCTTGTTCCATGCACGGTCTGTGTTTAACATATAAGTTTCTCAGGGGACCATTCTGAGTTTGTGTATATTAAACGGACGTGTTATGTGCCTTGAAAAGTGGACGCTCAATGTCCCGGTTGAGGTTTGAGTTTTGTTTTTTTGGTTAAAAATACAATAGTTACCCCTTTTTCTTTGATGTATTCAATCCGACGTGAATGCAACGAGTCTTTTGCTTATATTGAGGTTCTAAATGTAGCAGGGCTAGGCTGCTTTAAACCCTAGATCCATGTCCCAAAGCTGGATCCTGTCTGCTTTGCAGATAGCTGGTGAGGGAAGCTATATTTATGGGACCTCTTTGCGAGAGACCCGTTGCCCACGTCGGGCTTGCATCATGAAAAAGAAAAACTATGGTATTTGTCATTTACCATTACTTATTCGGACTATAGTGGATTTAATTTTCCCAGAAGAGTTCCTTGTTCCATGCACGGTCTGTGTTTAACATATATATATATATATATATATATATATATATATATATATATATATATATATTATATATAATATACAGTACCTCGTTAACCTCGTTGATCTTCCGTGTGTTGGTCTCTCTTCACACGAAGGTCTTAGCTTGGTGGAGGAGCGAGTTGCTCTCTTGCGCTCTCCACCACACATAGCCAGGTACACCCGGCTCATCTGGTACCATCCTGAGCCAGGCATCTAGTCTCTTGAAGACTTCAACTTTGACCCCTGTAATGTTTCTCAGATCCTTTGGAAGCTGGTTAAAAAGTCTTGGCCCCATGACAACCAAGCTATTTTCCTTCAGTGTTGAGGAGGTCCCTTGTTAGGCCTTTAATTTGGGAACTACACATGCGTGTGATGCCAGCAATTTCAGCGTGTAATCTACAGATCTACAGAAGCTAAGGCTAACAAAGACCCTAAGATCCACTCTAAGGTTAGCCCGAGAGAAAGGAAAGAGTAGGGGGTTAAGAGAAGAGAATAAGGGGTTAAGTAAGTAGCAACATCTATCACTCGTGGGTTAACATTCATTCAGAAAAAGAGAAAAAAAGACGCACCATCATCATCGCCGGCCACTGCCGACAAGTCGGAAAAATAGTCGAAGAGAATAGGAGAGGGGTGAAAGATGAACAGAAGTAAAATAAGAACGCTTACAAACCGTGCAAACACAGTCTTAATTCACTGGCATACCATGCAAACTACAGACATGCAAGTAAAGAGAGTTACAGACATGCAAGTAAGGAGAGGACAAGAAAAAAAAAGTAGGTAAAGTTAAACAAAAAGTGGGTTAGTTTACTCTACGACTGCAGGAGCGGCTCGCAGGTAGGCACTGTGAAACTGCAGTACCCCCATGATCTTATGATCTTTATATTTAAATATTTAAAATAGCCTCTCTGATTGTTTTTTTTAATGAACTTTGAGTTTTTAAATCAGATTATATCCTTTTTTCCTTAAACTATTTCAATGCCGAACGAATGAATCACGAAAGTAGCTTCAGCCTTCCCGTGGAACTGCGTACTTAACAGTTCCAGATTTTGTTCGAAACGCTTGAAACCTCGGTGGCGGACGTACGAAGAGCGAGTCAGAATCGCGGGTTTAAGAGGCTCCAAAGCACTGTGGACAGAGCAGTGCCGATTTGTTTGTTTGACGTGGTAGTTGTGTTGCTGTATCATTTGCTAATTCGAAATTTAATTTCCGAATTGCATTTATCAATGATTCGTTATCATTTATTTTTTGTCGTGAGATTGAAGTTAATTATATAATAATTGGATTATTTACAATATATAGCTTTCATTTCTTAGAATATTTTTTCGCTCAGAATAAAAACAGAAGAATGGGATTTGTTTATAAGTAAAATTTTTGGCAAATTCGAAATTACCTGTTAAGCGTAAGTACCCTATAATTGATTTTATGATACTATTTTACTTATTTTTATGACTGAGTAGTGAGTAGTTATCTATTTATCTATTCGACTTTCTCTTTCTCTCATATATATATATATATATAATCGACACAATTGTTAGCAATTTCTGAGGCAGCACCCCCATAACTGAAAGTCACGAGCCGCCAGTGTCTACGAGCTACATCTACGTTCGTGTTAGTCTAATTTTTTTTTTTATTGCTGGCATCACACGATGGCATGTCACAAGCTGGCATTAATCGTCAACAGACTCATCCTCGACCACCACCAACAGAGCTCCTGTTACTTATTGTTTTTTTATTTTAAACAACGTTAATATTTTTAAAATGCCTACCTAAACAGTTCTTAAACATATTAACGCTGGTAGAGTGAACGACTGACGCGGGAAGATTATTCCATTTATCAATTACTTTAAACGTAAAGACGGTTTTAGCGATATTAGTAATGAAACGTCTGCCATGCAACTTAAATCCGTTATTACGAGTATTGCTATTATCGAAAGTGAACAGTTTGTCAAAATTTACGTTATCAATGTTATTAACGATTTTGAAAACTTCAATAAGCCCCCCCCTTAATCTCTTAATTTCGAGTGAATGCAAGTCTAACACTTTAATCCTATCTTCATAAGGCTTGTTGCGCAATGACAGAATTAGTTTCGTGGCACGACGCTGAACCCTTTCTAACCTATCAATATCCTCGCGCAAATACGGGCACCAAAACTGAACAGCATATTCTAAATAAGGCCTGACTAGGGACTTGTAAAGGGGCAATATAATATCCTTCGATTTAAATTCGAAATTACGCGCTATGAAGCCTAACATCCTGTTAGCTTTTGCGCAAGACTCCAGGCACTGGTTCCTAACTTTTAAATCCTTAGATACGCGTACGCTTAGATCTACTTCCTCGTCAACGCTCGCTAACTCTCTATCATCCATCATGTACGTGTAATTATTATTACGAGAACCTATATGCAAAACTTTACATTTGTCTAAGTTAAATTGCATCTGCCACTTATCCGTCCACTCCATAATTCTATTTACATCGTCTTGGAGGCTATTTCTATCGTCCTCGTTAACAACCTTACCGCCTATTTTAGTATCGTCCGCGAATTTTGACACGTTACTAGTCAATCCTACATCTATGTCGTTAATGTAAATTACGAATAGCAATGGGCCTAACACTGAACCCTGTGGGACACCGCTACCTACATTAGGGTGGTCCATAATTTCACTTTTTAAAATTTTTAATGGTCTAACGGGCTAATGTTGTGAGCATTGGTGCAAGAAACAACATGGTTACCAGTTTTGGAGTTCTGGTAATATCAGACCCCCCCCCCCCCCCCCCCCCCCAATTTATATGGGACCTAAAAATTTGACTGAGAAAACGAAAGTTTTCCGCTTCTCTGTGAATAAATATATGACCATATTATTTTTTCTTGGTAATAATATATTATTTTAATTAATTATATATTCTAGGGGTTTTACCGCCACCCTGACGCATCATCCCAGGCAGCTTCGCGACGATGGGCTCGAAATTAGACCAGCTTATCAAGCCAGCTACAGTATATTTCGAGTGGGAACAAACCTGATTCCAGGTCTCCATCGTTTTCTTTTTTTTTGCATTTATTTTTAAACAAAAATGAATTCCTTTTACAATGATTAAAAAATTATACCAAAGTTTAATTTAAAAGATAAATACTTCTGCATAACATTACACAATAAACGCTCACTTAACATAATTATACATTTCAGCCAAAGATTTTTTTCTTGAAGTCTGGAAGAAGGCGTCGATGTTGCTCTATAACTTTTACCAGAAATTGTTTTTGTGATTCATCATTAACAATTCTGTCTTTGAAATCTTCAATCAGCTTGATTGTTCTCTCGGCAGGATCATTCACAACTTTCATATTTTTGACAAAGTTCTCCATAACTTCGAAAAATTTGCAATTTTTCCAAGAAGTAACAGGTTCATTTAGCCAGTCACCACTAGTACCCAAACATTGGAAAATAATTGAAGAACCCTTACCAACTAACTGACACAGCTTAGTTGTATTTGTTAATTTAGGGAAGATTGGCTGACCTTTGGGAGGAGGGTGTTGCGGGTTGATTTGACAGACTTTCTTCATTGACTTTGCAATCAGACTTTTTTCTACATCTGAAATTTGCCGGGAAAACAAAGCAAGTGGTACTAGTTCCTCAGTCAGATACCATAGCTGACCATTTAATCCCTTAAGAGCACTGGATGCTACATCGTGATCATAATTTTTATATTCAATGAGTTCATTAAAAAAATTTAAATCGTTGACAGGTGCATCACAGGCGACGGAAGCAAGCAACCAAGGTTTTATATAGTAGAGGCAGTTGAATATGCACATTCTCTCTAGTTTTGCTATCATATTCGAATCATACCCAGCTTGATCAGAAAATGCATACATCTTTGCTGAATACAATACGGATGGCATCCACCTCGCATAGTGTACTGCCCCAGGCTTAGCCCATCTCACACCAGTGTTTGAGACGTTTTCCCCAAGAAGTAATAGAGCAACCTCGGCACATTCTCTGTAGTCGCCTCTGGGAAATAGAGGTGAACTGGCTGAATTAAGTGCATCTTTTAGAAAATCTTTTACCTCAGAAGCTTCTCATTCTGTCTTTCATTATTGTTTCAATAGCATCTGCCGCCGATATATCCAATAGCATATCTAATTTTTACAAAAAATATCCTTTTTATCTTCGAAAGTATTCCTGTTTTTGTGTTTTTTCAGTATTTCATACTCATTAACTAAAGTCAGAATCTTTTCTTTTGGTCTTCTGCTTTTGGAAATATCTCGCGTTTTAATGCCAGCTAAGTCCTATAGGAATCAGTTCATCTTTAAGATTACCAATAATTGGATCATAACTGCTTTTTCTTAACTTTATATTTAATTTCTTAGGAGTAGCCATGCTATTCATTTAAAATAAGATTAGAATCAACCAAGTGAAAAATGCATCATATACTATGTACATCATTGGATATCTGAAAAACACATAAAATATTGGCTTAATCAGCTGTTATAGAACATTTCTATGTATACTATTACGAATAAATAATCAATTAACACACCAAAATGTGCAAAGTTGATTTCTGAATAAATTGATATGCAATATGAATGCTTTTATTTAAGATTAAATATGATTAATCTTAAAAAAATGCTTAAAAGATGTCGTTTATTCAGTTTTTTACTATGCAATATAAATTGGGGGGGGGGGGGGGGGTCTGATATTACCGGAACTCCAAAAACTGGTAACCATGTTGTTTCTTCCACCAATGCCCATAACATTAGCATGTTGGACCATTCAAAATTTTAAAAAGTGAAATTATGGACCACCCTAACCTACATCCAACCACCCCGATTCACTACCATTAACAACAACCCTCTGTCTCCTAGCACGAAGCCATTCCTCTAACCAGTTAGCTACCTGACCGCGTATACCGTGCGCTTTAACCTTCGCAATTAATCTTCTATGCGGAACTGTATCGAACGCCTTTTTAAAATCTAAATAAATAACGTCAGCCGCTCTATGCCTATCGTATTCACGCACTATTTCGTTATAAAATTCTAACAGATTAGTTAAACAAGATCTATGGCGTCGAAACCCATGCTGACTACTATTAATCAAATCTCTACTTTCTAAGTGATCGATGATACGATCCCTAACTACGGATTCCAAAAGTTTACCGACAATTGACGTTAAGCTAATGGGCCTATAATTCTAGCTACCGTGCGGTCGCCTTTTTTAAAAATAGGCGTGACGTTGGCTGATTTGAAGTCTTCAGGAATAATCCCCGTTTCGAGTGACTGATTAAAAATCTTCGTTAAGGGGCCTACGATAACGTCTTTCAAATCTTTCAAATGTCTGGGATAAAAAGCGTCAGGGCCTGGAGCCTTGCTAACTTTTAGCCTATCGATATAATGCGCAATCTCACCCTCGTAAACAGTTATTTCATCAAAATAGTCTCGCTACTAAAAGGAACGATATCGTCCACGTCGGGGACATTATTTACATCTTCTATGGTAAAAACTCGCAAAAAAGTTATTGAAAAAACCCGCTATCGCTTGAGCGTTAGAAGCCAAAGCGCCGTTAACATCCATTAGAGGGCCTATGTTATCTTTTATCGGCTTACGATTATTGACGTATTCAAAAAACTTTTTTTGATTATGTTTACTATCCACAGCTATAAGTATCTCTAAATTACGCTTAGCATTCCTAACTGATCTTTTAACCTGACGTCTAAGCTCGATATATCTATTAAAGTTAGCTGCCGTGCCATTGCGCTTATTAAGTCTATACGCTCTGTTACGCTCGTTTATGAACTCGCTTATTTCCCTCGTCCACCAATTGGGCCTACCATGATTTCTAGCGCGCTTGGGCCTACGAGGAATAAACTCCCTTTCAATATTCATAAAACTTTCTTTAAACGCCTCCCAATGCAAATTTGTGTCATTACCCATAAATAAGTTATCCCAGTCCACTACTCTCATCCTATCCGCAAAACTATAAAAATTAGCCCTACGAAAATCAGGGACTTCTATTACGTTACTATCCTAAGTGTTTTCTATCAATAACTTAAACCTAAGAATTTGATGATCACTACATCCTAAGCTCTCGCCTACTTCTAAACTATCGACTATATTTTCGCCGTTCGTCATCACCAAATCTAAAATATTGTCACCGCGCGTTGGTTCGGTAACCATCTGTCGTAAAAAATTATCCTCCATGAACTCAATCAATCTCAAACCTTCCTCATTACCAGTAAAAGTCTCGTAATTAACATTAGGGCAGTTAAAGTCTCCGACAATTATACTATTCCGATTGTCAATAAAGTTACCAATAAGTGTGTAAAAAAAAAAAAATTAGACTAACACGAACGTAGATGTAGCTCGTAGAGTAAACTAACCCACTTTTTGTGATATTTTACCTACTTTTTTTTTTAATCCTCTCCTTACTTGCATGTCTGTAACTCTCTTTACCACTTTACTTGCATGTCTGTAGTTTGCATGGTATGACAGTGAGTTAAGACTGTGTTTACATGGTTTGTAAGCGTTCTTATTTTACTTCTTTTCATCTTTCACCCCTCTCCTATTCTCTTCGACTATTTTTCCGACTTGTCGGCAGTGGCCGGCGGATGATGATGGGGAGTCAGGGCTGGATCCAGACCTCAAATCTGACCGTGGCACACTTCACCTTCTTCGCGGGGGAGGGGGTCTTGCCCAACCCACCCTTCACTAAAAAAAAAATAGTTGTCTTGAAAGTATCATTGGCAGCAATAGTTATAGAAGGCATGTTTTCAGTGTGAAAGGATTTCTACAAAAATAAATGAAGTACAAGAATTTATAATATTTATTTAATTTTATCTAACTGAAAAATTAGTCGCAGATATATTTTATTATTACAAATTTAATCTTTCATGACATCCAATAACTCCATACGACATGGCTGAGATTTCGCAAATTCATCCACTATTGTAGGCACGTCTAATTTCATTGAATAATGAATATACATATATAGGCTTCGACGTTTGTAGTGTCTTGCACCACAAGATTATTTTTTATTAGTGAAAATTGCCACAAGTTGGCACAAGTGAAATATTTTAAGTCTAAATAAATAAATACAAGTTAAACATGTCCAGTGATCAAATTTAATTCTTAAGCATTGTGTATAGTAATTTAGTTAAAAATTAAAGTGCAGTCGTTATAAGGGTTAAATGATAAATGTGTAAACGGCGTCCTTTGTGTTGTCGTTGTACATAAGTTTGTTTTTACTTCACAATTTTACCAACAAGCTAAAATAATCCTTAAAAGCAAACTCACGTCTCGTCACACCATGCCCCCAAAATTTACATTGTTTAGAAAGCACAAAATATATTTTTATGTTTACTTTAAACTTCTTTAAAAACACGGCGCCAGCAAGCAAAGGTTCTTCATGGTATGTTCTTATTTATAATGTTTATTTTTTTTACTATTTCATATCTGTATGCAATACCGCATACTGCAGATATTAACAAGCCTTATACTGTTTGCAATTAGTACTGTAAGATTCATACTATAAGTAGTACTGTAAGATTCATACAATAAATTACCTTAGGCTAAGTTAGGTCTATCTAGGCAAAAGCCAAATTGTAACTCTAGCCTAGCTGAGGCCTACCGTAGCCTTTGTTTTAAATAATTAACCTCAGCTCCACTATATCGAAGAGGCATAGGCCTGCCCATTAATTTTCTTAGTATATTTTACTTTATAAGCCTATTATGTTTCATGTATTTTCTTAGCAGATGGCCTACTAGTCATTTGTGGCCTACATACTTACTTAGTTTTCCTGTTCAACTTAACACAATCCCATAATGAGGTTTAACTGTAATTCACCATCCACAGGTTACTGGGCCTATATAGCATATATATTTTAATTATCAATTTTTACCATTTTTATGTATCATTTTTTGTCTGGAATATTATTTACAGTATTCTTGTCTCTCTCTTTGCAGACAAGGTTGTCATTGTGGCTATTATTTATATATTAATATTATTTATATATTAATATTATTTGTATATTATTTGTCTATTAATATTAATTCTATCAGTTGTTTATTATTATTGGTTGCATATCTGTATTAGTTATATATTAATATTATTTGTATATTATTTGTCTATTAATATTAATTCTATCAGTTGTTTATTATTATTGGTTGCATATCTGTATTAGTTATATATTAATATTAGTTATCTACCAATATTATTTACATACTATTATTTAGACATTATTATTTGTATATTATTATTTACATATTTATATTTATTATTAGTATCAGTATTAGTTGCAGACTGTTATATATTAGCTAAACGGTGCCATTATTTAATTTAGCATTTATATGTCAATCAAAGTTGTTACGGGTAAAAATCCCCTTAGCATCCATAAATAATTGTTGCATATAGTTTATTAATTATTGTCAATAAAATACAAAATTCATGTTGATGATTTCATAATCAGTCCTTCCCTTCTTTTATTAAAATTAATTTTGCGCCGCAGTGCTGGATGCCAATCTAGTATTTGGGCGCTGGTGACCCTGGCATTTAGTTAATTATCTACGTAAACTTGTAAAGGTCTGTAATAATAAATAGGACCCTTACACGTTCTCTGCGTGTAATTATAATGGTAAAAATTAACAAGTAAATGAAAGTGTTATGTAAATGATCATAATTCGAAATATGAAGTAAACTTGGTAAACGTGTTAAAAAAAAACTTACAATTTCGCTTGGCCGTGCATGTAGATTGGTTTCACCAAGGTTGTGATAGCGTGGGGTAGACACCCCCAATCTAGGTATTTTCGCCGCCGGACTTTTCGCCGCCGGACTTTTCGCCGCAGGACATTTCGCCGTAGGAATTTTCGCCGCAAGGAATTTTCGCCGCAAGGAATTTTCGCCGCAAAATATATAATTTGTATAGATATATAAATATAAGCCTACCAAATTTTCTGAACTCTCTAATACGTCGGGTTTGGATGACTTGGAAATTTTAATTTATTCATTCTCTTAAATAAGTGATTTCATGTACTTCAAAGGTTTTGAACCCTTAGGATTTTTAAAAACCATTTTTAATGGTTTAAAGTGATACTGCACATGCAATAACAGATACTGTCAAAGTTTTATAAAATTATATGCCCTTGTCTTTGAGCTAACTGGTCTACCCCTAAGCTCCGCCCACAATAGTTTATTTCGGTGCAGTGCTTACATTTATATTCCATTACTTAAGCCCTCTAGGATGCCATATACAGTTAAAAGCAGCCGAGGAGGAGAAAAATTAGTTGACGATGTTAATTACGTGTACCGAATCGACAGAAAATGTGATAAAAAATCGTATTGGAAGTGTGAAATAAAAAACTGCAAGGCAAGAGTGCATACAATTTTAGAAAGTGACGCTAAAATAGTAATTTGCAAAACATTTGGTGAGCATAGTCATTCTGCAAACCCATCAAAGCCTAAAGTGTACACCACAATAGCAAGTATGAAAACGACTGCTACTAACTCCCAATTATCTGCAAGATCACTAATTGCCGATGCTTCTGCAAGCCTAGATGATGCAGGTTGTCATCTAATGCCATCAATTGCAACTTCATCAAGAAATATTAGAGAAAGGAGGCAAAAGAATATGGATATGTTGCAAAAGTACATAATAGAACGTAAACTACGCTAGGATCTTTAGGAGACATTTTTTAAATGAATCCACCAAATAAAACGTTAAAACTAACGAAAATATTACGACTTAACCTAACCAATCGTCAACTTATTTTTTATTTTTTAAAAATTCTTTTGCGGCGGCGAAAATTCCTTGCGGCGAAAAGTCCTGCGGCGAAAAGTCTTGCGGCGAAAGTTCCGAACGCGAGACACCCCAGTTAGGTTACTTAGGTTCTAGCAAACACTCAAAGGCACTTACCGGTGCGTTGAATTAGATATTCCTTTGGGAGCCTACCATTTGATTCCTGTGTCCCACAAACAGCCTACCTAACTCTCTCTTACATTACCAATTTAGAAACTATAGACATTACCCCTAACTATACTTAAGTACGGACAACTTCCTACCCCACTTGTCACCTTAGAAACACCACCTAATTACACTCAGCACCAACGATTAGGTCAGATAGGAAAAAACATCTCTAGGCTATCCCAAAACAATACGAACAGCCGCGTTGGTTCGTTTATGCCTCCCTAGCCCTGTTCAAAAATCAACTTTTTCTTATTTTCATAGGTTTCTGTACTTTTTCCCATGCTTTTTGACCTGAAAAGGCCGAAAATCACAACCATTTTGACCTAGGTTGTTGGGAAGCATTGCCGCATGGAGCTTTAAGTTTTCTGCCTTGAAATCGGCCAAAAGCACCAGTTCCGGGGTCCCTTGAATCATGTTTTGCACTATAACTTTTTATCTAAACAAGATAGAGCACAAAATAGGCACCAAATTAAAGTGTTTTTAATCCTCTTTCTAACTTATACAATTATGATAGTCTTGGAACAAGAAATGGCACATTGGTACATACAAAGATTTCAGAAATATCACAAAATTCGTTTTCTCACACTCAAGGCAGACAAGGCGCCTTATTCATGACACAAATTTGAGATTAACATTTTGTCACAAGTCTAATCGATGAAGAAGTGAAAGCATTACATGATGATTAATTTCATAATGACATTTACACAGTCAGTTGTTGAGAGTTTGTTTCTTGAAGCTGTCAAAGCGGCGTCTGTTGAACTCCACAGCTTGAAGGAGATAGTCCCTTTGCTTGGCATCTGTTGTTATGACATTTGCAAAGTCGCTCATCATCTTGACACCACGTTCAGCAATGTCATTCACCGCTTTCAGATTCTTAACATAGTCCAACGCTTTTCTGTAGTCCTCATTCTGTGGCCAAGACGTGACAGGTTCCAGAAGCCACTCGGATCCAATGTTCAGTGTATCCAGCAGGAAATGTGATTCTGGGCCAATGAGATCAACCAGGGTGGTCTTAGCTGTGACTCTCTGGAATAGAGGCTTTCCTGTTCTGAAGCTGTCTGGCTTCTCAGTGGCATGTAACTAGGCAGCAATGTCGTGCTTCAATGTGTCACTCAATCTACTGCTGAACAGGGCAAATGGCACGACTTCCTGCGTCAGGTACCATTTGTGGTTTTCCATCTTATTAAGTACTGCATCAGCAAGCTCTGGGTCAGTTTTCTTGTACTTCAACATGTCCTGGATTAGACTTAGATCATTCACGGGAGCATCTGCAGCAGACATTGACATCATCCATACAGGAGTGTAGAACAGCGCAAGGAAGGTGTTGAGTCTTTCCAGCTTTGATACAGTGTCTTCGTCGTACTCAAGTTGATCTGCAAACATCAGCATTTTGATGGAGTACGGGTTTCTGGCCATCCATCTGGCCTGATGAATGGCGCCTGGTCGACTCCAGTGAATACCTCGAGGAGGCGTTCCTCCAAGAACAATGACTGTCAGTTCAGCCATTTCCCTGTAGTCGGCTCTTGGAAGCCTTTCTGCTGTTAGAATGTCTTGGAGTATTTCTTCACTGTTCTTCTTCTTTTCCTTCAGCCATTTGCTGTTGATAGCCAGCATCTTTGAGTTTTCCTTGGACAAGTCCGTCCAAACATCCTTCAGATGCTCAAACCAGGGATTATCTGGCCCCTTCACCTTCCCAAACAGCTTCTCCCAAACTGCTCCTACTAGGATTTCCAGGATGTGATGTCGACAGGCCAGATAAAACACCTTTTTGTTCAGCATTTTCTCTAGCAGTTTGGCAGCTCCTCTGTGAACTCCACTGTTACTGGATGTAGTGTCAAAAACAAGGGCAGTAACATTATCCGTAAGTTCCCATGTCTCCAGTAAATCCATTGAAGCCTCAGCCTGAGCTGTGCCAGAAGAATTGTCGATGACAGGTACTCCCAATAACTTTCCTTCACTGTATGAAGGTGGACCAGACACTAGCACAGCTAAAGTCTCTGAGGTACTTCCAGGTTCACTGCCCAAGACATCTTTGAGCAACTTTCCATCCCAGTGTAAGGCAGCGTACTGTGGGGGTTTTTCACAAAACTTGGACATGTGACTCTGGCTGATATTATACCTGGACAGCATTCTGTTGCGACGTGTTGTTGAGGTTGAGATGACGAAGTTATCCAGATCAGCCCCTCCAGCTTTCAAGGTG
Source organism: Bathynomus jamesi (assembly GCA_023014485.1). NCBI lineage: Eukaryota > Metazoa > Arthropoda > Malacostraca > Isopoda > Cirolanidae > Bathynomus > Bathynomus jamesi. The sequence goes on along the minus strand of JAJOZX010000040.1, from coordinate 2,391,341 downwards.
GCATAAACCATGGCAGTAACTTGATTGTCTGATAAACCAAGACGATCAGCTGTATTGCAGATGACATCACATTCCATGACCTTCCTTGGAAACGTCAAAGTCACACTAGTCACAGTGTCTTGATGGTGAGAACATCCAGGACGAGGCTGATGGTAATCCATGTCCTCTGTGTTAGCGTCGTTGTCAGTTGAGTCACCCCAGGTAATGTCATCCACATGAACAACTGCCTCTTGTTCTGCTGCAGCTGTAAAATAGTACATGTTAAGACAGTAATTGTTAAGTACATGCTAAATATCGCAATGGAGTAAAACTTAAAACTTTTTGTGACGTTCAAAGTAATTAGTTTTACCTTGTTCTTGTCTATGCTGCAGTCTTTCATTCCTCGCTGCTTGCTGCAGGGATCTTGTCTCAAAAATCTTGTCATGACCAGACATATGACCTTTCCTCTCAGTCTTTTGGTCTTCGTAGAACCTGATATCCTCATCTTTCTTCTCTCTGGATAACAGTCTGTTGTTCTGTATTTCCTGGATTGCATCTGGAGCTCCTATATCGAACAGGCTGTCTAATTCCAGCACAAATGCTCCTCTTTTTCCTCCAGGGTTACTTGCTCTTCCTTTGCTTTTCACCAGAGCACGATGTTTCTCATGTAGTTTCATGAAGAGCTTCATTGCGTTGTACTTGGTCATTGTCTTGATCCTAGCCATCTGCCAGAATGGGATGATAGATTCAACTGTTTCATATGCAACGTCTTGAACCATGGGCCTCCCTGCATTTTCCGGTAAATTCTGAAGATTAAGGAAATACTGGAACGCCTGTCTGTTGGTGGGAAGCTGGGAACCACTGATAAAAGCTGAAGGGTATCCAACCAGGAAAGTTTCAGTGAGAGATCTGGTAGATGGCCCAGTTGACACCTGCCTGTGGACAGTACGTGGAGGTTCTGAGATATCAACTGTGCGCCCACGGAGCTCCCTCAGCTCCTTGCTTAATGCCATTGTGAAGTTGTAACTTGTAGATGGTTTTCTAGATTCTGATTGAGTTTCTGTTGTTTCCTGAAAAATGATAGATAATTATTATTATTATTAATTATTATTATTATTATTATTATTATTATTATTTATTAATTTTATGCTCTTTCATTTGATACCTAATTTGTTGCTCTATCTTGTTTAGATCAAAAGTTAAAGTGCAAAACATAATTCAAGGGACCCCGGAATTGGCGCTTTGGCCGATTTCAAGGCAGAAAATTTAAAGCTCCATGCGGCAATGCTTCCCAACATCCTAGGTCAAAATAGTTGTGATTTTCAGCTTTTTCAGGTCAAAAAGCATGGGAAAATGTACAGAAACCTATGAAAATAAGAAAAAGTTGATTTTTGAACAGGCCTAATGCCTCCCTGTTGCCATTCAGTTTAGATTTAGTGATATTTCCCCTTTAGTGACTTTTAGACTATATACACACATATATATATATTATATATATATATATATATATATATATTATATATATACACACGTCACCTCACTCCTCCCCTACAAGTTTAGTCTGTCAGGGGGATGAGGGACCCTAGACGACCTGCGGAGCGGAGTTGATGTAGTAGGATTAGGTGCAACCTGCATAGGCGGGCGAGTTGAACCATTTTCCGGAGGATCAGTTCTCTCTTCCGGAAGACTCTGCTCCTTCTGCAATTCACGTTCCCATATCTGGTCCTGATGGCGTTTAATAAAACGACCATCTTCTAGTTGGCACTTGAAGGAAACAGGGCCCGTTCTCTCCTGCACAGTTGCAGGAACCCATTTTGGTCCAGCCCCATAGTTGCGAATCATAACTGGATCATTAGGTTGCGCTTCTATAACTCTCCATCTTTTAGTGTCGTGGTACAACTTCTGTTTTTCGTGATGGCGTAAAACTCGTTGTTGTAACGTTTCGTTTGGACGTAACAAATCGAAAACTGAACGAATTCCCAGGCCAATCATAAGTTTAGAGGGAGACACCCCGTCGTGGTGTGAGGTGTTATTCGATATTTAAACAAAAATTTATTCAACACCACTTGCATTTCCTCCCCACGAGAATGACGCAAGACCGACTTGAAAATACGGACCATGTTTTCCACGAGACCGTTAGTAGACGGGTGGAAAACACTAGACCGGACATGTCTAATGCCATTTAGGTGGACAAAAGAACGAAATTCCTCACTCGTAAAACAAGTACCATTGTCGGAAACCAGGACTACGGGTAAACCCCATCGAGCGAAAACCGAACGGAGTAAGCGAATAGTAACACCCGAAGTCGTGGAAGTGGTTGGAACAATTTCCACCCACTTAGAGTAGGCGTCCACAATGACTAGGAAATAAGTATTATTTATAGGACCTGCATAGTCAACATGGATCCTATGCCACGGTATTGTAGGCCATTCCCAAGGATGAAGTGGACTTTTCCTTGGGAGATCTCTGTTCTCTAGGCAGCTTTGACAGGAACGAACCAATGATTCGAGTTCTCCATCTAAACCAGGCCACCAGAAATAAGCTCTCGCCAGCTCTTTCATTTTTGTTGCACCCATGTGTTCAGCGTGAAGTTCCTTCACTAAATTCGACCTGCCTTCATTTGGAATGATCACTCTGTGGCCTCATAAGAGACAGCCATTTTGAATGGAGAGGCCAGACTGACGTTGATAAAAAGGCTGTAATTCACTCTCAACCTTAGTAGGCCAACCAACTGAGCAGAAATGGATGACCCTAGACAGAATAGGGTCTGATTTTGTCCATTGCTCTATTTGTACCGCAGATACAGGAGTGGATTCCAAAAACTCCACCAACTGAACCCATTCTGTAGGTATAGGTACACAATCATTTGGATTTTCTAAGGGCAACCTACTTAGCGCATCAGCCGTACCTAGAAGTTTACCTGACCGATGTACTAGGTCAAATTTATAGGCTTGTAGAATCAGTGCCCATCGTTGAATCCTACCTGAGGCCATAACTGGAATATTTTTATTAGGTGAAAATAAACCTAAAAGAGGCTTATGGTCAGTAATTAGTTTAAATTCATGACCCCATAGATAGAAATGAAATTTTTTTACTGCAAATACTAAGGCTAATGCTTAACGTTCCACTTGTGCATATCGTCTTTCAGTCTCAGTTAGTGTTCTAGAAGCAAAACAGATAGGCCTATCTACACCATCAATGTGGTGAGATAACACTGCCCCAATTCCATAAGAACTGCTGTCTGCTGAAACTATGAGAGGAAGTTTAGGATCATAATGCACTAGGAGAGTGGACTTTAGTAGTACGTCCTTGGAAGCCTCAAATGCTTCCTTTTGAGTTTTCTCCCATCTCCACTGTTCCCCAGATCGTAATAGCTTATTTAGGGGTTCAAGGAAAGTCGATGCATTAGGCAAAAATTTCCTATAAAAGTTTAGGAGACCTAAATAAGCTTGTAACTGTGTGATGTTTTGTGGAGGTGGTGCATTTTTTATTGCTTCTAGTTTATCCACCGTTGGATGAATGCCTGAGGCATCTATGCGGAACCCTAAATATGAAACCTCGTTAGTGATCCATGAACACTTTTCTCTCTTTAGCTTAAGTCCGGCATCCCGGAGTCTTTTTAGAACCATGGTTAATCTAGTTAGGTGTTCTTTTTTAGACGAACCTGAAATGAGGACATCATCTAGAAAGCAAAGTACCCCCGGAATGTGACCTAGAACCTGGTCCATTGTCCTCTGAAAAATACCCGGGGCCGATGCTATTCCATAGCATAGCCTATTGAACTTATATAGGCCTCGGTGCGTATTTATGATAGTTAGTTCTTTAGAGTTTTCATCTAAACTTAGTTGAGCATAGGTTTGGGGCATATCGCGTTTTGTGAAATATTTACTCCCAGCAAGAGAGCTAAATAATTCATCAGGCTTGGGTATAGGATACCAATCTAGAAGGACGGCTCTATTTGCTGTTAAACGGTAATCCCCACATAACCTCATGGACTTCTCCGGTTTTAGTACAGGAACTATTGGGGCAGCCCACTTAGCGTGTATGACTGGTTCGATAATCTTATCTTTGAGCAGCCTGTCAATTTCTAAATCTACCTTCTCCCGCAGTGCATGCGCAATTGAACGAGCCTTACAAAATTTCGGAGTTACCTTAGGAACTACTTCTATACAGACCTAATGGCCTTTTAGGTTGCCTACCTCAGGCCCCAAAACAGAAGAAAACTCCCTTAACAATGAGTCTATGTCAGACGGATATGAGGGTGTATGCACATCTGCCTGACCCTTTGGCAAGATTTTGTTAATAGGCATTTTCAAAGCATCAATCCAATCACGGCCTAGTAGAGTAGGCCCTTGCTCATCCACCACTAAAAGGGTTAAGGGATGAGACAAAGTTTTCTGGTTGAGTGTAACTGTGACGGATGCTTCTCCACAAATAGGTATTTGTATGTCCCCATATTTCTTTAATATAGTTTTAGATGCATGTAGTTTAGGTGTATTTTTGAAAGTTTTGTCAAAAACTGTTTTGGACATGACAGTTCGGGCAGCACCTGTATCTAGTTCTAGAGGAACTGTAATTCCATTTAGGCCTATCTCTACAATATATGGGCCTGTATTATTCCCACTTTGCTGCTCAGAAAATAGGTACTCCACTCCAATGTTCGAAGTATTTCCCCCTTGAGGATTCACACTAGAAATGTTAAAATTAGAATTTTCACCCTTCGTTTTCTTTGAAAAACACACTTTAGCTATGTGGCCTATTTTACTACAGTTTCGGCAAACTGCTTCTTTAAAAGGGCAGTCCTTCTTCCAATGGTGTTTTCCACACCCCGTACATGGCTTGGAAGGCTTAGTAGAATTAGTAGGCTTATTCGTATTTGCCTCATACCTCTTATTTGCCTGTGTAGTAGGCTCATTAGGTCTGCCAGGCCTAGAAGATTTAAAGCTATTTACGTGTTGGGGCTTTACGTGATTGCCAAAAGCTCTAACATCTTTAGCAGCTGCTTCTCTAGCCTTAGCTATTTCTACAGCCTGACTAAAAGTTAGGTCCTGTATGGCTAATAGGGCTCTCTGGGTAGACTCCTCTTTGAGACCCATTACAAACCTATCTCTTAGCATTTCATCTAATTTGTCCCCAAATTTACACGTACAACTATGGCTTTTTATTCCTGCAACAAACTCTGCAATGCTTTCATTTCCCGTCTGATGCCTCGAATAAAATTTGAAACGTTCATAGATGAGAACTACTCGGGGTTTGTAGTGATCGGTTAGGGGCTGTACCAATTCATTATAGGTGCAAGTTTCCGGTGCTTTAGGAGAAACTAGGTCCATAACTAAACCAAACGTTTTAGGGCCTATTACAGTTAAAAAGGTAGGTACTTTCTTAGCATCAGGAATGGAATTTGCCTCGAAAAACAACCTCAACCTAGTGGCATAAGCTTCGAAGTCCTCCCCAGAGTCTTCGTAGGGGCTTATATGGCCAATAACCGACATGCTAGAGCAAAACCGAATTAGGCCAAATAACGTGAAGTAGGTTAGATTAGGTTTAAATTTGATCTAGTTACTCCCCAGTTATGGCTGAATAGTGAATTGCATTAGAGTTAGGGCTGGGTAGGAATTAGTTTTAGAGTTAGGGCTGAGTAGGAATTAGTTTTAGAGTTAGGGCTGAGTAGGAATTAGTTTTAGAGTTAGGCCGGCGGGACCTACGCTATAGTATGGTAGCTTACCCACACAAACAACCCAAATCGGACGACCCACTAGGCTACATCCAATTTTCCAAACAACCACTTGAACCCAATAAGCCAAATTAAATCCAATGAGCCAAATTTAATCCAATGAACAAAATTTAATCAAATGAGCCAAATTAAATCCAATGAGCGTAATCGAATCCCATGAGTTTAATTGAATCACATGAGCTTAATTGAATCCCATCCTCGTCGCCAAATGTGATAGCGTGGGGTAGACACCCCAGTTAGGTTACTTAGGTTCTAGCAAACACTCAAAGGCACTTACCGGTGCATTGAATTAGATATTCCTTTGGGAGCCTACCATTTGATTCCTGTGTCCCACAAACAGCCTACCTAACTCTCTCTTACATTACCAATTTAGAAACTATAGACATTACCCCTAACTATACTTAAGTACGGACAACTTCCTACCCCACTTGTCACCTTAGAAACACCACCTAATTACACTCAGCACCAACGATTAGGTCAGATAGGAAAAAACATATCTAGGCTATCCCAAAACAATACGAACAGCCGCGTTGGTTCGTTTATGCCTCCCTGTTGCCATTCAGCTTAGATTTAGTGATATTTCCCCTTTAGTGACTTTTAGACTATATACATATATATACACACACGTCACTTCAAAGGTCATCAATCTTTCTGTTTAGGCTAGCACTGCCAGTACTCAATATGTTGGATGATGTTGGTAATGACGATTCAGTCACATCTATGCCAGCTGGTTCAGCCACCTTCACGCTGCAGCTGGGATCACCAGTGGTGCCTGCTGCTTGACTGGTCACTACAGCAACTATTAAAGGACAAAACATTTAACTGCTGAATTATTCTTTATATTATTACTAGGGCAGTCAAAAGTTGACCGAAAAAATTAAGAAAGTTGACCTTACGAATTGAAAAAATTGACTTATAAAGTTGCCTTTACTTTCAATAATAAAAACGATACTTTAATTACTTATTCTTGCTCTTCTATATCAGTTGACCGATTGTGGTAAATTCTGAAGTATTTGCCGACATTTTCTGGCAAAAAATTGCGATCCTTACTTAATAATTTATTAAGCATGGAGAAAGATCTCTCTACAGCGGCAGTTGTTGGTTGACATTGCAAAAGCTGACCATAAACTGTTGGTGAGATTTCAGGTCTACTGAGGTTAATTATTTCACAAATACCATTTGTCTTGAGTCTTGTTTCAATGTATTGTTTGACTGTTTGAACAGACATAACTGAATAAGACAAATACGAGCAGCGAAGTTGCCAGTTAACCAAGAAGATGCCAATTTTTAGTTATTTTAATTATTTATTCCAAAAAATTGACTTTATTTACCTCATTGCTATTTTTTGACCTAACAGGTAAAAGTTGACTTTTGGTTGACCTATTAACTTTGGTAATATACCCCCTACAGGTGTTTTTATTGCATTTTCAGTCGTTTCAGCGAAAAGTGCCCCATAGGAAACCAATTTGACTTTATTGACTTTTGACCGCCCTAATTATTAGTAAAAATTAGTAAAAAATTAGTAAAAAGTAGAAGTTAGTAGAAAATTTGTAAAAAGACACTAAACTAATATACTAACCTTTCGAGGAAATTTGAGTATCTGGATATGCAGGAGCAGCTTGTGATGGTGGATCATGACGTTGATCAGTTAAAATCTTGAAACCAAATTTCAGTAACATTATGTTCCGCCAGCTGCAGTAAACACATTCAGCAGAGCTCTGTTTGATGCGTCCGTCAGGAGATCACGTGAATAAATGACACCAAACGAAGCAAGGTTACACTTACCCCCTCATGCTTCCCCCGCCCCCATTCTTCCTCCCATATGATCCCCCATGGTCCCACCCTACCTCATGTCACGTCACCACATAAATATACACATATTTATACATAAGTAGGTATAATTGGCTAGTTTGTTTAAATGTGTATATATAAATATACTATATCTCAAATGAAATGAAATTAAAGAAATTCTCGTATGGCAACACTTTATGTCCCGGCTTACCTCAGCTCTGGTCATTTGAGTGTCGACTCTCTCTCTCTCTCTCTTACACATTAATACAAATTCAGAAATCTGACCGGTGCACACAAAGGCACAGAAAAATCTGACAGATGCCTGTGCATCGATGTGCACCGGTCTGGATCCGCCCCTGAGTCTTTCTTTCTCTTTTTATGAATGAATGTTAACCCACGAATGATAGGTTTTGCTACTTACTTAACCCTTTATTCTCCTCTTTTAACCCCCTCCTCTTTCCTTTCTCTCTGGCTAACCTAGAGTGGATCTTAGGGTCTTTGTTAGCCTTAGCTTCTGTAGATCTGTAGATCTTGCCTTTCCTATTTTCCAGCGTTGTTTGGATGGTAATTGGGTTTAGTACCAGTTTTTCGATCATTTTCCATATGTAGATTATGGTGTACCTCTCTCTTCTTCTTTACAGGGAGTACAGATTTAGCCTACATAGTCTATCCCAGTAGTTGAGTTATTTACAGCCATCACTCTTGGCTGTGGAATGTCTCTGCATTTCTTCTAGTTTATTTATTTCTTCCTTTTTATATGGGGACGTCAAAACTGAGCAGTAGGATGGATCACTTTTCACTTTTTTTAAAAAAATTATAGCTGGTCAAAGTTTTTCCCATGATTTGGTTCAGTGGAAGTACACTGACACCATTTTTACCAAAATCGATCAATATTTAGGAATCGCGCATCGACCTTGAAAATTTCAATTTTGGAAATTTGGCCAAATTGACAATTTTTTACTGAATAAAGATAAATCATCAAATGACCATATTTTCTGAATCCTCTCAGTGAAAGAAATCCTCTCAGATACTTACCAAGTTGATCGAACAAGTGGTTTAGAAGTTACACTCACCTAGAAATAACATTAAAATTTAAAATACCGTATTTGTCCCCCGTTATGGACGTAATCATAGCATCAGTAGCTGGCGCATCCTAAAATCCCAATTACACACACACGCTATGTCTATGACCAATATTTTTACTAATCACAGTTTGCTTTTTACAGATCAACTGTGTCAATTGATTCTTGTTTGATAAGTCTAGACTTTAGTACAATGGATAAACTGTTAACAACCAGGAGTGGGAAGACTCTGAAAGTTACTTATTCTGGAAAAGAGAAAGCAGCAACAACAGCACCACCTTCTCTAAGGTCAGCCACGGACGTCTTCTTAATTGGTCAGCCATCTTCCTCGATCGGTGGTGCCAAATTGCCAACCACCCATCAAGTTCTCCAGTACTTCTTCTATGCCAAGCAGGAAACTACTGACATGAAGACCGCCGTAAAAGACACGGTGGCCAATGTTCTGGCATTTTGGAACATGGCACGTATAAAGACGATCACGAGGCGTAACTGCGAAAGAAAACTGGAGTTACTGTGGGAAGAGTGGCGCTCGCTGCAGAAGAGCAAGATGAGAGACAGTGACGCGGGAAAAGGCAGGGAGAAGTTTTCAGAAAATCTGAACAAGCTCTGGGACATCGGAGTTCCCGATGTTATTGAAGAGATACAGAAAAGCCGACTGCTCTCAGACAACAACAAACAAGAAGATATTAAATTTTATGAGGATCAACGGGGCCTGCGCCAGGCAACAATGAGTGGGAATGATAAAGTGTTCGTTGTCAAGAGAAAACGGCAACTCTCAAGACAACAATCTCGTGATGAGCCAGGCACCTCAAAAACGAAATTAGGAACCGAAGCTGAGAGCGACGATGAATCTATAGAAAGCAGATCATCGAGCAACTCCGAATCACAGCTAGAACCACCATACCGACAGCCGAGAGAATCAACTGTATCAATCAGCCTTCCTCACCGCATCCTCAATGCACCGGCTGTTATTGAAGTGGCTGATCGCTTCCGGATGTCCAATAATCAGGTGTGTATATATCAGTAATGATCTTTCCTTGACAAAGATATAATAGACGTAACGACGGAAAATTTAGTGATTATTTTGTCACATAAAAACCATACGCATCCTTGTCAATTTCCTTTCAATTTCGCACATAGGTGGCAAGTTTCGTGGCGGCAGTCCTACGTTCGGCAGATCCGCCCGCAGACCTGGACAAATTCAGTATCTCGAAGGACACGTCTCGCCGTGGAAAAGTGGCACATCGTTGTGAAGTGTCGACAGCTGTGCAGAAATCCTTCGTATCTCCGAGGCATGCTGTCGTCCACTGGGATGGTAAAGTAATCAAGGTCAGTTTTGCCCTCACCGTGGACGACAGTGAATTAACATGTTCCAGTGACGACAGTGGATTGATATATTCCAGTGGACGATAATGGATTGGTATGTATTACATACGTTTCAGGACTCTCTTGGATCATTGGAGCACCGCCAGGCGATTCTCATCTCCGGAGCTCCCCAATGCACAGAAGGAAAGTTGCTGGCCGTTCCGACTGTTGCTGACGTCACCGGTCTGTCCCAGGCCCAGGCGACCTTTCGTGCTCTCAAAGACTGGGGATGCGAGAACAACGTGATTGGACTGTGCTTCGACACAACTTCCTCCAATACGGGGAGGGTGCAGGGTGCGGTGGTCCGGCTGGAGAACATGCTTGGTAAACCGCTCTTCCAGCTGTGCTGTCGCCATCACGTTATGGAGCTCATCGTGGGGGCAGTGGTCATCACCGCGTTTGAAAGAACCACAGCACCAACTGAACCTTTGTTCCAGTATCTGAGAAGGTGAATTTCAAGTCTAAGGCGCATTTGTTTTCTCCAATGATTTTTTGCCTTCAGAGCAATTGAGATATCAGCGTCCTTCTACTAATGATGTTAATAGCAGTCGAAAAGGGAAACTTCAGTCGTTTTCATGCAATATTTTCATAACTCCCCTTTCAGGTGGGACAAGCTCGACCTCTCGACTTATCGCGAGCTGGAGATCGAGCATTTGGCGGAGGTGACGTGGCTGATGGAGCTCCGAGATGAGGCAGTCAAGTTCCTCGGCACCGCTTCTGGTCTTGTCAGAGAATACCGAGAAGTGGCGGAGATTACACTCCTGGTACTCGGGGCCCAGGAGCCTACCATCATGCGAGGTGGATGGCCAAGGTTAGTACTTTGAATTAGAAGTTAAATATTGTATTGCCTTCTGCAAACAGCCATTTGAAGTCCCCACCAGAAAAAAATAAGATAAATAATTTACCATTAAACAAACTTATATGGAGTGGTATCGGTATTTATACATCACAGTTTACCTTACCTTAAATTTACCTTAAAGCGCTTCTGCCTCAAGGGTGCGCTGCTCCCTCGAAGTCCACTCAGCTCCTCCTGAGGCGGGGCCACGACGGGGTCGCCACCCCTCTTTTCTCCCGCTCCTGCCATACGATTTGGTCCCCTATTGAATTTGTGGGGGCTGGTCTGGCAGAGGAATACCCTGACACTGTGGGTTGGTCGGGTATGTTGGCTAAAAACATGTCCAAGTGTTTTTTAAAAGTATCTACTGGGACTGCACTTATATCTCTAAGGTACTGAGGCAAGGAGTTAAACAGGCGAGAACCCTGCCTAGAGATACTATTATATTGAAGGGTTTGAATCCTTCTCAGACTGTTTGGTGGGAGGTGATATTTTTTACACATTCTTCCAGTTCTTGTTAAGGTGGGCACAATTGGTTCAGTATTGGGGGCAACTAAAAGCCCTTCTAGAATTTTCCAGGTGTAGATTAGGATGTATCTCTCAAACCTTCTCTCTATGGAATAAAGGTTGAGGCCTCTGAGCCTATCCCAGTAGTTTAATTTGTTTTTACTCACCTGTTGCCCATCAGGTTGTTTAATATACGAGGTAAAGGTTCTTTGTAGGCCCTCAATTTTTTGCAATTCATTTTGTTTGTGGGGAAACCATAATTGAGAGCAGTAGTCAATGCGTGGAAGGACAAGTGATTTCCACAGGGTAAGCATGGTCATACTGTCCCTAGTTCTGAATGTCCTCAGTATATATCCTATTAGTTGTTTGCATGATGAGGTTACTTTGTCAATGTGCCTGTTGAATGTTGCATCTTCAGATAATATAATCCCTAGATCCCTGACATGATCAGTTTGTACAATATTTTTCCTGTGGGTCCAGTGTAGTTGAATTGTTCTTTCAGGTATTTATTTGGTCCATACTTAATTAGTTCAAATTTGTCTTCATTGAAGGCCATATTGTTTGCATCTGCCCATGCATATATAGTTTGTAGATCTTTTTGTAGCTCTACACAGTCTTCTTTTTCTGTAATTGGTCTTAGTATTCTGGTATCATCTGCGAATGACAGGAGAGAGCTTCCTAGGTTACAGTTTATATTGTTTAGCATTATAATGAATAGAATTGGTCCTAGTACTGTGCCTTGCGGCACTCCACTAATCACTTCTTTTTCTATAGATCTTGCTCCATTTACAATTGTTATTTGTTTTCTGTCAGAGAGAAAGGCATGGATCCATTTTCCTATTTTTCCACAAATACCAAGTTCTTTTAGTTTATGGAATAATATACCATGGTCAACCTTGTCAAAAGCTTTTGCAAAGTCTAGATAGATGACATCAACATTGTGGTTTTCTCCCAAATATTGTAGGATTGTATTGCAATGGTCTATAAGTTCAGTAAGGCAGGATCTCTTGTGTCTGAAGCCATGTTGAAAGTCTTCTAAGAGATGTTCATTTTCTATAAAACTGACAATGTGCCTTTTCAGGACTTTCTCAAATATTTTAATAATATGGGAAGTCAAAGATATGGGTCTATAGTTCTTGGCTTCCTTTCTTTTGCCTCCTTTGTAGATTGGGGTAATATTTGCTTGTTTCATGATTGGTGGTATTCTACTGGTGTCTAGTGAGGATCTCCACAGGATTTTCAAAGGCAGAGATAAAGTATGTTTGCATTCCTTAAGAATCTTGGCTCCAATTCCATCTGGACCAGGGGCTGAACTCCCCGGTAGCTCTGTTATTGCCTGTTGTATATCTCTAGTGGTTATTTGTATATCTTCCAATAATGGTCTGTCTTGGTCATTTTCTTCTCTATCAAAAAATGCTGTAGTTTTTATTTTCTTTGCTACTACAGGGGTACTCCAGCTTAAAGCATATTGAGATTGTAGAATGTTTGCCATTTCCTGTGTATTAGATGTGAGAGTTAGTCCATCTTTAGCAAGCAATGGGCCAATGCTCGTTTTGATAACTGCTTTGCGTTTAGCATAGCTAAAGAAGAATTTGCTATTTTCCTTTATAGTGCCAATAGCTTTGTGTTCATTATCAATATTCTCTCTTATGGTTGACTCCTTTATTTTAAGTTCTAACATCAGTATCTGATTCCGGATGTTACTATGTCTTGTATCACTTAATTGCTTTGTCAGTTGTTTAGATAGCTTTGTTCTCTTTCTCATAAGTGTCCTTCTGTATCTGTGCTCTTTTGTCCGGTGCTTCTGTGCACTATCGTTTTTCTTTGGTGTGTGTTTGTATAATGCTGATGACAGCAGGTATTGTATTCTACTCCAGCATTCTTCTGGCTTTAGGTTTTCTAATTCATCTTCCCAGTTTATTTCTCCCAGACAGTTATTTATTGATGTCCAGTCTGACTTGTGCAGGTTTAGGTCAGAGTATGGCAAGTTCGTTTGGCATGGGTCTTGCTTACATTTGTGGAGGGACAAGTTTGTGAATATGTGCATGACATTGTGGTCGGAGTGTATAGTTGGTGTTATAACAATGTGGTCAATTGTAGTTGCATTATTTGTCAGCACTAAATCTAGGATATTATTTTTTCTAGTTGGGCAGTGGACATGTTGTACTAGGAGCAGTTTTCCATAAACTCATTCAGGTGTTTTGATTTGGACCTTTTTGTCCCTGATTTCATACCACCATATTGGTTCCAGGTGCAATTTGGGAGATTAAAGTCTCCTGTAATGATTAAGTCTCTTGTTGAGTCTACAATAGCTGGGCATTGCCTGATTTTTTCCAGGACTTCAGTGAGCTCTAGATGGGAGCTATCTGGGGGGCTATAGATATTCACTAGTATTATGTCTTCTTTATTTATGCTGAGCATGATGATTAGGAGTTCACAGGCTCCATTTGAGTATGCCATGAGCAGTTCACTTTGAATGTTTTCAGGGATGTACATCAGGACACCACCATTTAGACGGTCTTCTCTGTCACATCTATGGGTGGTGTACCCTTTGATTGCAATTTCACTACTCATGATCATGGGGTTCAGGTGTGTTTCTGTGAGGGCTATAACTGTGCTAGTAGTGTTTTCCACTAGGCTCTTTAGGTAAGGTACTTTGGTATGGTTTGAGTTTGGGTAAAGGCCCTGGATGTTTAAGTAGATTATTGATACATTTGTGGAGCCATTTGTTTCATCTCCCACATATAGGGCATTTGTAGGGTTCCTGCTGGGGTTCTCGTTTGCTTTTGTATGAGGAGCCCAAGTGAGCTTTGAATGTCTTGTATTTGTTTTATGAGGTGGTAAAACCCCAATGGGGTTTCATGGTTGCTTGCTGTACTATTTTCACCAGTGGGCTTACCTGGACCCGCTACATCAGCATAAGATCTGGGTGCAGGAATGGTATTTGGTCTAGGGTTTTCTTGCATCCCTTGGGCCAAATAGTGCTGATGGATAGTAGGCTCACTATCCTGGTATTCTCTCCGTTGAGTTTGATGTGGTTGGAATCGGATTGTTCCCTTCAGGTGGGCCAGATTGCAGTTCTCTTTAAAACAACTTCTTTCCCACCATGAGCTCTGGCAAATTTGGGGATGAAAGTAGGGACATCTTGCATTGGATCTACATCCAGAAATGCCATTCCCATCGTGTATAAATTTTTTGCAGAGTGGTGGGTGAGCAAATGGGCATTCTCTTCCCTTAAGTCCATATTTACACAAGCCCCTCCTGTAATACTTGCATACTGGCCTCTTGGTTTCACTTTTGGCTTTTTGGTGACTGTGTACAGTGGGGTTGTTCACTTTGTTGAAGGTTTTAGTGTCCATTTCCTGTTCTTGTTTTCTCTCTTTTGGTGCCCTTTTTGCTTGCAGTTTCCCTCTCTCTAGGGTCTCATCCTGAGGGTTTCTCACTTTTTCAGCAAGCTCTGCATTTGCAATGCTAATTTCCTCCTCCTGTAACTCACCTGCCAGTTCTACTTCAAGCTCTTCAAATTGCCTGTCATAGTCATCGCAAATTTGACGAGCACATCTAAAGCATGAGAATTTTCTTTTTGAATTTTGAAGGATGAGTAGGAAATAAATAGGTAGTGCACTACAACTGTAGTGTATCCATAGTCTGCATTCATCACATTTTAATGCATGTAGGCTGCAGTCTAATGCACATTTTATGCATGGGTTTCTGTTTTTGTTTTCTTCCTCTGCCATGTTGACTTGCATACTGGTTTTAGTGTGGAGAATAGTCACCAGTGAGTCCATTTCTTTTGCAGATATTCGTAGATATTAAAATATCTTGCAAGGTTTAAGTTTATTGTTTGTTATTTGTTATTTACTTTTATTAATTATTATTTATTTATTATTATTTATTATTTTTTTTATCTATTATTGTTTATTTATTATTTATTACGTGCCCACCCAAATTATTTATTTATTTATTTATTTATTATTTATTTTTATTTTTTTTATTTTTTTTTATTTTTTTTGTTTCTGTTTCCTTTCTTTCGATGTTTCGATGGTCGGGTGTATTTCGAGAGGTTTCTGACCTTTGCGTTTTATGACCTTTTTCCTGCCTTGTTTTAAACTTTCACGAATGCCCAACCGTATTTCGCTTTTCGTTTTGAATATATACGTTAAAACTGGTGATAGATGATGTAAACTGTATTGCACTTTCTTTATTTTAATGAATTTCACTTTATAATTTATATGCTCGGATTCACTGATACTTTATGCACTTTCGGGTGCAAACAGAATAACCGCCGGGTAGATTTTTCCCTTCTAATTTGGGTGTTTAATAGAGAGAGTAAAACAGCACGTCCATTCTCACACAATAACAATAACATGTTGCGTATTCGTTTCAGATCATCTACTACACGAAGCTCCTGATGTTCAGCGGTCAGCTGGAGTTCGACGACGAGCTGGTACAGAAACTTCAGAGAGTGGTACTATTTACTGCACTCCTCTACGCACCTGCCTGGCTGGCGGCTCCTGTCGCAGCTGATGCCCCGCTGAATGACCTTGTGTTGTACCAGCGTCTTCTGTAGTACAGGGCTGTGGATCGCGAGATTGCAGAGGCTTCACTGGCAGTGATCAGGCAGCACTTGTGGTATCTGAGGCCTCAGACCGTCGTTTTCGCCCTCTGCAGTGACAAAGTGGAAGACACTGTGAAGCACGAGATGGCAAAGAAGCTGTGCCGCCTCGCTGTGCCCGAGGACTTCACGTATGACAACGTCTCGGTTGATGACACGACGCGCCTTCCGGACCTGATCGATGAGTCATCGTGGTTCGTGTTCACAGGCCTACAGGTGTGCGCGTCTACGTGGCTCACTCTGCCGGTGAATAAGTGGGATCAAGATAAGAACTACTGTGATCTGAAGAATGTCATCTCGCATCTGAAAGTTACTAACGACGTGGCAGAGAGAGGGATAAAACTGATAGAAGATTACGCGAACACTGTCACAAAAGACGAGTCACAGCTGCAGGGTCTTCTTCAGCTCGTGGAAAAGAGCCGGAAAGAACTCGGTGATTTCAAGAAGTCGTCACTTGCCAAGATGACGTGCGCAGAGGGAAAGGGAGTTAGCAGAGAGAGTACATGGCGCACGCCTTAAGATGACGTGTGTTCTAACCACGATTCATACAGTTTTTGAACCTAGTTAGGGGCACCGGAATAAGTGCCTTTAGTGATATCGGTAAACCGTTTTAATACAAAATACATTTGATCTTTCCTTATTCGTTTTATCTTATCCTAAAAAGCAGACAATGGCAGACAGCATATGGAGGTACGGGAACAAATACGATATTTTAAATTTTAATGCTATCTCAAGGTGAGTATAACTTCTAAACCACTTGTCCTATCAACTTGGTAAGTATCTGAGAGGATTTCTTTTACTGAGAGGATTCAGAAAATATGGTCATTTGATGATTTATCTTTATTCAGTAAAAAATTGTCAATTTGGCCAAATTTCCAAGGTCGATGCGCGACCCCTAAATATTGATCGATTTTGGTAAAAATGGTGTCAGTGTACTTCCACTGAACCAAATCATGGGAAAAACTTTGACCAGCTATAATTTTTTAAAAAAGTGAAAAGTGATCCACCCTACTGAGCAGTATTCAAGTTTTGGTATGATCGGTATTCTCAGCAGGGGAATCATTACTGTCTTGTCCCCCCTTTTGAACGTTCTTAATACCTGTCCCGCGACTCTTTTTGCTTTGTTTATTGCTATCTTATTTTGTGTCTCGAATTTGGCATCATCGGTCATTATTACCCCCAAGTCGACCGCTTTCGTGCTTCTCTGAATTTCCTGTCTATCTGGAGCATAATATGCAGTTTGTTTAAGTTCCTCATTTCTATCATATCTCAAGAGCTGAAATTTCTTGGTGTTAAATGTCATGTAGTTGTCTTCTGACCATGTGTATATTTTGTTCGTGTCCTACTGCAAGGCCTCCACTTCATTTACATCGCTGATTTTTCTGCTGATCTTTATATCATCCGCAAAGGATGTTACTATACTGTTGCTGTTTACTCCACTGTCTATGTCTGTTAGCATGATAATGAACAGGAGTGGGGACAGTACTGTACCTTGTGGTACTTAGCTGCGTACTTCTGATTCTGATGATGATACACCTTGAATTTTGACGACCTGCAGACGTTCTCTGAGGAAGTTGTAGATCCATTTTCCCACTTTGCCTGTTAGTCCCATATGTTTCATTTTATGTGCTATTACAGTATACAATGATCGCATTTGTCGAAAGCTTCAGCAAAATCCATGTATATGACATCATAGTTTTCATTGCCTTCAAGTGCATCTATGATATTGTTATATTGCTCTATAAGTTGTGCTGGGCTGGCTCAAAGGGTTGTGGCGCCCTGAGCCAATTTTGCTTTGGCGCCCGCCCCATCCCATTTTTTATATAAAGGTTTTGTTAGTTAAAAAATAACATATTTTTTTGTATATAAACAAACAAACAAACACTTTATTTCAGACTCAACAGGTACAAACATTATACAAGAGGTCCATTGAAGATTAAGAGATAGTTGTCTGGAGCACTGACTCAGTAGGCCAGTGAATCACTGTGTATAATGAACATACAATTGTCTACGCCAATGCTTCCAGATTTCAGATTTATAAAATATATCGGAGACCAGTCCACTAACCATGGCTTCTATTATCTTATTGACTGACTCACCAAGCTTGGTGATAAATCTAAATACAAAATTGCGAATGACACTGGCACAGTTAGGCACCTTATTGACAACAAACAGCATACTGACACTAGAAAGAGCACCATTTACAAATGTAGTTCCACCACAAATGAGCTGTATACATTGGAGTACAAAAAGTTTTGAACAAAATCAACTTAACATCTAATGTACACATATGAAATTTTCTAACTAAAGTATTTCCCTGAGCATATAATTGTCCACATTGCCTTAGAATATCACAGTCATCTGAAAGACTATCCGTTAGTATGTGGCCAAGATACTTAGTCTGGGTTACTTCTGACAGCACCATACCATTCAATTGAAATTCAGGAAATTTTATATACTTGTAGGCCTTAGTCCTCATAATTATAACATGACCTTTATCAGGATTATATTTTATGTCGTTATCCTTCCCATACTTTTTACACACCTTCAAAAGTGTGCTGAGTCCTTTTACAGATGGAGAAATAAGAACTAGATCATCTGCATACATCAGATGATTAACAACCATTGTACCAATATAACAGCCTATTTTACAGGTGTTCAGCACAACAGATATATTATCCATATAAACATTGAATAAGTAGGGGGATAGTATCCCTCCCTGCCTGACACCATTGGTCACAGAGAATGGCTCTGAATTAACCCCACCCCATCTTACAATTATTGTCTGGTGATTATATACCAGAATATTAATGTACGGACTAGGGATGAAATAATACCGACCATTTTTAATACCGGTATTTGAACAATTATTTTACGATACCGGTGTTAATACCGGTTTTATGCAGAGAATAATTTATAATGATTTTATTGGTGTCACCCTGCCAAGTGCCAACCCTCCCACAAGCCTGCAGGACCTGTAGTACTCACCACATTAACGACAATAAAAACTGAAGTTACTTTTTAAATTCTGTCACCGACACCAAAGGGAAAATACCATTGATTGAAAAAAGTTTGAACAGCAGCTCCTAGGGAAAGGCAGGATAAAGGAAGGACTATTTATAATGATTAAGTATATCAGATAACCAAAGGTAAAAGGGAAAAATAAAAAATAAAAAAAAGTTTATTAATAATTTTACATATTTATTTCTTATTTTGGATTTGGAAGTAAGTTTTGAGGAAGCAAAGACTATCTAATGATTGTTCAGAGAGATTTGATTTTAGCTTGGTCAGAAATAAGCCAGCAGCAGAAAAAGCTCTTTCTGATTCTACACTAGTGGGTTTAATGGAAACAATACCTTGTACAGCTTCTCTAAATTTTCACTTCTTTGTGAAGAAACTTCGAAACTCTTAAATTCATTAATAGGATCAAAGTTAGTTGCATTGCTTCTCAAAGGTACTTTTTCTAATTTCTCTATTTTTTTCATGTATTCGCCCATCAATGGATCATCTACTTCATTCTCGTCTTCAGTAACATTCTCTAAGTAGTTAGATGCTTGTAAGTCTTGGTCTTCGCTTTCTTCCTCGAAACCAACTAAATTTTCATCATTCTTAGGAAAAAGCCTTTTAAAAATCCTTTCTGCAGTTCTTTTGAGCACTAGTTTAGATGGAATAGAAAATAATTCCTCTTCTTGAACTTTTAAAACTTCAGGGTTGTGAAGATATTTAATGAAACCCAAAATATCTCTTTGTCTCCTTGAAGAATAGAAATTACTGAGACAGTCTTTGAGCTCCAGTGCTGTTGGAATGTTCTTCTCTGCAAGTTTCTTTAAAATAAATTTGATGGAGATTTCAGCCATCAAGAGAGATGCATCTTTTGAAGTCTTTTAAGAATTATTTCAACAGGACGAACTCCTTTACTCATTAATTTCCCAAAGTGATCCATCAATTCAGCCTTTTTTCTTTCATGAAATCTAACTACCATATGTTTGACACCTGAATGTAAAGTTGGATGAGGCTTCTCATATTTATTTTTAGCTAAACTCTCTTGAATGAATTCACTTGTGGCAATAGAGCGGAAGCTAAATGAAGTGATGTGTGTGTAACTGTGTGTATATATGTATATAGTCTAAAGTCACTAAAGGGAAAAATCACTAAAGGAAAGCTGAATGGCAACACGAAGGGATAAACAGAGCAACGCGGGCTGTTCGTTGGGTTTTGGCAAGACTAGAGCATGGTTATTCATATCTGACTAAATCGTTGGTGCTAAGTTTAATTTGGTGATGTTTCTAAGGTGACAAATGGGGTAGAAAGTTGTCAGTAAATAATAATAGTTAGGGGTAATGTCTATAGCTCCTAAATTAGTAAAGTTAGAGAGTTTAGGTAGACTGCTTTGTGGGACGCAGGAAATCTATGGTAGGCCCTAAAGAATATCTAATTCAACGCACCGGTAAGTGCCTTTGTTTGTTGGTTAGAAACCTAGTAACTTAGCGGGGTCACGGACCCCAAGCTATTACATTTGGCGACGAGGATGGGATTCAATTTGGCTCATTGGATTCAATTTGGCTCATTGGAATAAATTTGGTTCATTGGATTAAATTTGGTTCATTGGATTTAATTTGGCTCATTCGATTTAATTTGGCTTATTGGGTTCAAGTGGTTGTTTGGAAAATTGAATGTAGCCTAGTGGGTGGTCCGATTTGGTTGGTTTGTGTGGGTAAGCTACTGCGAAAAATGCTCTGTATGAATTGGTCCACAATTAACCCACCCCTTATATCTCCAGTCTAACTATAGAGTAGATCAAGTCTAGCCTAGAGGGGTCAGCCTAGAGATTCCGGAAATGGTCCAGAGCGGGCAGATAAATTGAGGTCCACAGTAGGATTCCTCACAAGAATTAGGTTAGGGCAATCTACCTTCACCTTTGTTAAGCTATGAGTTGATGCTGGGTCTTAGGCCACAATGTAGGCCTAACTTGTCTGACCCAGCTTAATTTAATGCTTATAACTTACTGGTGTAAAAACTCAATTAGTCACTTACTTTTGTTATCGGAGTGTCTCCCTTCTCCGGTTATGTTTTCGAGAGCGCACTTTTCTGGTACGTCCTCTCGCCCCGTTCTTCGTTTTCGTTCTCCCTTTTGTTCTCCTTTTCGCGGGGCTTCTCGTACCAGCGTTGTCTTGGTTTATTCCTCGGTTGGTTGAGCGGTAATGTATCTCCACTACCGAGCACGCTCCTCCCACACAGTATATAAATACTAGTGTGGAGAATAACTCTGGTGAGCAACCAATTGGTTTCATCCACCCAGTTATTGACATAAAAGGAATTTAATGATTGTTAGATTAACTACCTACCTACTCAGTGAACCATTTTCGTTACCTCCCAACTACCCACTCATCAGTTTTCCATATACTGGGGGCCCCGGGAGATAAAAATTTTGGTGTCAATGTCACCAATTTTTGTCTGAGTGTAGACTAGCTAACTATTTAACTGTAAATGCCTGTTAATCTGATTAACAGTGCCTATCCTCACCTTCTCATGGAGAAGGTGTAGCATTTAATTAGAAGATAAAATATACATCCATAGGATGAAACTGTCTATGGTCTTTACCATAAGAAAAGAAAAATGAAAGTTAGAAGATAAAATTACAATTCCCCAGCATCTATTTTTTGTTGTAAAAATAGTCGCGCTTTTAATGCTGTTTGTCGCTGAGGTCTTGTGTCTGTCAATGTTGTAGTAGGATGCGTTACCACTCCTACTGTCAAAGGAATAGTTACTGGAAGTTCAGTGTCTCCAGTTGTTACTGTCAGTGGAGAAGGTTCTCCAAAGTCCATTGTTTTGGGTCCAGACTCTAAAGGGTACAAAAGAGAAATGTCTCTTGTTGTGTCACCCGTTGAAGTCCTTAATTTGACCACTCTTGTTACCCCATCTGCCCCTGGTCTGAGTTCTGAAACTCTAGCCAGAGGCCAGTTTTGTCTTGGAGTACTGTCATGTATGAGAACAAGGTCCCCTACCTTAATTGTGTCAGACCAATCCTTCTTAGTCATTTGTTTATGTCTCTCCCTTAGACCCATCAAGTACTCATTTTTCCACTGTTTAATGAAATGAGCTTTAACTCTAGTTAAATGTTGTAACTTAGTCTGGAGCTCATCATGTCGTTGAGTCCAGTTTGGGTCTTCTGAAGAGTCTATATTGTAGTCCGGCAGGAGACTAACTTGTTCTCCCCGAATCAAATGATTTGGAGTTAATGGTTCTGGGTCATTAATGTTGTCACTCACATAAGTGAGTGGCCTATTGTTAATGATGTTCTCAATCTCAGCCAGGAGAGTGAGTAACCCAAATAAGTGTATCTGTTTTTTGCCAATTGCTTTCTTCAAGCAATTCTTTACTGTTTGTATATTCCTCTCCCAGATAGAACCATACCAAGGAGAGGCAACTGGAATATACTTCCACTTTATGTTTTGATTTTGTATATATAATTGTGTGATTTCATTGCTTAACAAGTCGTGGATGACTTGTTCACCAGCTTTGAAATATGTAGCATTGTCAGTCCAAACTGTCTTGGGTACTGAATGTCGTGCACAGAATCTCTTAAAGACAGCAACAAAAGATTCTGCTGTTAGGTCCTCCACAACATCCAAATAAACAGCTCGTGAGGCTGCACATGTAAACAGTACAATGTACATTTTTTGTTCCGTGTCACCCACCCCTACAGTCAATGCTCCTGTATAGTCAATGCCTACAGTCTCAAAGGGTCTGTTGAGAGTAACTCTCTCCTCTGGCAAAGCAGGAGGATTTGGTTTCCTATAGGGCCTAGCATGAATACGTCTACATGTGACACACTCACTCAGGACTGTTTTAACAGTGATCCTTCCTTTGGGTATCCAATAAGTTTTTCTTAATGTAGTTAGTGTCTGTGGTACCCCCATATAATATACATCATTGTGTATTTTTCTGATGATTAATGTTGTCAAATAGCTAAATCTAGGTAAAAGGATTGGATTTTGCTTTTGTATGACAGTTTTGATTTGTCTAATCTCCCTTTACACCTTAGAAGGCCTTCCTCATCTCTGAACAAGTTTAGATCCACAACTACTGATGGTACAGGTTCTTTTGTTTGTTTCCCATTTGTTAAGAATTCTAACTCTTTATTGTACTCTTTTTGTTGGGCCTGGCCTATCCAATATTGGGTTGCAACTTCTGTATAATTATGATTGTTTTTATTTAGCTGTTTGTTAATTGTAGCTAAACAGTTGTGAGCAAACCTCAAACAGTAGGCTGTCACCCTAACAAGTTTGTTGAAATCAGAATACTTTTCATAATTAGTGATTGGTTCAACCTTTTCATTTGAAAAGATTAAATTTAATGTCAAGTTAACTTGTTCCACAGGCCATTGGTCTGTATTACAGAGCCACTTAGGTCCCATAAACCAAGTTTGTTTGACTTCAACAACTTGTAGGATAAACCTCTGGTCAGAAAGTCTGCTGGATTCTGTTTAGTTGGAACATAGTGAAAGTTTACTTGTAGGCTTTCATTAGCGTCAGCTATTTCTTTTAGCCTATTTCTTACAAAGATATTCTTACTATTAATGCTATCATTCCGTATCCAGGCAAGACAAATCTGACTGTCAAGCCAGACGTGGATATTAGTTATGAACACATCATAGTAAGCATCCTTAAGCAATGAAATGGTTTTAATGGCTAATGTAGCAGCCAATAGTTCCAATTGAGGTATGGTTCGGGTAGGTTTGAGAGGTGCAACTTTCCCTTTTGCATAAATTAGATGACTTTCTGTAGGGCTTACAAGATACGCACAGCACCCATAAGCTTGTGTGCTTGCATCAGCAAACACATGAAGCCTCTGGGGCTTATCCCTAAACCCACAGCACCTTTGAATTTTAATGTTCTGCACTTTTGTTAAATCAGTAGCTAACTTCTTCCAAGATTTTTGATTTTCATTTGTTATTGGATCATCCCACCCAACATTTGTCCTCCAAATTTCTTGGAGGAGAATCTTTGATTTTATTGTTGAAGGCAGGAATAGACCCATAGGATCAAAAATTTGGAAGCCTCTGATAATATTTGTCTTTTAGTATTTGCTTCCTCATCAAGTTTAAAACCTTTAGTACAGATTGAATCATGACTGTTAGAAGTTGCATCCAAATACCAGTTCATACCTAAAGTTTTAACTCTGTCTGATGGCTCAGTAAGACCATTATTCTTTTAAAATCTTTTTGTTTAAATCCTCATTATTTGAAATCCACTCTCTAAGTTCAAAGTTACCTTGTTGCATAATGTTTTGAGAGTGTTCATAGACTTCAGATAATTCAGATTTTGTTGTCGTTGAGCCTATTAGATTGTCTACGTAAAAATGTTCCTTAAGGAAGTTCAATGTTAGAGAGTTATTAAACTGGTTTAAATGATGTTTAATTGTCAATGCTAATAGGCTAGGTGAGCAATTGGCTCCAAACAACACAACATTAAATCTATAGGTTATGAACCCTTTATTCAAATCAAATGGATCCTTGAACCATAAGAACCTAAGTTGGTTCTTATCATATTCATTTTTAAGATTTATTCTCAAAAATGCCTTCGAAATGTCACTTTGTACAGCATATTTGTCTAACCTGAACCTCAGTAAGATCTTCACAAGGTCAGAAATGAGATTAGGACCCTCAATCAAGCAATCATTCAAGCTGTGTTTATCACTGTCTTTGAGGCTACAATTATATACTACTCTAAGTTTTGTTGTTGGGGCATCTTGTCGATAAACCCCCCTGTGGGTTAAATAATGACAACCATCTTTTTTAAAAGGGTTATCTGTTACTTCTTCAATGAAGCCTTTCTGTAGCTGTTCTTTGAAGACATTATTATATGTTTTTACATTATTTTCTTGTTTGAGTTTTTTCATTACTTTATATAAATGTCCTTTAGCTACTTTGAGATTATCTCTTAAAGTTGGACAATTTATTTTCCAAGGTAACTCAATAAAATAACTATTGTCTTTACACTGAATGGTGTCTTCAAATCTTTCTACCATTAACTGATCTTCTGAAGTTTGATGTGTGTCATGTATACCCACAGATTCTAGTAACCATAAAGTTTGAATTGCCTCATCCAAAGTTTCATTTGATAATGATGAATTAATGTTCTCAGTTGCGATAATATTATTCAAAGTGTTGCTATTCTTACAGGTGTTATGTAGGACTGAGTTGAGGCACATAGTATTTGTTGGTCATGCACTGTTTTGGTTTAGGTCTAGGTTGTAGTCTGATAGGTCACCCAAAGGGGCTATCCCTGATGGAGTCTGAATAGCTATACCATTACCTATCTCTACTATGCCCTTATGAATAAGATTAATATAATCTGCCCCTATTAGCATTTCAATGTTAGCTATTGTGTTGTTAGTGATATGTCTATCAGCTATTTTGTAGTGTTTTTTCAAATGATTTATGGTTTGTTCTAGTTTGGGTATAACCAGTTTGTTTTGTCCTACTTTAGAAATAATAACTGCTTCAATTTTCTTGAATTTACTTTCTAAATGTAGTTCCAGGTCAATTGTCTTATAGCTATTTTTGTCCGAGTTATCCTTAACAAAGGACGCAATATTGAAGTTTTGTTCATTCGGGTTTGGTGTCAAACCCAATTTATTAACTAAATTTTTTGAAACAAATGTTTGTTGAGAACAACAGTCTATAAGACATCTCACTGGAGTGGTACTACCCTCACTATTCACTAAGTCCAAAGTAATAGTTGGTAAAAGAATCTCAGTGTTTCTTGTTACATTGTTTGAACAAGCAGAATGTCCCATGAAAGTGGCATTTTCTTGATTACCTTTGTTTGGGGGAGGTATCTTTTGAGTTTGAGTACTATTATTTGGACACTTTGGTGAATCACACATTGATGAGACATGTCGTAAACTTTTACAAAACTTACACTTGAATCTTAACCTAGATTTACAGTCTTTCTTATAATGTCCCTGGCCAGTACACTTTTTACACAGGTTCAACTGTTCACATCTTTTAGCCCTTTGGTTAAAATCTGAATATTTGTCACACCCAGTACTACTGTGTTCATTACTTGCACAAAATTTGCAATATGGTGTGTAAGTTGAGGCAGCAGTTACATTAAAGTTCTGTAATGTAGGTGTTCGTGTTTTGTAGTTGGTCACATTTGATTCTACAATATCAAGTTTTGTCTGTTTGGCTGTAGCTAGTTGGTCTCTGGGAACAGTCTTTGGTTTATCCATAGTCTGGGTCTTATGTGTTGGAAAATCTCTCAAGTTGTAATTAGTTAGGATATTGGGGAAGTGTTGTCTTATTTGTGTTAAATTAGGATAATTTTCTCCCGTCTTTAGAATTAAATTATCTTTAACCCTCGAAGGAAGGCACCTAAGTACTATGCTTTGTATAAGCCAAGATGAAGTTTTAATATCTATCTCATTGCTAACCAGTTGTCCTATAATAGCTTCTAATTTTGTATAAAAATTTTCCATATCACTATGGTTATCTTTTATGGGTGCAAATTCAAAAATTTGTTGAGATAATTCATATATAATCACATCTTTATTAACGTAATTACGTTTTAAAAGATCAATAGCTACTTCATATGAATCCCCTACGGCTGGTAAATAGGCTATCAGGTTATGGGCTGGGCCTTTAAGAGAACTAGTTAAGTAACTAAACTTTTCAACAGTTGAAATATAAGGTTTATTACCTATTAAATTCTCAAATTTGTCAATGAAAGATGGGAATTGTACCGTGTCCCCTTCAAATGTTGGTATTTGCAAAATGGGTAACTGAGCCCTCAATTCTTGTGACTCAGGATTTTGCATGCCACTTAAATTTTGTTGAAGGTTAGCCCTACTTTGATTAAAATCAGAATTAGGTTTTTTTGGTGTTAAGTCAGTCAACCGAGACCGTAGTTCCCTTATTTGCTGTTCAATTGAGCTTACCTGATCATCATCATCAGCGTAAAGGTCTATCAATTGTTCTTCAGCCATTTCGGATTCAACTAACTCTGAAATACTCTCATTAATGGCTATTATTTCCTTCTTTTTAATTTCTAATTTAATAATTACACACTCTATATTTTTCTTACCTGGTTGTGTAATATTGTTAAAAGTGTTCACAGCCTTTGTAACAGCTCCCAACTTTGCCCCCCTTTTCTTTTTTAACTTTTTCAATTCTGCACTGTCCATGTCTAAGTCAAAATTGTTTAACTGGGGATCGTAATGAAATAGAGGACAAGAAGAAATTACCAGAGAAGAGAGAGCACAGACAAAACAGTCAAGTTCAAATTTGGTTTAATCCCCCCCAAGTACTTGTGTGTCACTCAGGTCTAAGCTTATAAGAGAATGAGACTCCTTTAATGTAAATGTTTCCTAGTTAGGCCCTAGGTTGTAGACCTAATTAGGCTTGCTCAGGTTAGGCTTAGGCTAGACCATTTAGCCTAATTCTGCAATTTTTGTTAAGTAAGCTTAAGGTTTGTAAATTCCCCACACACGGACCACCAATGCGAAAAATGCTCTGTATGAATTGGTCCACAATTAACCCACCCCTTATATCTCCAGTCTAACTATAGAGTAGATCAAGTCTAGCCTAGAGGGGTCAGCCTAGAGATTCCGGAAATGGTCCAGAGCGGGCAGATAAATTGAGGTCCACAGTAGGATTCCTCACAAGAATTAGGTTAGGGCAATCTACCTTCACCTTTGTTAAGCTATGAGTTGATGCTGGGTCTTAGGCCACAATGTAGGCCTAACTTGTCTGACCCAGCTTAATTTAATGCTTATAACTTACTGGTGTAAAAACTCAATTAGTCACTTACTTTTGTTATCGGAGTGTCTCCCTTCTCCGGTTATGTTTTCGAGAGCGCACTTTTCTGGTACGTCCTCTCGCCCCGTTCTTCGTTTTCGTTCTCCCTTTTGTTCTCCTTTTCGCGGGGCTTCTCGTACCAGCGTTGTCTTGGTTTATTCCTCGGTTGGTTGAGCGGTAATGTATCTCCACTACCGAGCACGCTCCTCCCACACAGTATATAAATACTAGTGTGGAGAATAACTCTGGTGAGCAACCAATTGGTTTCATCCACCCAGTTATTGACATAAAAGGAATTTAATGATTGTTAGATTAACTACCTACCTACTCAGTGAACCATTTTCGTTACCTCCCAACTACCCACTCATCAGTTTTCCATACTACCGTACTATAGCTTAGGTCCCGTCGGCCTAACTCTAATACTAATTCCTACTCAGCCCTAACTCTAAAACTAATTCCTACCCAGCCCTAACTCTAATAATAATTCCTTCTCAGCCCTAACTCTAATACAATTTACTATTCAGCCCTAACTGGGGAGTAACTAGATCAAATTTAAACCAAATCTAACCTACTTCACATTATTTGGCCTAAACGCAAAAACTTCACTTTTTTCTACGTGAAGGTCAAAATATGAAAATAAAAACCCACTCTAATAGACAGAGTTTATTTCCACAACAGTTTCGATGCCCACTGGCATCCTCCTCGGGTGGATACATCCAGTGGCGGTTCCTCATATGGGCAATATGGGCAGCCGCACAGGGCGGCATTTGTGGAGGGGCGGCATGAGCGCCTGCAAAAAAATAAGAATAAGAATAAAGAAATAAAGAAATAAATAAAAAAAAAATAAAATAAAATAAATAATAAAAGATCAATAAATATATTTTTATTAATAAAAAACCATCTATTGCATTTTCCATAAACCTTCCCATAAAAGACCTAAACAATGCAAAATGCTTCCAGATTAATATTATTGGGAATAAAGGCCCATACTTTAACATATGTAATGTTATTTTTCTGGGTTTGGTTAAATAGTGAAATGTATATTATTTATTACAGAACGAATCTTCACACTAAGCCACTAAGGTCTGTCAAATAACCGCAAATGGATAAGAAGAGGTCAAAGCTATCAGGTGCTCAGTTTAGAAAAAAGAGGAAAGAAGAAGAGGAGAAACGAGCAAAAGATAAAGGTATAGAGCTATGTCATCTACTCTTCACTGCTATATTGCACTGCTATTTTGTGATATAGCTTTCTGAGTCATTTGAAGTGTACTATTATGTATATAATTAGCCATTAACCAAGGAGGTTGTATTATTCATTTGTTTCCTATTCTAAAAGTTTAATAAATTGTGCTTAATAACATGTTAAATTAATTGTACTAGCCTATTCATGCATTGGTCTGTTATGTTCTATTTTACTATTTGCAGGGGCACTTTTGAAATATTTTGGAACACCCTCTGCCACTAGCCAGGATGAGAAGCCGTCTACTTCTGCCATTATTGAGGCTGAGGAGCCATCTACCTCCTCAGCCTCACATATGTCTCCACAAATGCAGTCTGATCCTGAGGATGAAGACCCATTTGCTTCTACTTCTCCCCGGCAGGACTCTTCAGGTGAGTTTGTGTGCACATATGTCTGTGAGTGTGTGCGTGTGTGTGTATGTGTATGTGTGTGCATCCCTGCAAAGCATTTTGCAAACAGTTATAAATTATAATGTTATATCACTGGGTCTGGGTTACTGGGTATGTGTGGTGTTTCACCACCATAATTCCATAACACCACCACCATAACAAAGTGCTGTGAATAATGTGTTATCTAACTTAGGTGTGTATACTAATGAGTAATGCTCTTGTTCTTTCTATTAGAAAGGCCTGGAGCAGAATCGCCTCCTGAGGATGAGTCTCTGTCCACCGACCCTGCTAACTGGCCTTCAGTTCTGACTGAGAGAATTCGGACACAACTGGTTTCCAGGGGACCAAGTCAAGTACCATCTGACTTTGTATTCCCTAGAAACGACAGTGACGGAAGAAGTTTCCACCATCAATACTTCAGGAAGTCATTGGTTAGTGGGGAAAATATAACCAGAAGTTGGTTGGTCTATTCCTTAAAAAACAACAGCCTTTTCTGTTTCTGTTGTACATTATTTTCCAAGAGGAAAATAAATTTAACAAGTTTGGGACTCTCGGACTGGAAGCATGCAAGCTCATTGCTCACATCACATGACAACAGTTCAGAACACCTAAATTCTATGAAAATCTGGAAAGAACTGGCAGTGAGGATGAGAAAGGGGAGACCATTGACAAGCAGGAGATGGCACTTCTGGAGGCTGAGAAGTTGAGATGGAGAGCGGTGCTGACACGTCTCACTGCTATTGTGCATTCTCTGGCAGTTAGGAATTTGGCACTAAGGGGACATACAGAAAAATTGTTCTCACCATCAAATGGCAATTTTCTGAAAGAAGTTGAACTGATGGCACAATTTGATCCTATAATGCAAGAGCACATTAACCGTGTCCAAAAAGGGACCTCCAGTCACACCAGCTACCTCGGCCACCACATACAAAACGAACTCATTGATTTGTCGAGCAGCAAGACCATTTCAGCAATGGTGAGCGACATCAAACAATCAAAGTTTTTTTCAATAATTCTAGATTGCACTCCAGATATCAGCCACACTGAACAGTTGTCAGTTGTGATTCGGGTTGTGTCACTGGAGGGGAAGCCCCATATAAAGGAACATTTCATGGGGTTTTTGGAGGCAGAGGAGTCCACTGGTCAACATTTGGCATCTCTGATTCTGAAGAGACTGGAGGAGCTAAAAGTTCCTTTCATGGACTGTAGAGGACAATCATACGACAACGGGGCCAACATGAGGGGAAAAAACAAGGGTGTTCAATCCAGGCTCCTAGAAATTAATCCCAGAGCTCTGTTTGTTCCATGTGGGGCTCATTCTCTGAATTTGCTTGTGGCCGATGCTGCTAAGGGATCTATTGATGCCACAAGTTACTTTGGCATCTTGCAGAAGCTTTACAACTTGTTTTCAGCCTCCACACAACGATGGGCCATTTTGAAAAAACATGTGAACATCACATTGAAGATGTGGTCTGATACAAGGTGGGAAAGCAAGATCAAGAGTGTGGAGCCCCTGAGATATCAGGCAGCTGCAGTGAGAGATGCACTGATCGAGGTGAGGGACCACACCAAAGACTCTGTAATAAAGGTCGAGGCTCAATCTCTGTCAGAGGAGGTTGGGTCATACCGCTTCGCCATTTGTTCAGTGGTGTGGCATGACCTGTTGTGCCAAATTCAGCATGTGAGCAAGCAGATGCAGTCTCCTAGCATGCACGTTGATGTTGCAGTAAATCTCCTAAAAAAAAACAGAGAGAGGTCTCCGCAATTACAGGGCAACAGGTTTTGTGGCTGCACAAATGGCAGCCACAGATATCTGTGAACAAATGAATGTGGAGGCTGTGTTAAAACAAAAACGGCTGAGGTCCACAAAGCGGCACTTCTCCTATGAAGCATCTGATGAGCCCTTGATTGATGCTTTGAAGAAGCTGGAGGTGACATTTTTCAATGCAGTGGTTGATGCTGCAACATCAGCCATTCAGGAAAGATTTTCCACGTTGGAAATTGTGGGAGAGAAGTTTGGAGTGCTGACACATTTCCAAAATCTCACATTTGAGGAGCTGACAGAACAATGTGTGAACCTTAGTACTACACTACACTTTAAGGGACAATCTGACTTGGATGGCAGAGAGCTTGCACAGGAGCTGAAGAACTTGCCTGACTTGCCATCAAAGACCATATCCTTGCTTGAACTGCTGACATTTATCCATGAAAGGGAGCTCTCTGAAATATATCCAAATTTGTGGACTGCTCTCAGAATTGGTCTTACTTTCCAGTCACTGTTGCTGAAGCAGAGAGGAGCTTTTCAAAGCTGAAGCTCATCAAATCCTACCTGAGGTCAACTATGTCACAGGAACGCCTTACCGGTCTGGCCATCATCAGTATAAATCATACAATTGCTGAGCAGATTTCATATGATGATTTAATTCATGACTTTGCATCAAGGAAGGTAAGAAGAGTCAGGCTTTAGATGGCAGTTGTGCTGTGGTGCAATTTATTTTGTTTCTTGTTCAAAGTGTAGCATAATAATTACCCTCTCTTAAGTGTCTTATTCTATTTATGTGATAGAGCATTTGTACAATTTAGAAATTTGATTCTCTAGTTTATTTATGGCAGTTGTGCAATTTAATTTGTATTTTTCCTGTTCATAGTATCATAATTACATTCTCTTAAGTGAGTTATTCTATTTACGTGATGAAGGATTTGTAAAATTCAGAAATTTGAGTCTTTGTTTTGGTTCTGAAGTTCCAACAATTAGTCCAATAAAAAGTTATTTTGTGAAAGAGTTATGTCTGTCCTTTATTTTGGGGGGATTCGAATGTGTGTGTGTTGGGGAACAGGGGGGGGGGGGGCGCTGAAGGTGAGGTTCGCCCAGGGCGTCATGTAAGCTAGGACCGCCACTGGATACATCAAAACGAATGAACCAAAACAAGAGGGAAAAACAGTCCAGGGACCGACCGTTAAGAAATTCGCACCTAGGTTAGATCCCGTTCTCCCGACACCGGAAGGGCATTTTCATTAAAGGGACCCGCTTATAAGTACATTCGCACAAATTTAAAACTATCTTCCTGTTCTAAACATACAGATTCTATTATTTTTTTACATAATTATTACATTTATTATTAAATTTATTACATTTAATATTGCATTATTATTTATTAAAGAAATTATAAATTTATTATTACATTGTTGTTTATTATACAGAACTTATAAACCGAAAAACGAATGAAAAAGGCGAGAAGGAAACAATCCAGTGACCATTGAGAAATTCGCACCTAGGTTAGATACCGTTCTCCCGACACCGGAAGGACATTTTATGACAGGGTCCCGCTTATAAGTACATTCGCACAAATTAAAACTAGTATCTACTTGTTCTATGCGTCCAGATTCTAATATTTTGACATAATTACTGCAATTATTATTGCATTTACATTTTTTAACATTTATTATTATTACCTTTACCCTAATTATTAAATTTATATTACCTTTATTATTACATCTGTTGCATTTATATTTATTTCCACATTTATTACTTCCGTTATTACATTTACATTTACGTTTACTCTGCCTATTAGAGTGGGTTTTTATTTTCATTATTTGGCCTAAATCGGTTTTGTTCTAGCATGTCGGTGATTGGCCATATAAGCCCCTACAAAGACTCTGGGGAGGACTTCGAAGTTTATGCCACTAGCGTGAGGTTGTTTTTCGAGGCAGGTTCCATTCCTGATGCAAAGAAAGTACTTACCTTTTTAACTGTAATAGGCCCTAAAACGTTTGGCTTAGTTATGGACCTAGTTGCTCCTAAAGCACCGGAAACTTGCACCTATAGTGAATTGGTACAGGCCCTAACCGATCACTACAAACCCCGAGTAGTGCTCATCTATGAACGTTTCAAATTTTATTCGAGGCATCAGACGGTGAATGAAAGCATTGCAGAATTTGTTGCAGGAATAAAAGCCCATAGCCATACTTGTAAATTTGGGGACAAATTAGACGAAATACTAAGAGATAGGTTTGTAATGGGTCTCAAAGAGGAGTCTACCCAGAGCCCTATTAGCTATAGAGGACCTAACTTTTAGTCAGGCTGTAGAAATAGCTGCGGCTAGAGAAGCAGCTGCTAAAGATGTTAGAGCTTTTGGCAGTCACAGTAGTAAAGCCCAACACGTAAATAGCTTTAAATCTTCTAGGCCTGGCAGACCTAATGAGCCTACTAGAGAGACAAATAAAAGGTATGCGGAAAATACGACTAAACCTACTAATTCAAACGCTAAACAGGAGGAAAAGACTTCCAAGCCATGTACTGGGTGTGGAAAACACCACTGGAAGAAGGACTGCCCCTTTAAAGAAGCAGTTTGCCGAAACTGTAGTAAAATAGGCCACATAGCTAAAGTTTGTTTTTCAAAGAAAACAAGGGGTGAAAATTCTAATTATAACATTTCTAGTATAAATCCTCAAAAGAAAAATACTTCGAACATTGGAGTGAAGTACCTATTTTATGAGCAGCAAAGTGGTGATAATACAGCCCCATATATTGTAGAGATAGGCCTAAATGGAGTTACAGTTCCTCTAGAACTAGATACAGGTGCTGCCCGAACTGTCATGTTCAAAACCGTTTTTAACAAAACTTTCAAAAATGCACCTAAACTACATGCATCTAAAACAATACTAAAAAAATATGGGGACATACAAATACCTATTTGTGGAGAAGCATCCATCACAGTTACACTCAATAAGAAAACTTTGTCTCATCTCTTAACTCTTTTAGTGGTGGATGAGCAAGGGCCAATCAGTTTAACGTCTGTTGTAGGTAAGCTACTGGAATCAATAATTAGGGATCGTATAGTCGAACACTTAGAAGTGCATAATCTGGTCAGAAATACGCAGCACGGTTTTAGGCGAAACAAATCTTGCTTAACTAATCTTTTAGAATTTTTCCAAAGCGTGGTTAACGTTTACGATAGACATCGGGCGGTTGATGTAGTGTATTTAGATTTTCAAAAAGCGTTTGACACCGTGCCGCACAAAAGACTGATTGAAAAAACTAAGGCTCATGGAATCAGGGGTGTAGTAATAAATTGGCTAGAAGAATGGTTGCGAGGCAGGAAACAGAGGGTGGTCGTTGATGGAGCGGAGTCGTGTTGGGCTAATGTAGCGAGTGGCGTTCCTCAGGGTTCTGTATTGGGCCCCTTGCTTTTTCTTATATATATTAACGATTTAGATGTCGGCCTAGTCAGTACAGTTTCAAAGTTTGCGGATGACACGAAGCTGGGTGGTAGGGCGATTAATGACGAAGATAGAGGTAAAATTCAGGAAGATCTGAATAAAATCGTTGATTGGTCAGTCACATGGCAAATGAGATTTAACGTAGATAAGTGCAAAATTATGCATATAGGTTCGCGTAATGGTAATTTTGCGTATAGTATGTCAGGGAAAGATTTAACAAGCGTAGAGCAGGAAAAAGATTTAGGAGTTATAGTCACTGGTGATTTAAAAGTAGCGAAACAAAGTACAGCGGCGATCAATAAGGCGAACAAAGTGTTAGGTTTTATAGCTCGAAATTTTGAGTACAAATCGCGCGATATTATAGTTCCTCTTTATAAATCATTAGTTAGACCCCATTTGGAGTACGCGGTCCAATTTTGGAATCCGCATATGCGCAAAGATATAGACAAAATCGAAAGAGTTCAAAGACGAGCAACTAAGATGATTCCGTCTCTTAGGTCAAAGTCGTACGAGGATAGGCTTAAGGAGTTAAAATTGACAACACTCGAGACCAGGAGGTTAAGGGGTGATCTAATCCAGGTTTTCAAAATTATGAATGGGTTCGATAACGTAGATAGAGATAGCTTTTTCGAAATATCTCAATATAATAGGACTAGAAATAACGGGTGTAAGTTGACAAGTAGAAGGTTCGAGACAGCAGTTGCGAAAAACTTTTTTACGCATAGAATAGTAAATAGCTGGAATAGTTTGCCGGTAGAAGTAATTAGTAGCACGTCTATAAACATGTTTAAAAATCGATTAGACGCATATGTTGATAGAAAGGGTATAGTTTAAGGTAGTAAAATTAAGGCTTTCTGGGGATAGATCCCACAGCTCAACACAAGTGTTGTGGGATATAGGGAGGCAGCGTCTTGGGTTAGGGGATACTCTCTGTCCTTACACACCCCATTTAAAGAGATTCCTCTGCCGAGCGGTGCCCCCCATAGTACTGTGAGGTATTGAAAAACTCATGATCTTCACTTGCCCCACAAACACCTTTAAATGGGAGACCCATAATGGGTGCACACACATTTCTACATTACTGTACAGTCCTTACAGCCACACCTACACTTTTCCTCGTAAGTGTATATATTGTAATGTATATGGTTGTAAATTTGACTTGGTCCGCAATCGATATGAACCGTGACTTAATGGACACCATAATGAAATTGACTGGATTCTTTGGATCTGATATATTTGCATGTCCGTTATATAATAGATATAGAGTGTAACATATTTGTAGATAGTAGTCTATTATGACTTGATCCTCTGGATCGAGAGATTCTATCTTTAGTTTTAAATCGATAATTAATTATTTTTAAATTGATAATGTATATGGTTGTAAATTTTGACTTGGTCCGCAATCGATATGGACCGTGACTTGATGGATACCGTAATGAAATTGACTGGATTCTTTGGATCTGATATATTTGCATGTCCGTTATAAATAGATATAGAATGTAACATATTTGTGGATAGTAGTCTATTATGACTTGCTCCTCTGGACCGAGAAATTCTATCTTTAGTTTTAAACCGATAATTAATTATTTTTAAATTGCTAATTATTTAGTTTCGTAAAAATTGGTCGTTGCCAATTTACCCGCAGTTTTTAAATAAGTTTCTTATGTTCTTGTGGTTCGGAACCCACGTAAAATTGTAGGTCCCCTCCACCACCACGGAGGACATACAGTTAGGTAGACCAGCCATGAGTGGATCCTAGGGTCTTTGTTGGTCTGAAACATTATTATCATTATTATTATTACTAGGCCGTGATTGGATTGATGCTTTGAAAATGCCTATTGACAAAATTTTGCCAAAGGGTCAGGCAGATGTGCATACACACTCATATCCGTCTGACATACTGTAGACTCATTGTTAAGGGAGTTTTCTTCTGTTTTGGGGCCTGAAGTAGGCAACCTAAAAGGCCATCAGGTCTGTATAGAAGTAGATCCTAAGGTAACTCCGAAATTTTGTAAGGCTCGTTCAATTGCACATGCACTGCGGGAGAAGGTAGATTTATAAATTGATAGGCTGCTCAAAAATAAAATTATCGAACCAGTCACACACGCTAAGTGGGCTGCCCCAGTAGTTCCTGTACTAAAACCGGACAAGTCCGTGCGGTTATGTGGGCATTACTGTTTAACAGCAAATAGAGCAGTCCTTCTAGATTGCTACCCTATACCCAAGCCTGATGAATTATTTAGCTCTCTTGCTGGGGGTAAATATTTCACAAAACTAGATATGTTCCAAACCTATGCTCAACTAAGTTTAGATGAAAATTCTAAAGAACTAACCATCATAAATATACACCGAGGCCTATATAAGTACAATAGGCTATGCTATGGAATAGCATCGGCTCCGGGTATTTTTCAGAGGACAATGGACCAAGTTCTAGGTCACATTCCGGGGGTACTTTGTTTTCTAGATGATATCCTCATTTCAGGTTCGTCTAAAAAAGAACACCTAACTAGATTAACCACAGTTCTAAAAAGACTCCAGGATGCCGGACTTAAGCTAAAGAAAGAAAAGTTCGTGGGTCACTAACGAGGTTTCATATTTAGGGTTCCGCATAGATGCCTCAGGCATTCATCCAACGGTGGATAAACTAGAAGCAATAAAAAATGCACGACCTCCACAAAACATTACACAGTTACAAGCTTATTTAGGTCTCCTAAACTTTTATAGGAAATTTTTGCCTAATGCATCGACTTTCCTTGAACCCCTAAATAAGCTATTGCGCTCTGGGGAACAGTGGAGATGGGAGAAAACTCAAAGGGAAGCATTTGAGGCTTCCAAGGACGTACTACTAAAGTCCACTCTCCTAGTGTATTATGATCCTAAACTTCCTCTCATAGTTTCAGCAGATAGCAGTTCTTATGGAATTGGGGCAGTGTTATCTCACCACATTGATGGTGTAGATAGGCCTATCTGTTTTGCTTCTAGAACACTAACTGAGACTGAAAGACGATATGCACAACTTGAAAGTGAAGCCTTAGCCTTAGTATTTGCAGTAAAAAAAATTCATTTCTATCTATGGGGGTCATGAATTTAAACTAATTACTGACCATAAGCCTCTTTTAGGTTTATTTTCTTCTAATAAAAATATTCCAGTTATGGCCTCAGGTAGGTTTCAACGATGGGCACTGATTCTACAAGCCTATAAATTTGACTTAGTACATCGGTCAGGCAAACTTCTAGGTACGGCTGATGCGCTAAGTAGGTTGCCGTTAGAAAATCAAAATGAATGTGTACCTCTACCTACAGAATGGGTTCACTTGGTGGAGTTTTTGGAATCCACTCCAGTATCTGCGGTACAAATAGAGCAGTGGACAAAATCAGACCTTATTCTGTCTAGGGTCATCCATTACTGCTCAGTTGGTTGGCCTACTAAGGTTGAAAGTGAATTACAGCCTTTTTATCAACGTCAGTCTGGACTCTCGATCCAAAATGGCTGTCTCTTATGGGGCCATAGAGTGATCATTCCAAATGAAGGCAGGTCGAATTTAGTGGAGGAACTTCACGCTGAATACATGGGTGCAACAAAAATGAAAGAGCTGGCGAGAGCTTATTTCTGGTGGCCCGGTTTAGATGGAGAACTCGAATCATTGGTTCGTTCCTATCAAAGCTGCCTAGAGAACAGAGATCTCCCAAGGAAAAGTCCACTTCATCCTTGGGAATGGCTTACTATACCTTGGCATAGAATCCATGTTGACTATGCAAGTCCTATAAATAATACTTATTTCCTAGTCATTGTGGACGCCTACTCTAAGTGGGTGGAAATTTTTCCAACCACTTCCACGACTTCGGGTGTTACTATTCGCTTACTCCGTTCGTGTTTCGCTCGATGGGGTTTACCCGTCGCCCTGGTTTCCGACAATGGTACTTGTTTTACGAGTGAGGAATTTCGTTTTTTTGTCCACCTAAATGGCATTAGACATGTCCGGTCTAATGTTTTTCACCCGTCTACTAACGGTCTCGTGGAAAACATGGTCCGTACTTTCAAGTCGGCCTTGCGTCATTCTCGTGGGGAGGAAATGCAAGTGGTGTTGGATAAATTTTTGTTTAAATATCGACTAACACCTCACACAACGACGGGGGTGTCTCCTTCTAAATTTATGATTAGCCGGGGAATTCGTTCAGTTTTCGATTTGTTACGTCCAACCGAAACGTTACAACGACGAATTTTACGCCATCAGGAAAAACAGAAGTTGTACCACGACACTAAAAAAGGGAGAGTTATAGAAGCGCAACCTAATGATCCAGTTATGATTCGCAACTATGGGGCTGGACCAAAATGGGTTCCTGCAACTGTGCAGGAGAGAACGGGCCCTGTTTCCTTCAAGTGCCAACTAGAAGATGGGCGTTCTATTAAACGCCATCAGGACCAGATATGGGAACGTGAATTGCAGAATGACCGGAGTCTTCCGGAAGGGAGAACCGATCCTCTGGAAAATGGTTCAATTCGCCCGCCTATGCAGGTTGCACCTATTCCTACTACATCAATCCCGCTCCACAGGTCGTCTAGGGTCTCTCACCTCCCTGACAGACTAAACTTGTAGGGGAGGAGTGAGGTGACGTGTGCATATATATATATATATATATATATATATATATATATATATATATATATATATATATATATATATAGTCTAAAGTCACTAAAGGGAAAAATCACTAAAAGAAAGCTGAATGGCAACACGAAGGGATAAACAGAGCAACGCGGGCTGTTCGTTGGGTTTTGGCTAGACTAGAGCATGGTTATGCTAAGTTTAATTTGGTGATGTTTCTAAGGTGACAAATGGGGTAGAAAGTTGTCAGTAAATAATAATAGTTAGGGGTAATGTCTATAGCTCCTAAATTAGTAAAGTTAGAGAGTTTAGGTAGACTGCTTTGTGGGACGCAGGAAATCTATGGTAGGCCCTAAAGAATATCTAATTCAACGCATCGGTAAGTGCCTTTGTTTGTTGTTTAAAAACCTAGTAACTTAGTGGGGTCACGGACCCCAAGCTGTTACACTAAATC
The DNA here is from genome assembly GCA_023014485.1 of Bathynomus jamesi. NCBI lineage: Eukaryota > Metazoa > Arthropoda > Malacostraca > Isopoda > Cirolanidae > Bathynomus > Bathynomus jamesi. The sequence goes on along the minus strand of JAJOZX010000040.1, from coordinate 2,351,720 downwards.
CATCAACACATGCAAGTTTTGCAGTTTCTTCTTCAATAGATTTTTTGTTTATAAATGTATCCAAAGTTTTTTGTTTTTTATGTTGTTGATTTTCACCTATCTTGATTTCAGCAACATTTATATTATGAATTGTTTTCAAATGAACAGATAATCCACTAGTTGAGCCCCCACTGCACTTTATAACTTTTTCACATTTTGAACATTCAGCTTCGTCTTTATTTTTCTTATTAAAATAATTCCACACGATTGATTTTTTTGACATTCTTGTAATAGATTCGAAGGGGTAGATTATTTAAAGTAAGAAATAGCTTATTCCCATATCACAAGACTGCAATGCGCACGTAACAAAATTACAAAATTTAACTTGTGAAATATGCACATCAATCAACCACTGCAAGCTTCTAGTACGAAATTCGAAATCTGAATGAACTCAATAACGAATCTAAAAAAGCAACGCAAGGTTTTAGAATCGTGTAAAAACGTTTTTGAACATTTCAATACGTATTTACACGATTTCAAATGTTTAAGGCGAGAGTTCTGGATGATAGTTTCCCTTTTCAGAAAAACGAACACATCATATAACGTCAATAACATAATATTATAACAAATGATAAATTGTGACATACACTAATGACGCCTCTCAAAGATATACTGCATGTGTAAGTTATGTATGAAGATAAATTATTATTTCTACTCACATTGGCCACAAAATCCTACAAAAAAAAAAATCTTTGTTAATTTGACATTTGCTGATTGCTCCCACAATAAAGACATTAGGCAGTTCGTCAATACCGAAAACCCAGTATCGATAATCACGATATCGATATCGTGTCTCTTGTCCAATACCGGTTTTTCAATATCGGCTTTCATCACTAGTACGGACCAAGTAACCAGGTACATTACGATTTACAAGTTTCATGAATAATTTGTCATGATTAACACGATCAAATGCTTTAGAGGCATCCAGGAAACGCAAAACTACATTAGCATCTAGAGTTTAGTATTTACAGACCGTTTCCTTCAAGGCACACACACACACACACACACACACACATATCAGTACTGTATTTCTTTTTGAAACCAAACTGTTATCACTAGTATATAGGTAACATTCAAGTCAGTCTATTAATGAGTATATATTGAAACACCTTAGACATAATACTGACCAAGGCTATTGGCCTATAGTTATCTTTACTGTCGATTTTACCCTTTTTATCTTTTAGTACTGGCACCAAAACAACGGATAACATTGTATCCGGCAAAACCACATGTATGAGTAAACCTGTAAAGCACAAAGTTAACAGAGGCACTAATCTGTCACTACTACATTTCAGATACTCAGTAGAAATACCATCAATACCACATGATTTGCTACAATCTAAACATTTTATGGACTGTTTAGTCTCAAATACACTAACTCTTATATCTGGACTATAGGTAGCATCACAGTTATTATTGTCCTTTTGTACAGAGTTAAATAACTCACTGTAGTGTTCCTTCCATAATTTGACTATATTCTCAGTCCCAGTTACTTTTTCAATATTAGCAGGGAGAGATATTGCACTATTATTCATTGTTTTTATTTCGTTCCAAAAGTTTCTTGGATTCTTACTGGCAAGCTTTCTAGCCAGAGCATCCCTGCTTAACTCATCCTCATGATTTTTTATATACCTTAATGCATACTTGAATTTGGCACTATCCCTCTGTTTTTGTTGTAATACAGGGCCTTGCCTTGGCTTCCCTTGTTCACACCACATTAAAAAAGCATCTCTGGATGCATTATGAAGTTCAACCACATAATCGCTCCAGCCAGGTCTACATGTATAATTTTTCTTCTAAAGGTATTTAAGTCTTGGCTAGCATTATTGAGAGAGAAGACAATTTGTTCATACATATCTTTAAATGCCAAAATATGTGTTTGAATTCTATAGTTTACATCCTGACAAGCTAGAGCATCATTAAGGATAGATATATTACTTAGTAATACATCAGACTTATTACAATACTGTTGTTTGCCCTCATCATCAACTTTGGACCAGTTTAACTTCGCTTTACGTGTATCATTTACCTGTGATAGCATTGCAATACAATTAATGTCAAACGCAATTAATAGGGACATGTGGTCAGAACTAGCATAAGAGTACAAAACTGCAATATTCAGAACTACCTGATTTGCATCAGGTGTACAAATACAATGATTCAACCATGAGGTAGTGTGTCAACTATCATTAACATAAGTAAAGCTATCACCAGGAAGCCTACACATGGATGAAAGGGTCAAGTTATTATCTTCACAAAAGGCTTTTAAGTGGTTGCTAAACAAAGAATTATCGTTAAGCACATTAGCATTAAAGTCATCAATAATAGCTACACATGTCGTATCCAACTCATCAATAATACTGCTGACCTGCCCCAATTTAATGAGGTAATCTTCTTCATTATCAACTGCCTGAAAAGGCATATAAATACACAGAATTACAAATTTTTTATTGTCTACACAAATTTCTATTCCAGTTAGCCAGTTCAAACCAAGTTTTAATTCACTAATATATTTCCCATACCCCAACCTCCATAGAATAGCTACCCCACCAGGTGGGTGGCCTGCAAGGAGACCATCTTGTTTATCTCTGGTGGCCTCCCCTATCCCATGAAAGTTATTGGACAGGCTATTCAGGTCCTTTAAGTCCTGTTTCCATAGCCATGTTTCCTGCAAACAAAGAATATCAGCATCTTCTAATAGCTTATCAATTATGATCCGCCTGTGTTTGCTGTTATTGCTTAAGCTTAGGCCTCTACAGTTATAAGAGATTACCTTGAATGTTGCAATTAGGAAGATGCAGGAGTTCTGCCAGCCATCTCTACATGTTGAATTCCACTTATACCAGGCATAGCAGTTACAGCACTAGACTCAGCTGGATTTTCCTCCACAGTACGACGCATGATGTCTACATGGATCATCACAGACTGCTATAACTTGAAAGGAACTGTACGTAATCCATCTGGAGTCAATTTTCCTACATGTAACCTGAAGGTTCACTTTATCTTCCACAAATGCCTGTAGCTCCTCGGCCGTAAGTCAGGTCGACATCTCGAGACAAAAATGTTCGCAGTCTTCGTTGGTACAGCCATCATACGATCTGTTTTGGTAGCCCCTATGATACCCCGCCGTTCTTTGCCAGCCTTTGCCACAGGCTGACTCCCTCTAGCCGGTGCATGATTGGGATCAGACCCCCTTGAGGGACCACCACCATTAGCTACTGCAGTGGTTGCATTTCTCGGAGGGGTCGCTCGCTTCCGGCCCCTCCTTACCACGATTGTCCATATAATTTTATTGTTTATTTCATTCAGTACATTTTATTAAAATCTTAAAATAAAAAATATATTTTATTAATTTGAATTCAATAACCATTAACCAAATAACATTAATAACATACATACTCGTTAAAATTTCGGGTTCAAAGATTAACTTTTTGGGCCTTAGCAGCTGCAAATCTTTGGATTGTTTCATCCAGATCTAAATCCTTGGCGATGGCATGTTCAATTGGTAAGGTTGCCAACCCATCTAACCGATCTTCTTTCATCGTGGAACGGAGATAAGTTTTGATTAAATAGATATTTTGTAATTCATCAACAAATCCACTCGTATCAGACCAGAAATAGATCAAAGCTTGTTATACCTCAATTTAGATTGTCTTAATAAAAACCCACTCTAATAGACAGAGTTTATTTCCATAACAGTTTCGATGCCCACTGGCATCCTCTTCGGGTGGATACAGAAAAACGAATGAACCAAAAACAAGAGGAAAAACAGTCCAGGGACCATTAAGAAATTCGCATCTAGGTTAGATCCCGTTCTCCCCACGCTGGAAGGGCATTTTTTTTTTTTTTTAATTAAAGGGACCCGCTTATAAGTACATTCGCACAAATTTAAAACTATCCTCTTGTTCTATACATACAGATTCTATTATTTTTTTACATAATTATTACATTCATTATTAAATTTATTACATTTAATATTGCATTATTATTTATTACAGAAATTATAAATTTATTATTACATTGATTATTACATTGTTGTTTATTATACAGAAATTATAAACCGAAAAACGAATGAAAAAGGCGAGAAGGAAACAATCCAGAGACCATTAAGAAATTCGCGCCTAGGCTAGATCCCGTTTCCCCGACCCCAGAAGGGCATTTTTTTTTATTAAAGGGTCCCGCTTATAAGTACATTCGCGCAAATTAAAACTATCTTCTTGTTCTATACATACAGATTCTATTATTTTGACATAATTACTGCATTTATTATTGCATTTACGTTTTTTAACATTTATTATTATTACCTTTACACTAATTATTACATTCATTTTATTACCTTTATTATTACATTTATTGCATTTATATTTATTTCCACAATTATTACTTCCATTATTACATTTACATTTACGTTTATTATTCCATTTACATTTTACCGAAAAAAAAAAGCGAATGAACTAAAAGTGAGTAAGGAAACAATCCAGAGACATTTAAGAAATTCACACTTAGGCTAGAACCCGTTCACCCGACGCCGTAAGGGATTTTTTGACCAAGAATCTCATTAAAGGGTCCAAAAGTACCTTCGCACAAATTAAAATTATCTTCTTTTTCTATACATAAGATTCTATTATTTTTTTTTTTTTACATAATTATTACATTTATAGAGTACCTTACTTGATTCCCAATCTATAGCATGATTATTTTGGCTGGCGTGAAAAAAATGGCATTATTAGTATTACAACTTCTGAAGGCATATTTGTGTTCTTTAATACGGGTTTCAATATTTCTTCCAGTCTCTCCTACGTATACTAAATCACAACTTTTGCAGGGAATGCTGTAGACATAGGCTTGTTCCTGTTTTGCAACGTTATTCCTAAACAATTTACTTTTCACGGTAGACGAATATTTGAACGCCAAAGGAAACTTAAAATCTTTCGTCAACGGTTTTATTCTTTCTTAACCGGCAATGTAAGGCAAACTCACATATTGTTTTTGGTTAACTGAAGGTTCCCGAGGGGCATAAAATGATTTTCTGGCTTTGAAATACGCCTTTCTGATAAACCACTCAGGATATTTTAAATCCTTATAAATGTCCCAAATCTTTGAATTTTCCGGGTCCAGCAAATGTGGGCTACAAATTCTGATTGCTCTTAGAAACATGGAAGAAATTGGGCTTTCCGCTTTCGTTAATAACCAAAACATCTAGAAAAGGTAATTGTTTGTCGTTCTCCCATTCATATTTAAATTTAATTGAGGGAACAAGATTATTTAATGACTGAAAGAAAGTGTCAAAGTTGTTCCAGTGGTCAGGCCAAAATGAGAAAATATCTACATAACGAAACCAAATTAAATTCCTGGGACATATTGTTTGCAACAATTCCGATTCATAATATTCCATGTATAATGTACTTCAAAAGTTGTAACACTAATAATGCAATTTTTTGTCACGACAGCCAAAATAATCATGCTATAGATTGGGAATCAAGTAAGGTACTTTATAAATGTAATAATTATGTCAAAAGAAAAATAATAGAATCTGTACGTGTAGAAAAAAGAGATAATTTTAATTTGTGCGAAGGTACTTATAAGTTGGACCCTTTGATGAGATTCTTGATCAAAAAATCCCTTACGGCGTCGGGTGAACGGGTTCTAACCTAAGTGTGAATTTCTTAAATGTCTCTGGATTGTTTCCTTACTCGCTTTTGGTTCATTCGTTTTTTTTTTTTCAGTAAAATGTAAATGTAATAATGGAAGTAATAATTGTGGAAATAAATATAAATGCAATAAATGTAATAATAACGGTAATAAAATTAATGTAATAATTAGTGTAAAGGTAATAATAATAATAAATGTTAAAAAACGTAAATGCAATAATAAATGCAGTAATTATGTCAAAATAATAGAATCTGTATGTATAGAACAAGAAGATAGTTTTAATTTGTGTGAATGTACTTATAAGCGGGACCCTTTAATAAAAAAATGCCCTTCTGGGGTCGGGGGAACGGGATCTAGCCTAGGTGCGAATTTCTTAATGGTCTCTGGATTGTTTCCTTCTCGCCTTTTTTATTTTTTTCGGTTTATAATTTCTGTATAATAAACAACAATGTAATAATCAATGTAATAATAAATTTATAATTTCTGTAATAAATAATAATGCAATATTAAGTGTAATAAATTTAATAATGAATGTAATAATTATGTAAAAAAAATTAATAGAATCTGCATGTATAGAACAAGAGGATAGTTTTAAATTTGTGCAAATGTACTTATGAGCGGGTCCCTTTAATTTAAAAAAAAAAAAAAAAAAATGCCCTTCCAGCGTGGGGAGTACGGGATCTAACCTCGGTGCTAATTTCTTAATGGTCCCTGGACTGTTTTCCCTCTTGTTTTTGGTTCATTTGTTTTTCTATATCCACCCGAAGAGGATGCCAGTGGGCATCGAAACTGTTGTGGAAATAAACTCTGTCTATTAGAGTGGGTTTTTATTATCATATTTTGACCTTCACGTAGAAAAAAGTGGTTTTTTGCATTTATTAGATTGTCTTCATCTCAAAAACTACAAATTTTCATTGGATTGAAACTATGGAATGACTTAAATGCCGATATAAAAAATACTGTGAATGTAAATTTGTTTAAAACCAAGTTGAAATCCCGATTAATAATGGCATAGGGCCTACTAACAAAAACCTAGGATTTAATGTCCATTACTATTGTTTACTAATTATTAATTTCTCGTGTGTAATTTAGTTTTAAAAACATTTCTTGGGATTGTTCAGTTCTTATTTCTCATGTATAATATTGGTTTCTTTGTATGGTATTGGTATAGTGCCTTCAATGGTGACCTTGTATTTGTCATGTCAGTAGTGATAATTTAAGATTAATACTTGTTTTAACTATTAATAATACTTATTTACTTATTTATTTATTTATTATTAATTAATAACAACTAGCTGTTTATTTTTAATAAGAGCCCAGTAAAGCCTAAAGCTTAAGGGCCAAATTAAATTAAATATATAGTCGAGCTTCACAATTATAAATGTCTTGTAAATTGAAACGAATGTATTTATTTTTATTATTTTATTATTCAATTCAATTCAAAATCTTTGCAAAGCTCCGTTCTGCGATGGCCACAAAAAGATTTGGCAATGATGCCGTCAAATTTTTTGAGCACCTGAATTGCAAGATTTTCGTTGGAGAAATGGTTTCGCAAATATTTTAATTCTTCGTATAAATCAATGCTGAAGATGTCTTTCTGATCACCATCTGTAAGCAGAATTTCTAAATCCATACAATTCTTACGCAGCTCGTTGTCACTTATTTCTGTGGCATTATTCAAATTGTATAGAAATTGGAATTGATCGTTATACTTTACGATCAACTGAAACCTGTTTTTCAATGACTGGACTGCGTTGTCTAAAATGTTGTTAAAAAAGTTGATACTAAAATTTTCCTTCTCTGTCGTTCCAACTTCGTCTTCGTAATTTTTAAGGTATTCGATTGATTTTGAAAGCAGGGAGACAACTTGCGACATATTCAAATTGACCTCTTGATTATCTTGAAGGGCTTTGCTTGTGATGTTTATTTGGCTCAAAATGTCGTACCAAACAATCAGGCAGCAGATAAATTTGAAACTTCCAATTTTTTGTAATAGAGCACTCGCCTCCGATCTGTTTCTTGCAGCTGTTATTGACGTTACGTTAATTTGTTCGTCCCAAAAACTGTTTAATGCCTGTATAATTTCCCTAAGTTGATCTTTCATCGGTCTCAACGCATCTATGCGACTGGCCCATCTGGTTTCGCTAAGTCCCTTCAATGTCAAGCCTTTTACATTTTGTCTAAGTGCGTCCCATCATTGTGTAGACGACGAGAAAAAACGTAAAGGTGTACAATATCGAAAAAAGTGACAGCGTCTATGCAACATCTGGCTGCATCGTTGACCACCAAATTTAATGTATGTGAGGAACAAGGAACGAAAAACGCTCGTAGATATAATGTTAAAATTCGGCTTTGCACCCCATTATGTTTGCCTCGCATATTGAATCCATTGTCATATCCTTGTCCTCTTAAATCAGACAACGATATTTCATTTTCTTGTAAAATTTCTAGAATTTTCTTTGTCATTTCAGCGCCATTACTATTCTCGATATCGACGAATCCCCAAAAATGCTCACAGATTTTCACATGATTTCTATCTTTATCTCGGGTAGGCACTGTAATATTATTTTGCAGGTTTATGATGACTTTATTAGAATGTTATACCTAAGTAAAATCATTTGTGTTTACATTCAATTCAATTAAACTGATGATGTCTGAATTAAACTGATGAGATGTGATATACTTTATTATATTATATTTTCTTTGATGCAATTAATCCTAATCTGTAGTATAAACAGTTCATATAAATGTCCTATGTTTACCACATCTATATTATTATTATGATAACTTGTGCCATTAATTATATATATTTTGTGTACCATAACTGTATTATTGATATTTATATTAACAGGAATGTTGTTCAATTAAGTTGATTAAAGCCTAAGAAAAGGAGAGCGTTTCATTTCAATTTAATCAACTTAATTTCAAGATCAGAGGATATGGACAAGTTTCTGAAGCCGGAAAGACTTGATGTCGATCCCTCGTCCTCAAGTTCATCTAGTCTCTGGAGTCACTGGTTCAAGACATTTCAGAACTTTCTGGCCACGTTACCTTCTGATCTTCAGACTCAAAAGCTAAGTTTGCTTGTAAACCATGTATCTCTTTTAGTCTATGAGTACATAGTTGATTGTACTACCTATGAAGATGCTATAAAGTTGCTCAATGAACTTTATATGAAACCTAAAAATGAAATATTTGCCCGTCACCTATAAGCCACCCGTCGTCAGGAGATGGGAGAGCGTTTGGACCATTACATGAAGGCATTAAAACATCTGAGTAAAGACTGTAATCTTCAATCGGCCTTTGTAGATCACTACAGAGATGAGTATATAAGAGATGCTTTTATAAACGGTTTGAATACTCCTTTCATTAGGCAATGATTGCTTGAAAACAAATCTCTCAGTTTACATATCGCTTTTGATCAAGCTCGCAGCCTTAAGTTGGCTCAGATTCAGTCTGATACTTATATACGTTCTAATGCTCCTTTAAATTCAGTTAGTTGTGAAACTGAAACAATTACTTGCAAAAAACATGAGGCTAAAGCCGCTAAACAAGGAGCTAATGAAACTCTTTGCGAGGAGTCTTCTACTGCTGCAGCAAGGTCTTGCAAATGTTTCTTTTGTGGGAGTAATGTGCATCCGCGAGCTAAATGTCCTGCAAGAGATAGTTTATGTCATTAATGTGGTATTAAAGGCCGTTTTGCCAGAGTTTGTCGCTCTAATTCAAAAGCTTCTACTTCTGTTAATACTTTAGTTTCTCTATCAGGCTCTATTTCTCATTCTTTGAAAGAGGCAACTCTTACTATTTTAGTTAATGGTCTGTCTTTGAAGGCGCTAGTGGATACAGGTAGTACCGAAAATTTTATTGATATAAATATTGTAAAAGAAAACAAATGGAAGTCCTTGGCGGGCACAAATTTTAGTGGTAGCCAATGAATCTCAAAAAACGCCTAGTTATCGATTATTCTCAAATAGTAAATAGATACACGCAGTTGTACGCTTATCCTCTGCCTAATATAAATGAAATGGTGGGCGAAATTGCAAATATCTTTAGTACAATAGATCTTAAGAGCGCCTATCATTTGACCCCTATTAGGGAGGAGGATAGGCCATACACTACTTTCAAAGCCTGTGGACAGCTGTTTCATTTCAATAGAATTTTGTTTGGTGTAACAAACGGCGTAGCCTGTTTTCAGAGAGTGATCGATGACATAATTCGTAAATAGGGTTTAAAGGTTACTTTCATTTATGTGGACGATATCACTATATGTGGACACGATCAGAAGCATGATGATAATTTAACAAAATTTTTAAATGTAAAAAAGTATAATCTTCATATTAACGAAAATAAGAGTTCTACGTCTAAGTCATCTATAGATTTACTAGGTTATAGAATAAGTAATGGTTCTTTAAAGCTTGATCCTGAGAGGTTAAAACCACTGCTCGAAATGCCCCCTCCTAATAATGCTAAAGACATGCGCCGAGTAATGGGTATATTTGCCCACTCTTCTAAATGGATCGGAAATTTTTTCGAGAAAGTACGACCGTTGGTTGAAAATAAAACATACGTTCTCCCTCTTAACGTAATTAATGCTTTCGAAAATCTTAAAAGTGACATTGCTAATTCTGTTGTTGTTGCTATTGATGATAATATTCCTTTTGTAGTAGAGACTGATGCGTCTGATTACGCAATAGCTGCTCAACTTTGTCAAACTGGACGTCCAGTCGCCTTTTTCGCCCGTACTCTGTCGCCCTCTGAAAGGAATCATTCCTTTATAGAAAAAGAAGCATACGCCGTTGTTGAGTCTATCCGAAAATGGCGGCATTACCTGCATGGTAAACATTTTAAACTAGTAACGGATCAAAGGTCAGTAGCGTTTATGTTTGACACTAAGCATAAAGGAAAAGCTAAGAACGAGAAAATCATGAGATGGAGACTTGAATTATCAAGTTTCAGTTATGACTGTATATCGGCCCGGAAGAGAAAATATAGCTCCAGATGCACTTTTTCGCGCATTTATAGCATCTATTAATAAACATCATTTAGAAGAGATACACATTGCCTTGTGCCATCCCGGAGTAACTAGAATGTGGCACTTTGTTAGAAGCCGGAACCTCCCATATTCAATTGAAGATGTAAAAAACCGTTATTTCAAAATGCACTGTACGCGCCCAGTGTAAGCTGAAGTATTTAAATAGTAATGAAGGTCAGTTAATAAAAGCTACACAACCTTTCGAAAGATTAAATATTGACTTTAAATGTCCTTTGCCTTCCAATTCCCGTAATCGTTATCTACTAACGATAGTAGAAGAATTTTCGAGGTTTCCTTTCGCGTTTTCATGTGCGGACACTTCTGCTGAAACTGTAGTTGATTGTCTTTGTCAACTTTTTGCTATCTTTCGTGCACCCGCGTATGTGCACTCAGATAGAGGTTCCCCCTTTATGTTGTATACACTTACAGTTTTTGAACTCACTCGGAGTGGCCACTAGTTAGGCTGACCATATTTCCTTGAGACAAAAACGGGACATTGGGATGGCAAAAAAGGGACGGGGGTTATGTAATATTCTGTATTCATGAAAAAGTAAGTACATAAACATATTGAGCTTACAATTATTCTTCAGTGACAGAACCCATACAGAACCCATAAAAAAAACGGTACTGTCCCGTTCAAAACGGTACGTATGGTCAGCCTACCACTAGTAGAACGACCCCATATAATCCCCAGGGAAATGGTTTAGTTGAGAGAGATAACGGAATTATATGGAGAGGAGTAAATTTAGCTTTGGCTTCGAGAAAACTCCCTGTTGGCTGTTGGGAAACGGTTTTTCCAATGTATTGCACAGCATACGATCTCTCTTATGTACTTCCACAAACTGCACCTTTCATGAGCGATTATTTAATTATCAGCGTCGATCTACAAATGGCCATTCCATACCTACGTGGCTTACCGCCCCGAGTAAAGTATTATTGAAAAATTATACACGTCAGTCTAAATATGAGCCCCTGGTTGAAGAAGTAGAACTCATTGAGGCTAATCCCGAATATGCTCATGTTCGTCTCCCGGGAGGCCGAGAGACTACTGTCTCGCTTAAGCACCTCGCCCCTGCTAGGAAATCTGAAACTCGAGAATATGAAAATACTAACGAAGCACTTCCTGATGGTATGTTAAACAACCATCCTCCGTCACCTACCATCCTGCCCTCAAATCCGTCACCCACCATTGCTCCCTCCAATCCCTCACCAGTCAACGTTCCTCAGACTTCAGTAGATGATGATAATCAAAATACAGAGGCCCCTATGGCTGAAGTACAGCGATCAGGGCGTACTTGGCGTCCGCCTAGTTATTTTGAGGATTATATTGTTCAATCTAAGTAGAAGGGAAAAATTTAATATTATTTTGCAGGTTTACGATGACTTTATTAGAATGTTATACCTAAGTAAAATCATTTGTGTTTACATTCAATTCAATTGAACTGATGTCTGAATTAAACTGATGAGATGTGATATACTTTATTATATTATATTTTCTTTGATGTAATTAATCCTAATCTGTAGTATAAACAATTCATATAAATGTCCTATGTTTACTATATCTATATTATTATAACTTGTGTCAGTGATTATACATATTTTGTGTACCATAACTATATTGTTGTTATTTATATTAACAGGAATGTTGTTCAGTTAAGTTGATTAAAGCCTAAGAAAAGGAGAGCGTTTCATTTCAATAGAAACAAAACGTACTACCAGTGTCAGCTGTTCAGTGTGCGAGAGGTCTGGAGTACAATCGATAATTAGAGAATAATATTTGCTAGCTTTCAAATGTTTTACAATTTTTCTTTAACGGCTTTACTCAATATTTGAGCCACACCTTTCTTCTCCCTCACCTCCCGCGCCCTAATTTTCTTTGTAGAATTCCTTTAAACTGTTCACTTGTTTCTTGATTGATAGCGATAGTTTGTCTTTTTTTTTCTGTTGCTCTTTCGATTTTTGGCGCCCCGTAAACTTGGCGCCCTGAGCCAGCGTCACGTTGGCTCGCCCCTTAAGCCGGCCCTGTTCCTCTAAGCCTCCGTCGTCAGCAGCTGGGTATCAACTATGGTGCCAAAGTGTTGTCAAATGACCAGCATCTCATCCGGCCTTTGTAGATTTCCATATTTACCAGTTTTACAGGTTGCGACCCCACCCACTTCCATTCTTTGGCCGGTTTCAAGATGGATTGACTAAAATGAGCAGGGCCGTTTCTGGCCATTAGGGGGCCCTAAGCAGTAAGCAGTATACCCATTTGAGGCCCCATCCCTCCATCCACCAACTCACGCCTTACTACATCACCTCAGCACACACATACAAAAAATGGCTGTGTTAATAAAAAACAATTATGAAACAATTTTAATGAAACATTTATGTCCAAAACAACAAATATGTACTTTCAGAAGACAAACAGAAAAAAAATACTCTTCATGAAATTCCTGAAAATTAGCTTATACATTTAGAATAAATGGCACAGAACTATGTATAAAAAAATAATGCAATTATCAACTACCAAACAATTACTAACTCTACGATACAATCGTGTAATAGCTAACAGTTATACAAAACAGTTTGTATCTTCAAAATTTTTGCCTCCTAGATTTTTTCTGGGCGAAATCATCAATAACATCATCATATGAAATCTCCCTGTCAACGTCCTGGTTGATGCTTATGATACCAAGGCCACTGAGGCGATCCTGCCCCATTGATGATCTGAAGTAGTTCTTGATTAGCTTCATCTTAAAGAAGCTCCTCTCGGCTGACGCTACTGTCACAGGTAGAGTGCAGGCAATTCTTAGTGCAACCCAGAGATTGGGGTATAGTTCCTCCAGTTGCTTCTGATGAATGAAGGAGAGAAGCTTCAATGCAGTCATGTTGTGTGAAGGTAAAGTCGGCAAGTTCTTAATTTCGAGGGCCAGTTCTCTTCCATCAATGTCAGAGTCAGCTCCAGAGCTCAGTATCTTAGAGAGCTTTTCACACTTGCAGACATGTCTTCCTTGTTCATTGTGGTAAAGTTTAGGAGAACCTCAAATATGTCCCTCACATCATCTAATGTTTTGAATCTCTTATTTATTGACCCGATGGCACAATCCACCACCACATTGAAAAATTTGACTTCCAGCCTCTTTAAGGCTTCTGTAAATGGTTCGTCAGGAGCTTCGTAAGCAAAGTGCTTTTTTGTGGATCTGAGCCTCTTCTCCTTCAGCACAGCCTCCACATTCATTTCCTCACATATGTCCCTAGCTACGACTTGTGCTGCAACAAAACCTGTGTTTCTGTAGCTGGTGAGCGAGTCTCTTTTTTTTGTGAGGAGGTTGACTGCCACATCAAACTGCATTGTAGGAGACTGCAGAAGTTTGCTCACATGGTTAACTGCATGAAGAATGTCATACCATACTACTGTGCAAATCTGAAAGCGATAAGACCCTACCTCCTCTGCAAGTGCTTGTGCTTTAGTCCTGGCTTTGGCATCTGTGGCATTGTTTCTGACTTCCAACAGGGCCTCTCTGATGTTGTGGCTCTAGTATCGCACAGCCTCAATACTCTTAAGCCGGCTCTCCCACTTGGTTTCACTCCAAGACTTGAGTGTTAAGTTCACGTGCTTCTTTAGGATTGTCCATCTCTGTGCAGCTGCTGCAAAAAGGTTGTCAATTTTTGTACGTTGCCAAAGAAGCTGATGGCATCTGTGGAAGCTTTAGCTGCATCAGCCACTACAAGATTCAGAGTGTGAGCCCCACATGGAACATAGAGTGCACGACAATTCTTCTCTAATAACCTTGCCTGAACACCTTTGTTGCCCTTCATGTTCGCTCCGTTGTCATATGACTGTCCGCTGCAGTCATCAAAGTGAATATTCAATTCATCTAGTCTCTTCAGAATCAGAACTGATAAACCTAGGCCTGTACTTTCTGAAGCCTCAAGAAAGCCCAAGAAGTATTTTTATTTCTGGTACTTCACCCATTTTAACAGTTCTGATAATAATCGACATCTGTTCTTGGTGGTTTATGGCTGGAGTGCAGTCTAAAATGAGTGAGTAATATTTAGCTTGTTTTATTTCTGCAACAATGGCATCCAAGATCTTCCCACTAACGGACCCAATGAGCTCATTTTGAATGATGTTTCCTAGGTAACTTGAATGACTATATTGGCCACTTTCGACTCCGCTGATATGTTGTTTCATCACTGGATCAAATTTGGCAAGCAGCTCAACCTCCTTCAAGAAGTTGCCATTGTCTCGATTGTACATTGTAGAGGAAGACCCCCTGAAAGCAAGGTTTCTCTCTGCCAGTGATTGGATTATACTTACAAGACGTGTGAGAACATCTCGCCAGCGTCTTCGCTCTACCTCCATTAATGACATTTCAGTTTGGTCAATGGTCCTCCCAGTTTTTAGCCGCAGTTCCAGATCCTTCCATGTTGCCATGTTATCTGCATGTTCTGAACTATTTTCATGGCCTTTCAGAAGGGAACCAACGTTTATCCAGTCTGAAAGTCCATCCGTAATTAGTTTGTACGACTTCCTTGAAAACAACTTTCAGCAGAAGCAATAAAGAGCATCATTCCTTCTACGTAGAGTACATCAGCCAGCTTCGCTTTATTTTTTCCCCATTAATTAATGGTCTGTACATGTAATGGTGATGAACGCTTCTACCGTCCTCTCTTTTAGGGAATGTGAAATCTGGACTGATTTGAAATGGTCCTCGAGACACCAGATCTGTCTTCAAGGCATCTGACAGGACAACTGGCCAGTCATACGGATCAAGCGGTGGAGCAGATCTTGATTCTTGTTGCTCAGTAGAAATGCCTGTGTGTGGTGTTTGAAGCTGAACAGAAGATGGGCCACTTGTTGGTTCATCAGGCTCTACTTCTACTGGTGTTTGAGTATGCAGAGAGGATGGTCCTACTGTTGGCTCATGATGCTCATCAGGCTTTGCTGAGGATGGCTTTTCCAAATATATCAGTAGTGCTCCTGAGAAGAACATAACATTACATATTCTGTTAATTTTTGCTAAAATACACTTTCTTATCTTGTTTGATAACACTGGTATGCATCAATTTTACTGTCAAGGGTTTTGTAAGTGATTCTTATAGTTTTTCCTGCTGATTTCGAATCTGCAATCCGTTTTTCTCAATCAGCTCAGGTTATCCGGCTATGGCCTCATAAGTAAAATAGAATTTTTCGTGATTTTGTCAAAGCGGAATTGGAACAGTAACATCTATCATCACTTGTTTCACTTGTATAATATCTTTTTTTACTTTTCAGGCATATAGATAAAATATTTCATAATGAATAGAGCATGTAAAAATGATCCCAATAGATTCTGCTACATATGTGGGACGGTTACCATGCCAAATAACAAGTCCCAAATCACTAAATTTGTGAAGACAATGTATAGAGCATACTTTCGAATTAAGCTAGGGGACCAGCACAAAAATTTCGCCCCTCATATGTGCTGCAAGACGTGCATTGAAAATTTGAGAAGATGGAGCAAAGGCAGAGCGAAATCTTTGCCTTTTGGAATGCCCATGATTTGGAGAGAAGGAAAGGATCACGTGACAGATTGCTATTTCTGCATGATAAACCTCCAAGGTGGGCTTATAAATTTATTTTTCTTAAATATTTTGAAATCCTCGTATGAAACTTGACATAATATTCACCATAATGTAATATTCACCATATATAGCATAATATTCACCATAATGGTAATCATACATTTACATATACATATTGTTATAGAAAATACATTTACACATACATATTGTTATACAAGTTACATTTACATATACAATGATTGTATATTTTCTTTCTTTTTCATTCATATTGTCCCCGAAGGGACAATATGAATGAAAAAGAAAGAAAATATACAGACTCCATCGACCTATTTCATATCTTACAGACCGCAGCCTTCCCTCACGAGCCGCCACTGTCTGAATGCTTCTTCTATTTCATATGCAAGTTTTATATCCATGTTTCTGTGTTTCTATTTTCAGGAGTTAACAAGAAGAATAAACACATTGTTGTATACCCTGACATTCCTTCTGCTATGAGACCTGTACCCCATGGTCCTGGAATTCCAATACCCGACCCACCTCAAACCCTGGACTTCGATGATTCTGATGATGAATCAATGACCAATGCCAATGACCAGTCCCAGTCGTATATACCTCAAAATACCGCTTCAAATGAGCCGAGGCCTCTCAACCAGGCCAAACTTAATGATCTTACCAGGGATTTAGGACTTTCCAAATTAGCTGCCGAGATCTTGGGCTCACGACTTCGAGAGGACAACTTGCTGGCTCCGGGAACAACATTCTCCTGGTATAGGAAACGAGAGGAAGAATTCCGCAAGTTTTTTGCAGTGCACGAAAATACCTCTTCCTTAGTGTACTGCTGCAATGTTGAGGGGCTAATCGAATCCTTGGGCCTGCCATATAACGCATCAGAATGGAGGTATTTATAGACTCGTCTAAACGAAGTTTGAAAGCAGTACTTCTCAACATTGGGAATAGGGTTGCATCAGTCCCTGTAGCACATTCCGTACAACTTACTGAGAGCTACGATAACATGAAAATTTTACTGGATGCTCTCGTATACGACCAACATAACTGGAGGATCTGTGGAGATTTGAAGGTAATACTAATATCATAAGTAAACTATTGCTATTGACTATGTTGTTTTTCCAAAGGTTATTTGAGAGCGTATAAGAACACTTAACTTCCCCACAGAAGTGATACAGTCCAATGCATAGATTTTTTTATCTGATAGAACAAATTCTCTAAATTCTTTAAATATTTTCATTTTTTTTCAGATTGTGGCATTTGTATTGGGAATGCAAGGGGGATACACGAAATACCCATGTTTCCTCTGCAAATGGGATAGCCGAGCGGATGAGAAGCACTATGCACAGCGTGAATGGGCATCCAGAGAGATTTTGAACCTGGGTCGCATAATGTCGTTTCAGTGCCCCTTGTACCACCAACAAAAATTTTGCTCCCACTTCATATTAAGCTGGGCTTGATGAAAAATTTCATCAAATCAATGAATAAGGAGGGTTCAGCATTCCGATATCTCGAGAGTAAATTTCCTCATATATCTGATGCTAAACTAAATGCTGGGGTTTTTGATGGTCCTCAAATTCGAACTTTGATCAAGGATACTCAGTTCGAAAACGCAATGACTCCAACTGAGAAGAATGCCTGGCAGGCATTCAAATCAGTTGTCACTGATTTTCTTGGCAAGCGTAGAAGTCCAGAATACGAGTCCGTTGTCGAAAACTTGATGGAAGCTTTCAAAGCTCATGGGTCGCGCATGTCCATAAAAATGCACTTTTTGTGGTCCCACTTGGACTATTTTCATTGTATGAATAAAAGTATTTATTCACACAATGTTTTCATTTTTCACGAGTGTTCTTATAATATTACTCGTATCTACAGTGTTTAAGCTAAAAAAATCAATAAATTTGGGGATAAAATTGGACTTATAATAAATGGCCAATAGAGAAAAAAACCTGACCTGATTGAGGAAAACCAATGTCATTTTCGAATTCAGCATGATCGAATTATATAATATGAGTTGAAAAAACCCTCACAGCAGACAAAAAAAATTCATATGCATACCAGTGTAATTAATCTGTGTGAACAGAATTTGAGGTGATGTGGTACATTAAATTTCACATTTCGAAATATTATAAATATTACAGAGACTAGCTTACTCTACACGATTCCTGAGCACTTGCTTAGCTTGATGGTCTACCTAACCTAGTTGCCTGAACTGTAATCATAAGAATATACAAGTGGCACATCTTACCTGTGCTACTGGAAAGCTTCTCCTCTATTTGTTTCTTTTTCCGTTTTTCAGTTCCTGATGGATAATGTCGTTTCATTTTCCAAGATGCACGAAGTCACATCTAATTAACCACAACTAATCTGCTAAATAATAATGATAATCTACAGATCTACAGAAGCTAAGGCTAACAAAGACCCTAAGATCCACTCTAAGGTTAGCCCGAGAGAAAGGAAAGAGTAGGGGGTTAAGAGAAGAAAATAAGGGGATAAGTAAGTAGCAACACCAATCACTCGTGGGTTAACATTCATTCAGAAAAAGAGAAAAAGACTCACCATCATCATCCGCCGGCCACTGCCGACAAGTCGAAAAAATAGTCGAAGAGAATAGGAAAGGGGTGAAAGATGAAAAGAAGTAAAATAAGAACGCTTACAAACCATGCAAACACAGTCTTAACTCACTGTCATACCATGCAAACTACAGACATGCAAGTAAGGAGAGGATAAGAAAGAAAAAAAAAAGTAGGTAAAGTTAAACAAAAATTGGGTTAGTTTACGCTACGAGCTACATCTACGTTCGTGTTAGTCTAATTTTTTTTTTTTAATAATAATTTCATTGCTGGCATCACACGCTGGCATTATCGTCAACAGACTCATCCTCGACCACCACCCCCAGAGCTCCTGTTGCTAATTGCTTTTTTTTTATTTTAAACAACGTTAGTACTTTTAAAATGTCTGTCTAGGCGGTTTTTAAACACATTAACGCTGGTAGAGTTAACGACTGACGCGGGAAGATTATTCCATTTATCAATTACTTTAAACGTAAGAAGTTTTTAGCGATATTAGTAATGAAACGTCTGCCACGCAACTTAGATCCGTTATTACGAGTATTGCTATTATCGAAAGTGAACAGTTTGTCAAAATTTACGTTATCGATGTTATTAACGATTTTGAAAACTTCAATAAGCTCCCCTTAATCTCCTAGTTTCGAGTGAATGCAAGTCTAACACTTTAATCCTATCTTCATAAGGCTTGTTGCGCAATGACGGAATTAGTTTCGTGGCACGACGCTGAACCCTTTCTAACCTACCAATATCCTCACGCAAATACGGGCACCAAAACTGAATGGCATATTCTAAATGAGGCCTGACTAGGGACTTGTAAAGGGGCAATATAATATCCTTCGATTTAAATTCGAAATTACACGCTATGAAGCCTAACATCCTGTTAGCTTTTGCGCAAGACTCCAGGCACTGGTTCCTAACTTTTAAATCCTTAGATACGCGTACGCCTAAATCTACTTCCTCGTCAACGCTCGCTAACTCTCTATCATCCATCGTGTACGTGAAATTATTGTTACGAGCAGTGGCGGCTCGTCGGTAGGCACTGCGGAACTGCAGCACCCCTAAATTTTTTATTTACAATTGAAATAATCAAGAACAATATAAGGATGAGCTCACTGAATAACTTTTTCAATAACTTTTGAAACTTTTATTCATTGCTCAACGCTCATCCTTTTATTTCAGTAATTATTTCAACCCATTCTTAGAGACAGCACCCCTAGAATTTTTAGTCACGAGCCGCCACTGGAACTTACGAGAACCTATATGCAAAACTTTACATTTGTCTATGTTAAATTGCATCTGCCACTTATCCGTCCACTCCATAATCCTATTTACATCGTCTTGGAGCCTATTTCTATCGTCCTCGTTAACAACCTTACCGCCTATTTTAGTATCGTCCGCGAATTTTGACACGTTACTAGTCAATCCTACATCTATGTCGTTAATGTAAATTACGCATAGCAATGGGCCTAACACTGAACCCTGTGGGACACCGCTACCTACATCCAACCACCCCGATTCACTACCATTAACAACGACCCTCTGTCTCCTAGCACAAAGCCATTCCTCTAACCCAGGGGTGGGGAAACTTTTCAGTACCAAGGGCGAAAATCGATAACATAAACACCTCCGCGAGCGTCTGGCAAATTTTAAGCTTATATACAGCGTGTCCCAAAGAAATGTATACCCACTTTGTTCGATAATACCAGCTATGAGGATAATAAATATATTACTTTTTATATGTTTTTTAATAAAGAACTTTCTCCTGAATCTAAATATGTAATTATTTTTATTAAAAATTGAAGAACAAAAAAGTTACAGATGTTTAAATTATAATTATTATTTTCGAGACTTCATGTGCGATATTTTCTAACATTTTAACCGACTGTTTTGAGATACTTATGTTTAGTGTTGATATTGAAGCATAAATGTTGTAATTATTAGTTAATTCAAAAAATTTACAAATTCCATGGTTAAATGACACTTTATCTAAGATGTTCGACGTCTTCCAGAACGTTGTTTTTGTAAGTTTTGCACAGTGCCGTCGGTTTCAAACTTATCTCGTATACGTGCAAAAATATTAGAAAATATCGCACATGAAGTCTCGAAAATAATAATTATAATTTAAACATCTGTAACTTTTTTGTTTTTCAATTTTTAATAAAAAATAATTAAATATTTAGATTCAGGAGAAAATTCTTTATTAAAAAACATATAAAAAGTAATATATTTATTATCCTCATAGCTGGTATTATCGAACAAAGTGGGTATACATTTCTTTGGGACACGCTGTATATAAGATGCATTTTAAAAAGCTATTTGCTGGGCTGTAAATAAATAATTTTTAGTAAATAATAAATACCTAAGCGGGCGAATTGAAATTAGCTCGTGGGCGAAATTTCGCCCGCGGGCGAGGGTTTCCCCACCCCTGCTCTAACCAGTTAACTTCCTGACCGCGTATACCGCGCGCTTTAACCTTCGCAATTAATCTTCTATACGGAACTGTATCGAACGCCTTTTTAAAATCTAAATAAATAACGTCAGCCGCTCTATGCCTATCGTATTCGCGCACTATTTCGTTATAAAATTCTAACAAATTAGTTAAACAAGATCTATGGCGTCGAAACCCATGCTGACTACTATTAATCAAATCTCTACTTTCTAAGTGATCGATGATACGATCCCTAACTACGGATTCCAAAAGTTTACCGACAATTGACGTTAAGCTAATGGGCCTATAATTGCTAGCTACTGTGCGGTCGCCTTTTTGAAAAATGGGCGTGAGTTAACTAATTTAAAGTCATCAGGATTAATCCCCGTTTCGAGTGACTGATTAAAAATCTTCGTTAAGGGGCCTACGATAACGTCTTTCAAATCTTTCAAATGTCTGGGATAAAAAGCGTCAGGGCCTGGAGCCTTGCTAACTTTTAGACTATCGATATAATGCGCAATATCACCCTCGTAAACAGTTATTTCATCCAAAATAGTCTCGCTACTAAATGGAACGATATCGTCCACGTCGGGGACATTATTTACGTCTTCTACGGCAAAAACTGTCGCAAAAAAATTATTGAAAATACCCGCCATCGCCTGAGCGTCAGAAACTAAAGCGCTGTTAACATCCACTAGAGGGCCTATGTTATCTTTTATCGGCTTACGATTATTGATGTATTCAAAAAACGTTTTTGGATTATGTTTACTATTCGCAGCTATAAGTATCTCTAAATTACGCTTAACATTCCTAACTGATCTTTTAACCTGATGTCTAAGCTCGATATATTTATTAAAGTTAGCTGCCGTGCCATTGCGCTTATTAAGTCTATACGCTCTGTTACGCTCGTTTATGAACTCGCCTATTTCCCTAGTCCACCAATTGGGCCTACCATGATTTCTAGCGCGCTTGGGCCTACGAGGAATAAACTCCCTTTCAATATTCATAAAACTTTCTTTAAACGCCTCCCAATGCAAATTTGTGTCATTACCCATAAATAAGTTATCCCAGTCCACTACTCTCATTCTATTCGTAAAACTATCAAAATTAGCCCTACGAAAATCAGGGACTTCTATTACGTTACTATCCTAAGTGTTTTCTATCAATAACTTAAACCTAAGAATTTGATGATCACTACATCCTAAACTCTCGCCTACTTCTAAACCTTCCACTATATTTTCGCCGTTCGTCATCACCACGTCTAAAATATTGTCACCGCGCGTTGGTTCGGTAACCATCTGTCGTAAAAAATTACCTTCCATGAACTCGATCAATCTCAAACCCTCCTCATTACCAGTAAAAGTCTCGTAATTAACATTAGGGCAGTTAAAGTCTCCGACAATTATACTATTCCGATTGTCAATAAAGTTACCTAGAAGCGAGTAAAATCTAGTAACGGTATCGAGGGGTTGAACGGGAGGTCTATAAACAACAACAAAATTAAAACTAATACTACGCGCCCTAACTTCAACGCATATCGCATTAATTGCTGCCGGAAAATCTATCTTAACCTCGATAGCCCTAAGGGAATTACGAATGTACAGCAAAACGCCGCCACCAATCCTATGTAACCTATCATTAGTAAAGAGTTTAAAACCCGGTATATCAAGTTCCCCCAACAAGTCCAGAGTCACGGTATTTAACCACGTTTCAGTGATAGCAACTATATCGTAGTTGCCGGAATAAATTATCGCCTAAATTCGTTTAATTTATTTCTAATACTACGCGCGTTACAATAAAAGACGTTTAAGTTATTTTTTATCACGGGCCGGCGTTTTAAAATATTTTTCACGACGGGCCCGCGTTACCCAGACCCATAACGTTTAAAGAAGGCTTCGACCTATACAGCTTTCGTACGTTTTCGTCAATTAACCTACCTAGCCTAGCATTACTTATTTCGTTGAAATGCACCCCCATCTTTTATAAAAAGGCTAGGATCACTGAATTCAGACCACAGCTTTATGAAGGGTACATTTTCCTCAGCACAAATCTCTTCTAATTTATTATTCAAAAATACTGTTTTTGACGTAATCCTAAGACAAAAACCGTGCCTAGGGGTAATACCTAGAACTAAAGACCTATCTGACCTCGCCTTCAGGGACCTAATTAACCCCCTATATCTCTCCAAAAGGTCAGGCACTCTCGTATTGGGCCTATACGAGTCGTTGCCTCCTACCGTCGTCACCAACATCGAGTGACGGGAGGCAACGTCAATCCTATCCACTTCGTCTCTGTCAACCCTGACCCCTGGGAGACAGACCCTCCTCCTCTTGGTTGGATGCCGTTCAACGAACTCTTTGTCCATATGGCGCACTAAAGAGTCCCCAATTAAAATAGTTTCCCCCTCATTCAAGTCCCTTTCCAAATGGGCGAAAGGGTTCGAAACCTCGATAGGGGTGGGGGATTCCTATCACCTAACGTACACGGCCTAGCTCCACCCTTAACTTCTCTAAATCCCTCCCCATCTACTAATCTCGGACCAACCTTAACCCTTCCTCAACTCTATCCAACCTTCCCGACAAGCTACCTAAACTAGAAACTAGGTTACGCACCTCACCCTTCAAATTACTAACGTCTTCAACGTTAGTATTGGTTGGGCTTTCTTCAACCGTAGCCCCACCCCTGCCCTCATCAAGCGTTACAAGTCTTTCCGTTACCTCACGTACACTGCGTTTTATGCCAACTATTTCCTCCATTAACTCGCAAAAGAAAAACTGATCTCTCGGTAATCGCCATAGGACCACCATTATAATCTTTAAATTCCGAATACCACCGGTTTACCCAACACCTAACACACGACGCTTTCTGCGACGGCATCGCGCAGTTAAAAATTAATTTATAACCGTCACAAGTTTAAGTTAAATTAAGCCGGCACGCTATGAATACTTCTAAATCGCTAAAAACCACTAATATTCAATTACTTAACTATAACAATGTGAATATAAACGCAAGTATATAAAATTCAAAACTTTGCAAAAGTAAAATTATTAGCAATATGCAAAAGTAGATGCAATATCAGAGAGCTCAGGAAATGCGTCCGTTCAGTACAGAGTCTGGCTGACGAATGATGATGATGATGATGATCATTATATGTATATATATCATGCAGGAAGGAGGAGCCAAGGACGAACGCCAGCAAAAATGCTCCAACCCCTATAGAAGAAGGAGAGAGCCGAAATCAAGGTCCAGATTTTTTCGAGATGTCTAAATACTATACGTTTGAAAGATTGGCGGTCATAGACAGGGGAAAAGATGGATTGGAGAAGATTGTTCCAGAGTTTACTGGTTGAGTAGATAAAAGAATGTCGATTAACCCTGCGTTAGAGAGATGGACAGGAAAGGGATGAGAATGTGTTGAAAGTCTGGTACTGCAAGCTCTCCTTAAAGGAGGAGGCATGAAGATAGAGCAGTGTCCGTTATAATAGCGACAGTAAAGAGAGAGTGAGGCAACATTGCGGCGAAGAGAGAGGGAATGAAGACATTCAGTAAGAGGCGGGGAATTGATGAGACGAAAAGCCTTTGATTCCACCCGGTCAAGTACTGCGAAAAATGCTCTGTATGAATTGGTCCACAATTAACCCACCCCTTATATCTCCAGTCTAACTATAGAGTAGATCAAGTCTAGCCTAGAGGGGTCAGCCTAGAGATTCCGGAAATGGTCCAGAGCGGGCAGATAAATTGAGGTCCACAGTAGGATTCCTCACAAGATTAGGTTAGGGCAATCTACCTTCACCTTTGTTAAGCTATGAGTTGATGCTGGGTCTTAGGCCACAATGTAGGCCTAACTTGTCTGACCCAGCTTAATTTAATGTAATTAACTGTCTGGTCTAAAACTCAATTAGTCACTTACTTTTAGTTATTGGAGTCTCTCCCTTCTCAGGTTGTCTCATTGTCGAGAGCGTACTTTGCTGGTACGTCCTCTCGCCCCGTTCTTCGTTTTCGTTCTCCCTTTGTTCTCCTCTTCGCGGGGCTTCTTGTACCAGCGTTGTCTTGGTTTATTCCTCAGTTGGTTTAGCGGTAATGTATCTCCATTACCGAGCACGCTCCTCCCACACAGTATATAAATACTAGTGTGGAGAATAACTCTGGTGAGCAACCAATTGGTTTCATCCACCCAGTTATTGACATAAAAGGAATTTATTAATTGTTAGATTAACTACCTACCTACTCAGTGAACCATTTTCGTTACCTCCCAACTACCCACTCATAAGTTTTCCATATACTGGGGGCCCCGGGAGATAAAAATTTTGGTGTCATTGTCACCAATTTTTGTCTGAGTGTAGACTAGCTAACTATTTAACTGTAAATGCCTGTTAATCTGATTAACAGTGCCTATCCTCACCTTCTCATGGAGAAGGTGTAGCATTTAATTAGAAGAGAAAATATACATCCATAGGATGAAACTGTCTATGGTCTTTACCATAAGAAAAGAAAAAATGAAAGTTAGAAGATAAAATTACAATTCCCCAGCATCTATTTTTTGTTGTAAAAATAGTCGCGCCTTTAATGCTGTTTGTCGCTGAGGTCTTGTGTCTGTCAATGTTGTAGTAGGATGCGTTACCACTCCTACTGTCAAAGGAATAGTTACTGGAAGTTCAGTGTCTCCAGTTGTTACTGTCAGTGGAGAAGGTTCTCCAAAGTCCATTGTTTTGGGTCCAGACTCTAAAGGGTACAAAAGAGAAATGTCTCTTGTTGTGTCACCCGTTGAAGTCCTTAATTTGACCACTCTTGTTACCCCATCTGCCCCTGGTCTGAGTTCTGAAACTCTAGCCAGAGGCCAGTATTGTCTTGGAGTACTGTTATGTATGAGAACAAGGTCCCCTACCTTAATTGTGTCAGACCAATCCTTCTTAGTCATTTGTTTATGTCTCTCCCTTAGACCCATCAAGTACTCAGTTTTCCACTGTTTAATGAAATGAGCTTTAACTCTAGTTAAATGTTGTAACTTAGTCTGTAGTTCATTATGTCGTTGAGTCCAGTTTGGGTCTTCTGAAGAGTCTATATTGTAGTCCGGCAGGAGACTAACTTGTTCTCCCGAATCAAATGATTTGGAGTTAATGGTTCCGGGTCATTAATGTTGTCACTCACATAAGTGAGTGGTCTATTGTTAATGATGTTCTCAATCTCAGCCAGGAGAGTGAGTAACCCAAATAAGTGTATCTGTTTTTTGCCAATTGCTTTCTTCAAGCAATTCTTTACCGTTTGTATATTCCTCTCCCAGATAGAACCATACCAAGGAGAGGCAACCGGAATATACTTCCACTTTATGTTTGAATTTTGTATATATAATTGTGTGATTTCATTGCTTAACAAGTCGTGGATGACTTGTTCACCAGCTTTGAAATATGTAGCATTGTCAGTCCAAACTGTCTTTGGTACTGAATGTCGTGCACAGAATCTCTTAAAGACAGCAACAAAAGATTCTGCTGTAAGGTCCTCCACAACATCCAAATAAACAGCTCGTGAGGCAGCACATGTAAACAGTACAATGTACATTTTTTGTTCAGTGTCACCCACCCCTACAGTCAATGCTCCTGTATAGTCAATGCCTACAGTCTCAAAGGGTCTGTTGAGAGTAACTCTCTCCTCTGGCAAAGCAGGAGGATTTGGTTTCCTATAGGGCCTAGCATGAATACGCCTACATGTGACACACTCACTCAGGACTGTTTTAACAGTGATCCTTCCCTTGGGTATCCAATAAGTTTTTCTTAATGTAGTTAGTGTCTGTGGTACCCCCATATGATATACATCAGTGTGTGTTTTTCTGATGATTAATGTTGTCAAATAGCTAAATCTAGGTAAAAGGATTGGATTTTTGCTTTTGTATGACAGTTTTGATTTGTCTAATCTCCCTTTACACCTTAGAAGGCCTTCCTCATCTCTGAACAAGTTTAGATCCACAACTACTGATGGTACAGGTTCTTTTGTTTGTTTCCCATTAGTTAAGAATTCTAACTCTTTATTGTACTCTTTTTGTTGGGCTTGGCCTATCCAGTATTGGGTTGCAACTTCTGTATAATTATGATTATTTTTATTTAGCTGTTTGTTAATTGTAGCTAAACAGTTGTGAGCAAACCTCAAACAGTAGGCTGTCACCCTGACAAGTTTGTTGAAATCAGAATACTTTTCATAATTAGTGATTGGTTCAACCTTTTCATTTGAAAAGATTAAATTTAATGTCAAGTTAACTTGTTCCACAGGCCATTGGTCTGTATTACAGAGCCACTTAGGTCCCATAAACCAAGTTTTGTTTGACTTCAACAACTTGTAGGATAAACCTCTGGTCAGAAAGTCTGCTGGATTCTGTTTAGTTGGAACATAGTGAAAGTTTACTTGTAGGCTTTCATTAGCGTCAGCTATTTCTTTTAGCCTATTTCTTACAAAGATATTCTTACTATTAATGCTATCATTCCGTATCCAGGCAAGACAAATCTGACTGTCAAGCCAGACGTGGATATTAGTTATGAACACATCATAGTAAGCATCCTTAAGCAATGAAATGGTTTTAATGGCTAATGTAGCAGCCAATAGTTCCAATTGAGGTATGGTTCGGGTAGGTTTGAGAGGTGCAACTTTCCCTTTTGCATAAATTAGATGACTTTCTGTAGGGCTTACAAGATACGCACAGCACCCATAAGCTTGTGTGCTTGCATCAGCAAACACATGAAGCCTCTGGGGCTTATCCCTAAACCCACAGCACCTTTGAATTTTAATGTTCTGCACTTTTGTTAAATCAGTAGCTAACTTCTTCCAAGATTTTTGATTTTCATTTGTTATTGGATCATCCCACCCAACATTTGTCCTCCAAATTTCTTGGAGGAGAATCTTTGATTTTATTGTTGAAGGCAGGAATAGACCCATAGGATCAAAAATTTTGGAAGCCTCTGATAATATTTGTCTTTTAGTATTTGCTTCCTCATCAAGTTTAAAACCTTTAGTACAGATTGAATCATGACTGTTAGAAGTTGCATCCAAATACCAGTTCATACCTAAAGTTTTAACTCTGTCTGATGGCTCAGTAAGACCATTATTATCCTTTAAAATCTTTTTGTTTAAATCCTCATTATTTGAAATCCACTCTCTAAGTTCAAAGTTACCTTGTTGCATAATGTTTTGAGAGTGTTCATAGACTTCAGATAATTCAGATTTGTTGTCGTTGAGCCTATTAGATTGTCTACGTAAAAATGTTCCTTAAGGAAGTTCAATGTTAGAGAGTTATTAAACTGGTTTAAATGATGTCTAATTGTCAATGCTAATAGGCTAGGTGAGCAATTGGCTCCAAACAACACAACATTAAATCTATAGGTTATGAACCCTTTATTCAAATCAAATGGATCCTTGAACCATAAGAACCTAAGTTGGTTCTTATCATATTCATTTTTAAGATTTATTCTCAAAAATGCCTTTGAAATGTCACTTTGTACAGCATATTTGTCTAACCTGAACCTCAGTAAGATCTTCACAAGGTCAGAAATGAGATTAGGACCCTCAATCAAGCAATCATTCAAACTGTGTTTATCACTGTCTTTGAGGCTACAGTTATATACTACTCTGAGTTTTGTTGTTGGGGCATCTTGTCGATAAACCCCCCTATGGGTTAGATAATGACAACCATCTTTTTTAAAAGGGTTATTTGTTACTTCTTCAATGAAGCCTTTCTGTAGCTGTTCTTTAAAGACTTCATTATATGATAGAATATTATTATCTTGTTTGAGTTTTTTCATTACTTTATATAAATGTCCTTTAGCTACTTTGAGATTGTCTCTTAAAGTTGGACAATTTATTTTCCAAGGTAACTCAACAAAATATCTATTGTCTTTGCACTGAATGGTGTCTTCAAATCTTTCTACCATTAACTGATCTTCTGAAGTTTGATTTGTGTCATGTATACCCACAGATTCTAGCAACCATAAAGTTTGAATTGCCTCATCCAAAGTTTCATTTGATAATGATGAATTAATGTTCTCAGTTGAGATAATATTATTCAAAGTGTTGCTATTCTTACAGGTGTTATGTAGGACTGAGTTGAGGCACATAGTATTTGTTGGTCATGCACTGTTTTGGTTTAGGTCTAGGTTGTATTCTGATAGGTCACCCAAAGGGGCTATCCCTGATGGAGTCTGAATAGCTATACCATTACCTATCTCTACTATGCCCTTATGAATAAGATTAATATAATCTGCCCCTATTAGCATTTCAATGTTAGCTACTGTGTTGTTAGTGATATGTCTATCAGCTATTTTGTAGTGTTTTCCCAAATGATTTATGGTTTGTTCTAGTTTGGGTATAACCAGTTTGTTTTGTCCTACTTTAGAAAAATAACTGCTTCAATTTTCTTGAATTTACTTTCTAAATGTAGTTCCAGGTCAATTGTCTTATAGCTATTTTTGTCCGAGTTATCCTTAACAAAGGATGCAATATTGAGGTTTTGTTCATTCGGGTTTGGTGTCAAACCCAATTTATTAACTACATTTTTTGAAACAAATGTTTGTTGAGAACAACAGTCTATAAGACATCTCACTGGAGTGGTACTACCCTCACTATTCACTAAGTCCAAAGTAATAGTTGGTAAAAGAATCTCAGTGTTTCTTGTTACATTGTTTGAACAAGCAGAATGTCCCATGAAAGTGGCATTTTCTTGATTACCTTTGTTTGGGGGAGGTATCTTTTGAGTTTGAGTATTATTGTTTGGACACTTTGGTGAATCACACATTGATGAGACATGTCGTAAACTTTTACAAAACTTACACTTGAATCTTAACCTAGATTTACAGTCTTTCTTATAATGTCCCTGGCCAGTACACTTTTTACACAGGTTCAACTGTTCACATCTTTTAGCCCTTTGGTTAAAGTCTGAATATTTGTCACACCCAGTACTACTGTGTTCATTACTTGCACAAAATTTGCAATGTGGTGTGTAAGTTGAGGCAGCAGTTACATTAAAGTTCTGTAATGTAGGTGTTCGTGTATTATAGTTGGTCACATTTGATTCTCCAGTATCAAGTTTTGTCTGTTTGGCTGTAGCTAGTTGGTCTCTGGGAACAGTCTTTGGTTTATCCATAGTCTGGGTCTTATGTGTTGGAAAATCTCTCAAGTTGTAATTAATTAGGATATTGGGGAAGTGTTTTCTTATTTGTTCTAAATTAGGATAATTTTCTCCCGTCTTTAGAATTAAATTAACTTTAACCCTCGAAGGAAGGCATCTAAGTACTATGCTTTGTATAAGCCAAGATGAAGTTTTAATATCTATCTCATTGCTAACCAGTTGTCCTATAATAGCTTCTAATTTTGTATAAAAAATTTCCATATCACTATGGTTATCTTTTATGGGTGCAAATTCAAAAATTTGTTGAGATAATTCATATACAATCATATCTTTATTAATGTAATTACGTTTTAAAAGATCAATAGCTACTTCATATGAATCCCCTACGGCTGGTAAATAGGCTATTAGGTTATAGGCTGGGCCTTTAAGGGAACTAGTTAAGTAACTAAACTTTTCAACAGTTGAAATATAAGGTTTATTACCTATTAAATTCTGAAATTTGTCAATGAAAGATGGGAATTGTACCGTGTCCCCTTCAAATGTTGGTACTAGCAAAATGGGTAACTGAGCCCTCAATTCTTGTGACTCAGGATTTTGCATGCCACTTAAATTTTGTTGAAGGTTAGCCCTACTTTGATTAAAATCAGAATTAGGTTTTTTTGGTGTTAAGTCAGTCAACCGAGACCGTAGTCCCCTTATTTGCTGTTCAATTGAGCTTACCTGATCATCATCATCAGCGTAAAGGTCTATCAATTGTTCTTCAGCCATTTCGGATTCAACTAACTCTGAAATACTCTCATTAATGGCTATTATTTCCTTCTTTTTAATTTCTAATTTAATAATTAATCTCTCTATATTTTCCTTACCTGGTTGTGTAATATTGTTAAAAGTGTTCACAGCCTTTGTAACAGCTCCCAACTTTGCCCCCCTTTTCTTTTTAACTTTTTCAATTCCTCACTGTCCATGTCTAAGTCAAAATTGTTTAACTGGGGATCGTAATGAAATAGAGGACAAGAAGAAATTACCAGAGAAGAGAGAGAACAGACAAAACAGTCAAGTTTAAATTTGGTTTAATCCCCCCCAAGTACTTGTGTGTCACTCAGGTCTAAGCTTATAAGAGAATGAGACTCCTTAAATGTAAATGTTTCCTAGTTAGGCCCTAGGTTGTAGACCTAATAGGCTTGCTCAGGTTAGGCTTAGGCTAGACCATTTAGCCTAATTCTGCAATTTTTGTTAAGTAAGGTTAAGGTTTGTAAATTCCCCACACACGGACCACCAATGCGAAAAATGCTCTGTATGAATTGGTCCACAATTAACCCACCCCTTATATCTCCAGTCTAACTATAGAGTAGATCAAGTCTAGCCTAGAGGGGTCAGCCTAGAGATTCCGGAAATGGTCCAGAGCGGGCAGATAAATTGAGGTCCACAGTAGGATTCCTCACAAGATTAGGTTAGGGCAATCTACCTTCACCTTTGTTAAGCTATGAGTTGATGCTGGGTCTTAGGCCACAATGTAGGCCTAACTTGTCTGACCCAGCTTAATTTAATGTAATTAACTGTCTGGTCTAAAACTCAATTAGTCACTTACTTTTAGTTATTGGAGTCTCTCCCTTCTCCGGTTGTCTCATTGTCGAGAGCGTACTTTGCTGGTACGTCCTCTCGCCCCGTTCTTCGTTTTCGTTCTCCTTTGTTCTCCTCTTCGCGGGGCTTCTTGTACCAGCGTTGTCTTGGTTTATTCCTCAGTTGGTTTAGCGGTAATGTATCTCCATTACCGAGCACGCTCCTCCCACACAGTATATAAATACTAGTGTGGAGAATAACTCTGGTGAGCAACCAATTGGTTTCATCCACCCAGTTATTGACATAAAAGGAATTTATTAATTGTTAGATTAACTACCTACCTACTCAGTGAACCATTTTCGTTACCTCCCAACTACCCACTCATAAGTTTTCCATAAGTACGGCTGTGTGGGTTGATCCACCCCCATGCATGAGAAAGATACTCTATACAGGGGTGGACAAGACTCCTGTACAGAGAGAGCAACTGAGCTCGGGAGAAGAAACTGCGGAGGCGGTACAGCTGTTAGAAAATATAGAAAAGGAAGAACCATTGTTGTCCCAAGGCCATATGATGACTAAGCTGATTGATGCAGCATTGCTTGTATATACAGTATTAACCCTTTAAGGACTGAAGATGCCAATTGCTAACGTTTCAAATACACGCATTCATAACTTAACCCTACAAAAAATTCAGGGCTTAAAGGGTTAAGTTAAGGTGTGTGTATATTCATCTCATAATTGTAAGGTAAGTGAAAAATTCACTTAATTTAGAGCTAGCATTTTTGGGCTCTTGTGGCATCATTGTTTGGGCACTCTTGTGGCATCATTTTTTTGGGGCGCTGCGCGTCCTTCCTACTCATTTGTTGAATGCGGCACTTACAGGGTGTGGTCTTATAGAGAGCTCTCTTGCAATTAAGTTTGGTTGTTTAGATACAAGATTGTTGCAAGGTTTAGAAAGACCATAAATAGTGCCCCTTTTTTTTTATCTTAATTTTATGCAACTGAGGCCTAAGGTAGGCCCACATCGAGTCAGCAACCCTGAGGTAGGACCTAATAGGACCTCCAAGTCCGCAATTTTTTAGTCTAGCTTAACTTGGGCTGTAGGTTAAACTGACCCTTCAGAGCTTGGCCGTTTAGGGCTCAGCTGGGATTCTGAACCCAATAATAAAAAAAAAATTAACATGGTCCTTCGAAATCGGATTCTAGCCCAAGACTGAGTCAGTAACTATTTTCCGGCAAAGTTCTGATTGTGCAAATTGTAGCCCAAGTTAGGCCTAGACGGTTTGAGCATAATTGAGTTAAGGTCCCAGGGTAGAAAGTTTGGTCGCCCAGTTGCGAAACTTGGCCACTCGTCTGTCGTTGTTTTGGGCCTACATTTTTACCGGTTTGGTTAATTATTGAGTTAAGGTCCCAGGGTAGACAGTTTGGTCGCCCAATTGTGAAACTTGGCCACTCGTCTGTCGTTGTTTTGGGCCTACATTTTTACCGGTTTGGTTAATTTTGGTTTAGTATTCGTAGGCGAAGGTTGCAGACTTCAGTGCGCCAGTTACTTGGGTGAAAAATTTGGTATTCCATACTGGTGGTTGGTCAGTAGCCCAACCAAGCAATTCAGTTTATTTGAAAAAAGCAAAATTTACGTTTGATCAGTTTGGTTAAGTATTTTTGCCAATTCAGCTTATTTGTCATTGAGCCCAATTGTTGTTTGCATTGAAGATGAGTGCAGCTGAATTGAACAAGTTTAAAAAAAGGATTGCCACTATAGATTTTGTCATAGAGCAAGAGGATTTAAGCTTAGTGACTGCGCAGCTTTCCATATTAGAAACTAAAAAGGTTGCTCTAAGCGAAGTAAATGTTAAAATTGAGGCTCTTATAGACGAGGATGAAATAGAAAATAACATAATTTACTTTGAAGAGATTATTGATAATATAATTAAAGTATGCCACAGAGCAAAAGAGTTTAGCAGCTCAGTACAATTAGAGACCAGGTCTAATAATGAAACACAACCCTCAACAAATGGTGTTTGTGAAGTTAAGGTTAACAGATCTGCAGTTCAATTACCGAGGCTTGTACTCAAAACATTTTCTGCGAGTATTCAGGAATGGCAAGGATGGGCAGACAGTTTTCAATCAGCAGTTCATTCTAGTCAAGTGTTAAGTGCAGTGGAGAAGTTTAATTATTTGCAGTCCCTCTTGGAAGGGGAGGCAGCAAAGACCATAGCAGGATTAGCATTAACAGAGGCTAATTATAATGTGGCTTGGGATATATTAAAGAAACGGTTTGGTAAGCCAGAGATCTTAATTAAAAGCCACCTCCGCGAACTTTTAGCTATACCTCCTGTTAATAATCCCAATAGTGTTAAGGAGTTACGGCAGTTATATGATGAATTTGAAGTTAGAACTAGATCCCTGGACAACTTGAGTGTAGGAATTGAAAGGTCTGGTATAATGTTGGTCATTATACTGGAGTCTAAATTGTCTAGCTCAATTTTGCTTGAATTAAGTAGGGGACACTCTACAGAACATGTGTACAAATGTACATCCCCCTTCAGCAGATGTTAAGTCTTTTAGGCACAGAATTAGCAAGACGAGAGGGAATTGAGTTTGCACAGTGGGATGTTAAACAAGAAGACAGGCCCGACAAAGGCGGGCACAGCACCAAAGTTTCTATAAAAAGGAATAGCCCAGGTACAGTATCAGCTCTACATGCATCCTCTGAGAATAAATTAAAGGGAATCAAGGAATGTATATTTTGCGAAGGCAACCACAAGTCATATAAATGTGAGGTGGCTGAGGCTTTACCTGTTGAGGAGAGAAAGGACAGGGTAACTAAGTCCACAGCATGTTTTAAATGTTTTTTGAAAGGTCACAGAGCAAGGTTTTGTAAGTTTAAAATTTTGTGCAAAAAATGCCATGGCCGGCATCAGCCATTATTGTGTGAAAACACCCCTAGTAGGCCTACCCTAGAAGTAGAGACATCAGTGGCACATGCCACTGCTATGAAAGGGAGTAAAAGTAACGGAGAATTATTGCAAACAGCTGCACATTATTAATTGGGAATGATGGAGAAGCTACTGTAAGAGTGTTGTTTGATAGTGGTAGCCAGTGTAGCTTTATTAAGAGCAGAATTTCCAGAAAATTGAAGTTTAAAGAACTTAAGAGGGAAATTTTAAGAATTTCTGGGTTTGGGGGTTCCGTTCAAATCCGAACCAAAGTTAAGAAGGTAGACGTTCTGGTTAAGGGGTTGTTACCACAAACTCCCACTATCAAGGTCCAAGCTGTAGAGATTGAGGAACTTTGTGCTCCAGTCACTACTTGTTTAGATATGGCATGTATCCAAGAATTGCAAGTTAAAGGAATTAATTTGGGCAATAATAAGTTTGAAGGAACAGAAGATATTAGTCTTTTGATTGGCGCTGACTATTACTGGGACTTCATCACTGGTAATATTGTCCGCACATCTCGAGGTCCGGTAGCTATTGAAAGTAAGCTAGGCTGGATGCTACATGGCAGCTATTGCAATGAAATGGAGGTTAAAGCTTTTTTTGTTAAGATTGAGGAGAACAGCCATGGTTTGGAAAGGCATTTGAAAGCCTTTTGGGAACTTGAATCCATTGGCATAAAGGACAAACAGGAGAAGCAGGCGAGTACAGGGAACAGTGATGTTTTAGAGCAATTTGAAAAAGGGATTGGGTTTAGAGATGGTTGCTATGAAGTTGGCTTCCCTTGGAAGGATTCTTGCAAACCCAGTTCAAACCTTCAGCTAGCTAATAGGAGTTGGAGACTTCATTATACAGGCTAAGAAAAAATGAGTTGTTAATTGAATACAATGAGGCCATCCTAAGCTATGTAAAGGAGGGCTATGCTGAAAGGGTGCAAGGTGAGCTGGTGAGCCAGGAGGCACATTATCTGCTACACCATGCAGTGGTACGGCGAGACAAAACTACCACCAAACAGAAGGTAGTTTTTGATGGCTCAGCCAAGGACAAAGGTGGTGTGTCCTTGAATGACTGTTTGGATGCTGGGCCAAATTTAAATGCAGATTTATTTTCCTTGTTACTGAGATTCAGGTTTGGTAGAGTAGCATTGACTGCAGATGTGAAGCAAGCCTTTTCGCGGATAAAGTTAAAACCAGAGAACAGAGATGCAGTAAGGTATCTTTGGGTGGATACAAAAGACTTGTTGGAAAATGGACCCAAGGTTCAAGTATATAGAATGAAGTCAGTGTTGTTTGACCTCAGCTCT
The DNA here is from genome assembly GCA_023014485.1 of Bathynomus jamesi. Lineage (NCBI taxonomy): Eukaryota > Metazoa > Arthropoda > Malacostraca > Isopoda > Cirolanidae > Bathynomus > Bathynomus jamesi. The sequence continues at coordinate 2,315,535 of JAJOZX010000040.1, read as the reverse complement.
AGTCCATTTCTGTTGGCAGCTACTATGCAGTACCATTCTAAGAAATATTCTGAAGTCTATCCTAACACTATTGAACAAATAAGAAAAAAATTTTAGGTTGATGATTTGCTGTGTTCCGTGGATAATACAGAAATGGCTAAACAGATATTCATGGAGGCTAGAGCTATAATGAGGGAGGCTGGCATGGAGCTTAGAAAATGGCAGACCAATCATTCTCAATTACAAGAGTTTATGAGTCAGTCCTGTGTAGGACCTGATGCAGCAGAAAGTATTGAGGATTCTGATATTAAGGAGTTGTGGGCAATAGTCACAAAGGTGCTAGGCATTGTTTGGCAGCAAAGAGAGGATTTGTTTACCTTCAAAAGGAAATCTTTAGTAGAGCTGGCTGAGAATGAGACAAGGTGGACAAAACGTACAGCTCTTAGTTTGGCTTCAAAGGTCTTTGATCCTCTTGGATTCCTGGCTCCATTTGTGATAAAGTATAAAATTTGGTTTCAGAGCTTCTGGGAAATCGGACTTGGTTGGGACCAAGAGTTATCTGATCATATGGTGGTAAGGTGGAAATATTGGTTCAAAGAATTGGCACATCTTGGAGACATTGAAATCCCAAGATGGTACTTTGGAGAGTTGAACAATAGTTCAGACAATTTGGAGCTGCACATCTTTTGTGATGCAAGTGAGGAAGCCTATGCAACTTGTATTTATATAAGAGGCACATTCAAAGAGGAAGTAAGTTGCGGGTTGGTTGCTGCAAAGAGCAGAGTAGCACCTTTGAAAAGGCTTTCTATTCCAAGGAGTTGGAATTGATGGGTGCAGTTATTGCTAGTCGGCTTGCAGTTACAGTGCAAAAGTCTTTGACCCTCTATGAAATTCCAAGCTATTATTGGACAGACTCCACTATAGTTTGGCACTGGTTAAGAAGCCAGGCAAGGAAATGGAAACCATTTGTTGCCAATAGGGTGGAGGAAATTCAAGCACACACAGATCCCAAGTAATGGAAGCATTGTCCAGGCATCCAAAACCCAGCTAATTTACCAACATGAGGAATTTCAGTGAAAGATCTTGCACAGTCAAGTTTGTGGTGGAATGGGCCAGAGTGGCTAAAACTTGGAAGTGAAAACTGGCCTTCTAATCAGCCTATTGTTGGAGAATGCCAGGCTCAAGAAGAATGGGAGAGTGAAGTGAGAAAATGCACTGTGAACAGTTGTCAAGTTATGCAGCAGGACCCCATATTGAGGCTTGAGGACATTAGCAGTCTGAAAAGGTTGTTAAGAGTGACAGCATGGGTATATAGATTTACAAACAACATTAAGGGAGAAACAAGAAGGGAAGGAATTCTGAACAGTAAGGAGATTCTGCTCTCAAGGGTTTGGATGTGTTTTTGGATCAGGATTTATTGAAGGTAGGAGGTAGGCTACAGTTTTCTGGGCTTCCAGAGGAGAAAAGACATCCAATTTTGCTACCTTCTGGGGGCCACTTTGTGGAACTTTTGATCCTGGATACTCATCGTAAGTTGTTACATGCTGGAGTTAGAGAAGTGATAATAGAGATCAGACAACAGTTTTGGATTCCCAAAATTAGACAAGTAGTAAAAAAAGGTCTTGCATAGATGTGTAGTTTGCTAGCGTTGGGGTGCAAAGCCTTATCATGAAAAGGTGGCTCCACTTCCAAGAGAACGGTGTGTCTATACTGCCCCATTTGATGTAGTGGGAGTAGATTTCGCAGGTCCAGTCTATGTGTATGAGCAAGGGGAGTCTAACAAAGGTTATATATGTCTTTTCACATGTGCTACCACCAGAACAATCCATTTGGAGCTGGTAAGCAACTTAAGTGGTGATGTATTTCTTTTGGCCTTTAAAAGGTTTGTGAACAGAAGGGGTTTCCCAAATAAAGTCATATCGGATAATGCGAAAACCTTCAAAAAGGCTGCAAAGGAACTCCAAGAAGTTTGGTTCTTGCTAAAAGAGGAAGGATTCCAATAACTACCTTTCACACCAAGGGGTACAGTGGGAGTTTATTGTTGAGAGAGCACCATGGTGCGGAGGATTTTAGGAAAGGCTAGTGAGAAGTGTAAAGTGTCCATTAAAGAAACTTTTAGCTAATGCTCATTTGAGCAAAGAAGAATTCTGCACTGTTTTGTGTTAAGTAGAAGCAATGGTGAACAGTAGGCCTGTCACTTTTGTTTATAACAGTATGCAGGATGCAGAGCCATTGACACCAAATCATTTTCTTTGTGGTAAAAGATTAACATCAAGCCCCAGTTTGCCACAAGACTTGCAGCCTATCCAGAGCACTCGAGGAGAGTTAACCAGAAGGTTCAAGTACCTTGAAGAGCTACAAGATCAGTTATGGAAGAGGTGGCAGATGGAATACTTGCCAAAACTCAATTATTACCCATCAGGCAATGTAAAGAGCTCCAATGCAAATTGTATCAAGGTGGGAGAAGTGGTAATGATTGGGGATGAAAGACCAAGGCAATGCTGGAAGCTTGGCATAATTGAAGAGTTGTTTGTTGGCAAAAACAATTTAGTTAGGTCTGCACTGGTAAAGACTTCAGGAGGAAAATTAAAGAGACCTATACAAAAACTCTATGCTTTAGAAATCAGCAAAAACACGGATAGTCAAGATGAAACATTTGAGTTACAGCCTCATGGAGAAGGCTTGGTTAAACTTGCAGAAGGTAATGACAACAATGCCTCTTCGGTGGGGAGTGTTAGAAAATCTAGAAGAGGAAGAACCATTGTTGTCCCAAGGCAATATGATGACTAAGCTGATTGATGCAGCATTGCTTGTATATATGTTAAGGTGTATATATATATCCATCTCATAATTGTAAGGTTAGTGAAAAATTCACTTAATTTAGAACTAGCATTTTTGGGCTCTTGTGGCATCATTTTTTTGGGGCTACTCGTTTGTTGAATGCGGCACTTACAGGGCGTGGTCTTATAGAGAGCTCTCTTGCAATTAGTTTGGTTGTTTAGATACAAGATTGTTGCATCATGCAGGTTTTGTTGTTGTTGCAAGGTTTAGAAAGACCATAAATAGTGCCCTTTTTGTTTTTTATCTTAATTTTATGCAACTGAGGCCTAAGGTAGGCCCACATCGAGTCAGCATTCCTGAGGTAGGACCTAATAGGACCTCCAAGTCCGTAAGTTTTTAGTCTAGCTTAACTTGGGTTGTAGGTTAAACTGGCCCTTCAGAGCTCAGCTGGGATTCTGACACCTTTTTTTATGCAGTTAGGAGGGGCCAAGGGCGAACGCCCGCAAAAGCGTCACCCCCCACCTGAAAGAAGAAGCCAAAATCAAGGTCCAGGGTTTTTGAGGTGCCTAGACACACTGCGTTTGAAAGATTGGAGGTTATAGACAGGAGGAAAGATGGACTGAGGAGGATTGTTCCACAGTTCACCGGTTGAGTAGATGAAAGATTGAAAATACCAATTAACCCTTGCGTTTCAGAGTTGGACAGAAAGAGAATGAGAAAGTGTCGAAAGTCTGGTACTCCATGCTCTCTTTAAAGGAGGAGGCATGCAGTTAAGAGAGTTCAGAAGAGCAGTGTCTGTTATGATAGCGACAGTAAAGAGAGAGTGTGGCAACGCTACAGAGAAGAGAGAGAGATTAAAGACAGTGAGCAAGAGGCGGGGAATTGATGAGACGAAAAGCCTTTGATTCCACCCGGTCAAGTACGGCTGTGTGGGTTGATCCACCCCATGCATGAGAAAGATACTCCATACAGGGGCGGACAAGACCCCTGTACAGAGAGAGAGCAACTGAGCTCGGGTGAAGAAACTGCGGAGGCAGTACAGCACACCTAACCTCTTAGAAGCTGTTTTAGGAAGAGTATATGTGTGATCTTTCCAGCAAAGATCACGAGATAAGGAAACGCCAAGAATGTTAAGAGAAGAGGAAGGATTGAGTTGTGTATTGTTGAAGGTGAGGGGATAGTCGTGTAGAAGATTGTGACGAGTAGACAGATAAAGGAACTGAGTTTTTGAGGAATTGAAAGCCACAAGGTTTTCTCTGCCCCAATCAGAGATAGCAGAAAGATCAGAGGTAAGGTGTTCCATAGCCGTCCTACGCGAAGCATGGAGTGACTGTTGAGAGGGACGCTTTGGGAAGCGGGTAGAGAAGTGAAGAGTGGAATCATCAGCATAGGAGTGAATAGGACAGGAAGTGCGAATTAAAAGATCATTAATAAATAAAAGAAAAAGAGTAGGTAACAGGACAGAACCCTGAGGAACACCACTGTTGATAGCTTTAGAGCCTTCCTAGAGTTGAGCCCAGATAGAGCAGAAAGAACAGGGAGGAGGAGATAGAGGAACAGCACCAGAATCGTCCATGGTTGAGTGAGAAGAGACGACAACTAAGCTGTCAGAATGGAAAAGAGGAGGGAAAGAAGAGGAAGTAAAGTTGTTGAAGAGGTTCTTAGCTAGATGCCAGAAATAGCGAGAAGAATTAGAATTGGATACGTTTTCACATTTTTTGCCTGATGAAGGAATTTTTGGCGAGTCGAAGAACAGATTTTGCACGATTCCGGGCAGAAATATAAGCTGAGGAGTTGGATGGCTTCGGCACCTGAAAGACTCCTCTCTGTTGTGGATAGCATTAGAACAAGTTAAACCATTTTTTTTTGTATTCGTAGTAAGAATAGAATATGAAATGTATGCATCCATGCCCAAGAGAATCACCTCCGTGATCCGCTCAGCACACTCGGAAGGGCCCCGCCCACGGAAGCAGTTGCCATTCCATGGGAAATCAGAAGTACCGCCTAAGAGCCTTCCAATCAACGGCACCAAAGTGCCAAGGGCGCCTCCTCTTGGGAGGATTCAAAGGTCGGATTGGAACGATAGGACAGAAAATAGATGTAAGATTGTGGTTGGAGGAGCCAAACGGAGAAAAAAGTTTGACAAAGTAAGAAGAAGGATGAGATGTAAGAAATAAATCCAGAATGTTTGGCCTATCTCCAAAGCGATCGGTGATACGAGTAGAGGTTAGGGTGTTAACCTTTGAGAAGCTATTTTAGAAAGAAAGTGTATGTGATATTTCCAGGAAAGATCACGCGAAAAGGAACCACCAAGAATGTTAAGGAAAGAGGAAGGATTAAGTTGTGTATTGTTGAAGATAAGGGGATAGTCGCGTGGAAAATTGTGACAAGTAGACAGCTGAAGGAACTCGTTTTTTGAGGCATTGAAAGCCATAAGGTTTACTCTGCCCAATCAGAGATAGTAGAAAGACCAGAGGTCGGGTGCGCCATAGCCGTCTCACGCAAACCATTGAGTGACTGTTGAGAGGGATGCTTTGTGAATTGGGTGAAGTGAAGAGTGGATCATCGGCATAGGAGTGGATAGGACAGGAAGTACAACTTAAAAGATCATTGATAAATAAAAGGAAGAGAGTGGATGAAAGGAGAGAGCCCTGAGGAACACCACTGTTAATAGCTTTAGGAGAACAGTGGCCATCTACAACTGTTTAAAATCGTGGGTATAACTTTACGTATATCATCATTACGAGCACATGTGCTTTATGATTGTCTATCTGTTTTCTAATGCTCATGATTTTACATATATGATTTCATCCTTTTTGTATTTTGTAATAATTTCTAAGTAAATGTAGAAGTACTGAATTCGCCGATACGTTCTTTCGAGACGCTAGCTTCAGACTCCGAATTCCTCCGATTCATCAAAAATTTGATCTCATCGTTCCTGGACCTCTGACCTCTCGTCTCTGCTTGCAATCATAACATAATTATTTTATGTTATCTATGTTATTACGTATTTTAATGAAAAAAAAAAAAATAATAAATAAATAAATAAATAAATAAATAAATAATAATAATAATAATAATAATAATAATAATAATAATAATAAATAATTATTTTAAAATAATATTCGACATAATTAAGTCTTATAATAATTATAATCACAGTTAACTAAAGTCTAAAAAATTGTTTGTTTAACTTCACTCAAAAGTATGGAATAGCGAATAAGTATCATGCACTACATACATCTCATAGACTATCCATTTGCAAGAAATGTTAAATATTTGATAAATATTGTAACTTGTATTCTTAATACAGTTAGTACAATACAATAAATACAATTGTATTCTTAATAGTTATGGACTAAATACAGTACCTACTTAAATGTAATGTACTTCATATCAATGTACAGCCCCGACAATATGGCGCCACCCAAAAAGTAGGTAATCAGCAAATTTGTATTTAATTAATTTATTTTTATTTAAGATGAAAGTTTGCAGATTTTTCATCGAGAGGAAAGTTCACCTTCAACTGCTTTCCCTCATGAAATCCTAGTCCTATTTATTTCGATTCTTTTTAATCAAATCATTCTTGTCATAGTGACTGTGGTGGTGATCTTCCTCCCCTCTTCTTGTTATTTATTATCTGGAAATCCGAGGCATCGCAATCTGCTCTTACCTCAATTTCAACCGCTTCAATCGAGCCTCCTTCTGTAGTTAATTCATCAAGAAAACCACTGAGTGAAATAAGACTTTACCTAAATTACTGTACTTAGTTTTTCTTCAGTCCCAAGTTGTGTCGGATTAAATTTATTAAACATAATGGTTCACCTTGTTGAACTTCGAGCACCACCCTTTCGTCAGATCGTCCAAAGTGCTGCCTTGGTTAACCTTGGTTTTGCTTCTGCCCGAATTGTTCATTCTGACGAAGGTCAAGTTTGTCACTCCACCTTAGACCTACAGTTTAGTTTAACGTGGAATCTGAACCACGCTCCACCAGCAGCCCAGCGTCTTAAAATTCTTAACCACTAGGCTATCGAGGATACCCATTTAACGACCAACCAATTTTTTTTTTATTGTGTGGAAGGATGAACAGCTGGGTTTTGTTGCGCGCCGCCTGCCGTTACCGGGTCTTGATCCCGGGGCCAATGGATTCGTAGTCAGCGATGTTAACCACACTATCACCGAGGCGCATCTGTTTGTATAAAAAAAAAATTATAGTGCAGAAAGTGGCCAACACGACACAGTATATATGATGTAACAATATATACATCTGGTAAACATGTTAAAATTTTCTTGCGCCGGTCTCTCTTCACACGAAGGTCAGGCTGATGGCCCCACATCTAGACCTGGTCAGATGCAGGAGCGAGTTGCTTTCTGGCGATCTCCATCTCACATAGCCAGGAACACACGGCTCATTTGATACTGTTCTGAACCAGACATCTAGTCTTCTTTTGAAGATTTCAACTTTGACCCTGTGACATTCCTGAGGTCATTTGGAAACTTCTTTCAGTGTTGAGTCTCTCTTGTAAAGCCTTTAGTTTCGGAACAATACACAATCTACCTTTCCTATTTTCCAGTATTATTTGGGTGTTAATTGAGATTAGTTTCGATCATTTTCCATATGTAAATTATGGTCTCTCTCTCTCTCTCTCTCTCTCTCTCTCTCTCTCTCTCTCTCTCTCTCTCTCTCTCTCTCTCTCTCTCTCTCTCTCTCTCTCTCTCTCTCTTCTCTCTCTCTCTCTCTTCTCTCTCTCTCTCTCCTCTCTCTCTCTCTCTCTCTCTCTCCTCTCTCTCTCTCTCTCTCTCTCTCTCTCTCTTCTCTCTCTCTCTCTCTCTCTCTCTCTCTCTCTCTCTCTCTCTCTCTCTCTCTCTCTCTCTCTCTCTCTCTCTCTCTCCTCTCTCTCTTCTCTCTCTCTCTCTCTCTCTCTCCTCTCTCTCTCCTCTCTCTCTCTCTCTCTCTCTCTCTCTCTCTCTCTCCTCTCTTCTCTCTCTCTCTCTCTCTCTCTCTCTCCTCTCTCTCTCTCTCTTCTCTCTCTCTCTCTCTCTCTCTCTCTCTCTCTCTCTCTCTCTCTCTCTTCTCTCTCTCTCTCGTGTAGGGAAGTGAAGGCGAAGGTTAGGCTAGCGAAACGAACGAAGAACTACGGGTGGCAAGCCTCTGCAAGGGGAACCCTAAGGAGTTCTTCAGTTATGTTAATAGTAGAAAGCCATTAGAAGCATGATAGGTCCTTTAAAGGACGGAAGCGGCGTTCTGCGGACCTCCGACGCGGACATCGCTAATGTGCTTAATGAGTACTTGCGGGAGTGTTCACCAGGGAGGATACCCGCGTCATCCCCGAGCCAGCTGTGAGGCACGAAGGTGGGCCTGGATAGTGTTAGATGTACCGCGACAGTCGTTGCTCATAGAATATACAAACTGAGCGCGTTTAAGGCTCCTGGGCCAGACCAGTTTCTCCCCAGTGTTTTGCGAGAAGTGCGCGACCAGGTGGCTCCCCACCTGGCTACAGTCTTCAACAAATCGTTGGAGATGGGCCAGGTGCCTGGTGACTGGAGGAGGCCAACGTGACCCCTATCTTTAAGAAAGGGGATCACGAAAGTCCAGGGAACTATCGTCCTATTAGTCTCACTTCAGTTGTAGGTAAATTATTAGAAAGGATAATAGCTGATAGAATCGTTGACCATTTGGATTCCTACAAGCTGCTTGGGGACTCCCAACATGGGTTTAGACGGCATAGGTCGTGTCTCACCAACTTGCTCGAGTTTTCCACGTCATGTTGAGTGAGTACGATAAGAGTAGGGCGATTGATATACTTTATCTCGACTTTCAGAAAGCCTTTGATAAGGTACTCACCGCCGGCTAATGGCGAAAGTGCGCGCGCTGGGTATCGGGGGGAAATAGGTAGGTGGATTGAAAACTGGCTGAGGAATAGGCGGCAGAGGGTGGTAATTAAAGGGCTAGTTCGGGTTGGGCCTCGGTCACTAGTGGGGTTCCTCAGGGTTCGGTTTTGGGGCCACTGTTGTTTACCATTTACATAAATGATATCGACGGTGGCATCGTCAGTCGGATCGCCAAATTCGCTGATGACACCAAGCTTGGGGCCAATGTTGGGACGCCCGAAGCGATCGAGGAACTGCGTGCGGACCTAGGTAGGATAGGAGAGTGGTCCGAAAAATGGCAAATGCCGTTTAACTTGGGTAAATGCAAAGTGATGCACATTGGCTACGCCAATCCCAAGTCGGACTACTCGATGTTGGGCAGTAATATCGAGGTGACTGATTTAGAAAAGGACTTGGGTGTGCTAATTAGCAGCGACCTTAAGTTTACGAAACAGTGTGTAGAGGTGGAAAAGAAAGCCCAGAAACTATTGGGTTATATCAGGAGGCAATTTCAGTTTCGGAACAAGGAGATTGTGCTCTCACTGTACAATTCCCTTGTTCGGCCGTACCTGGAGTATGCTGTGCAGTTTTGGTCGCCCACCCTCAGGAAAGATATTGAGAGGCTGGAGCGAGTGCAGGCGAGGGCCACAAAGTTGATCCCTTCCGTTAGGCATATGGGCTACAATCGACGGTTACGCGCCCTGAACTTGTTTTCGCTTGAAACTCGGAGGCTGCGCGGTCAACTGATCGAGGTTTTCAAGCTCTTACGAGGGTTCAACGATGTCGATTTAGAAGTATGTTTAGTTTAAATGATAACCCAACTCGCAACAATGGTTGGAAGTTGGATTTGAAACGGTTTAGGACTAGTGTGTGTGGGAATTACGTTACGTATAAGATCTGTGACACATGGAACAGGTTACCTTCGGAAGTTGTGAACAGTTCCTCTGTGGATCAGTTCAAGAAAAGGTTAGACGAAATCTTGCACATATTTGAGTGTGTAAAGACATTTAGGACCTAAATATAGAGCTTTATATATTCTCCACTTTCCTGTAAAATTTCCTTGGCTACTTTTCCAGGGTCAAGGTATTTTCTTCAACCTTTTTCCGTACCTGCCTCTGGCAGGGAGGGAGCGGAGGGTGGGGAGAGAGCCTTCTACTTTTCTATCCAGTTTTCTACTACTGCTAGCATAGTTGAAGACAAAATTTTCCTGGCACCCGTTGCCATTGGTACCTCCTCGGTATGGGCCGCAAGGCCTTTTGAGGTACTTCTTTTCCTTGTAACTCTCTCTCTCTCTCTCTCTCTCTCTCTCTCTCTCTCTCTCTCTCTCTCTTTTAATGCTAGGTCAATTAGGAACAAGTTTCGCGAGCTACGGGCGCTCTTAGCATCAGAATACCAGGATATCGTTGCTATCACCGAGTCCTGGATTCATACTGATCGTAGGGACTACGTTGGGGAGTTCGAAATTCCCGGGTATAGAATGTTTCGCAAAGACCGCACCCGTGGGGAGGGGGGTGGGGTACTAATATACGTCAGGACACGTTGAGTCCGGTTGACTGCCAGTTCCGGTCGGAACGGGAGCTGCTTGGCGTCGATCTGAACGTGGGAGGGACGAACTATAGGTTAATCTTGGTGTACAGACCTCCGCATCTCCTCCTCGAGGAGGATACAGCCCTGTACACCGAACTCAGTAGCCTGCTAGGGGATAGGGTGTGTGTAGTTTTAGGAGACTTCAACTGTCGCGGCATAAAGTGGGAAAACAGGACTGCCGATGCTGAAGGGAGGAGGCTAGTTGACTTTGCTGATGAGAACTTCCTCACTCAGTGGGTCAACGAGCCTACACGAGGCGAAAGCGTTCTAGACTTAGTATTCACGACCGAAGACAACCTCGTCACTGGCCTCACCGTTGACGAATCGTTGGGCGGGAGTGATCACGGTCTTATTAGGTTCCGTGTGTGCGTCCCTCGGGTGAAGCGTAGTAACTCGAGAGGCAGTAAGCTCGATCTCCGGCGGGCGAACTTTGTTAGCCTCAGGGATAGCGTAGAGAGATGGGGTTAGAGGTGGCGGCGATGTTGAGGGAGTGTGGAGTGCATTCCGGGATGAGTTTATGGTGCTGCAGTCTGCTGCCATACCCTCAAAACCGGTCACCCCTGCTTCAACGCAGCCTAAGTGGTTCAATCGTGGCATCGCTTCGGCTATCCGAAATAGGAAAGTAGCGTATAGGAGGGCGAAGGCCAATCGTTCCCACGAGAACACTGAAGCGTATGTCCGCCTGTGTAGGGAAGTGAAGGCGAAGGTTAGGCTAGCGAAACGTAACGAAGAACTACGGGTGGCAAGCCTCTGCAAGGGGAACCCTAAGGAGTTCTTCAGTTATGTTAATAGTAGAAAGCCCATTAGAAGCATGATAGGTCCTTTAAAGGACGGAAGCGGCGTTCTGCGGACCTCCGACGCGGACATCGCTAATGTGCTTAATGAGTACTTTGCGGGAGTGTTCACCAGGGAGGATACCCGCGTCATCCCCGAGCCAGCTGTGAGGCACGAAGGTGCTGGCCTGGATAGTGTTAGATGTACCGCGACAGTCGTTGCTCATAGAATAGACAAACTGAGCGCGTTTAAGGCTCCTGGGCCAGACCAGTTTCTCCCCAGTGTTTTGCGAGAAGTGCGCGACCAGGTGGCTCCCCACCTGGCTACAGTCTTCAACAAATCGTTGGAGATGGGCCAGGTGCCTGGTGACTGGAGGGAGGCCAACGTGACCCCTATCTTTAAGAAAGGGGATCACGAAAGTCCAGGGAACTATCGTCCTATTAGTCTCACTTCAGTTGTAGGTAAATTATTAGAAAGGATAATAGCTGATAGAATCGTTGACCATTTGGATTCCTACAGCTGCTTGGGGACTCCCAACATGGGTTTAAGGCAAGGTCGTGTCTCACCAACTTGCTCGAGTTTTTCCACGTTCATGTTGAGTGAGTACGATAAGAGTAGGGCGATTGATATACTTTATCTCGACTTTCAGAAAGCCTTTGATAAGGTACCTCACCGCCGGCTAATGGCGAAAGTGCGCCGCGCTGTGGGTATCGGTGGGGAAATAGGTAGGTGGATTGAAACACTGGCTGAGGAATAGGCGGCAGAGGGTGGTAATTAAAGGGGCTAGTTCGGGTTGGCTCGGTCATAGTGGGTTCCTCAGGGTTCCGTTTTGGGGCCACTGTTGTTTTACCATTTACATAAATGATTATCGACGGTGGCATCGTCAGTCGGATCGCCAAAATTCGCTGATGACACCAAGCTTGGGGCCAATGTTGGGACGCCGAAGCGATCGAGGAACTGCGTGCGGACCTAGGTAGGATAGGAGAGTGGTCCGAAAAATGGCAAATGCCGTTTAACTTGGGTAAATGCAAAGTGATGCACATTGGCTACGCCAATCCCAAGTCGGACTACTCGATGTTGGGCAGTAATATCGAGGTGACTGATTTAGAAAAGGACTTGGGTGTGCTAATTAGCAGCGACCTTAGTTTACGAAACAGTGTGTAGAGGTGGAAAAGAAAGCCCAGAAACTATTGGGTTATATCAGGAGGCAATTTCAGTTTCGAACAAGGAGATTGTGCTCTCACTGTACAATTCCCTTGTTCGGCCGTACCTGGAGTATGCTGTGCAGTTCTGGTCGCCCACCCTCAGGAAAGATATTGAGAGGCTGGAGCGAGTGCAGGCGAGGGCCACAATGTTGATCCCTTCCGTTAGGCATATGGGCTACAATCGACGGTTACGCGCCCTGAACTTGTTTTCGCTTGAAACTCGGAGGCTGCGCGGTCAACTGATCGAGGTTTTCAAGCTCTTACGAGGGTTCAACGATGTCGATTTTAGAAGTATGTTTAGTTTAAATGATAACCCAACTCGCAACAATGGTTGGAAGTTGGATTTGAAACGGTTTAGGACTAGTGTGTGTGGGAATTACGTTACGTATAAGATCTGTGACACATGGAACAGGTTACCTTCGGAAGTTGTGAACAGTTCCTCTGTGGATCAGTTCAAGAAAAGGTTAGACCAAATTTTGCACACTCTTTGAGTGTGTAGAAAATTTTCCGTGGCACCCGTTGCCATTGGTACCTCCTCGGTATGGGCCGCAAGGCCTTTTGAGGTACTTCTTTTCCTTGTAACTCCTTGTAACTCTCTCTCTCTCTCTCTCTCTCTCTCTCTCTCTCTCTCTTCTCTCTCTCTCTCTCTCTCTTCTCTCTCTCTCTCTCTCGTTGACCATTTGGATTTGACCATTTGGATTCCTACAAGCTGCTTGGGGACTCCCAACATGGGTTTAGACGGCATAGGTCGTGTCTCACCAACTTGCTCGAGTTTTTCCACGTCATGTTGAGTGAGTACGATAAGAGTAGGCGATTGATATACTTTATCTCGACTTTCAGAAAGCCTTTGATAAGGTACCTCACCGCCGGCTAATGGCGAAAGTGCGCGCGCTGGGTATCGGGGGGAAATAGGTAGGTGGATTGAAAACTGGCTAAGGAATAGGCGGCAGAGGGTGGTAATTAAAGGGGCTAGTTCGGGTTGGGCCTCGGTCACTAGTGGGGTTCCTCAGGGTTCCGTTTTGGGGCCACTGTTGTTTACCATTTACATAAATGATATCGACGGTGGCATCGTCAGTCGGATCGCCAAATTCGCTGATGACACCAAGCTTGGGGCCAATGTTGGGACGCCCGAAGCGATCGAGGAACTGCGTGCGGACCTAGGTAGGATAGGAGAGTGGTCCGAAAAATGGCAAATGCCGTTTAACTTGGGTAAATGCAAAGTGATGCACATTGGCTACGCCAATCCCAAGTCGGACTACTCGATGTTGGGCAGTAATATCGAGGTGACTGATTTAGAAAAGGACTTGGGTGTGCTAATTAGCAGCGACCTTAAGTTTACGAAACAGTGTGTAGAGATGGAAAAGAAAGCCCAGAAACTATTGGGTTATATCAGGAGGCAATTTCAGTTTCGGAACAAGGAGATTGTGCTCTCACTGTACAATTCCCTTGTTCGGCCGTACCTGGAGTATGCTGTGCAGTTCTGGTCGCCCACCCTCAGGAAAGATATTGAGAGGCTGGAGCGAGTGCAGGCGAGGGCCACAAAGTTGATCCCTTCCGTTAGGCATATGGGCTACAATCGACGGTTACGCGCCCTGAACTTGTTTTCGCTTGAAACTCGGAGGCTGCGCGGTCAACTGATCGAGGTTTTCAAGCTCTTACGAGGGTTCAACGATGTCGATTTTAGAAGTATGTTTAGTTTAAATGATAACCCAACTCGCAACAATGGTTGGAAGTTGGATTTGAAACGGTTTAGGACTAGTGTGTGTGGGAATTACGTTACGTATAAGATCTGTGACACATGGAACAGGTTACCTTCGGAAGTTGTGAACAGTTCCTCTGTGGATCAGTTCAAGAAAAGGTTAGACGAAATCTTGCACACTATTTGAGTGTGTAAAGACATTTAGGACCTCAGTCTGCGGAAATTTCTTTTCCTGTAAAATAGTTGATATCTGGAACCAACTTCCCTCAGAGGATTTTCCAGTCAAAGTGTAAATCTGTTTAAAAATAGGCTAGACAAAGTACAGAACACACTCATAGTTTAAGATTAAAACCTCAGAAAACTCTGCAGGAGTTCGCTTGCTCGGTGTCTCTGTGAGCAAGCTAAATATAGAGCTATTTATATATTCTCCACTTTCCTGTAAAATTTCCTTGGCTACTTTTCCAGGGTCAAGGTATTTTCTTCAACCTTTTTCCGTACCTGCCTCTGGCAGGGAGGGAGCGGAGGGTGGGGAGAGAGCCTTCTACTTTTCTATCCAGTTTTCTACTACTGCTAGCATAGTTTGAAAGACAAAATTTTCCCTGGCACCCGTTGCCATTGGTACCTCCTCGGTATGGGCCGCAAGGCCTTTTGAGGTACTTCTTTTCCTTGTAACTCCTTGTAACTCTCTCTCTCTCTCTCTCTCTCTCTCTCCTCTCTCTCTCTCTCTCTCTGCGTGCGGACCTAGGTAGGATAGGAGAGTGGTCCGAAAAATGGCAAATGCCGTTTAACTTGAGTAAATGCAAAGTGATGCACATTGGCTACGCCAATCCCAAGTCGAACTACTCGATGTTGGGCAGTAATATCGAGGTGACTGATTTAGAAAAGGACTTGGGTGTGCTAATTAGCAGCGACCTTAAGTTTACGAAACAGTGTGTAGAGGTGGAAAAGAAAGCCCAGAAACTATTGGGTTATATCAGAAGGCAATTTCAGTTTCGGAACAAGGAGATTGTGCTCTCACTGTACAATTCCCTTGTTCGGCCGTACCTGGAGTATGCTGTGCAGTTCTGGTCGCCCACCCTCAGGAAAGATATTGAGAGGCTGGAGCGAGTGCAGGCGAGGGCCACAAAGTTGATCCCTTCCGTTAGGCATATGGGCTACAATCGACGGTTACGCGCCCTGAACTTGTTTTCGCTTGAAACTCGGAGGCTGCGCGGTCAACTGATCGAGGTTTTCAAGCTCTTACGAGGGTTCAACGATGTCGATTTTAGAAGTATGTTTAGTTTAAATGATAACCCAACTCGCAACAATGGTTGGAAGTTGGATTTGAAACGGTTTAGGACTAGTGTGTGTGGGAATTACGTTACGTATAAGATCTGTGACACATGGAACAGGTTACCTTCGGAAGTTGTGAACAGTTCCTCTGTGGATCAGTTCAAGGAAAGGTTAGACGAAATCTTGCACACTATTTGAGTGTGTAAAGACATTTAGGACCTCAGTCTGCGGAAATTTATTTTCCTATAAAATAGTTAATATCTGGAACCAACTGCAGGAGTTCGCTTGCTCGGTCTCTGTGAGCAAGCTAAATATAGAGCTATTTATATATTCTCCACTTTCCTGTAAAATTTCCTTGGCTACTTTTCCAGGGTCAAGGTATTTTCTTCAACCTTTTTCCGTACCTGCCACTGGCAGGGAGGGAGCGGAGGGTGGGGAGAGAGCCTTCTACTTTTCTATCCAGTTTTCTACTACTGCTAGCATAGTTGAAAGACAAAATTTTCCCTGGCACCCGTTGCCATTGGTACCTCTTCGGTATGGGCCGCAAGGCCTTTTGAGGTACTTCTTTTCCTTGTAACTCCTTGTAACTCTCTCTCTCTCTCTCTCTCTCTCTCTCTCTCTCTCTCTCTCTCTCTCTCCGTGACGCTTGCGTCGCGAGTGTTTGTCAGTTGGTAGCTGCGACACGTTTGGGACGGTCCGGCCCTGGGGAGACCTTTGGTCGGTGCGGCAGCAGGAGAGGTGTAGTCTTCTGGAAGGAATGAACGTCACTTGCAAAAAGGTGCGTCTACGCGCGGGATGAATTCACCCCCCCCCCCCTTTTTATATACTGGTCATAACGTTTTTGGATAGTTTTCATTGCTAGAACGCTTTATCTTATTCAGAGTATTCAGAAAAAACAAAAAAAAAAGAGAAAATATGGCAGGGCCAGCTAAATTGAAAGCAGAATGCTTTAAATGTAAAGTTAATCATTGGTGCGTAGACTTCCCAGAGGGTAGTATCAGCGATATCACATCCCTTAGTGTATGTTTGTTTTGTAAACTTAGAGACAACCACGAAAAGGAAGTTAAAGAGCTAAAGGAATTAGTAAAAAAGCTTGAAGCTAGGGTCGTAGCACTGGAAATCCAACCCAGTGGACAAGATCAAATTAAAAACACACCAGCAGATTCAAACTGTAAGATTAAGTATCTAGAACAAAGGGAGGGCTCAAAGAAGGGGCTGATAGAGAAGGGTGGGAAGGGATCGATAGAGAAGGGTGGGCAGGGGCCAATGAAGAAAAAGGGTGGGAAGGGGCCTGCTGATGGCCCAAAGAAACCGAAGGATGTAGCTACCTGTCGGGGTGGGTCGGGTGGTGTAACTGCGTGTATGGGTGGCGACGGGTTTCGAAAGGTCTCGGGCAAGAAGGCTGCGAAGCCGAAGCCTGAGACCCCAGTTGCCCCTGTCAAGACCTCTAACCGCTTTAGTCTCCTGTGCTCGAAGGAGGAAGACACCGTTTTGATTGGGGACTCGCAGATCAGGGGCCAGGAGAAGTACTTTGCTTCAGCAAACCGGGATGGGAGGAAGGTAAGGTGCTTACCTGGGCGGGGAACGGCGCACTTAAGGAAGGAGGTAGAGAAGGTGCGCGTGGCTAGTCGGAGGACTGCGATCGTTGTCCACGCTGGTGGCAATGACCTGTTCCTCAAAGGCGGTGGGGTAGGTCTTACTGAAGGGATCATCACCGAGATCATGTCTCTTGCGGATGATCTAAAACTGAAGACAGACAGGGGAATGTTAATGGGTATTTTACCGCGAATGAATGTCAGTGACCACGCGCTCAGTAAGGTCATTGGCATCAACGAGAGGGTACAAGACTTGTGCGTTCCGCTGGGCGTGAAGTTTATTGACCCCTTCGATGCATTTTCGGGTAGGTGGGACCTTTACCAGAGGGATGGTGTCCACCTCAATAACAAGGGTAAAGGTGTGCTAGGCGCGCTGCTCGACCGGCACCTATACAGAATGGTGAGGTCGAGTCCGGGGAGAGATGATGGGCCCCCACCGGGGAGAGATGAGGATGAGCCGGTGGCGGACATACCTTCGACTGAAGGGTGCGTCGAAGTACAGGTGGGTGACCCTCCTCCTACGTTGGAGGGGGCTCAGTCTCCTGCGGAAGTTGCCCCCTCGTTAGTGAGGGGCTCTTCAACTCCCGACAGCCCTGGCTGTTCGGGAAACGGGTCGTGCTAGGGGGCGGTCAGAATAGGGAAGGCTCCCTCCGTGCAATGCTTTTTAATGCTAGGTCAATTAGGAACAAGTTTTGCGAGCTACGGGCGCTCTTAGCATCAGAATACCAGGATATCGTTGCTATCACCGAGTCCTGGATTCATACTGATCGTAGGGACTACGTTGGGGAGTTCGAAATTCCCGGGTATAGAATGTTTCGCAAAGACCGCACCCGTGGGGAGGGGGGTGGGGTACTAATATACGTCAGAGACACGTTGAGTCCGGTTGACTGCCAGTTCCGGTCGGAACGGGAGCTGCTTGGCGTCGATCTGAACGTGGGAGGGACGAACTATAGGTTAATCTTGGTGTACAGACCTCCGCATCTCCTCCTCGAGGAGGATACAGCCCTGTACACCGAACTCAGTAGCCTGCTAGGGGATAGGGTGTGTGTAGTTTTAGGAGACTTCAACTGTCGCGGCATAAAGTGGGAAAACAGGACTGCCGATGCTGAAGGGAGGAGGCTAGTTGACTTTGCTGATGAGAACTTCCTCACTCAGTGGGTCAACGAGCCTACACGAGGCGAAAGCGTTCTAGACTTAGTATTCACGACCGAAGACAACCTCGTCACTGGCCTCACCGTTGACGAATCGTTGGGCGGGAGTGATCACGGTCTTATTAGGTTCCGTGTGTGCGTCCCTCGGGTGAAGCGTAGTAACTCGAGAGGCAGTAAGCTCGATCTCCGGCGGGCGAACTTTGTTAGCCTCAGGGATAGCGTAGCAGAGATGGGGTTAGAGGTTGGCGGCGATGTTGAGGGAGTGTGGAGTGCATTCCGGGATGAGTTTATGGTGCTGCAGTCTGCTGCCATACCCTCAAAACCGGTCACCCCTGCTTCAACGCAGCCTAAGTGGTTCAATCGTGGCATCGCTTCGGCTATCCGAAATAGGAAAGTAGCGTATAGGAGGGCGAAGGCCAATCGTTCCCACGAGAACACTGAAGCGTATGTCCGCCTGTGTAGGGAAGTGAAGGCGAAGGTTAGGCTAGCGAAACGTAACGAAGAACTACGGGTGGCAAGCCTCTGCAAGGGGAACCCTAAGGAGTTCTTCAGTTATGTTAATAGTAGAAAGCCCATTAGAAGCATGATAGGTCCTTTAAAGGACGGAAGCGGCGTTCTGCGGACCTCCGACGCGGACATCGCTAATGTGCTTAATGAGTACTTTGCGGGAGTGTTCACCAGGGAGGATACCCGCGTCATCCCCGAGCCAGCTGTGAGGCACGAAGGTGCTGGCCTGGATAGTGTTAGATGTACCGCGACAGTCGTTGCTCATAGAATAGACAAACTGAGCGCGTTTAAGGCTCCTGGGCCAGACCAGTTTCTCCCCAGTGTTTTGCGAGAAGTGCGCGACCAGGTGGCTCCCCACCTGGCTACAGTCTTCAACAAATCGTTGGTGATGGGCCAGGTGCCTGGTGACTGGAGGGAGGCCAACGTGACCCCTATCTTTAAGAAAGGGGATCACGAAAGTCCAGGGAACTATCGTCCTATTAGTCTCACTTCAGTTGTAGGTAAATTATTAGAAAGGATAATAGCTGATAGAATCGTTGACCATTTGGATTCCTACAAGCTGCTTGGGGACTCCCAACATGGGTTTAGACGGCATAGGTCGTGTCTCACCAACTTGCTCGAGTTTTTCCACGTCATGTTGAGTGAGTACGATAAGAGTAGGGCGATTGATATACTTTATCTCGACTTTCAGAAAGCCTTTGATAAGGTACCTCACCGCCGGCTAATGGCGAAAGTGCGCGCGCTGGGTATCGGTGGGGAAATAGGTAGGTGGATTGAAAACTGGCTGAGGAATAGGCGGCAGAGGGTGGTAATTAAAGGGGCTAGTTCGGGTTGGGCCTCGGTCACTAGTGGGGTTCCTCAGGGTTCCGTTTTGGGGCCACTGTTGTTTACCATTTACATAAATGATATCGACGGTGGCATCGTCAGTCGGATCGCCAAATTCGCTGATGACACCAAGCTTGGGGCCAATGTTGGGACGCCCGAAGCGATCGAGGAACTGCGTGCGGACCTAGGTAGGATAGGAGAGTGGTCCGAAAAATGGCAAATGCCGTTTAACTTGGGTAAATGCAAAGTGATGCACATTGGCTACGCCAATCCCAAGTCGGACTACTCGATGTTGGGCAGTAATATCGAGGTGACTGATTTAGAAAAGGACTTGGGTGTGCTAATTAGCAGCGACCTTAAGTTTACGAAAACAGTGTGTAGAGGTGGAAAAGAAAGCCCAGAAACTATTGGGTTATATCAGGAGGCAATTTCAGTTTCGGAACAAGGAGATTGTGCTCTCACTGTACAATTCCCTTTTCGGCCGTACCTGGAGTATGCTGTGCAGTTCTGGTCGCCCACCCTCAGGAAAGATATTGAGAGGCTGGAGCGAGTGCAGGCGAGGGCCACAAAGTTAATCCCTTCCGTTAGGCATATGGGCTACAATCGACGGTTACGCGCCCTGAACTTGTTTTCGCTTGAAACTCGGAGGCTGCGCGGTCAACTGATCGAGGTTTTCAAGCTCTTACGAGGGTTCAACGATGTCGATTTTAGAAGTATGTTTAGTTTAAATGATAACCCAACTCGCAACAATGGTTGGAAGTTGGATTTGAAACGGTTTAGGACTAGTGTGTGTGGGAATTACGTTACGTATAAGATCTGTGACACATGGAACAGGTTACCTTCGGAAGTTGTGAACAGTTCCTCTGTGGATCAGTTCAAGAAAAGGTTAGACGAAATCTTGCACACTATTTGAGTGTGTAAAGACATTTAGGACCTCAGTCTGCGGAAATTTCTTTTCCTATAAAATAGTTAATATCTGGAACCAACTGCAGGAGTTCGCTTGCTCGGTCTCTGTGAGCAAGCTAAATATAGAGCTATTTATATATTCTCCACTTTCCTGTCAAATTTCCTTGGCTACTTTTCCAGGGTCAAGGTATTTTCTTCAACCTTTTTCCGTACCTGCCTCTGGCAGGGAGGGAGCGGAGGGTGGGGAGAGAGCCTTCTTCTTTTCTATCCAGTTTTCTACTACTGCTAGCATAGTTGAAAGACAAAATTTTCCCTGGCACCCGTTGCCATTGGTACCTCCTCGGTATGGGCCGCAAGGCCTTTTGAGGTACTTCTTTTCCTTGTAACTCCTTGTAACTCACACACACTCACACACACACACACACACTCTCTCTCTCTCTCTCTCTCTTAGCTTAGGTTAGGGATGTTCTCCTCTGACTGCAAAAAAAAAAAAAAAAAAAACTTTTAGTATTGTCTTTTTCTCTACTGTTACGATTAGGACGCTACTGCTATCTCATGCGTGGGAAGAGAGGCTTGGAACCTCTATAAATAACACTATTTAACTTCAGTTGTAGGTAAATATTTAGATGGGATAATAGCGAGTAGGATTGTTGACCATTTGGATTCCTACAAGCTACTTGGGGACTCCAACATGGGTTTAGACGGCATAGGTCGTGTCTCACCATCATGCTCGAGTTTTTCTACGTCATGTTGAGTGAGTATGATAAGAGTAGGGCGATTGATTAGAAGGCCTTTGATAAGGTACCTCACTGCCGGCTAATGGCCGAAGTGCGCGCGCTGGGTATTGGTGGGGAAGTAGGTAGGTGAATTGGAAACTGGCGAAAAATGCCACAAAGTTAATCCCTTTCGTTAGTCATATGGGCTACAATCGACGCTTACGTGACGCGGGTTCAAAGATGTCGATTTTAGAAGCATGTTTAGTTCAAATGATAACCCAACTCGCAAGAATGGTTAGAAGTTGGATTTGAAACGATTTAGGACTAGTATATGTGGGAATTACTTTAACACGTTGATAGTTTAAGATTAAAGCATAAGAAAACTGCAGGAGTTCGCTTGCACGGTGTCTCTGTGAGCAAGGTAAATATAGAGCTATTTATATTCTCCACTTTCCTGTAAAATTTCCTTGGCTACTTTTCCAGGTAAAGGTATTTTCTTCAACCTTTTTCCGTACCTGCCTCTGGCAGGGAGGGAGCGGAGGGTGGGGAGAGAGCCTTCTACTTTTCTATCCAGTTTTCTACTACTGCTAGGATAGTTAAAGAAAAATAAACTTTTAATAGCAGGAACAGTTCCTCGGTGGATCAGTTCAAGAAAAGGTTAGACCAAATCTTGCACACTATTTGAGTGTGTAGAAAATTTTCCCTGGCACCCGTTGCCATTGGTACCTCCTCGGTATGGGCCGCAAGGCCTTTTGAGGTACTTCTTTTCCTTGTAACACACACACACACACACACACTCTCTCTCTCTCTCTCTCTCTCTCTCTCTCCGATAAGAGTAGGGCGATTGATATACTTTATCTCGACTTTCAGAAAGCCTTTGATAAGGTACCTCACCGCCGGCTAATGGCGAAAGTGCGCGCGCTGGGTATCGGTGGGGAAATAGGTAGGTGGATTGAAAACTGGCTGAGGAATAGGCGGCAGAGGGTGGTAATTAAAGGGGCTAGTTCGGGTTGGGCCTCGGTCACTAGTGGGGTTCCTCAGGGTTCCGTTTTGGGGCCACTGTTGTTTACCATTTACATAAATGATATCGACGGTGGCATCGTCAGTCGGATCGCCAAATTCGCTGATGACACCAAGCTTGGGGCCAATGTTGGGACGCCCGAAGCGATCGAGGAACTGCGTGCGGACCTAGGTAGGATAGGAGAGTGGTCCGAAAAATGGCAAATGCCGTTTAACTTGGGTAAATGCAAAGTGATGCACATTGGCTACGCCAATCCCAAGTCGGACTACTCGATGTTGGGCAGTAATATCGAGGTGACTGATTTAGAAAAGGACTTGGGTGTGCTAATTAGCAGCGACCTTAAGTTTACGAAACAGTGTGTAGAGGTGGAAAAGAAAGCCCAGAAACTATTGGGTTATATCAGAAGGCAATTTCAGTTTCGGAACAAGGAGATTGTGCTCTCACTGTACAATTCCCTTGTTCGGCCGTACCTGGAGTATGCTGTGCAGTTCTGGTCGCCCACCCTCAGGAAAGATATTGAGAGGCTGGAGCGAGTGCAGGCGAGGGCCACAAAGTTGATCCCTTCCGTTAGGCATATGGGCTACAATCGACGGTTACGCGCCCTGAACTTGTTTTCGCTTGAAACTCGGAGGCTGCGCGGTCAACTGATCGAGGTTTTCAAGCTCTTACGAGGGTTCAACGATGTCGATTTTAGAAGTATGTTTAGTTTAAATGATAACCCAACTCGCAACAATGGTTGGAAGTTGGATTTGAAACGGTTTAGGACTAGTGTGTGTGGGGATTACGTTACGTATAAGATCTGTGACACATGGAACAGGTTACCTTCGGAAGTTGTGAACAGTTCCTCTGTGGATCAGTTCAAGAAAAGGTTAGACGAAATCTTGCACACTATTTGAGTGTGTAAAGACATTTAGGACCTCAGTCTGCGGAAATTTCTTTTCCTATAAAATAGTTAATATCTGGAACCAACTGCAGGAGTTCGCTTGCTCGGTCTCTGTGAGCAAGCTAAATATAGAGCTATTTATATATTCTCCACTTTCCTGTCAAATTTCCTTGGCTCCTTTTCCAGGGTCAAGGTATTTTCTTCAACCTTTTTCCGTACCTGCCTCTGGCAGGGAGGGAGCGGAGGGTGGGGAGAGAGCCTTCTACTTTTCTATCCAGTTTTCTACTACTGCTAGCATAGTTGAAAGACAAAATTTTCCCTGGCACCCGTTGCCATTGGTACCTCCTCGGTATGGGCCGCAAGGCCTTTTGAGGTACTTCTTTTCCTTGTAACTCCTTCCTTGTAACACACACACACACACACACACACAGTCGTTGCTCATAGAATAGACAAACTGAGCGCGTTTAAGGCTCCTGGGCCAGACCAGTTTCTCCCCAGTGTTTTGCGAGAAGTGCGCGACCAGGTGGCTCCCCACCTGGCTACAGTCTTCAACAAATCGTTGGAGATGGGCCAGGTGCCTGGTGACTGGAGAGAGGCCAACGTGACCCCTATCTTTAAGAAAGGGGATCACGAAAGTCCAGGGAACTATCGTCCTATTAGTCTCACTTCAGTTGTAGGTAAATTATTAGAAAGGATAATAGCTGATAGAATCGTTGACCATTTGGATTCCTACAAGCTGCTTGGGGACTCCCAACATGGGTTTAGACGGCATAGGTCGTGTCTCACCAACTTGCTCGAGTTTTTCCACGTCATGTTGAGTGAGTACGATAAGAGTAGGGCGATTGATATACTTTATCTCGACTTTCAGAAAGCCTTTGATAAGGTACCTCACCGCCGGCTAATGGCGAAAGTGCGCGCGCTGGGTATCGGTGGGGAAATAGGTAGGTGGATTGAAAACTGGCTAAGGAATAGGCGGCAGAGGGTGGTAATTAAAGGGGCCAGTTCGGGTTGGGCCTCGGTCACTAGTGGGGTTCCTCAGGGTTCCGTTTTGGGGCCACTGTTGTTTACCATTTACATAAATGATATCGACGGTGGCATCGTCAGTCGGATCGCCAAATTCGCTGATGACACCAAGCTTGGGGCCAATGTTGGGACGCCCGAAGCGATCGAGGAACTGCGTGCGGACCTAGGTAGGATAGGAGAGTGGTCCGAAAAATGGCAAATGCCGTTTAACTTGGGTAAATGCAAAGTGATGCACATTGGCTACGCCAATCCCAAGTCGGACTACTCGATGTTGGGCAGTAATATCGAGGTGACTGATTTAGAAAAGGACTTGGGTGTGCTAATTAGCAGCGACCTTAAGTTTACGAAACAGTGTGTAGAGATGGAAAAGAAAGCCCAGAAACTATTGGGTTATATCAGGAGGCAATTTCAGTTTCGGAACAAGGAGATTGTGCTCTCACTGTACAATTCCCTTGTTCGGCCGTACCTGGAGTATGCTGTGCAGTTCTGGTCGCCCACCCTCAGGAAAGATATTGAGAGGCTGGAGCGAGTGCAGGCGAGGGCCACAAAGTTGATCCCTTCCGTTAGGCATATGGGCTACAATCGACGGTTACGCGCCCCGAACTTGTTTTCGCTTGAAACTCGGAGGCTGCGCGGTCAACTGATCGAGGTTTTCAAGCTCTTACGAGGGTTCAACGATGTCGATTTTAGAAGTATGTTTAGTTTAAATGATAACCCAACTCGCAACAATGGTTGGAAGTTGGATTTGAAACGGTTTAGGACTAGTGTGTGTGGGAATTACGTTACGTATAAGATCTGTGACACATGGAACAGGTTACCTTCGGAAGTTGTGAACAGTTCCTCTGTGGATCAGTTCAAGAAAAGGTTAGACGAAATCTTGCACACTATTTGAGTGTGTAAAGACATTTAGGACCTTAGTCTGCGGAAATTTCTTTTCCTGTAAAATAGTTGATATCTGGAACCAACTTCCCTCAGAGGATGTTTCCAGTCAAAGTGTAAATCTGTTTAAAAATAGGCTAGACAAAGTACAGAACACACTCATAGTTTAAGATTAAAACCTCAGAAAACTCTGCAGGAGTTCGCTTGCTCGGTGTCTCTGTGAGCAAGCTAAATATAGAGCTATTTATATATTCTCCACTTTCCTGTAAAATTTCCTTGGCTACTTTTCCAGGGTCAAGGTATTTTCTTCAACCTTTTTCCGTACCTGCCTCTGGCAGGGAGGGAGCGGAGGGTGGGGAGAGAGCCTTCTACTTTTCTATCCAGTTTTCTACTACTGCTAGCATAGTTTGAAAGACAAAATTTTCCCTGGCACCCGTTGCCATTGGTACCTCCTCGGTATGGGCCGCAAGGCCTTTTGATGTACTTCTTTTCCTTGTAACTCACACACACTCTCTCTCTCTCTCTCTCTCTCTCTCTGATGACACCAAGCTTGGGGCCAATGTTGGGACGCCCGAAGCGATCGAGGAACTGCGTGCGGACCTAGGTAGGATAGGAGAGTGGTCCGAAAAATGGCAAATGCCGTTTAACTTGGGTAAATGCAAAGTGATGCACATTGGCTACGCCAATCCCAAGTCGGACTACTCGATGTTGGGCAGTAATATCGAGGTGACTGATTTAGAAAAGGACTTGGGTGTGCTAATTAGCAGCGACCTTAAGTTTACGAAACAGTGTGTAGAGATGGAAAAGAAAGCCCAGAAACTATTGGGTTATATCAGGAGGCAATTTCAGTTTCGGAACAAGGAGATTGTGCTCTCACTGTACAATTCCCTTGTTCGGCCGTACCTGGAGTATGCTGTGCAGTTCTGGTCGCCCACCCTCAGGAAAGATATTGAGAGGCTGGAGCGAGTGCAGGCGAGGGCCACAAAGTTGATCCCTTCCGTTAGGCATATGGGCTACAATCGACAGTTACGCGCCCTGAACTTGTTTTCGCTTGAAACTCGGAGGCTGCGCGGTCAACTGATCGAGGTTTTCAAGCTCTTACGAGGGTTCAACGATGTCGATTTTAGAAGTATGTTTAGTTTAAATGATAACCCAACTCGCAACAATGGTTGGAAGTTGGATTTGAAACGGTTTAGGACTAGTGTGTGTGGGAATTACGTTACGTATAAGATCTGTGACACATGGAACAGGTTACCTTCGGAAGTTGTGAACAGTTCCTCTGTGGATCAGTTCAAGAAAAGGTTAGACGAAATCTTGCACACTATTTGAGTGTGTAAAGACATTTAGGACCTCAGTCTGCGGAAATTTCTTTTCCTGTAAAATAGTTGATATCTGGAACCAACTTCCCTCAGAGGATGTTTCCAGTCAAAGTGTAAATCTGTTTAAAAATAGGCTAGACAAAGTACAGAACACACTCATAGTTTAAGATTAAAACCTCAGAAAACTCTGCAGGAGTTCGCTTGCTCGGTGTCTCTGTGAGCAAGCTAAATATAGAGCTATTTATATATTCTCCACTTTCCTGTAAAATTTCCTTGGCTACTTTTCCAGGGTCAAGGTATTTTCTTCAACCTTTTTCCGTACCTGCCTCTGGCAGGGAGGGAGCGGAGGGTGGGGAGAGAGCCTTCTACTTTTCTATCCAGTTTTCTACTACTGCTAGCATAGTTTGAAAGACAAAATTTTCCCTGGCACCCGTTGCCATTGGTACCTCCTCGGTATGGGCCGCAAGGCCTTTTGAGGTACTTCTTTTCCTTGTAACACACACACACACACACACACACACTCTCTCTCTCTCTCTCTCTCTCTCTCTCTCTCTCTCTCTCTCTCTCTCTCTCTCTCTAGCGAATAGAGATTTAATTTACGTAGTCTTTCTCAATAGCCGAGTACTTTGCAGCCATCAATCTTGGCTGTGAAATTCCTCTGAACTACTTCGAATATATTAATTCCTCATTTTTTGTATGGGACGTCAAGGCTGAGCCATATTCGAGTTTTGGTATGATCAGTGTTTTCAGCAGGGGAATGATTACATTATCGTCCCTTCTTTTGAAGGTTTTCAGAGCTGTTCCGTAATTCTGTTTTTCAAATTTTGCATCACTGGTTATTATTACCCGTAAACCTTTTGCTTTCGTGCTTCTCTGAATTTCCTGTCTATCTGGGCATAGTATGCTGTCTGTTCAAATTCTTCATTTCTTCCATATCTCAAGAGCTGAAATTTTTCGGTGTTAAAATTCATGTTATTGTCTCCTGACCAGCTGTATATTATTCTGTTTGTGTCCAGGGGCGGATTAACTATATTTGGGGCCTGAGGCTAATTTTATTTTGGGCCCTTTTCTATATATTTTTATTAACAATACATGTACAGTACACAGTACATTTACATGAATTATATGTACAGTACGGGTGTCAGGAAATGATTGCCCCCCCCTGTAGAGCAAAAACTAGAATAGATAGATAAAAACCCGCGAGACCACTTGAAAGAGCGTTAAAATCTGAATAAAAACCATTATATTCTACAGGGTGGGCCGTAAGTTTCCATACATAGGAAAAATAAACATTTTTTTATGGACAACCATTTTTATTTATATAATATGCTCTACATGGTTGCCATTGTTTTGAAAACACATTTCAATACGTGTTCCCCACTGTTGATGAACACGCATTAGCACAGTTGACGTTATGCTTGTAATGGCGTTGGTGATACGTTCCTTTAGATGATTTATGTCTCGTATCTTTTCCTGATACACCATGGCCTTCAAGTGCCCCCAAAGATAGAAATCAAGGGGGGTGAGATCTGGGGATCTGGGAGGCCACTCCACAGGACCACGCCGACCAATCCAAGCATCCGGAAACTGCTGATCCAAATACCGACGCACGTATTTAAATTTTCCTATGTATGGAAACTTACGGCCCACCCTGTATTCCTGTGATTTTAATTCTTACCATTTTTTTCCCCACAGAAACCATGGCATCATCTATTTTGAACGATTCAGAGAAAAAGCGAGTTCTTGACCGCATTCGAGCTGTCACATTTCGTGAAGCAAAGGAAGCTGGTGCAACTTTCATAACTCGACACTGGGTGGCTGAGAGATTAAAAAGATCAGAAGACTTTGTCAAAAGGAATTGGAATAAGAATCCTGAAGATTGTGAAACAGAATTTCGAGGAGGAAGACCGGAGAAATTATCTCAAGAATCGAAAGACATTGTGCTTGCTGCATCACGGCGCCGAAAGAAGAGCTGCTCTGAGGTAGCGAGAGAGATACTTATCCGTCGTGGTAAGATAGTCAATCGGCAACTTGTGCATCAATTTCGAGTTCGCCAAGGCTTGAGTGCTTGGCATGAAATAGCTAAGCCACGGAAGAGTGATCTTAATATTGAAGATCGGCTATGGTTTTGTGATTATCTTGAGGAATGGACGGAAGACGATTTCCTTCACTTGGTTGTCAGCGATGAATTCTTCGTTTATGTCTCCAGAAAACCAAATTTTCAGAATGATCGGGTTTGGGCAACAACTCCTGATGAAGTCCCAGACGACCAGAAATATCGAGAAATAGTAAAAAATCCAGCATGTGTGGGTGTTTTCATTATGTTCTCTATTCGGAAGCTCATCTGGGTTATCAAACCAAGAGGAACCAGTTGGGATGGGCCTTATTTTCGAAATGTAATTTTAGCCCAACATGTAATTCCGTTTTTGAAAGACCCCGAGTGTGTTTTGGATGTTGAACAAGCAACCTTTCTTCACGACAAAGCCCCCTGTATGAAAGCACTTGCGACTCAACAACTGCTTAAGGACAATAACATTGATTTTTTCGGAAATAATGAATGGCCTGGCAATTCTCCCGATCTTAATGTCTGTGAACATGTCGGATCCATCATGAAGGATCGGGTGGAGTCCTTAATGCTGGAAACAACCCATTCAGAATCGGTATTCAACAGAAATTATGACTGCAAAGATCAACGAAGTCCTTGAAGAAATGAGTCATGATACCGATCTCTTTGAGACACTTCTGGGATCATACCCCCGTCGATTAATGGCCGTCAGAGCTGCAAATGGGGGCAACACCCGATATTAAAATAAGTGTTTTTTATTCAAAATTAAACGCTCTTTCGCGTGGTTTTGTCTGTTTTTTTCTATTCCTTTCAGTTTCTTCTGTACAGGGGGGGGGGGGGGGCAATCATTTCCTGACACCCTTTACTTCGGCTAATTGAGAAACAAACTTAAAAGAACCTTAACACTGTATTTTACCGTTTGTTAAAACAAAACAGTATTAAACAAACTTTACTTTAGGGCCTATAAAACATAAAATAAAGCAGGGAATTTGTCAGTTTGTGTACTCTGTCATATTTAATCAAAGAAGTTTGCGAAATCTCGAATTATATTATCAAAACCCAGTTGATTGGAGACCCCCCTCAAGCATGGGGGCCCTGAGGCTTCAGCCTCAATTATAACACTGGTCTGCGTGATTTTAAAGGTCAAGGATATGTTTGTTGTTCTTAGGTCAGTTTCTCACACTGATTCCGAAAATCGCATCCATTTTTCTCAATCAGGTCAACTTTTCGAAATATAAACACTTTCTAGAAATTCTCATTTCCCGTTTTATTGGTAGGTGAGCGATACATGTAGTAGCATATGTCGACTGGTATATACATACAGGCTTTACAGGCTGTTCTTATAGATCTCAAGAAGGGTACAGCACACTATAATAGGCTAATCAGGGATGAATGGCCTCTTCAGGGACTTCCGCTTGTGCCGGGCAGACACCACATCCCTCTTCAGGCACCAGCAGTAGTCGGCCAGCATATCTAAAAAACCTGACCTGATTGAGAAGAATGGATTACATTTCTGAATTCAGCGTGCGAAACTGATCCTAAATCAGTTGAAAAACCATGACCTTTGAAAAAAAGATTTGAAACGCAGGCCAGTGTAATCCGCCACTGTATTGTGCCCCTTTGTAAGGCTCCCACTTCTTCTGCATTACCGCTTTTTCTGCTGATCTTTTTATCGTCAGCAAAGGATGTTACTATACTGCTGTCGTCTACTTCACTGTGTGTCTGTCAGCATGATAATGAATAGGAGTGGGGCTAATACTGTTCCTTGTGGAACTGAGCTGCGTACTTCCGATTTTGATGATGATATACCTTGATTTTCACAGCTTGCTGTAAGTGCGTCTATGATATTGCTATACTGCTCTATTAGTTGTGATAGGCACGATCTTACTGATCGAAATCCGTGCTGGTTCTCATTGAATCTTTCCTGTATCCCCATAAAATCATATATTTTCTCCCTGACTATTCTTTCAAATATTTTGGTGAGATGTGATGTCAGTGACACCGGTCTATTGTTCTTTGCTTGAGACCTATCCCCACCACCCTTTATATACAAAAACAATGTTCGCTCTTTTTAGTATGCTCGGTACTTCCTCCTATGTCCAGGAATCTTCTCCATACGACCATACCCAATAAAGGGGTGTCGCTATTTCGTTCTTACAGTTTTTAATCAACAAGGCATTTCCATTTGTCCAGGACTGCAGCTGAATATGATTTCATTTGTCCAATAGCTTTCGCTATATTTTCTGCGGTAAACTCAAAATCAGTTATACATTCTCCATTTAATTCTTCAAAAAAGCTATTTCTGCCAGGTACTGCTTCTTCTGTATTTTGGGTAGTGAAAAGTGATTCATATTGAGCTCTCAATATTTCAGCTATTTCTTTTAGATCATTGGTTGGCTCATTATTTTCTTTCCTTGAGGGTTTTTGTTTTTCTTTTTTCGAAGCTATAGAAATATTTTGGATTAACTTTTATTGTTTTTACCGCAACTTCCTCTTCTCTCTCTGAATAACCCTTAATTAGGGCTTGTATTTCCGTGTCTATACTTCAATTTTACTTTTATCACGTTTTTGGTGTTGTTGTCTGTGCAATTAAGATTAACTTCGTGGCTACTCTCCTTTTCTTGTTGAATAGATTTCGCTTTTGCCTCTCGAAATAGTTCCTCTTTCCCTTTGGATGTACTTTCGGACCATATTTTTCTAAAATTTCCAGCGTCTTTTTTCCGAGGTTAATAGCATTTCTTCGGGTGTTTTATCCTCTGAGACTGTTTTCCACTCTATTTGTGCCATATGGGATCTGATTTCTTCCCAATTTATAGTCTTAGAGTTTAAGTTAAAAATATCAAATTTGCTTCTATCTTCAGTATCAGTATTTTCTTTTACTGCTTTCGATCTATTGGTAGATACCTCGATAATGTTGTGGTCTGAGATATTTGTTGATGTTATTTTTATATCCTTGATTAATTTGGTGTTATTCGTGAATACCAGATCCAAGCAGTTATTTTTCTGGTGTTATATGTTACCTCCTGTGTTAACACGAATTCATTTGTTAGAGCTATCAACATTTTTGCTTGCTCCTGATCTTCTCTTGTGTCCCCCTTGTACTGGTGTATATATACTGTACATTTCTTCCCATTCTTTTGTATTTTATAAATGGGAACTTGAAATCACCGCAGAGTATGATCTTCGGAGATGGGGTGTTTAAGGACTTATTAGGTTTCTGATGTTGGCAATGGCTTCAGAGAATTTTGCATACAGTGCAGAATCATCCAACAAAATCTCGAAGAGTATTGAGTCAACACGAAGTTTCCTCTGCATAAAAGTGCGCGAAACATGAGAGCTATCTGTTACATGATAAACGTCCTCCGCAAAGGTCTCAGCAACTTTCGAAGGGACAGTAACTTTCGGCCGCCTACCTCCAGGATGGGAGAGGGAGTGGGATCAAAATTCGCTAGCCATTTCATGTACATGATTCCACAATCGGGACATAGGAGTTCACGAGGATAGAGAAGAAAAAATTCTGCCAAGATTTTAGTCTTTCAATTTTCAAAACACGACGATCCTGCGTCCGAGCTCGTTGGAATGAGAGTTCATCACATGAATTGCGAGTGCGATAGTACCTTCGAGAAGCAAGCTTCTTTTCAGACACTGACACTCTAGATTCCACGAGGGTACACTTTTCCTCCGCGAAGTATTAGAGGAGCGAGGTATGGACCGATCCCCCAGCAGAGACAGTCGCAAAAAAGTTAGCATACGCGTCATCAATATTGTCGCCCAATCAACCCTCATAGCAATTAAATCAATTAACAGTAAATCATGGAGTACTTAAGGGGTTTAAAGAAGTTAAATTTGTAATATGTTATCACAAACAAATTTAAGAAATAGTGACCATCAAACAATGAAAGTGGTACAGAACCTTAGCAACTTCCTGGGCTAGCCTAGAGTGGATCTTTCTTAGGGTCTTTGTTAGCCTGTAACTCTATAACTGGCGTATAACATCCATATTAAGATAATATTAAACATTAGGTTTAACAACGAATTCTAAAGAATAATCTATCCTTTAAATAAAGTCTTTCGAACTTAACCTTCCGTATGACTAGCAGTGTGTAAAGAGATAGTAAGTACTGTAATTGTGCTATTTATGGCTAATCAGAATTAAATTTTGCCTAGTTTTATTTATATGGTGCTTTAAATATATTATTTACATACAAAATTAAATATAAAATAAATCGCATACTGAATATGAAATTAATACATTAGATTTGTTTTTGATTTTTAGTTACCATTAAAATAAACAAAATACCTCTAATACATTTAAGAATTAACACAATACTAATATTAAAATTTTTACAGCTCGATGTAAGCGTTACAAAATCTTTTCAATGAGTACACGAATACAAACGACAATGCGCTCATAAAAATAATCAACGTTTTTTTAAATTTACGTATAACATTGAACCTTTTCAGTTCAAACCCAAGTAACAGTTGATCGATGGACTGTTGATACATGGTTGATAACTTGATATCAATCATGTATCAATAATACATCGACCAATTGTGCTATCTGGTAAAACATATATACATAAAAGGTGAACTGGACGTTAAAGTCCGTTACCACGTGGAATATTTATTAATTCAATAAGTGCTCAAAATACATGTCGTGCAGGTCGTTTACATATTCAATTCTTTTACATAAAGTGCATTCACTTTTAGGTCTTCGATGATGCATAGCCATTGCTTATAAACTACAGACTTCAGGTGACCCGCATTTCTCCCCCAAAGAGGTCTAGCGGTGGGAGGTCCAGAGAACGAGAAAGCTGCTCAACAAAACGCCGTCCTATCCATCCATCAAGAAGTGTGTTGTACAATCAATTGCGGATACGAGGTAAAGCGGAGGAGGACACTATCCTGTTGAAACCAGAGTGCAGCTAATTTCGGAAGAGGTATCTTGTCCAGATGATGTTCCAAAACGTCTTCTAACATCGCCAGATTGATGTCTGTACTCAAGTTTCCTTAAAAGAATAGGCAAAGAAATTCATCTCCATGAATTGCGCACATCTTAATCCTGGGACCAGTTTGTGTATCTTGTCTTGTGCGGGTTCTTACCACTCAATTTCACTCCAAAGGTGGGTGTTGCGTGTATGTATACAATGATCTAACTTGTTCTCGTATTACTGAACTCAAATCCTCCTAATTTTATACCCTCTGGCTACGACTTACATGCCAATCTCAAACCAAATATATCTGCGCTGTCTACCTTTCTCCTAATTCTACTGACTATCCCAAATTCTTTGACTACCTCACTTCCAACTGGAATACATTCCGTTCCGCTCTCCCTTCGCTGAAATCTCCATTTTAGGAGGATTTCAATGTTCACCATCACCTTTGGCTTTCCTCCCATTTCACTAACATTCCTGGTGATCTAGCTTACAATTTTTCTATCCTGAATAACGTAGAGCAGATTGTACAGCACCCTACTCGTATCCCCAATCGCCAGAGAGGCGCCCTTGGCACCTTGGCGCCGCTGATTGGGAGGGCATTAGGCAGTACTTTTGTGATTTCCCATGGAATGATTACGGTTTCCGTGGACGAGGCCTTTCTGAGTGTGCTGAGAGCATCCTTATAACATATTACATTTCATATTCTATTCCTACTACTAATGCAAACAAACCTTGGTTTAATTTGACTTATTCTAATGCTATCCGCGAAGAAAGGAGTCTTTCAGAAGTTACCGTCGCCATCTAACTCCTGACTCTCATTCAGCTTATATTTTTGTCCGGAATCGTGCAAAATCTGTTCTTTGACTCACCAAAAATCTCATCAGACAAAAATGTGAAAACCTATCCAATTCTAATTCTTGCTCTTTCTGGCATCTAACTAAGAACCTCTCCAACAACTTTACCTCCTCTTTTCCATTCCGACGGCATAGTTGCCGTCTCTTCTCCTGACGAAATTGAACTCCTCGCTCAAACTTTCGCCTCCAACTCAACCATGAATGATTCCAATGCTGTTCCTCCATCTCTTCCAAAGATGTTCTTTCTGGCATATCTGGGCTCAACTCTAGGAAGGTGTATGGTCCTGATGGTGTTCCTCCTATTGTTCTTAAGAACTACTACTGTCCTGACACTGTGCCCAGGCAAACTTTTTCGTCTTTGTCTCTCAACTAGTACTTTTCCTTCCTGCTGGAAGTTCGCTTTCATTCAGCCTGTCCCAAAGAAGGGTGACCGCTCTCAACCCTCCAACTATCGTCCAATTGCTTTGATTTCTCGCCTTTCTAAAGTTTTTGAATGTACTCGTATCCTTAATAGAAAGATTCTTAAACACCTCTCTTCTCACAATCTTCTTTCAGATCGTTAATATGGGTTCCGCAATGGACGCCCTACTGGCAATCTTCTTGCATATATCTCTGAATCTTGGTCATCTTCCTTTCGGGATGTCGGTGAAACTTTTGCTATTGCGCTTGACATATCAAAAGCTCTTGATAGATTCTGGCACAAATCATTAATTTCGAAGCTGCCCTCCTTCGGTTTCTAGCTTTCTATCTGTGCCTTCATCTATAATTTCCTTTCTGGCCGATCTATAGCTGCTCTTCTCCTAAAGCTATCAACAATGGTGTTCCTCAGGGTTCTGTCCTGTCACTCTCTCTTTTCCTTTTATTTATCAATGGTCTAAGTCGCACTTCCTGTCCTATCTACTCCTGTGCCGATGATTCCACTCTTCACTCCGCTTCGCAAAGCGTCACCCTCAACAGTCACTCCATCCTTCGTGTAGGACGGCTATGGCACAAGTGACCTCTGATCTTTCTGCCATCTCTGATTGGGGCAGAGAAAACCTTGTGGCTTTCAATGGCTCAAAACCTGTTCCTCCATCTGTCTACTCGTACCACTCTTCCACATGACTATCCCCTCCCCTTCAGCAATACGCAACTCAATCCTTCCTCTTCTTTAAACATTCTTAGCGTTTCCTTTTCTCGTAATCTTTCCTGTAAAGATCACATATTCATTAACCTCCTCGTTGCAGTTCTGTGCATTGGTCGTTCTTCACACAAAGGTGAAGCTGGTGGCCCCACCTCTAGGTCTGGCTTGGTGGAGGAGCGAGTTGCTCATCTGGTACCGTCCTGAGCCAGGCATATACTCTCCAAAACAGCTTCTAAGAGGTTGTGTGTGCTGTACCACCTCCACAGTTTCTTCACCCGAGCTCAGTTGCTCTGTATGGAGTATGCTTCTCATGTATGGGGGTGGATCAACCCCGACAGCCTCTTACTGTTTTCATTCCCTCTCTCTCTTTACTATCGCTATTATAACGGACACTACTCTTTTGAACTCTCTAACTGTGTACCTACTCCTTTAAGAAGAGCACGCAGCACTAGACTTTCTACACTTTCTCATTCCTTTTCTACCCAGCTCTCTAACGCAAGGGTTAATCGTAGGCTGACCATACGTACCGTTTTGAACGGGACAGTACCGTTTTTTTATGGGTTCTGTCACTGAAGAATAATTGTAAGCTCAATATGTTTATGTACTTACTTTTTCATGAATACAGAATATTACATAACCCCCGTCCCTTTTTTGCCATCCCAATGTCCCGTTTTTGTCTCAAGGAAATATGGTCAGCCTAGTTAATCGGCATTTTCACTCTTTAATCTACTCAAAAGGTCAACTCCGGAACAATCGTCCTCAAATCAGTCTTTCCCCATCTAGGAAACTCCAATCTTTCAAACGCAGTGTGTCTAGGCATCTCGAAAACCTTGGACCTTGATTTTAGCTCTCTTCTTTTCTATGGGAAAGAGTGGGAGGGGGGTGGGAGCATTCACTCTTGGCCCGCTCCCTCCTGCATAAAAAAAATGCATTTAATCATCACAAAATTTTCTATTGTTAGAATGATTATCATAAGTTTATGGACACAATAAATTTGTGACATTTTAAATTCCTACTGCAGACATCTGACAGATTTCCAATCTCTGCAGAAACTTTACAGGGTTACCCACAACTTTAGTATTTACTGTAAATGTGGCGCGTTTGCTTGTGTTTATATAAGAATTGTAACATTTCCCGTTTCTTTCAGTGATGCTAGACATGTCCCGACCACGTAATGATCTGACGTGGATTTTTCAGGGTGGAATTAGGGCATTTTTTTTGCAGGTTTCTCTCTTACAATGCCTTTTTGCAGTTAGAGCCTAGACATTTTATAATGATGATACACGAAGGTATCGTATTTTAATGTTCTTTTGAAATGAATTAAAACAGGTTAATTCTATTCAGCAAAAGTTGTGGAAATCAGAGAAATCAATCAATCAAAACTAAAAATGCTACATCAGCAATTCCCAACCTTTATACGCGGAATTCCTTCAGGTGGTTCGCAAGAAGGTTATAAATATGCAAATAGGTAACTTTTCGGACTGCGGGTTCGCATGCTATCCAATGTGCCATCCAGGTAGATTACAAATTATTTAAAAATAACGAGCGAGACCAAAATCAGGTTTTTGATTCAGTACAAATGTCAATATCAGTAGAATAAATATAACCTTTTAGACAAGGCTGAAAATTCAAGATTGAACATCAGTCAACCCTCCCTACGGTTTTGATTAGGTGGTACGTGCACCTTCCCTTCTTCCTTAATGGTGTTATAAAGTGGTACGTCGATCTAAAAAGGTTAGGAACTCCTAATTTATATGACAAAATAATGGAGCAAAGTACAGAAACTACAGCAATAGTAATAATCACGCCGAGTTTTAGTGTCTAATTTATAGCTTACAGTTTAGTTCATAAAATGAAAAAAATTTTAAAAGAATGTTCAACTGAAATATCAATGTGCTTCCAACATTTTAAAGTAAATTAACCAAGTACTGGAGTTGAGCAAATATTGATTAAACTTTCTCAATATTTCGCTTAGAGGGTAACACCGTTTCTCTATAAGCGAAGTGAAGACATTGAGGCTAGGGGTTCGAATCCCGATGATGCTGAAGAACAACTATGTCGGATTATCATCAATGTCTCCTCCTACATTTGAGAGGTTTACCTTTGATGCTCACGATATATGTCTCTTGTGATGATACGCGTGTGTATATATGAAATTTATGTTCAGTTGCTCAAAAGTTATAGTGCGGACCTCCATTTGACTTTTGACCTCTGGTGTAGAGACCTCTTCTTGCTCAAAACACATCAACATATGAGGGGTCCCGCGTCTTAAGGTACCTAAGCGCCAAAATTAAAATTCGTTAGAAATCGCCTCCAAAGTTCAGCAATATTCTGGCAATAGTATCTCTGTTATTAATTGAGCTAGAACCTTCATTTTTTGGCTAAATTAGAGTTCTAAGTATGCTAATGAAGATGATGATGAGTTTTTGGAATAGATTTTCATATTTTATATATATTTTTTTATATTTTTTTGTTTTCTTATTATGCTGAACTTAGGGTGAACTTTTGGCTGGCGATAGAGGTGAAAAAAGTAGTTCGCTTCATAAGGTTTTCAACCATACTTCTAGTGTCGTTAAGGTCATTATAACCCAAACCACGCGATAGAGGAAGGGTGAAAATAGTGATATCCATCAAAAACACGTTTTCGCCTGTGGTAGTGCTTAGGTACGTTACGACGTGCGACCCCTCATATGATCATATATGTGTGTGTGTGGTTTCATCAATTTGAGTGGCTCAAACATTATGACACAGATACGAAAAAGCCACATTTGACGTTTGACCTTTATTTGTGACCGTTACTTCTAATGCAAGGACCTGATTCTTGCTTATGACACATCGTCTTGTGATCATCCTGATGAGTATGATGTTTCACCAATTTACGTTGACTGGTTCAAAAGTTATGGCGCGATCACGAAAGTGTGGCGAACAGACAAGTGCAATCCAGTATGGCCCTTCCAAATTTATTTGTTCGGGGACAAAAATACACGATTTAAGGCAATGTGTTGCATTATTTGGCCCTCCTCACTCATTATTATTATTATAATTATAATTATTATTATACTTTTCATAGTTCAATCTGCCTTAAGTATTTTTTGTGGCAGTTATTCAAATATGATAAATCATTTTCTTTATATATATAACTATATATATATAAATTGTATTACGTTTTAAGTTTTCAAATGAAAAAATTACTAAAATGCTTATATATATATATATATATATATATATATGTAAAGAACGACGCTTGTGTAGAAGAACATTCCGCACAAAATGAAGAGAGAGAACAAACAAATGAAAAATGAGGTACCTCCCGGGAATCGAACCCGGGATCATCCGATTGCCGGTCAGATATGCTATTCACTACACCAAGGACCTCGATCAATCAGAAGTCGTAATTCCCTTACATACGAGCAGAAACCAATGCCCTGAGGGGGCACCTTCGCATGCCGTACATATATACATTTTAACTGCATACAGCACACAGTATAATTAATGTAAAAAACGACGCTTGTGTAGAAGAGCGTTCTCCCTCCTCATCTTGTGCGGAACGCTCTTCTACACAAGCGTCGTTCTTTACATTAATTATACTGTGTGTTGTTTGCAGTTAAAATGTATATATGTACGGCATGCGAAGGTGCCCCCTCAGGGCAGTGGTTTCTGCTCGTATGTAGGAGAATTACGACTTCTGATTGATCGAGGTCCTTGGTGTAGTGGATAGCATATCTGACCGGCAATCGGATGATCCTGGGTTCGATTCCCGGGAGGTACCTCATTTTTCATTTGTTCATTCTCCCTCTTCATCTTGTGCAGAACGCTCTTCTACACAAGCGTCGTTCTTTACATTAATTATACTGTGTGTTGTTTGCAGTTAAAATATATATATATATATATATACACACACACACACACACACACACATATATATATATATATATATATTGAAACTTTGTTTCGCTTTCGAACATTTAAAAAAATTGCATGTTAAAAATATAAATAAGGTTTCTCTTCATTTCACCATTTGAAACCTGAATATCAATTACTATAACTGAAGTAAAGACAACAATGACTACTTTTCATCCTCCCACCACTGAGATCTCTCAATTATTCTAACGCCAATGTTGCAGTTTGTCCATCAACTTCTAATTTCGAACCATGGAAAAGATGGTATTGCCTTTTCACATGAGCAAACAGTAAGTCAGTTACGAGAAAAATCTGTGAAGGAATAATTATTGGTTAATTGGTTGATTAAAAACTTAGCTGAATCACTAAGGGCTTCAGGCTAATTTTAAATCCTTTATTTTAAGAAAACTGTCTTTCCAAGAGATCAAAATACTTATAATTGTATAAAGCTAAAAAGATTAACAGGACTGGAAATCATGTTCCTTCTCATTTTAGAAGACCAACAATGAAGACAAATGTAATTTTCCTTTATTTTGTGTATAAGGTGTGACATTACCTGTGCAGTATTAAAAGCCAAGGTTACGGCAAAATAGAAGTTGGCATTTGCAGATCCATTAAAGATCCACAAATTATACATTATTGGGCCAAGAACAGATGTTGACACTAGCATACATCCTACAAGAAAAGTTTGTCGTAAATCTGCAACAAAAAAGGACTATATAAATTTCTTTAAGACACTTTTTAAATGTTTCTTAGCATTCCAGTTAGGATGTAGGACTTAGGCCGGGTCAAAAAGGGGTCAAGGTCAAGATTTTGTTTAGGTACATATTGTGAGGTTGATCATTTTGTAATAGTAGTATCCACACCAAAAGGCAAGGCTGTGGGACCTTCGCTACCCCCTACTGATACTCACTTTTTTCCATATGAAATTATGGGAAATAGGCCAAAAATCGAAAATCGTAAAAATCGACCCTAAATATTAATTTTTTTTGCTTTCGGATGGCCAAAATCGGGTTTCCCGGCACGAATTACATCAGAATAGACCATTCATCAACTTTTTTTGAGATCGGGGGGTGGGGGTAGGGTCTTAAATCCGTGCTAACTCATTCACCGGATATAAGACCTAATATTACATTATTTTGTTTTTTTCTTTTCCAGATCCTATTTAGTACCTAGAATGTTAAAAGTTTGTATTAAATACGTTATTTAATTTTAAAATATCAGTAATAAATAAATATAGTTAAATCTTATTAAATTAAATTATGGCTACTAGAAAAAGAAGCCACAATGCTGCCTTTGGATATCCAGCAAAATTTTCATCTGCCATGATGCCATCAAAATCTGATGTTGTAAGGCACTTCCATTTTATTGTTAGAGAGGAAGAATCTAAAGCACAGGGTAAAATAAGTAAAAATGATTGCTATAACGTAGTTGTTCAAGATATAAAAGAAATTTGGCAAACATTTTCTTTCCCAACAATTGATACAAAGGGAATTTATGTTAGAGTTACTAGACTTATAGAAGATGATGATAAGTTAACTAAATGCCCTATGATAAAAAAAAATGAAAAATATTATGAAAAATTAAAGAAATATGATGAGATGTTTGACATATCTCCCTGCCACTGTTATGATAAAGGCATAAGGGATAGAACTTTGTAGATGTGAACATAAAATACCTATTATAGAATGGGAAGCTTTTATTGGTCAAAAAGAAAGAAGAAACCAGTTAGGAAAAATTTATAAAAAAACTACAAGTAATTTGAGAAAGTTGGGCAAAATCCAAAAAGCACAGGAAAGGGAAAAGAAATCAAAAGAAATATTAAGAGAAGCAAGGGAATTTGTATCATCAGAAGTGATAGAAGATGATAATGAAAATGAAGATGTCGATTTTCAAGACAGAGAGGACTTAGATTATGAAGAAGACTTAGAATTAAAAAATAAATAGCAGTGTTTTATAAGCAAACTTTTGTAATAATAAAAATATTTTGAAGTAAATCACAAATTATCTCAAATTTTACAAATTTTCTGAAAAAACTGAAACTGGTAGGGGGGGAAATCAGAATTCAAAAATATTTTACGAGGGTGTTACTATGATTGATTGAACCACCTCACACTATGTACGTAAGAAATCAAAAACTTCGACCCAGCCTAAATTGTAGGTCTGTCATTTCTAGGAATAGTCATGATTAAAAAGACTACTGGATATATTCTTCATTACTTTTAAGTGGAATTAGAGATTGGTCTGGACTCTAAATCTCAGGAAAGATCTCTCCCATGAGTGATGATGATGCAACATGGCCAGAAATATGTGACCTACCTTCATGAGCGTATGCGAATATGTGGAAAAGGGAGGAGTTAAAAGAGAGAGTTGGGTGTGGAAGTATGTTCATATTTAAAGGACAGTGATGAGGAACACTGAGTGAGAAACATGAAATTTGGAATGAGACAAATAATACAGGTTTGTTGGATGGTTGTACTAGAACTTAATCTCCATTTTCAGCACCACCTCCCCTCACAGAGGTACCTAAAACTCAAATCCAAACAACATCGCTTAACTTTGCTGAACACAGGAAACTGCGTAACAATACGGCCATAATGTATAACATTAAAGAAATATGTGCATTTGAAAGAATGTTAAGTGCTCACACTGTAGCAATGATTTGAGATCTTCACCAAAAAAGATTGGAAATTTTGAGCCAGTTAAAGATTAACATAAAAAGGCAATCTTTTGAATTGAAAGCGTATATCAATAATTTTGCGACGTCCGTGTATACAAAGTAAATGAAGTAATAAACTACAAATATTGGTAGTTCTTGTGATGATGAGTCAAAATATACTAAGGAATGTGTGACACGAATGTTGTACATGGATTGAGTGGAGGCGTACAATATTGTACACAGAATTTAATATAAATAGATTTAAAATATTTAATAACAAAAGTTAGGTACAGTATAGTGTGGGGGATAATGATGTTAACTTGGAAAAGGGAATAAAATAGTATAGCAGTTTGCTGTAATGAAAGAGATCCAAAACATGACATGTTTGCATTGGACATGATCAGTGAATAAAAAGGAGCATACACTTAAAAGGGTCGCAGCAAATCAAATATATGGATATAATAGTAATATTAGAATACATAAATGGTAATTAACAGCTGAGGGTGAATATATATACAGGGTGTTTCAGTGTTTCAGGTAGACCCTAGAAATACCAAAATACCAAATACAAACTACAAATTCTGCCAATTTCCATATTTCTAGGGTTGACCTGAAACACCCTGTGTGTATATACTATATAATATATATATATATATATATATATATTTTTTTTTGTTTCAAAGAATGACCGCTCATGGCGAACACAGAACGAAGAGTATGGAACAACTAATGGAAATGAACAATAGACGGGGGAGGAGGAGGAGGAGGAGGTGGGGGAAAAGCAGAAAGATCATAGCGGAGTCACAGCCGGTAAAGAAGTCGGGAGCGAAAGAGGAGAGAGAAGAACCCGGTTATCGAAAAGTAGGGACCTTCAGACAGAAGAGCGCCAAGCCTA
The DNA here is from genome assembly GCA_023014485.1 of Bathynomus jamesi. NCBI lineage: Eukaryota > Metazoa > Arthropoda > Malacostraca > Isopoda > Cirolanidae > Bathynomus > Bathynomus jamesi. Next base: position 2,273,109 of record JAJOZX010000040.1, on the reverse strand, counting down.
TCACAAAGCCCGACGCTCTCCAAAAAGGGAAAATACTCTGCGCGCAGCGCAGAGTAAAGCGGACACTCCACCAGGAGGTGGGCAACTGTAAGTAGGACGTCACAATTGGGACATCGGGGCACCCGATCCCCGGCCATCAAATAGCCATGGGTCAGGTGGGTGTGGCCAATACGGAGGCGGGCCAGAGTCACCTCCTTATGGCGCGACCGATGGAAGGAAGAGGCCCAACATCCCAACTTGGGTTTAAACTTGCAAAGTTTGTTATCCGTAGCGCCATCCCAGCGACTCTGCCACCGGGAGCGCAAAAACCTACGGAAGCCAGGGATATAATCAGAAAAAGGGAGGGACACAGGTGAAACCTGCAGTCGGCACGCGGAACGGGCAGCCTCATTTCCAGCCATGTTAACATATGCTGGGACCCAGCAAAATACCACCTCCTTGCCACCGAAAGCGACAAGAGTAAGGTACAGTAGCTGGATTCGTCGGACCAGCGGGTGGACAGGGTCAAAACACTCCAGGCCATCCAGGGCACTGCGGGAATCCGAATGGATGACGAACGACCCATCCGGATGCTCCCGCACCACCTCCAGAGCGCTCAGAATGGCATAGAGCTCCGCCGTAAAAACGGAAGCCTCATCAGGGAGACGGGTACATCGGGGAGCAAGGGCAGACGACTGGGGAACAGCCGCGGATCAAACGCCCCCCGACGACCTCGAGCCATCCGTGAAGATCGCAACACATGCTGAAGGAACAGAGACCGAAGCAAGTCAGAGACCGAAGCAAGGCAGAGTCCGACTCGGTCCTACGAACGGGGCGCAACGCCCTACAGCACGCAACAGGGGTGCTCTCCCAAGGTGCAACACCCCTGAAAGAGACCGGTATAACGGATGGAGGGGGAGTGCCCATACCATCGAGGAGGGAGGTCACCGTGTCGGTGAAATACCAACCCCCATCCCGGCAGAACGCCCTCTCAACCACCTGGAACAGAGGAGAGGTGGGAAGACGGAGGATCCGGAGATAGTGTTTAGCAATGAGGAACGACCTCCGATCCTCCAAGGGAGGGATGTCGCACTCAACCTGCAGACTATCAACCGGAGAGGAGCGGAAGGCGCCAGATGACATGCGCAGTCCTCTAGAGAGGACCGGATCCAGTATCCGAAGGGCCGTGCGGGAGGCGGAGCCATACACCACACTCCCATAGTCTAATTTGGACTGTACCAGGGACACGTACAAACGGAGGAGCGTCCGCCTATCCGCGCCCCATGTAGTATGCGACAGATGCCCCAGCAAATCCAGGGTACGTCTCGCGGACTCGCGCAGCCGGCGAAGGTGGGGAACCCAGCTCAAACGGCTGTCGAAAACCATACCCAAGAAGAGTACTGATGGAACGAGGGCCAGAGGCTGACCCCCGAGTGTAAGGTTAAAGGCCGGGATGGCGCCGGATCCCCGTCTCCTCGACGGAAGGAAGGCCACACACGAAGTCTTCGGGGAAGACAACGTAAGGCCCACCGACGACGCCCAGCGTTCAACCCGATTGACCGCGAGTTGGACTTGCCTCTCCACGAGGGGGGGACTCGTCCCCGCGGCATAGACAGCCAGATCATCTGCGTAGATGGAACAGCGCACCGAGGGCGGAAGAGCTCCCGGTAGCGCAGACATAACTAGGTTGAAGCAGGAGACGCTTAACACACACCCTGGGGCACCCCCTCCTCCTGAACATACAGGGCAGATAGGGCCGCCCCATTACGGACGCGGAAAGTGCGACGGCAGAGGAAGTTGCGAAGAAACGTGGGCAAAAAGCCCACAAAACCAAGAGACTTCAAACGGTCCATGACAACTCCCCGACGGGTCGTGTCATAGGCCTTTTGGACGTCAAAAAGACGGCCAGAACAAGATTCCGGCGGGAAAATGCCTCCCGTACATCATGGCCAAGGAGGAGAAGGGGGTCCAGAGTACCCCGAAATCGACGAAAACCATACTGGGTCGGGGGGTATAACCCAAGCGACTCCAGTGTAAAGGAAAGTCGGACGGCCACCATCTTTTCGAGGAGCTTGCATAAGCAGCTCGTCAAAGCAATAGGCCGATAGCTCGCCACCTCCGCCGGATCCTTCCCCGGCTTAGGTATCGGGACCACAATCGCCTCCCTCCAACGGGAAGGGAACGACCCCTCAACCCACACCGGTTGAAAAGATCCAGCAAGAAGTGCAGGGCCATCGGGTGCAGATTCCAAAGAAAGTCATACGGAATGTCATCAGGGCCAGGGGCGGAAGAACGACGGGTTGCCAAGGCAGCCCGAAGTTCCCGCATCGGAAAGAGATGGTTATAGGGCTCGTTCCCAGGGGGCGGGAACGTGACCTCCGATAAAGGGCGATCCGCAGCTGAAGGCGAACGGGAAACCGCAGCAAAAGCACCGGCCAGCCGATCAGCCACAGCAGCAGGATCCGAAAGGAAGCCGTCCCCGTCCCGAAGGACAGGGCGACTAGCAGGGACTGGCTTCCCCTCGATACTACGTACCTTCCGCCACACAGCAGCAGAAGGGGTAGATGAGGAGATGCCGGACACAAAAGCACGCCAAGAGGCCCGACGGGCCAACTTGAGAGTCCGGCGGGCGAAAGCCTTCGCCCGCCGCATCTCAATCAAGTGGTCCGCGCGCCGGGTGCGGTGGAAGCGGCGCGTTGCCCTCTTCCTCTCGCACACCGCCTGGTGACATGCTGGAGTCCACCACGGGACGCTACGAGTCCGCGGGTTACCGGAAGATCGAGGAATACAGTCCTCCGCGACGCCCATCACCACCCGCTCGAAGAACTCCAAGCTCTCATCCACAGAGCCAAAGCTCAATACCGAACGGACAATGACGGAACGAGCTCTGAAAGATGGCCAGTCAGCCCGCGCAAGGCACCACCTCGGTCGAGACGAAACGCCCGGCTGCGGACCGACCGGCTCAAGACAGACTGGGTAATGATCACTGCCATAAGAGTCCCCCAACACCTTCCACGAAAAATCGAGTAAGGCATCGAGGGACACCAAGGAGAGATCAATACAGGTAAATGAACCCGTGGGTTCGTGGAAGTAAGTAGGTTCACCGGAATTGAGGCACGCAAAGGAAAGTTCCTCCATTAAGGAGAGTAAAATACCAGCAACATTAGTCGACCGAACATCTCCCCAAGCCGGGTCGCGACTGTTAAAGTCCCCGAGGAGGAGAAACGGTCGGGTAGTTGCAGCACCAACTCGCGAACCGCGTCGCGAGAAGGAGGGTCATGAGGAGGAATATAAACCGAGCAGGCAGTGTACTGGCGATCTAAAAAGAGCCGCACAGCCACAGCCTGCAAGGAAGTGCGAAGAGGCACACCACGCGATGGTAACGAATGATGCACGTAAATCGCCGCACCCCGCCGGCGTGTGCGCTCATCCGGGGTGCAAGGGAAACCAACATAGCCAGAGAGACGAGGGAGTCCCCGCGCAGCCAGGATAGTCTCCTGGAGACAAACACAGGAAGGCCGCTCGCTCTCCAGCAGGGAGGCAAGGTTCTCCCAGTTAGCTAAAAGCCCCCTACAGTTCCAATGCAAGATGGAACTGTAAGGGGAAGCGGCATTATAAGAGGCAGAGAAAACAGCGAAATAGCCACGGACCAAGCTGAGCAGCAAACTCAACGGTCCGTAACCAGGGACGGAATCGGTTTCCCCGACTCACCCAGAACTGGGGGGGTAGGGGCCACCGACTCCGCATCTGCTGCACCCGTAGTAGAACGAGAAGTGGAGAGTAGAACAGGGAGGTCAGAGGGGGGCTCTCCCGGCGGGGGGAGACGACGAGTCGGGCCCAGCCGAAACCCCCAACTCCCCACCAGAGGGGGACCGGGGGGAACCAGCTGTTCGAGGGCTCGTCAAACCAGACAAGCACTGACGGGGGGGAGAGGAAAGGTCGACCACAGGTGGGAGAGGTAGATCCAGGAGAGAGACCCGACCACTCTCAGCAGGAGCCGGAGGGAGAGAGACTCCATGAAGGAGGGCCAGGCCCCTCTCGACCGGGTCTATCATGGGAACAGAGTCAGTAATCGAGGGTGTCATGGGGCGGTGTACCTCGACCGACACCCGGACACTGGTCGGGGCACCGGGAGGTGACGCCTCACCAGCCCTCCGTATAGGGGGGGGGAGTCCCGAGCGGATCAGGAACAGCGCGCCGCTTCCCCTCCGGTGAAGACGGGGAAGAAGGGGAAGCAGGCGAGCAGCAGTCAGGATCGGGTCGGAAGGACTCCGACTCCGACCACGGCGACGCTTCCTCCTCTCCTTCGGGGCATCCCCCTCCCCACCCGAGAGACGAGTAGGCAAGGATCCAGACCCCAAGGCCGGAGGGGGAGAAGGGGCACTTGTAGGCAGGGAATCAGATGGGATGTCAGAAAGTGAGGCAGAGGAACAAGAAGGACCCGCGGCGCCAGGAGGACCACCAACCCCCGGACTTCCAGGGGGGGCACCACTCCGTAGACGCCGGGGTAGCACGGGAGGGGCCCGAGGACCCGCCAGGGCCAAGAGCCGCAGCGTAGGACAACCCCCGCCGCGGCTCCCGGTCACGGATCTATCGCGCGCCTCCCGCGCACTAAGGAATTCGGTAGTCCTTAAGGACCGCACCTCAAATTCAAACTTGAAAACGGGACAGTCCCGAGAAGAGGAAGGGTGGGCCCCCGAACAGTTCGAGCACCGCGGGGGCTTCGTGCACGGGGTAGGGTGCGCAGGCCCACCGCAGCGGACACATAGCTTACCCTCACGGCGGCACGCAGAGCTAACATGGCCGAACCGGTTGCAGCCAAAGCAGCGAACCGGCCGTCAGGCACATATGGTCGCACCGAAAACTCACACGACCGGCGATCACCCATGCCCCAGAACACCTGGGCCGGAGGCACAAGGGAGTCAAAGGTCAGGAGCAGACGAGCGGACGGGGTAAGAGCACCATCCCGGCGCGACGAAAAGCGGAAGACCTTCGTTACCCCCTGGGGGGCAAGATCCTCCTGCAACTCGCCAACCGGGATTGACAGCAGACGGGAAGCGAAAATGGTGCCTTGACAGCTATTCAATTGCGGATGGGGAGTCACAGAAACTCTGCAACCCAAGACATCCTGCAACTGTAGAAGGGACCCAGTCACCCCCGAAGAACGGGACTTCAAAAGAAGAGACCCATCCTCAGAGGGCGGATATCATAACGACAGGGAACCCCTATCGTCTTAAGGCGCTGAAACACCCGTTCCGAGTTGCCCGGAAGGGAGCCAGCGGAAGGGCGGAGAACAAGGAACCTGTCCACCGGACAGAAATTGACAGCAGAGACAGGTCCATGTGTAACGGTAACCGAGAGTGGGCGAGAGAACAAGGGCCGCGAAGACCCCGCCCTACGGCCACCACGAGAGAGCCAGACGCCGCAGAGGACGAGAGGGGGCCATACGGCTTGAGGTCAATCCAGCGGAGGCAGAGGCCGCTGAACGACCAGAAGTAGTAGTCTGATCCAAATCCAAGGGCGGGCCAGAGTCGTCAACAAGAGGGGAGTGAAGTTTAGAAATAGAACCCATAAACAGTATTTTACAAAAACGGCAGCCTCGGACCCAAGGCGATGCACCAGCCGCCGCTGCATCCTTCAAAGCGCAGGCCCAACGTCCCGGGTAGCCCGCCCCCCAACCTAACTGTCGTTTTAAAAACAGCAGATTGGCACTACGGAGATTTGTCCGTTAAGGGCCAAGCAAAGACCCAATCCAGACGCAGCAGCGGTCCGGGCGCCCGTACCGTCCCCGGAGCACGGCTCAGCCACGGAGCGATGCCCCCCGGCGGGTGCACCCGATGACCCCAAGACTGCAAATACAAACAGAGGGGGGGGGATACTACGATTGACAGAGGCACAGGACCGAGTCAAGACAAAAGAAATTCCGGAGAGACGGAAAAAAAGGGGGAGCAAAAAAAAAAAAAAAAAAAAAAAAAAAAAACGCAACTAGGTAACTCTTCGCCCACACCCCGCGAGGAGTTGAGGAAACCTCAACAACCCACGAGGTGTACGAGCCCCCTCGGCCCGGCAAGCCGGAGTACCTAATCGAGGGGGTATATATATATATATATATATATATATATATATATAATATATATATATATATATATATATATATATATATATTATATATTAGGGTGATGCAAAAGTGGGGGAGTAAAATTTTTTTGTTTCAAATTTTTGAGATACCCTCTCATTTGGTTTAATTTGGTGGAAAAATGATCCTGGGGAAATTTCGGGTCAAAATTCGAATATTTGGAGGTCGCGCCCGCCATTTTAAAATTTGCTGATTTCCATGACACCCAGGAGGTACAGCAAGCGTCACGTTACTTTTTTTTGAGTGGAAGTTCTCCAGGAGGCCTATCATACCACCTTCCTCTTTTCCATTTGTTCATAAAACAGATACAATACAATAGATATTTACAATAGATACATAGAATGGATATACTCGTAAATTTTACTGTTGCGTCAAAGATACGAGTTTTCTTAGTTTTGTCCGGAAGCTTCTTCCGATAATTTGATACAACTTACAGTAGATATTGCTTCTGTTGGTCATCATTGGTAATTAATTTGTTATAATCTTCAATCAATTTCACTCGTCTTTCAGCAATATCATTAACAACTTTCGTGTGATTCACTACGTTCTTTGCAACCAAATAACTCTCATCGAGAAGCCAATCTTCTACTGGTTTGCTCAAGAACGTTGAAGACAATCCGAGTATACTGAAGAAGGACTTTGTGTTAGCAGTTACAAAATCTTCAAGCTGCTTATTGTCAATAGTTTTGATGTCTATTTGTGTCTTCTTTGGAGGATCTGGCTCCGAAGATTTTGTAAGAGCCTCCTTCATTTTTCTTTTGGTGTCAAAGCTGATTTTATCATCAAAGAAAGCCAATGCGATCAACTCTTCTGAGAGATACCACAAATGATTCTTGATTTTTCTAAAGCAGCATTTGCTAGTTGTTCATTTGTGCTTTTGTAGCTGTGAAGATTCTTGAGAAGACTCAGATCATTTCGTGGAGCACTTGCTGCGCAGGGTGCTGAAAACCAATGCTTAATATAAATTGAAACAGAAAACCAACAAATTTCTTTTAGATTTCTTTCTTCTATTGCTGTTATTTTGAATTGACTTTTGAACATAAAGATTTTCATCGAATAAATGACTTTCACCATCCAACAGGCTCTATGATAAGCCCCAGGCTTCCTGAATTTTATTCCAGTCGTTGGAGTACCGCCAAGCAAGATGATTGTCAGTTCCAATAACTCTCTGTAATCGTCGTGAGGTTGATCTTCATTGATTTTTCTTGCTGCAAAGTTAATGATTTCCTCTTTTTCCTTTTGTGGATAATTTTCTAATTTATCGTATGAAGTTAGATTAATCTTATTCCAGTTTGTTTTGAATCTTTTGAATAACTGAATGTCAGGGCCTGATGAAGCCTGTAATGCAGGGGATACCACTGCTTCCAACATGATTTCAAGGATATGGTGTCGACAAGGACACCACAACAAATCTTTCTCCATTTTCTGTTCAATTAGGACACAAGCTCCGTTTTTACGACCTGTGTTCGATGCAGTTGTATCGAAACACATGCCTTTTACCTTATCTATTAGATTCCAATCAATGATCGCCTGATGTACTGCATTTGCAGTATCCTTTCCTGTGCCATGATCTATTTTTGGCACTCCAAGCAGTTGATCTTCTCCACTGCCAGAGATTAGGACTGGCAACCGATCAACAACCTCATTCCCAGTAATGTCTTCGAGGAGTTTGCCATCCCAATGAACAATCAAGGGTTTGTCAGCTTGAAATTCTTCTTTCAAGTTTTCACTGAACTTCTTTCTTGATTTCTGTCTTGCCCTGCGAATCGATGAGTAGCTAACATTGTAATTCTCTGGATCTTTTCCAACATTTGCGATCGTTGGAATAATTATTAAGGAGGCTGATCAGTCGCTGATCTTAGCAACATCCAATGAGGAAAGCAGATTTTCATTCATAATCTTGAATTTTTTTCTTGGAAGGTCTCTTTTGGATGTTGAGAGCTGTTCCAGATGTACTTCTTCCATAGATGCAGGTGAATCACTGCAGGAACTGCTGCTGCTTGCAAGAACAACTGTTTCATCAAATGCACTTGATTCACGTAACCTTTTCTTATCCATTTTTTCATGTCTCTTCGCAGCTTCCTTTCGACGTTTTTCTTCATCCTTATCAACTGCCATCATTTTACCCTTTCGACCTTCCCTTTGTAGCCGTAGAAACTCTCTATCTTCTTCGATAGTTATTAACTCGTTAGCATTTGCATGCGCAATATCAAAGAGTCCATCCAATTTTTCTTTCCATGTATTCTCTTTCTCTATTGAAAACTTCGATTTTTTTCCTTTGCTCTTCTTCAGCCCTTGCCACTCATCATACAGTTTATTTAATTTCTTCACATTACATTTCTGGGTTGTTGGTATTCCTGCTCTCTGCCACACTTCCAATACATCATTAACAGTTGAAGTTAATGCTTCTCTGACGGTTTCATTCTTGACATGTTTATAATTCATGAATAAGGAAATTACTTCTTTCTTTGATGGAAGCTTACTTTGATTCAATTTATCTATTTGTTGACCGATCAGCCAGATATCTGTTGAGCTTCTTGATCTCATTTTCGTCACAATTAAGATACAGGAAATAGAAGAGAAATTGAGGCGGAGACACTCACTGATATAACACCTCTCCCGGACACTGCCACAAGCACACTGCGATACCAATTTCCTTGAACGCTGCTTGCTGTTTGCTCATATACGCATCACCTACCACTCTGCCTGCAGCAAACCTGCACAAAACCTGCAACAAAAATAAGAACAAATTAAAAAAAATTTTGATTTTACTCTAATTTTTTGTAATTTTCAATTGGCGGGCGCGACCTCTGGATGTTATTTGTTTGACCTGGAATTTCTCACAGGGTGTTTTTGTGACAAATTGGAACAAATGAGGGCGTATCCCTAAAAATCCATGATGGTCATGATTTGTGCATCACCCTAATATATATATATATATATATTTTTTTTTTTTTTTTAGTTCGGGAAGAACCGATTCGCCTCTATTTAAAGGGCATATCTCAGCGGAAAAACAAAGAAAAAGTGAGAGGAAAGACAGGAAAAAGAAAGGGTGGAGGGGACAGTCGAAGTGGAAAAAGACCAAGGATGACAAGGACTGCAGGGTCGAGCCCCATCATCCTTGGGTGCTAGGGCCGGGAGGGCGCACGTGAAACCTCCAGGAACAAGCACGTACAAACGAGCACAAAGAGCACTCAAGAGCACGAGCTTAGAGCCCCCTTGCGGGGATATATATATATATATATATATATATATATCCCCGCAAGGGGTTCTAAGCTCGTGCTCTTGAGTGCTCTTTGTGCTCGTTTGTACGTGCTTGTTCCTGGAGGTTTCACGTGCGCCCTCCCGGCCCTAGCACCCAAGGATGATGGGGCTCGACCCTGCAGTCCTTGTCATCCTTGGTCTTTTTCCACTTCGACTGTCCCCTCCACCCTTTCTTTTTCCTCTGTCTTTCCTCTCACTTTTTCTTTGTTTTTCCGCTGAGATATGCCCTTTAAATAGAGGCGAATCGGTTCTTCCTGAACTAAAAAAAAAAAAAAAAAAAAAAAAAAAAATATATATATATATATATATATATGATGCAAACCCACAAGGAAAAAGAAAAATGATTCCAAGGCCTTTCTGGTATTCAGAGCTACACCTCCTTAGGAAATGAAGAGAGAAGGCAAGATGGCCATAAATATATACAATGTAGCAGAAACTAAAACAATTAGCACATACTTAACAAGAGTTAATGAGAGGCAAAAGGAATTTTAACAAGATATTGTCAATTTTATACATTCCTGCACTGTTATTGAAATTGTTTTTAAAATGGATAAATGCACATTCTAGAATATTTCTTTCAATTATATCTGTTTTCAACAAGCGCTTTAGAACTATCCCACTTAATGTTATGATTACATCTATACATATGGTTAAACAAAGCATTGGAATTATTAGCTGTTCTACACATATTTATGCTGTTTTACCCTAATATCTAGCATTTTACCCATTTGGCCTATATATACTGAGTTACATTGTGTACATCCGATCGAATACACACAACCAACAACATTATCTGGGCTATTCTTTATTAGGCGTGATTTAACAGTATTATTATACTTAAAGACTACATTGATGCCAATTTCTTTAAGTAAAGTCAGAAGATATTGAAAATTAACATGGTAAGGTAGGCTGAGGATATTTTACGCTCAAATTCCTTTAGTTACATTATTATAATACCTATTTTTGGCTTTCCTAAGACAGTTATCTAAAAATGAAATAGGATAACATAATTTAGTACCAATATTCATGATATTGCATAACTCGGAATCTAAAAATTCAGGACTGACAACTCTCAATGCTCTAAGAAACATAGCAGAGAAAATAGAGGATTTAATCGAGGGATAACAGTCAGAATAAAAATGCACATAAGAGTTATTATTAGTAGGCTTGCGATAGACTTCAAATTTGAACTGATTAGAGCATCTCCAAATTTTTAGTTCCAGAAAAGATAAACTTCCATCATTTTCTTTTTCAACTGTGAACTTAATAGAGGGGACTAAATTGTTGAGCCTACCAAACCTGGTTTGGTACAGGTATATAGATGATATTTTATGCTTTTGGCCTAATAATTTGGATGTTGATTTATTTCTTGGTAGGCTCAACAATTTAGTCCCATCTATTAAGTTCACAGTTGAAAAAGAAAATGATGGAAGCTTATCTTTTCTGGATCTAAAAATTTGGAGATGCTCTAATCAGTTCAAATTTGAAGTCTATCGCAAGCCTACTAATAATAACTCTTATGTGCATTTTTATTCTGACCATCATCCCTCAATTAAATCCTCTATTTTCTCTGCTATGTTTCTTAGAGCATTGAGAGTTCTCAGTCCTGATTTTTTTAGAATTTGAGTTATCCAATATCATGAATATTGGTACTAAATTATGTTATCCTATTTCATTTTTAGATAACTGTCTTTGGAAAGCCAAGAACAGGTATTATAATAATGTAACTGTAAAGGAATTTGAGCATAAAAATATCCTTAGCCTAACTTAACATGTTAATTTTCAATATCTTCCGACTTTACTTAACCCATTGATACTAGTTACGCATTTCTATCACTCGCAGATCCGAGATGGGGAGAGAGAGGATACTTTTATATTTTTTCAGATAAAATTTTATAATTTCAGTCATTTTAGTGGATAAATATTACATATATATTCAGTTGAAGATTTTGCTCGAAAAATTGTCTTGCCTTATCATTTTACACACTGGCCAATATAATTTGTCAGTGTCAAAACAAAATTTCCTAAGTCACTTTTTGACATTTTTTAGTTTTTGTTGCTAATGCCATGTACAAAAAATTGCGCATCTTTTGGTACAAATTTTGTCCTTGTAGGTTGAGCTATAAGGGTGATATTTGCAAAAATTCATATTTTCCTAAGTCATTTAAGTAATTTAATTTAGAACCCTTTTTTAATTTTTCTCAAAATCACAAAAAATGACTTATGAAAATATGGTATGACTCTGACAATTATGCAACTACATCATCACCAATAAATAACTTGAAAAACACAATTACTTTTTCATGATCAAACACAATATTTGGATTTACACCAGAATAAGAGCACTGTAATGGAGGTTTCTCCTATGGCCTTTTGTCTTCAAACAAATTTGGAACGCGAGTCCAGTTTTTCTCTAATTGAATATGTTCATTTTCCCATTCACTCTCAACACTGGTGTCACTAAAATCACTAAGCCAATCACTATCCTCTTCCTCAGTAGGAATGTAATCAGAATCAGTGTCACTAACATATATTTCACTCATTATGAATGTTTGTAAGTATAAAAAGCAATTATGACAAACACAGGTCAACCACGCTTACTGTAAACACTGCTCAAGGGCATAAATGATGCGATGTTTATAATGCTAGCCCCACCCACAAATTATACTCATTTGTGATTGGTTGAAAGATTTGAGTCAATAAACTCCTCATATGACTCAGAAATCCCTCAGTAATATTCTCCTACGAATATTAAAGTGGTAGAAAAATTAAATGCATATGGATAGCGCACATTACCCATGGGATATTGGCATGCACCGTTGAGCAATAGCGATCACAATATGGTAGAGTTTGTCCTCTCAGTAAGTCACTCGAAACCAACTAACTCGACTAAAATTCCTAACTTCCAGCAGGCAGACTTTAGTAAATTTCGAAATAAATTTTCACAAGTGAATTGGGAAAACGTAATGGGGAACTCCAACGCAAAACTAATGTGGGAATTGTTCATAACGGTATTTAGGACTATAAATGAGGAATGTGTACCGTACAAAATTAAGCATGCGAAAGTAAACAACAAGCCCTTGTGGTTTACTTCTAGAGTACGAGACATTATAAAGAGTAGAGATAGGGCTTATAGGCAACATAAGTGCGATAAAGACAATTTGTTGTTACGAAACAACTACATATCTCTGAGGCGTGAAGCAAAAAGTGTAATAAAAATCTCCAAGCGCGAATTTCAAATCTCCATAGCTCGTGACGGTAAAGAAAACCCCAAGCGATTCTTTCAATACGTCAATAACAGAAATCCAGTAAAAAGTGTCTTAGGTCCATTGAAAAATGTAAATGGAGATCTAGTCTCTGAAAACAAGGAAATGGCTACCTTGCTAAACGAATTTTTTACGTCAGTTTTTACTATAGAAGATGTAACGAATATCCCTGCGGTCATAGACATAATACCTTTTGATAATGGTAATATTTTGGATAATATTGTCGTTAGTGAAGGGGAAGTAATGCGCTATATTGATAAAATGAAAACGCGTAAATCACCGGGTCTGGATTCCATATATCCCATACAACTAAAAGAATTAAAAGATAGCATTGTTGTGCCGCTAACAAAGATTTTTAATGCGTCTATTTCTGAGGGGTGCGTACCAGATAATTTCAAGTTAGCAAACGTAACACCTATCTTTAAGGCGATAAAGGTGCGGCGGGAAATTATAGGCCAATCAGTTTAACGTCTGTCGTAGGTAAGCTACTGGAATCAATAATTAGGGATCGTATAGTCGAACACTTAGAAGTGCATAATCTGGTAAGAAATACGCAGCACGGTTTTAGGCGAAACAAATCTTGCTTAACTAATCTTTTAGAATTTTTCAAAAGCGTGGTTGACGTTTACGATAGATATCGGGCGGTTGATGTAGTGTATTTAGATTTTCAAAAAGCGTTTGACACCGTGCCGCACAAAAGACTCATTGAAAAAACTAAGGCTCATGGAATCAGGGGTGTAGTAATAAATTGGCTAGAAGAGTGGTTGCGAGGCAGGAAACAGAGGGTGGTCGTTGATGGAGCGGAGTCGTCTTGGGCTAATGTAGCGAGTGGCACTCCTCAGGGTTCTGTATTGGGCCCCTTGCTTTTTCTTATATATATTAACGATTTAGATGTCGGCTTAGTCAGTACAGTTGCAAAGTTTGCGGATGACACGAAGCTGGGTGGTAGGGCGATTAATGACGAAGATAGAGGTAAAATTCAGGAAGATCTGAATAAAATCGTTGATTGGTCAGTCACATGGCAAATGAGATTTAACGTGGATAAGTGCAAAATTTTGCATATAGGTTCACGTAACGGTAATTTTGCGTATAGTATGTCAGGGAAAGATTTAACAAGCGTAGAGCAGGAAAAAGAGTTAGGAGTTATAGTCACTGGTGATTTAAAAGTAGCGAAACAAAGTACAGCAGCGGTCAATAAGGCGAACAAAGTGTTAGGTTTTATAGCTCGAAATTTTGAGTACAAATCGCGCAATATTATAGTTCCTCTTTATAAATCATTAGTTAGACCCCATTTGGAGTACGCGGTCCAATTTTGGAATCCGCATATGCGCAAAGATATAGACAAAATCGAAAGAGTTCAAAGATGAGCAACTAAGATGATTCCGTCTCTTAGGTCAAAGTCGTACGAGGATAGGCTTAAGGAGTTAAAATTGACTACTCTCGAGACTAGGAGGTTAAGGGGTGATCTAATCCAGGTTTTCAAATTATGAATGGATTTGATAACGTAGATAGAGATAGCTTTTTCCAAATATCTCATATAATAGGACTAGAAATAACGGGTGTAAGTTGACAAGTAGAAGGTTCGAGACAGCAGTTGCGAAAAACTTTTTTACGCATAGAATAGTAAATAGGTGGAATAGTTTGCCGGTAGAAGTAATTAGTAGCACGTCTATAAACATGTTTAAAATCGATTAGACGCGCATGTTGATAGAAAGGGTATAGTTTAAGGTAGTAAAATTAAGGCTTTGTGGGGATAGATCCCACAGCTCAACACAAGTGTTGGGGATATAGGGAGGCAGCGTCTTGGGTTAGGGGATACTCTCTGTCCTTACACACCCCATTTAAAGAGATTCCTCTGCCGAGCGGTGCCCCCCATAGTACTGTGAGGTATTGAAAAACTCATGATCTTCACTTGCCCAAACACCTTTAAATGGGAGACCCATAATGGGTGCACACACATTTCTACATTACTGTACAGTCTTTACAGCCACACCTACACTTTTCCTCGTAAGTGTATATATTGTAATGTATATGGTTGTAAATTTTGACTTGGTCCGCAATCGATATGGACCGTGACTTGATGGATACCGTAATGAAATTGACTGGATTCTTTGGATCCGATATATTTGCATGTCCGTTATAAATAGATATAGAGTGTAACATTTGTGGATAGTAGTCTATTATGACTTGATCCTCTGGATCCAGAGATTCTATCTTTAGTTTTAAATCGATAATTAATTAGTTTTAAATTGATAATTATTTAGTTTCGTAAAAATTGGTCGTTGCCAATTTACCGGCGATTTTTACATAAATTCTTATGTTCTTGTGGTTCGGAACCCACGTAAAATTGTAGATCCCCTCCACCACCACGGAGGACATACACAATACACGATTACGAACACAGTTAGGTAGACCAGCCATGAGTGGATCCTAGGGTCTTTGTTGGTCTGAAACATTATAACATTATTATAACATCTCATGGATAATGCACATTTTCCATCAGGGCCAGCAAGTTAAAGCAATTGACATCAATATAGTCTTTAAGTATAATAATACTGTTAAATCATGCCTAATAAAGAATAGCCAGGATAATGTTGTTGGTTGTGTGTATTCAATTGGATGTACACAATGTAACTCAGTATATATAGGCCAAAAGGGTAAAACGTTAGATATTAGGGTAAAACAGCATAAATATGCGTGAACAGCAGCTAATAATTCCAATGCTTTGTTTAACCATATGTATAGATGTAATCATAGCATCAAGTGGGATAGTTCTAAAGCGCTTGTTGAAAACAGAGATATAATTGAAAGAAATATTCTAGAATGTACATTTATCCATTTTAAAAACAATTTCAATAACAGTGCAGGAATGTATAAAATTGACAAAATCTTCTTAAAATTCCTTTTCCCTCTCATTAACTCTTGTTAAGTATGTGCTAATTGTTTTGGTTTCCGCTACATTGTATATATTTATGGGCATCTTGCTTTCTCTCTTCATTCCCTGATGAGGTGTAGCTCTGAATACACGAAAGGCCTTGGAATCATTTTTCTTTTTCCTTGTGGGTTTGCATCATTCATTCATTCATTCCACATGTTTAATTGTGAAATTTATCCTATATATATATATGATGAATAAAACCACGAAGGAAAGGAAACACACAGTGGTGCTCAAGCGCTTTCATCTAATGACATCCTCAGGAACACTGAAGTAAATAAAGAGTTCAAGACTATATATAGGTTATTCATCATAAATATTTTTCATGTGTTACTTTCATGAAATAATTTTCATATATATATATATATATATGGGAATGAAGTCAGAATGGTTCCCTGAATAAATATATATATATATATATATATATATATATATATATATATATATATATATATATATATATATATATGTGTGTGTGTGGGTGTGTGTGTGTGTGTGTGTGTGTGTGTTATAATGTTTCAGACTAACAAAGACTCTAGGATCCACTCATGGCTGGTCTACCTAACTGCGTTTGTAATTGTGTATTGTGCATGTCCTCCATGGTGGTGGAGGGGACCTACAATTTTACGTGGTTTCTGAACTACCAAGCCTTAATTTTACTACCTTAAACTATACCCACTCTATCAACACATGCATCTAACCAATTTTTAAATGTGTTTATAGACGTGCTACTAATTACTTCTACTGGCAAACTATTCCAGCTATTTACTATTCCACGCGTAAAAAGTTTTTGGCAACTGCTGTCTCGAACCTTCTACTTGTCAACTTACACCCATTTTTTCTATTCCTATTACAGTATATTGAGATATTTTGAAAAAGCTATCTCTATCTACATTATCGAACCCATTCATAATTTTGAAAGCCTGGATTAGATCACCCCTTAGCCTCCTAGTCTTGAGTGTAGTCAATTTTAACTCCTTAAGCCTATCCTCGTATGATTTTGACCTAAGCGACGGAATCATCTTAGTTGCTCGTCTTTGAACTCTTTTGATTTTGTCTATATCTTTTCGCATATGTGGATTCCAAAATTGTATCGCATACTCCAGATGAGGTCTAACTAATGATTTATAGAGAGGAACAATAATATCGCGCAATTTGTACTCAAAATTCTGAGCTATAAAACCTAACACTTTGTTTGCTTTATTGACTGCTGCTGTACTTTGTTTCGCTACTTTTAAATCACCAGTGACTATAACTCCTAAATCTTTTTCCTGCTCTATGCTTGCTAATTCCTTCCCTGACATGCTATATGCAAAATTACTGTTACGCGAACCTATATGTAAAATTTTGCACTTATCAATGTTAAATCTCATTTGCCATGTGACTGACCAAACAACGACTTTATTCAGATCTTCCTGGATTTTACCTCTATCTTCGTCATTAATCACCCTACCACCCAGCTTCGTGTAATCCGCAAACTTTGAAACTGTACTGACTAGGCTGACATCTAAATCATTAATATATATATAAGAAAAAGCAAGGAGCCCAATACAGAAACCTGAGGAATGCCACTCGCTACATTAGCCAAAACATGACTCTGCTCCATCAACGACCACCCTCTGTTTCCTACCTCGCAACCACTCTTCTATCCAATTTATTACTACCCCCTCCATGGTAGTCTTTTGTGCAGTATGGTGTCAAACACGTTCTGAAAATCTAAATACACTACACCAACCGCCCAATGACTATCATAAATGTCAACCCGCTTTGAAAAAATTCTAAAAGATTAGTTAAGCAAGATTTGTTTCGCCTAAAACCATGCTGCATATTTCTAACTAAGTTATGCAATTCTAAGTGTTTGACTATACAATCCCTAATTATTGATTCCAGTAGCTTACCTACAACAGATGTTAAACTGATTGGCCTATAATTTCCCACCGCACCTTTATCGCCTTTCTTAAAGATAGGTGTTACGTTTGCTAACTTGAAATTATCTGGTACACACCCCTCAGAAATAGTTGCATTAAAAATCTTTGTTAGCGGCACAACAATGCTATCTTTTAATTCTTTTAGTTGTATGGGATATATGGAATCTGGCCCCGGTGATTTACGCATTTTCATTTTATCAATATAGCGCGTTACCTCCCCTTCACTAACCACTATATTATCCAAAATATTACCATTATCAAACGGTATTATGTCCGTGACCGTAGGGATATTTGTTACATCTTCTATAGTAAAAACTGACGTAAAAAATTCGTTTAGCAAGGTAGCCATTTCCTTGTTTTCAGAAACTAGATCTCTGTTATCATTTTCCAACAGCCCCAAGACACTTTTTACTGGGTTTCTATTGTTGACGTATTGAAAGAATCGCTTGGGGTTTTCTTTACCATCACGAGCTATGGAGATTTCAAATTCATACTTGGATTTTTTTTTTACACTTTTCACTTCACGCCTTAGAGATATGTAGTTGTTTCCTAACCACAAATTGTCTTTATCGCACTTATGTAGCCTATAAGCCCTATCTCTGCTCTTTATAATATCTCCTACTCTAAAGTAAACCACAAGGGCTTGTTGTTTACTTTCGCACACTTAATTTTGTATGGTACACATTCCTCATTTATAGTCCTAAATACTGTTTCAAACGATTCCCACATTAGTTTTGCATTGGAAATCCCCATTACGTTTTCCCAATTGACGTGTGACAATTTATTTCAAAATTTACAAAAGTCTGTGTGCTGGAAGTTAGGAATTTTAGTCGAGTTAGCTGGTTTCGAGTGACTTACTGAGAGGACAAACTCTACCATATTGTGATTGCTATTGCTTAACAGTTCTATTACTTGAAGATCAGTGATTAGCCTATCATCCGTAGTTATTACTAAATCTAAAATACTATTCAACCTCGTATGTTTTCAACCTTTTGAATAAGAAAGCTATCCTTGAGAAAATTAACTAAACAATTACCTTCCGCGTCTCCCTGCATTGTATCATAATTCATGTTGGTGCAATTAAAGTCACCCATAACTAAAGCCTGCTCACTACCTATTATTCTCTTTAGTTCACGATATAATGCTTCGTCCATATCAGCTGTTTGATTATATATATCAATTTTCTTATCTTAAATTTTAGTCAGTGCATGAAGCTCAGAATTAAGGAAAAACATTTAATAAAAGCCAAGAGCATATAATACCTTAATTAGTTGCTATATTTTTGCCATTTGTCAATAAAATTTTACTCTACAATAATAACAATGCTCATCCACAGGGTGGTCAAAAAACAAAGATGAATTAATGGAAGGCCTTTGGTTCATTTAATGAAGATGCTTCACCTTTCTTTTGAGGAAGTGAAATAAATGATGTGGGAAGATCTGGTGGTAGCTTATTCTCAAAGATAAGCCATTACCTCATTAGAAATGGATTTTTTATTTTGCTGGTGTATATCTAAAAAGTTAGAATTTCACTCCACTTAAGGAATGAATACTTACAAGAGTAAAGATGCTTCCAAATTGGCAGGAGAGACATGTAAAATCCAACATCTCCAAGGGACGGGTAGCTTCTAAAGACAGCTGTCAGTGCTAAGAGAGCCATGGATAACAACATTGGATCACGTCTTAATTTTGTGGCTAATGGTAAAACATATACAAATGCATTTATTTGGAATGTAGCTAAAAAGAACAGCCTGAAATGCTCAAACATCTCTGTGAAGAAGTACCAGAATAATCCAATGTTGGGAGTTAAATCAGGAGCAGACAATCTGTAATAGAAAGATGAATATTTCAAAGAATATTTAAGTAACTTAATTCTAATACAAATACAAAAAATCTGAAAACTAACAAGTTTTATGCAGCTACTTTAAATAAAGCAGTTTTACATTTTATGTATCTGATGTACTTAGAATTTGCGTTCTGCTTTTAAACTCTTGTAATGATCTTGTTAATGTTAATTTAATCTACAAGCATACTTCATAATATATTAAGACATTTTATTACTCTTTGTGATTGCAACAAAACAAAAATACAGTATTCTTAATTAAGAAATCTTTATTTTAAATCTAATGCAGGATTCTATGTCTTTACCAGTCATTTGTATTATTTAAGTGAAAATTTTTATTTACTTTTACCCTTTAATTCAATTCTGTAATTCCATCATTAATTTTGAATCAGAAATTCCATTCATCAAACCCATCTTATAGACTATTTTCACAGACAAAGACAAAGACTCATTCCCTGACCTCAAAACATTTTCCTTAAAATTATTGCACATTAAAAACTATTCAGCAGCTGACCAAGTATACAGAGTAAAATGACAATGTCAATTAAAACTATGACTAAAAGGCCAAACTGTATAGTTTGTTTTGACACACTGCAGCAAACTGAGATTGATTATTCAATTTTATAACAATTTGCCACTTACATAAACCCATATGTTGCTTCGAGAAACTGCCATCCTCCACTTATTTCTGAGGATATCATGAAGAGGACATAAAAAGTAAGAAGAAATGAGACTAAAACTTTAGCTATTGACCTTTTGGAACTGCCCATTTCCAACAACCCTGGTACAATTAAACAAGCTGGATAGAAAGACTGATATGTAGTTAAAGCAATCAACATTCCAAAACATATGCAATAGTCTGAAAAAAGAGAGGTTATTAAGTGAAGCATTTGGCAAAAACAAACAAAAAAAATTTGAGTCAGCAAATTATATTTGAAATATGCATTACAATTATGGACAACAGTGATTAAAAACCCATTTTGTAACTTAAGAAAAATATCTATAAAGGATTATTTGAAAGTTTTCAGGCCTAAAGAACTGAAATTGATTATCTGTTAAATAATGGCCCCAAAATGGAATTTTCATAATCTGGCCCAAAACAGAAAACTTATTCAATAACTGAATAAAAACTCCAAACCTTTGACCATCGCAAACAAAGTAGCAGCTAAAAGAAGATTTGTAAAAGTAGTAGTAGTTTGTGCAGCACAAGATCCAATGGAGTATGGGCTAAATAAATAGGCAGCAGCAACCAATCCAATGTCCTTGTTTAAATGGGATTCTTTTAAAAGAATGGACTCAGCATCATTCGAATATTTATGCCTTTCTTTCTTTTGGAGGATAAGCTAGAAATATGAATATATATATATATATATTAGTTGTACAAAAAATTTGAAGTACAACAGTATATTCTCATGTTTGTTCATTAAAAATCCTTATGAAATTTAGTTACATGTTTGTTATTCATTTAATAAATGAGAAATATTGCAAACTAAGTTACACCAGTTTAGTTTTTGTTATAATTAACAATATCTTAAGTTGTCACCCAATATTTACACACTCTTTTGCACAAGTTTAAGTACAACATTAAAATCCATTGCAGAATGGTCAAGCAGTGGAACATTCTAGAAAATTCAACATAAGAAACACATTCAACTTCTAGAAAATTCCTGAATAAACATTTCACTTGGTCAGAGTAAAGCGTGAATGTTGAATACTGTTCAATCATCAGTCTACAATGGACAAAGGCAACAAGTTTTCTCAAAATCTTGAAGTTAGGATTATTGCTTTGCATAGCAATCGATGGAAAGCCTGTTAGGAAGATTGGTGAACAATTTGCTGTGCCTTTTACCTCAGTTTCAAATGTCATTCTTAAGTGGAATTACCTTGAAATCACCAAACCACACCCTCATAGTGGATGACCATGAAAGATTCCCAACTGTGCTGTTTGTATCATAAAATCATCGAGGAAACTACTGCTAATCGTAGGTTGAATTCTACATACCTAAAGCACTCTTTGAGCTAAAGTGGAAGTGATGTTCATCCCTCCACTGTACACAAGACAATGAACAAAAATGGGTTCTTTGGATGTGTTGCAAGTTGACAACCACTGTTCAAGAAAGCTCACAAGGATGCTCGTTTAAAGTATGTCAATGGCCACTGAAATCATGGAATTAACTACTGTAAGATGGTACTGTGGATTGATGAGACCAAGATTGAACTCTCTGACCACAATGATTAATGGTATGTCTGGAGGGAGTCTGGTAAAGTATTTGAAGAAAGAAAAAAGCATATTTATGGTCAAACATGTTGGTGCCAGTATTCTATTGAGGGGGCTGTTTCAGTGCTTCCGGATCTGGTAAATTGATTTGTCAACAAACACATGGATTCCATTAAATATCAAGAATCTTTGAAGAAAATGACATGCCCTCAGTTCATCAGCACTCCATGGGTTGCAGTTTTAGTCTGCACATTACAATAATCTGAAACACATGAGCAAATCTACCAAGGTATGGCTGAAGATGAAGAAATTGAAGCTTTTGGAGTGGCCAAGCCAGTCACCAGATCTGAATTTGATTTAGCATTTGTGTTTTAATGTCAAAATGAGCTGTCCAAGCACGGAGGCCAACTACTCTTAATCAGCTCCAGGAATTTTGTCAAGAAGAATGAGCCAGAACCTCTTCTAGGAAGTGCAGGAAGCTGGTACAGCAATATCCAAATCATTTGATTAAAATTATTCAAGCTAAGGGCAGGTTTGGCAAAAACCCAGGTTTTTCACAAAAAAAAACAACCCAACTGGGTTTTTACTGTGTTTTGGGGTTTTTGATGGGTTGAAATTCTTTTTAGAAAGGTTCGATAATTATGTAGTGCCTAATATACTATTTTATTAATTTATTTATCTAATCTACAATATATATTAAAAAGACATCTTTATTTCACAGAAAGTTCAGATATGAGAGATAATAATGACATATTAGAATTTTCTCCATTTTAATTTTAGATCTTTCCTTTATTTCTTAACAGCAGATTTCAGCTTTATTTAGACTTAACTCAAATTTAAATTCTTTTTAGAAAGGTTCGATAATTATGTAGTGCCTAATATACTATTTTATTAATTTATTTATCTAATCTACAATATATATTAAAAAGACATCTTTATTTCACAGAAAGTTCAGATATGAGAGATAATAATGACATATTAGAATTTTCTCCATTTTAATTTTAGATCTTTCCTTTATTTCTTAACAGCAGATTTCAGCTTTATTTAGACTTAACTCAAATTTAAATTTTAAAGATGCCAAAAAGTTATAGAGGTGGAAAAATCTAAAGCTAGCAAATGGGATGAGGTGACTTTATTAAGTGATCAGCCTACTAGAGTACTATGCAATTATTGCAAAGAAAGTATCACTCGAAAAGTTGACAGTGGCGGATTTAAGGTGCGCGGGGCCCTAGGCCAGTTGGAGTGCGGGGCCCCAAACTACACAAAGCTAGCTTAATTAACTGAAATGAAGATTTACACCCCCATCCCCCAGTGGTGACCTTACGGGGCCCTCAAATCAATGGGCGAGTGAAGCGTTAAAATAAATTTACTTTTTAAACAATATTCAATTTATTGATAATTAATTAGCCAAATGACCATTTCATAGTTGAACATTACACATTTGTTTTTTTGAAGCTTAACAATAAAAAATAACTATAATAATACACCATTAACTAAAGAGAATACCACTTGACTGACATGCAAATGATGCAATGAGTGGGTTTTGTTTATTGCAGGCAATTTGTACGGTACACTTAACTATTTCTCAGTCAAAAAAGATTTTTTTCTAGCCTTCTTACTTGCAAACTGTTTGATGACATCAGTAAAATCAAGCACCCTTAATTTCTCATGCTCAATGCTCAACAGGGTGAGTGAAGACAAACGGTCCTGCCCCATGGTGTTTCTTAGATAATTCTTGACTAGTTTCATCTTGGAGAATGATCGCTCCCCAGTGCAGTTTGTGACAAACATGCAGAGATAGAGTCGTAATACAATTTCAACATTAGCAAATGTTTCTACCATGTCATGTCTGTGAATTATCTCATACATTTCTAGTTCAGGACTTTTTGCAGCCTTTGCACCACCTGATGAAGGAGCACTTTCAGGTGAATCTCTTGGAATGGATTTCATAAGGTGTGCAAACTGCAAAAGCTCCGACTCCAATCCAGCCTCCAAGTCCTTAGGATATGAAGACACAAGCTTTTCAGCAGATGCTTTAAGCTCAGTGTTCGTTTTGTTTGAGATTTCTGATAAAAACCCAAATTTCTCTCGAAGGTCGCTGTAAGCAGCAATGCGTTGTTGTAGGGCAGCACAGAGCTTGTCAATGATGGGCAAGAATGCAGTCACTCTAAACTTGTCTCTCCCTGTCAGCATAACATCCTCCGCGGAGTCTAGTTCATCGTGGTGATGCTTGCGCTTCCTAATACGCTGCGTGTCAGCGTAGTATGCATCATTACTCGTCACATCACAGGGATCACACTTAGCCATAGCTTTTGCTTCAAAGTTATCGAACTGGGATCTCAGGTCTTTAGCAAATTGTAAGAGAGACTCTAGCAGTGTGACAGCTGTGGTGAGGGAGAGCCCAGATTTTTGCAGCTGGATACTGCTACTCTGAAACCTTTCCAATACTGTATCCCAAACTTCAAGAAGAATCACTGTTTCAAGTTTTTTCAAACCTTTGAGAAGACCACTTGCTTCAGCTCTTGTTTCAGCTGGCTGATTCTGATCTGAGAATAACTCTTCCAGAACAATGATGTTTTCTTTGTGTGCTCTACTGAGAGCAGCTACAGCATCTGCTCATGCTGACCAACGAGTGTCTGAAAGTATTTTATCAGCTTTCAACTTCTTATCTTTATTAGTCTCTAGTACCTCACGGTGTCTCCTCCAACGATAAGTAGATGCAACAAGAAAGGAGTACATATTTTGTACCAGAGCAAACAATGACACTGCAGCAGGACAGCTTTCTGCAGCACACTTAGCCACCAAGTTTAAGGAATGAGCCATACATGGTATGTACTCAGCTTCACTACACTCATTCTTGATTATCTGTTGGGTCCCCAGATATTTACCAGACATGTTGCTGGCATTGTCATAGGACTGTCCTCGGCAGTCGATAACTGGAATGTTCTTCTCTTTAAGAAAATCAAGAACAGTTGTAGCAATATCTCTGCCAGTGTGGCTTAGCATGGGAATAAACTGCAAAAACCTTTCAACTGGACCTGTAGTAGGCAGTACATAGCGGATTGTAAAAGTAAGTTGATCCATGTGTGAAATATCAGGTGTGGAGTCAACAGAAATTGAGAAGTACTTTGCTGTTTTTACTTCATCTGTTATTGAGGACATAACCTTTTCTGCCATTATTCCAATGACTTCCTCAGAAATGACATGGGACAAGTAGGAAGTATGACCACTACCTTTGTTTGCGTGTTTCTTGATATGTGCTGCCAAGAAACTGTCGTATGTGCTCAGCAGCTCTAGAATCCCAAGATAGTTTCCATTGTGTACTGATCCAATTACTTCATCTTTACCTCGAATGGCTAGCCCGCATTCGCAAAGTAGCTTTAAAACATCTACACACCTCCTCAATACTGCTTGCCAGTACTCGCATTCACTTTCATATTGTTGTACTAGATTAGAGTCAATACGGGCACCCGCAGTCTTTCGATATATCATTTCGACCATACTTTTCCTGTGCTGATCTGACCTACTGTGAGATTCTATGACATACCTAGCGTTCTTCCAACCATTGAAGCCAGTTGTGAATGAGCTTTCCACCTTTGACATAAGCTTGCAAGCAAAACAATACACTTTACCAGTTGTTTTAGAGTAACAGAGCCATTTAAGATTAATTTCTTGGCCAGATAATGAATGAGTTCGAGTGAATAATGTCTTTGTACAATGACGGGTTCTGTTTATCTCTTTCACAGCTGACTCTTTGAAGTCACCATCACAGTGTCGACATTCTGCGCTTCCCTTTTTCAACCAATAGTCACACACATTTTCAGTAATTATTTTAGGCCATAATCCAAGATCCGTTTCAAATCCTTGTTCAGTACCGGTATTCATAACTTTCACTTCCTCTTGTGTCTCCTCACTGTCACTGTGTTCAGGTTCAATTGCGCTAACTACACTAGGTTCAGTACTAGTTGTGGCTTCTCCAGTTGTTTCAGGCGTAATTGGTGTCTCTACCGATTCAGATTCAGTTTGACCGGATTCAGTTTGAGTTTGTGATTTTGCAGATTCAGATACTGTTGGATATGTCAACCATTGAGTTATTTTTGGTAGTTTTTTTACTCTTTGGTTTACGTCTGCCTTTTCTTGTCATTTAACAGAGCCAGCTTTATACTTCCTCCCTTGATCACGATCACGACTTGTTGATTTCTCCATTGTGCCTCAGTGCAGCCTCACTGCCTTATCCTGAAATATAAAAACATAAAAAACAAACTATTTACACTTGACCCTCGGTTTAGTATTAATTAATACAGTTTAATTAATTAATTAAATACAGACACTAAACAGTTGTTCGGGTGAAAAAGTCACTTTATGGGAAAAGTCGCCAGCCCCCACCAGTGGCGACTTTTTCCTTAAATATGTATAAAATGTATTTATTATGAAATCTAAGCTAAACTGACCTAACCTAGCCTAAGTACGTTTCATATAAAAAAATTAATTACATTAATTTAACATTTTTCAACTTATTTATGTTATTATAAAGCTGACTAAAACTCCCCCATCCCCATTTATTGACTGGCGACTTTTTCGAGATACGACTTTTACCATTACTTACCACTAAACACACTCACATGTGCACTCCACAGCGGCCTGAATAGAACTAAACTCCCGCCAGCAAAGAGAGTGATACCATAATTATCACTAATCATTAATCAATTGTATTATTTATAGTGGAATCCAACATTATAATTATATGTGAGGGCGCGGGGCCTTCACAGGCGTGGGGCCATAGGCCATGGCCTACTCGGCCCCCCCCTAAATCCACCACTGAAAGTTGATAGAGTGAAACATCATCTAGAGAAAGTTAGACCCACACATACTGGTGGCAGACTTAAAGCTGCTGAATGGGATGAAGTAGAAATGTTGAGTGACCAACCAAATAGAGTTTGGTGCAAATACTGCAGATGTGTATTTTCGAAAAAAATAGAATGAGTGAAACATCATTTAGATCAATGCAATAAAAAATGGGTACAGGCTCATGATGATGAAGTGGATGAGCTTACAAATACAGCTACATCAGCAACTCTTCCCCCTACACATAGACACGGCAGTTTTGAGAGTAGACCCTCTTCAAGCAAATCATATGAAAGCCTGGTTCATGATGATACTACAATTCACAGTAGTGAGACTTCATTCACTTCAACCACTTCTGAATCTTCCATACCATTTTTTCATTCTACTCCAGCCAAGAAAACACAAGGTCAGATAATGCCATATGTGGTTAGAACAACTGTAGATCAAAAAGAACAACTAGATTTGCAAATGGCCAGATTTTTCTTTTCAGCAAATATTCCATTTGTAGTTGTAGAGAATAAAGAATTTATTAAATGGGTCCAAAATTTAAGACCAGGCTATTGTCCTCCAAGCAGAAAAAAATTATCTGATGACTCGCTAATCAAAGTGAATAATGAAGTAGGTACTGGATTCAATGAATAAAGACTTAGTCAATTCTGCTGTAACTTTAATTCAAGATGGTTGGAGCAATGTGTCAAATGATCCAATAATTGCCCATAGTGTTCACAATGGGTGCAAATCCTTTTTAATAATGTTTAAATTTTTCATAATCTTTATTTACACATTGCATAATCTAAGAATTGTTTTATAAGTCAGCTCACTTGAAATAATCAACATGCCAAATCATTCTAATTAACTACAATTGAACAATGTAGCAATCAGAAAAATTTCAATTATTTTAAAATAAACATCTCAGAACAAAAACCCAAAAACCCACTGAAAATTCCAGTGGGTTTTGGGTTGGGTTTTTGGGTGCCAACCCTGGCTAAAGGTCATCATACAGTACATTAACCATCTGTACTGAAACATTTGCTCAACATTAATTTCACATTCTTTCTGTTATGAGTTGCATTTTGGCTTAGTTTATTCACTTTATGGTTGTCTAATAAGTCTATTTTTTTCAAAATTATTTTTTTTTTTTCAACTTTAACTGTCATGACTAGGTACTTCAATTTCATTAGGTTTTCATGTGTATTTAAACTTTTTTGCACAACTCATATATATATATATTATATATATATATATCTATATATATACCTCATTAGGGTTTGGTGCATCAGTCTTTCTTCACACGAAGGTCAAGCTGGTGGCCCCACCTCTAGTCCTGGTTTGGTGGAGGAGTGAGTTGTTCTCTTGCACTCTCCACCATACATTGCCAGGTACACCCAGCTCATCTGGTACCATCCTGAGCTAGGCATCTAGTCTTCTCTTGAAGACTTCAACTTTGACCCCTGTAATGTTTCTGAAGTCCTTTGGAAGTTGGTTGAAAATTCTTGACCCCCTGACAACCAAGCTATTTTCCTTCAGAGTTGAGGAGGTCCCTTGTCAGGCCTTTAATTTGAGAACACTACAAATTCTGCCTTTCCTATTTTTCAGCATTGTTTGGATGGTAATTGGGTTTAGTTTGAGGTTTAGTACCAGTTTTTCGATCATTTTCCATATGTAGATTATGGTATACCTCTCTCTCTCTTCTTTCTGATGAGTACAGATTTAGTTTACGTAGTCTTTCCCAGTAGTTGAGTTCTTTGCAGCCATCAATCTTGGCTATGAAATGTCTCTGCATTTCTTCTAGTTTATTAGTTTCTTCCTTTTTATATGGGGATGTCAAAACTGAGCAGTATTCAAGTTTTGGTATGATCAGTAGGGTGTATCATGCTCAGGTCAAATATTGCAAAACTTGGAATTTCAAGATTGGCAGTATGTATTCCTATGTAAAATTGAATTTTAAGAGGGGTTCATCTTCTGCAACTTTTGCAAAAAATCGCATTTAAGTGCTCAAAATTGCACTTTTTTGTCAAAAAATGGGATTTTTGGCCAATTTCAAAGACTTGGTAGACTCAAATGACCTCCATATGTTCCATATTGTTCACATACACCCTTAAGCATTTCTATGGGCAGGCTTGGACCCATTTAAGATCAGCCAAAGTGGTTCATAACCCCTAAAATAACCAAAATCACCCAAAATGGCCCAAAACTAAGGAATTGTACGATTTTTAGTCTCCTGTACACCACACTTCATGGCTGTTCTCTTCATCAGGCAGAATCTTTTTGTTCTTTCTTAGTTTGCATTTCTTTTTTTTAGAAACGTCTCCACCAATTTTTATTTATTTTCTTTTTGGCATCACGAGTGTGATGGCAGCTGCCCCCACCTTTCCGCAAGCTGCTGTGATGGTCACCCTTTTTTTGCAATTGCAATTTTTCTTTAATATTTGTATAAGTCCCTCCTCCACCCCTAGCTTGTAATAATATGCTGGTCAACTGAATGTTTTGAGATTTTTTCTTCTGAAAGCATCTTGATTTGTCTAGCAGGTCTTGTAGAGATGTAAAACATGTTCATAATGTCTTGCTTTGACTTGAAAACTGGCAACAATTCTCTGTGATTGATCCTAGCATGAACAAAACCATCTCTTCTCTCTTGCCTGTGCACTGCATGAGCTGCAGCTGAAACTTCCTGGACTGCTCTTTCACAGCTTTGAGTGTGAACTGAGAAGTTCTCAACTTCAAGCTCCTCAACTTCTCCTCTTGACATCTTCCAAGTGAAGAGTGGCTCATACAGTTTCTCCTTATCTCAATTAATCAGAGTAATTGGAGAAGTGGCATCAAAATTCAGTTTAGGGTTTCTATGAGTTCTCCGACTCATGTCTCCATACTCAGACTTACCTCTGATCTTCTTGATCATCTCAACACCCCCATGCCCTCTCCTCCTCATCCTCACTGCACAGGAGAAAGGCAATGAGTGATTATGTTCCTAATTTCAGAGGTCTGGCTTCTCAGCAGTCCCAGAGCAGTCACAATATGGTGAGGTCCATACCTCATATGGTGCTTCACCTTAATCTCAAAATACATCTTGAAGTAGAAGTTCAGGCAGAACTTCAGCAGCACCTCCAGCTTTTTCAACACCTCCCCCTTCAGACCATGCTGCCTCATCCACAGCATCAACAGAGCCTCACCTGTAGTGAGCCAGTGTGACTGATTCAGTGGGCCACACTTCAGACCAGCAACTTCCTTGCTCAAATCTCATCTTGAGAACTTTGATCAGTAGGTAACAGTTCTTCTGGTCAGTACTAAGGTTCTGTACAATGTCTTCTGGCAGTTCAATTATATCTTCTTCTCCTGGCAGAGCCTTGAAGCTAAAGTTCACAGGTATGTCATTGATCTTCTCCAAAAGTTTTCCTCTTGGGCCACTGAACCCAGACTTGTGCGTGTAGGGACCATCAAGCTTGACGATCATGTGCCTGAGGCTCAAACTTGATGATCATGTGCCTGAGGCTCAAACTTGATGATCATGTGCCTGAGGCTCAAACTTGATGATCATGTGCCTGAGGCTCAAACTTGATGATCATGTGCCTGAGGCTCAAATTTGATGATCATGTGCCTGAGGCTCAAACTTGATGATCATGTGCCTGAGGCTGAGTTCATTAATATACAACTGGCATATCAGCCAGTGACACTTGTGACCTAGCAGTCTCTCTAAGTGAGTGATGGCTCCTCCATCAGGTCCTGTGTTTGTGGAGTCACCACCAAGGACCACAATAGTATCTTTAGCACCATGAGCACTAATCCACTCAAACAGAGCCTGAGCTATCTTCAGTGCAGGTTTCTCATTTCCTTCAGGTTCTTCTGGTGTACAATGAAAGAGATACTTCCCCTCAGGAGTCAGGTTCCCAGGTAACACTATAGTGCTCTTCAGTTGTAATATCAGGATGGAAGCAGCCAGTTTCTTCATTGTACCTCATGATCTTTGTCTTATCTTGTTTTCCACCGAAGAAAATTCCCTTAATCTCCTCCCCCTCTGTCCTTTTCTCCAGGGCCTCCACCAAGGCACCTATTACAGACTCCTTGCCCCTCCACATCTTCATCCTGTCAACAGCTAGATATGCCTTATCAGCAGATAGATGGCCAGCTTTGATGGGATCTTGCAAGAAACCAGTTGCAATGGCTGCTGCAGGAGTGTTTGCCACCTTGAACCTGACTGCAGCCACAGCAGTGCTTGAGATATCCATGTAGTTCCTCCTGGCAGAGGTGGAGACTTTGCCAGTGTTAACACTGGAGCTTGTGCCTGGTGCAGTACTGGAAAAATCTGTGTCAGCAGTAGGAGCTGCTCTGCCTGGAGACTCTTGCAAGGAAGTCACCTCATCTTCATCATCACCATCATCAGCTCTAAGCAGTAACTCCTTTTCTCCTTCCTCTTTTCTGTTTCTCTTCTCAGCTGCCTTCTGTTCTTCCTCCTTCCTCTTAGCAGCCTTCACCTGCTTTATTGTTTCCTTCACATCAACAGATGTCATCCAGAAGCCAGAAACTTCTGAGATTTTGATCCTTTGGTAATGGAGCCACTCTAGCTCAAGCTTTGGAATCTTCTGAGGCAGAGGACAGTCACAGTTGACATGAACTCTAGCAGCACAGCCAGAGCAGCCAGATACTTCAGTTCCACAGAGTCATACCATGTCTGCAGGTTGTTATGTCAAACAATGTATCAAGTTCAGATATTCTCCTCTCTCTCTTTGCAGCCTTCATTCTGCCATTCACTAGGTCAATCATTTCATTCCACCTGACAAGAATCTTCCTGGCAATGGATCTCTCTTGAATGATCACAGGAGGAGTGAACTTGGCATTGCTTTTGTGCCACTATGCCAGTACCAGTGATGCCAAGTCCTTAGCCAAATCTTGCAGAGGGTCCTGAGCTCTCTTCATATCATCCAGAAGCAGCTTCTCTTCCTGGAGGAGGAATCCTCTCTGAAACACAGCTCTCCAGGTTGGAACTTCTGTGGGAAATAACTGCTTGCCTGGACCCACCAGATCACTGAGCTTTGAACCAGAACTTTTTCTGGTCTTTTGTCCTTGCTTAGCCATGGTGGCTACACAATCTTCACCAAGCTTTGTATCTGAAACATAGAAAATTATCACAGTGAAACTCTAGTAGCCTATAACAGCTGTTACAATGGTTTTGTTTGGTAAGAAATATTATATTAGGGGATGGAGAGTTTACAGACTTTATTAGGGTTCTGATATCATCAATGGCATCCAAAAATGTTTCTTTTGGAGACTTTGGAGGTCTAAGATGACTATCAGTACCACGTTTAGTTTCTCTATTTTCACTGCAAGGGTTTCCACAAAACTGTTGGATTTACTTATTACCATCTCTGTCATATGCCTTTCATGTATAAATAGCACAGCCACCTTTACATCTCACTGTTCTATCCGCTCTTAGTAAGTTGAATTCATCGATATGCAATTCTTTCTTATTGATACAGTGTTCGCAGTTATCGCAGTTTCCTTGGCAGCCTTTAAATGTGTTTCTGTGAGGCATGCAATATCCACCCTTGTTTCATTCATAAAACCTTTCAGGTATGAAACTTTGTCTAATGAATTGTTTGGTTTTATTCCTTGAGTATTTGCTAGGACAATGTTTATGTTCTTTGTTTTGCATTGCCCATTGTGCACTTTAAGTTTGTTGTCCTTTGATATTGCATTGTTTTGTAGCCTTGTGGTCCTCCGAGATGGATCCATTCCCGCCTACCTGTTCTGGTAGCTTCTTGCCATGTAGCAGTCCTGGTCGAGGGTTCTCAGCTGTGTCAGCTGCATGTGCTGTATGAGACTTAGCAGCTGTATTGTGTCCGAGATGTTGAAAAAATTGTGTGTGTGCTATTTGTGTTTTGTTTGCTATTTGAGTACATATTTTTTTTTCTCACATTCCTTTTGCTGTCATTTGAAAATTGTCCTTTGAACTTGTCGGGAGATGATGGTGGTAGCATTTTCTCCCATACTGACAGGTTCCATATGTCGTGTAAGTCTTGCAAATGTTCAGATGGTAGAATTTGCATTTTCCACCAAATTTGCAGTGACCATTATTGTAGTAGTAGTTGCACACATGAGGGTGTTTGTAAATACATTCTCCTCCCTTATATCTGCATATTCCTTTCACATAGTTTTTACATATATTTTCTTCTCCATTTTTACTTTGGGCCTTTGTTTTTGGTGGCTTCAGTATGGTTTCTTTATTGTCTACTTGTTTTTTCCTATTGCTGCTAATACCCTTTGTTTGAAAACTTTGGATTTGGTTTTGTGCCTCTGTTTCCTCTCTGTTGGTGCTTCTTTTATTTCTGCTTTTTCTGTTTTCTTTTCCTGTTCATTTTTTGGAGTTTGCTCTCGTACTATCTTCATTCCTTCTATTTTTTTTCTCTGTTCACTATTCATAAACTCCTCTTTTGCCTTTTCCTCATAATCTCATTCTGCTTTAAAAACTGTAAATGAGTTTATTTTGATCATGCAGCTTTTGCGGAAGAACTTGATTCCATTCACTTGTTTAGTGCCTGTTATAAGAGAGATTTCTTCATTGCTCCATTTCAGGCATTGAAATTCGACTAAGGTCTGGTAAAGATCACAGCGAATTGACTTTGATTTATGTTTCATTTTTACAGTATCCACAGGGTTGTATGAATTGATTTACCAGTGCCATGTTTCTAATGGTATGTAAATGATTTTGCTCAAAATATTAACTCAAAATGGTAATTTATTAAGTGAGGTATTTGACTTTACTTTAGAAATGAGGGAGGGAAAGTTTTTCCATTATTCTATTGGGTGGGGGATGTGGCACACTGTAAATTCTCACTGATTAGTGCCCTGGAGGGATAACTGAAGGATATTGCCTTCCAGTGGGCAGTTAGATTTCCTCCGAGAGAAAACACTCAAAACAAATGTTGTATAGATTAAGTTGCTTTAATTTTATTTGCTTTATTTCAACAAACGCCGCTATTTCACCACTTAAATAAGCATATGACTGAATATACTGAATATTCACTCAAAAATTAGCATTACTTAAAAAGGATTAACTGCAGGATTTTTGTAATATCACTTTTATTTGTACTTTCCAATGAAACATGTGTAACCATCACACTGGGCAGGATATATATTAGTGTGTCCCAATTTTTTTTGTTCCTGAAGTTTGTCATGCACACCCCACTAATTTCTTCCACTCATGAAAACATGCCAGCAAGATGAATTTCATTCGTGTTCTTTAATTTTAAGGGTCCCCTGAAACCATGTGTTACTATTGCTGAATGGCTACTCTCTACCTTATACTAATTGTAGCATATTTCTTTTCAGGTTATGGATACAAGAAAGCAGGAGACTGTGTGGTTGGTGGGGGTATTGCAAAATGAACCCCTGGAAACGCTGTGGCAACTCCCGACAGTGGGAGATGTTCTTCGATGTCTGTTGTTCTTCACTCGGAAGAAAAAAACGTCCACGGCAGAAGCTGCCAATGTGGTAGCTGATGAGGTTATGGCGGTGTGGGCTCGGGCATCTATTCCGACCTCCCACAAGCCCAAGTGCATCGAGAGGATCAAGGCCCTCTCCACTGACTATGAGAAGGTTGCCAGAAACCAAAACCGTGGGGGAGAGAAGCAACTGGAGCGGGAAAAGGGATTCCAAGCCAACCTGAATACACTGTTCGAAACAGCTCATGCCAACGTCATGAAACTCATCAAAGTCCCCAAAGATCAAGACTTTCTGAATGACCAGCGAACCGTGCGGAAGATGTACATCGGAGGAGAGGACCTGGAGTTTGCTCGCAGCTGAAAAGAAGAAGAAGAAGAAAAGCCGCGAAGAGATGGACTCACTGCAAGCAAAAGGAATGGTGAAAAGTGGGTCGTCTTCTTCTTCGGAGTCCATGGCCAAAGCATCCAATGATGTCCAATATTCCTCTCCTGGTCCTTCGGCTCCTCGATCCGCTCCCAAGGACGGCCAAGTGTGAGCAAGGAGGATCATCCAATATCCCAATTTTGCTGCAGCCCTGGATCGAACTGGAACCTCAGTACACCAAGTGATGCACATTGTGGCTCCAGCACTCGCTGCCGTGGGAGTTGAGTTATCCTCGGTCACCTTGTCCAAATAAAGTCTTCACCGTTCGTTCACGGCAGAAGTCCAGGAAGAACTTGGCAGCCGGAATCAAGACCGTGTTCAATCCTGATACGCCGCTTGCCATCCACTTTGATGGCAAGCTCCTCCCTGATTCGGATGGAGGGAAATCAGATCGCATACCAGTGCTGATCAGTGGGAAGAATATTGAGAAGTTGTTGGCGATCCCAAAAATCCCTGACAGCATGGGACAGCTGATGGCTGGAGCTGTTCTGAAGATGCTGGACGATTGGCCGCAAGTTCAACCATGGATTGCCGGTCTCTGCTTCGACACAACAGCAGCGAATACCGGTATTCACAGCGGCGCTTGTACGATTATCCAGGACCAAATGGACCGCCGCATTCTTTTCCTGGCTTGCAGACACCACATGATGGAATTGGTAATCACCTCAGTCTTCGACCTGTTCTTCAGGTCTTCTGGCCCCGAAATTGCGCTGTTTGCTCGCTTCAAATCCCAATGGGAGTTCATCGACCAGAAGCAGGCTTCTCCGTTCAACGGCGATGGCCCAAGCGACATCCTTTCGGAATGGGTGGCGTTGAAAAAAGAGCAGATTGTCCACTTCATTGTGAAGACCAGCTTGAAGTTGGCCACCCAAGAGACGATTACTGGGAGTTCCTGATCCTCGCTCTGGTCTTCCTCGATGTTCATGGCAAACAAGATCTCCGGTACAATCGTCTTGGAGCATACCACCGGGCCAGGTGGATGGCCAAAGGCATTTACTGTCTTAAGATGTTCATCTTCCGAAGCCAATTCCACCTGACCGCTCACGAGGTCCGGTCACTACGCAGGATAAACGTCTTTGGCCAAATTATTAGGAATTTTTTTAAAATTTCATTTTTTGGTATAAAATGTTAAATTAAACCAATTTTAAACGTTGAAAAGTTATTTATTTCTACACAAGAATACATGGTCATTATTTAGCAATAGTTTAGTACTTAGTTTGACCCACCTTAGCTGCCATAATGGCTGCGACACGCTTCGGCATGCCATGAATCAATTTTTTGCATAATTCTTTAGTCGAACGAAGCGTGTTTGTTCGTCAGTTGTCGTTTGGTTGTCGTGCGATGCGGGTGTGTTTCTCTTTCTTTTACGTATCATTGTAACTACCGTTTAATTTAAATAGTGTATTTACCCAATTTCGGCAATTATTTGTTACAGTTTTTAAGTGAATTTGAAAATGGGGCGAAAGAATGACTTGAGTCCACGGAAAATTGGGTAAATACAGGTTTTATTAACTTCTTCTACATTTAAACAAAAGGAAATCGCTGCCAAACTCCATGTTTCACCACAGTCAGTACTTCGTATTAAGAAAAAAATGGTATTTGGAGAAAATGTAGGCCCCAAAAGGGTTGGAAGATGCGGCAGAAAAAGGGTAACGACTCCAAGAACTGATAGACAGATTGCAATTTTGTCTCTTAGAAATAGAAGAGCTACTTGCAAAAACATTTCCAGTAGTCTAGCGGCTGATGGCATCAATATTAGTCGTAGAACAGTCAACAGGAGGCTTCTAACTGCCGGCTTCAAAGCCTACCGCCCAAGGAAGAAGCCCAGGCTCACTGAGGCTATGAAGAAGGCACGTTTTGCATGGGCAAAGGAACACATTAACTGGACTAGTGAGGATTGGGAACAGGTAAGAATAATATTTAACATTAAATAGAATGTTAATACAGTAAATACAGTATGCATAGAAGTGTATTTACAGTACGTGATAAAACTGCAGTAAAAATATCTGTAAAGCAGCAAGTCATACTGTACTTCGTTTTAGCTGTACTTCATACGCTATGCACTGACTCTTTCACAGGGCTTTCTTTGATTGCAGGTGGTGTTCTCCGATGAGTCAACGATTGCCGTGCTTGACGATCGTGTTCAAAGTGTAAGAAGGAGGCCTGGAGAAGAATTTTTGCCTGTGTCTGATGAAAACGGTGAAATTTCCACAAAAGATCATGGTTTGGGGAGCAATTTCTGTGCATGGAACTAGTCGTTTGAGCATTGTTGAGGGGAATATGAACCAAGTCAAGTATATAGAAGTACTAAGAAGACGTCTACTGCCTCAAATAAGGGAATGGTATGGTAATAGACGTTGAATTTTTCAACAAGACTCAGCTCCATGCCACACGGCAAAGTCGGTTAAAAAATGGTGTCATGAAAATAGTGTTCGGTTGCTCCCATGGGCTGGAAATTCTCCAGACATGAACCCAATCGAAAGTTTATGGTGTATTTTAAAGGACGTAATCCATGAAACGCCAATAACAACAAAATACCAACTCATAGAGCGACTTATTCAAATCTGGTTTCACTCTACACGTATTAAGGAATTATGCAAAAAATTGATTCATGGCATGCCGAAGCGTGTCGCAGCCCTTAAGGCAGCTAAGGGGGGTCAAACTAAGTACTAAACTATTGCTAAATAATGACCATGTATTCTTGTGTAGAAATAAATAACTTTTCAACGTTTAAAATTGGTTTAATTTAACATTTTATACCAAAAAATGAAATTTTTTAAAAATTCCTAATAATTTGGCCAGTACTGTATATATATATATATATATATATATATATATATATATATATATATATATATATATACCTTACCTTACAACCTTACAAAGGTTCCATGTGATGATTTCTCATTTCACGAAGGTCAAGCGTGTCGCCCCTCCTCTCGAGTTGGCCTGGTGAAGTAGTGAGTTGGATTCTTGCGCTCTTCACCTCACATAGCCAGGCATGCCCAGCTCATCGGGGATTGTTCTGAGCCAGGCGTCAAGTCTTCTTTTGAAGATTTCCACTGCAACTCCCTTCGTGTTTCTTAGGTCTTTGGGCAACTGATTAAATAGTTTTGGTCCTCTCACTACAAAACTATTTTCTTTCAGGGTTAAGGATGTTCCCTGTCTCGCCTTCAATTTGGGAATACGACACAGTCTACCGCTTCTATTTTCCACCGTTGTTTGGGGAGTTATGGGATATATATATATAATGCAAACCCCCAAGGAAAAAGAAAAAGTGATTCCAAGGCCCTTCATGTATTCAACAATACAATTCCCTAATGAGGTGTATTGTTGAATACACAAAAGGTCTTTGAAAGGCATTCATTCATTTCATGTGTAAGTGTGAAATTCATCCCATATAATATATACCAGGTGTACATAAAGTCATGATCTATTTTTGTGAAGCACTTGGAAATTATATGGAATTCAATCCTAAAATGATAAAATGGTAATATTTATTAAATAATTAAGAGTAGGATTTGACGTGACACCCATCAGTATCCCTGCACAGCTCAAATCATTCCGCAGCATTTCTAAACACATTCTGGAGCATTTGCGGGGTTATGTTATCTGCAGCAGTTTGTATATGTGTACATAAGTTTTCAAGACTCGTAATCTTCGTCTGATAGACGTGTGATTTGATAAAGCCCCATGCAAAGAAATCTAAAGGGGTTAAATCTGGTGATCTCGCTGGCCAAGGTCTGTTGCTTCCGGATCTGATCCAGCGATTTGGAAAATGTCCATTTAGATAATCCTGAACAATTTTGGCATAGTGACAAGGAGCACCATCATGTTGATAGACGACAGTACTAACAATCCTATCCCCGTCGTCTATCAACATGATGGTGCTCCTTGTCACTATGCCAAAATTGTTCAGGATTATCTAAATGGACGTTTTCCAAATCGCTGGATTGGATGCGGAAGCAACAGACCTTGGCCAGCGAGATCACCAGATTTAACCCCTTTAGATTTCTTTGCATGGGGCTTTATCAAATCGCACGTCTATCAGACGAAGATTACGAGTCTTGAAAACTTACGTACACGTATATGAACTGCTGCAGATAACATAACCCCACAAATGCTCCAGAATGTGTTTAAAAATGCTGCAGAACAATTTGAGCTGTGCAGGGATACTGATGGGCATCACGTCAAAGCCTACTCTTAATTATTTAATAAATGTTACCACTTTATCATTTTATGATTGAATTCCATATAATTTCCAAGTGCTTCACAAAAATAGATCCTGACTTTATGTACACCCTGTATATATATATATATATATATATATATATATATATATATATATATATATATATATTAGGGTGGTTCACAAGCATAGGGAAAATTTAGCATCTGAGATTTCACTTTTGGGTCATTGTTGCTTTCATTCCTACACTTACAGTGTGAATAACTGTGTGAAGTATGGTTGGTCTACGGTGTCATTAAGAGGTCACTCAATCATGCATGACATGTCTCACTAATGACTGATTACTATAGTATGACTAAATTTGGCTTCTTTTGTAGGAATGTGTAGAAATGCCACCGAAGCAATCAAAAACATGGTCTAGCAGTGAGGTGTGGTTACTAGGGAAGGCAGAGAAGTTAACTAGGGCAGAACTCCCTACCAAGCTTCAAGTCCTCCGGAAATTCATGTTCCACCATCTGGAGGAGAGGAAGACAGAATATAACAGTGTGCTGATGACCATTGAGGCTTTGATCCCATTTTGGACAAAAGCAAACGTTCCAATGACGGATACCAGATATGCTGAGAAGCAACTCCTGAAACTGTACAAGCAATACAAGGGGCTGAAGAAGAACCACACAAAGAATTTCCCATCCTACAGAATAAAGGACGACATTTCGCGGAGACCTTGACGATGTGTTCGATCTTTCATGTCATGACGCCCTCGAGACCATGATGAATGAGGGGGACAAGAACTTCCTTGTTGCTCAGCTCAATAATCCCACTTCCTCCAGCTTTGGCCTGATTGACAAGAAAATGGCTGACCAACAAACGAGGAAGAGGATTTGGTGTGAGGCGGAGATGAACCGAGAGGAGGAGGCGGATGCGAGATGGTCCCAGGGAGAACTGGAGGCTTCTAGTTGAAGCACATCTGAATCATCAGATTCAGATACTGTAGTTTTTAAGGAGTCAGCACGAAAACATTCCACTCCTCAGCGATTGAAGTCTGTGATCACGCCTGTCATTTCCTTAGCCTTGGATCGCCACAACATCAGTGACAGGAAAGGAATGGCAGTGATCACAGCAACTATTAAATCGCTGGGGCACAACTTGGACAAAGTGTCAATCTCACGCAGCACCATTCGTTGCATGAGGCAATGTACACGTGAAGCGGTGTGCCGCGAAGATCAGGCCACTTTCAAGACCCATGAGCCCCTTCTCTTGCACTGGGATAGTAAGCTGCTTACAGATATCTCCCATGGGTTAGAGGTGGTGGACCGTGTGGCTGTGCTTGTAACCAGTAACGGGGAAGAGAAACTCCTTGGAGTTCCAATGGTAGCTGCTGCAACTGGAGCATCTCAGGCTCAGGCGTGCCTGAAGCTTGTGGATGACTGGTCTTTGAGGAGCAACGTTCGAGGTCTTGTTTTTGATACAACTGCATCCAACACAGGACTTCATGCTGGAGCTTGTACTCTCATTGAAAAGGAGTTGGGTATTGATCTGGTGTGGATCACTTGCCAACACCACATGGTAGAAGTCGTCCTTGCTGCGGCCTTCGGTGCTTGTTTCAGAACATCCAGTGGACCTGAAATTGGCCTATTCAAGCGCTTCAAGCAGCACTGGGTTTTCATTGATCGCAGCAAGTTCGAGAGTGCACCCGACAGCCTGTTCATTGAAACAGCAGAGCAGAGGAAGGAAATGGTGTCCTACTACAAGGAGGCTGTCAAGAAGAAGAGCCAGCGGGATGACTATGATGAACTGATGCTTCTCTGCCTCCTTTTCTTGGGAGGGAAGCTTGACGGTCCTGTGAGAATTTGAAGCCCTGGAGCCATGCACCATGCACGATGGATGGCCAAGGCCATTTACACATTCAAGGTGTTCCTACTCAGAGATCAATTCACCTTGCTTCAGACCGAGAAACGGAACATCAAGGAACTAAGCCTGTTTATCACGCTCCTTTACGGCTGTTACTTGAACGAGGCCAGTGTTGCATACATGGCTCCATTGAATGACCTCACTTTCTTGCGCCAGCTGAAAGCTCACCCAGGAAAGACGAATGATGTGGCATTTGCTGCGATGGATGAAGCGCCATTTGTGGTTCATTTCTGAGCACTTAATCCCCTTGGCACTCTTTGATCCTCGAGTTCACGCATCCACGAAGGAGAGGATTGCTCACAACAACGTAGCTGTTCCCGAAAAAAAAATGAATCAAGCGTGTGGATGGAAAACCATTCTCCTCGAGCAATCCCTTGGAATTCTGTGCCACCAAACATTCAGCAATCTTCTTCAACCTCGTCATGCAGCACGGAAGTGAACAGGCGCAATCATTCCTGTCCAAGACACCAAATGATTGGAACACAGATCCAGCTTACCAAGGAATGAAGGAATGTGTAGAGAAGATGGCAGTGGTTAACGATTGTGCAGAAAGAGGAGTTGAGCTCATTAAGGCTTTCAACAGCACAATCACGAAGTATGAAGCGCAAACGCAGTACCTTCTCCGCGCAGTCGCTCAGCACCGCAAGGAATTCAAAGAGCCGACTAAAACTGGTCTCAAGAAGACCTAAAGATCTTCAACTGTGTGCATTATTTGTTCTGCTGTTATAATTTCATAATATATTAATATATATATATATATATATTATTATATATATATATATATATGCAAATAACTGCAATGACCGCGCAGTATATAAATGAATAGAAACGACATAAGTATTAAGGAACGTTTCTGCACACGAGGAGGAGAGATAACGAAATAATGAAAAATGAGGCGAACCGCCTGGGAATCGAACCCAGGGCCTTCCAATTGCCGGTCGGACGCTCTACCATTATGCTACGGACCTCACTCAATCACAAATCGAAATTCTCCCAAATAGGGCAGAAACCAATGCCCTCAGAGAGCACCCTCGCAAATCGTGAATATGCGCAAATAACTGCAATGACCGCGCAGTATATAAATGAATAGAAACGACATAAGTATTAAGGAACGTTTCTGCACACGAGGAGGAGAGATAACGAAATAATGAAAAATGAGGCGAACCGCCTGGGAATCGAACCCAGGGCCTTCCAATTGCCGGTCGGACGCTCTACCATTATGCTACGGACCTCACTCAATCACAAATCGAATATTCACGATTTGCGAGGGTGCTCTCTGAGGGCATTGGTTTCTGCCCTATTTGGGAGAATTTCGATTTGTGATTGAGTGAGGTCCGTAGCATAATGGTAGAGCGTCCGACCGGCAATTGGAAGGCCCTGGGTTCGATTCCCAGGCGGTTCGCCTCATTTTTCATTATTTCGTTATCTCTCCTCCTCGTGTGCAGAAACGTTCCTTAATACTTATGTCGTTTCTATTCATTTATATACTGCGCGGTCATTGCAGTTATTTGCGCATATTCACGATTTGCGAGGGTGCTCTCTGAGGGCATTGGTTTCTGCCCTATTTGGGAGAATTTCGATTTGTGATTGAGTGAGGTCCGTAGCATAATGGTAGAGCGTCCGACCGGCAATTGGAAGGCCCTGGGTTCGATTCCCAGGCGGTTCGCCTCATTTTTCATTATTTCGTTATCTCTCCTCCTCGTGTGCAGAAACGTTCCTTAATACTTATGTCGTTTCTATTCATTTATATACTGCGCGGTCATTGCAGTTATTTGCGCATATTCACGATTTGCGAGGGTGCTCTCTGAGGGCATTGGTTTCTGCCCTATTTGGAGAATTTCGATTTGTGATTGAGTGAGGTCCGTAGCATAATGGTAGAGCGTCCGACCGGCAATTGGAAGGCCCTGGGTTCGATTCCCAGGCGGTTCGCCTCATTTTTCATTATTTCGTTATCTCTCCTCCTCGTGTGCAGAAATGTTCCTTAATACTTATGTCGTTTCTATTCATTTATATACTGCGCGGTCATTGCAGTTATTTGCGCATATTCACGATTTGCGAGGGTGCTCTCTGAGGGCATTGGTTTCTGCCCTATTTGGGAGAATTTCGATTTGTGATTGAGTGAGGTCCGTAGCATAATGGTAGAGCGTCCGACCGGCAATTGGAAGGCCCTGGGTTCGATTCCCAGGCGGTTCGCCTCATTTTTCATTATTTCGTTATCTCTCCTCCTCGTGTGCAGAAACGTTCCTTAATACTTATGTCGTTTCTATTCATATATATATATATATATATATATATATATATATATATATATATATATATATATATATTAGGGTGGTCCATAAAATTGAAGTTTTGATTTTTTGTTATTGCCGGGCGGTAACTTGTGAGGATGAATGAGAAAACACCTCTGGCCAATTTTTTCCCAAATCAATCACTTTTTAGGGGTAGCACACAGTACTTCATTTTTGCACTTTTGCACTACCTAGTAGATTTACTTGTATATTATGTTCCAGTTCCAGTAATACATCATCTTGAAGGAGATAAAGTGAAGGACAAGCTTCTTGGAAGCAAATTACCATCACGTGGAGAAGTATTGTCATGCTTCCTTCATCACCACACTAATCTCAAGAAGGAGTTGAAGGAAAGTGCTCAAGTAGTGTGGGGTCAACTTGAAATATTTTGGAACAAAGCTCGAATCCCGACAAGGGAAAAATACAAAGGAATCCAAAAGATCTTGGACCTTCACCAAGATTGGATCAAAATAAAAAAAGGACGAATGAGGAGCCAGAAGCAGGTGAGTTGGATGATCAATGATAAATAAAATAGTTTCTCGAGAGTATGACATATTATACTGTACAATAGTCAATACATTTATCATATATATATTATATATATTTATTATTTATATTTAGGTGTACAACGAAGAGGGATTCAAGGAGACACTTCGGAACCTATTTGATATGGCACATGCTGATGCCTTGTCTCTAATCAAAAACCCAGAAGACAAGGCCTTCTTGCTGGCCCAGCGAGAGCCTGGAAGACGGGGATGCATGGTGGGATTAGACAGAAAAACAGCAGAAAAAGAAAAAACAAGCTGCCCACAGGAAGATAGAGGAGGAGATGCGAAAGAGAAAGGTGAGATTGTTCTTCAAATTCCTACTTTCATTTGATTGCAATGATTAGGTTGTTCGTTAACACTAATTGTCCATTTTCTTCGATTGTATTGCAGGCAGTCAATGAAGGTGCATCAACGTCGGGTACAGCAGTATTGGTGTCCTCAACAGAATCCTCAGTCACTGACGAGTCATCCTCCACCGAAGATGAATGGGCAAAAGGTGGAAAGCGACCTCCAAAACAAGTGAAAAGAGTCAAGAATGTGATAACATCAAATCTAGCTGCTGCCCTAGATCGGACACACTACGGACAGGATGGCAACCTACATAATAGCAGAGACTGCATTGAGCCTTGGCCACAGCCCAATGAATTTTAACATCACCCGGACCTCCATCAAACGGCAGAGAGAACGACATCGGATCATGATCTGCAGTAGCCTAAAAGCTTCCTTTCAGTCCGGTCCTGCAATCATCCACTGGGATGGAAAACTTA
This sequence comes from Bathynomus jamesi, assembly GCA_023014485.1. Lineage (NCBI taxonomy): Eukaryota > Metazoa > Arthropoda > Malacostraca > Isopoda > Cirolanidae > Bathynomus > Bathynomus jamesi. The sequence goes on along the minus strand of JAJOZX010000040.1, from coordinate 2,229,130 downwards.
TTCCAGACCTCCTCAACACCAGAGACCATGCGCATGTGGATCGGCTGCCTGTGCTCATTTCCTCCTTTTCGGGTCAATCTCAGCTCCTTGGAGTCCCCAAAATACCAACTGGATCAGGAGAACACCAAGCCAGCGCACTTTTTGAATTATTGACTGATTGGGGCCTCGAAGAATCTGTCGTGGGGATGTGTTTCAACACCACTGCCTCCAATGCTGGTCGTTTGAATGGAGTGTGTGTGTTGTTGGAGCAGAAGTTGAAGAAAGACCTCCATTTTGCCTGCCATCATCACATCATGGAAGTGATGATCGGTGGAGTTTTCACTGCTTGCTATGGCCCAACGAGTGGACCTGATGTTCCATTGTTCAGCAGGTTTCAGAGCAAATGGACCTTCATCGACACAGGAACATACGGCACCGGATGGGATGATGAAGAGGTGCATCGACTCTTGGCCCCCATTAGAGATTGGATTCTCCGCTTTGCTGAGGAAAAACACTCCTCAAAATCCTTTTGAGATGACTATCAGGAATTCCTCGATCTGTCTGTCCATTTTCTTGGGAGGGAGCATTGACAACTACACCTTCAAGCGACCTGGCCCCATGCACCAAGCCAGATGGTTATCTAAGGTGATCTATTCATTGAAGATGTGGCTGTTCAGGGGACAAATCCCAGCCCTCACTCCACGAGAGCAAAAGTGTCTTAAGGATGTCAGTGTCTTCGCTGTTTCCATCTACCTGCAGGCATGGATGACAGCGCCAATAGCTGCTGCTGCGCCTCGCAGCGACCTCAGTCTTCTGCAGAGTCTTCGGGAATACCATGACCCAAAAATTTCGGAAGTGGCATTAAAAAAACTCAGCAGTCATCTTTGGTATCTTTCGGAGGAGATGGTGGGCCTCGCGATTTTCGATCCTGAGGTGTCTGAAGAGACTAAAACAGCAATGGTGAAGGCGATGGAGGAAGTTGAAGGAAAGCCTGATTGCCAGAAGAGAAGGAAAGGTGTTGCTGAGGGGGCTTCAATCGAGTCACTAGCAACAGCAAACTCAAAAAGACTGCTGTTGTCTCTGGGGTCAGGTGTGGGATACCTGAGGAAGGAGGTGCGGGATTGGGACAGTGATCCTGATTACCAAATAGCGAAGAAATCAGTGGCAAACCTCTCTGTCGTGAACAATCATGCAGAGAGGGGGGTTGCTCTCATTAATGAATACAACGGCTGCCACACCAGGAATGAGGAACAACTGCAGTATCTCCTGCAAGTTGTTGCTAACTACAGGAAGCAGTTTCCTCAACCACTGAAGTCAGCCTGGCAACTGGGCGAGAAAACAAAGATCAAATGAGGTGCAGAGGGAATTGTTAGTCAATTCATTTCGGAATTGTTAGTTACCCTAATAGTCATGTACTGTCACCAAGATTAACTTTGCTGTGATTTTCAGATTATACCAAAACTTCAAGTGTCATGTGCTACCCCTACAAATTAACTGATTCAAATAAAACTTTCCCAGAGGTGTTTTCTCATCCATCCTCATAAGTTACAACCCAGCAATAAAAACAAATCACAAAAAAAAATTCCACCCCTATAAGAGTGGACCACCCTAATATATATATATATATATTATATATATATATATATATATATAATTATTTATATATATATATATATATATTAGGGTGTGTTTATGGTATATGGTGAAAAATGCGAAATGAAAATGCAAGGGAGCGGAACCCTTTATTTTGTGAGGATACATGAGAAATCAGAACAGGCAAAATTTCTTTGTAATCCAACAACATTTAGAGGTTGGCCACAGCTGATAGGTATTTTCAATTTATAGGGCAATGTAAATTTTAATTCTGTTTAAATGATAAATTGCATCTCCAATAAGTATTCAGAACAAATATATCGTGTGAGTATATTCACTAAATTCATAATTAACGATTAAAGTACATGACACCTCGAGTGTTGGCGTTCATTTTTTCATCAAAGTGGCTTTGGAGGCGGTCGGCAAGACTTTACGATGTTCTTCGATGATTTGAATCATGAACTGCATCTGCTCTTCGTTCCGAGTCCTTCCAGCCTTCGTGAATTCTTGAATCAATGCTATGCCTCGCTCTGCTGCATCATTCACTACATTTAAGGAATCCACCCTGATCTTTGCTGAACCAAAGCTGGTGTTGTTTTCCCAGTTTGATGGATCCTCTTGCAGGAAATCGACCGGAAGATCTAGAAGGGTGAACAGATTGTACGTATTGGAAGAGCAAAAGTCTGCCAGGGTCTTTCCTCTTGGATCTGGAATCCAGACTCGTCGAGGGGGAGCTTCTGACCCTTCAACGGAATTCATATTCTCTACCATTTTCCGCTTCTCATCATCATCGACTGCAGGATCGAATAGTGCAAGGCCCACGTTTACCTCATTGAGGTACCAGAGATGCCGATTAAAACTCTTGTACCCAGCGGCGTTGGTGTTTTGCAACTTTTGAAGGAGGGCTAAGTCGCTTCGTGGAGCGCTTGCTGCTTCTCTTGCTGAAAACCACGGAAGGACGTAATCTTGAGCAACGAAGAGACAGAAGTCCCGCAACCCAGAAATCAGGCGGTCACTGCTACTTGCTCCACGAGATGTTGAAGGACATTGGTTCATGTGCATCGTGAACTGGTATCTGAACATCCAAATCTTGAAAGAGTAAATTCCACGCGCCATCCACCATGCTCGGTGCAAAGCCCCTGGAGCCATGAACACAGGACTCCGACGTCCGTGAGGTACTCCTCCCAAGAAAATGACTACAAGTTCAAGAAGCTCTTTGTAGTCATCTCTGGGATGCTTCACTTTCAGAAGGTCATTTGTTTCATGAATCATCTTCTCGGCCCAGGGACTGATCACTGCAGCTGTGTCCTCTTCGTCCGCGGCAGTGGAGTATTCATTCAATTTCAGTTGCGGCCAAACATTACGGAAGCTCTGGAAAATCGTAATCTCAGGTCCTTTGGAAAGGTCTCCAACAAGGAAAGAAAATACTGCTTCAAGCAGCAGTTCCAGCACGTGATGTTGACACGCAAAGTAAATCATTTCACGCCCGAGAGCCTGCTCTACTCGCACACACACTCCTCCATGGATGCCGGTGTTGGTGGCTGTCGTGTCAAAGCAAAGAGCTTTGATCTTCTGGCCAAGATCCCAGTTTTCGATGGTTTCGATGATGACGATTGCTGTCCTTTCTGCCTTGGAGTCTGGGAGTTTGGGGATGGCTAGAATCTTGCTCATCCCATCCCCGGTAACTAAGATGGCTAAACGGTCGATTTTGTCTCTTCCCATTAAGTCTGCCATAAGTTTTCCATCCCAGTGAAGAACAAGAGGGCATTCAGGCTTGTAGGAAGCTCTCACCTCTGCTTCGTGGGCTGATCTGTACCTGGATCTGCTGGCCCGAATAGCACTTGGACTGAGGCACATCTCACTTATGTCCTGACCCATTTGCATGCCAAAGAGGATGAGAACACGAGAAGCTGCCCTGTCGCTCATCCGCGTGCGGTCCAATGCCGCAGCGACCTCCGAACTGATTGCCGTCGTCCCACGGCGATGTTTTGGAGCCGACGATGTAACTGGCTTTCTTTCGGGACTTGTTTCCTCACTTGATGACACTGACGATGAGGTTTCCATAACAACGGTAGCAGAGATTTCTTCCATTTCCTGCACATGCCTGTCTTTCCGCTTCAATTCCTGAGCAGTTCTTTCTTGGGCCCTTGCGACTTTTTTGGCAATCTTCTTGTCGACATTTCCAATCCTTCCTCTCCGACCCTCCTCCCTTTGAGCAAGCAGGAAGTCCTTGTCCTCCTGAATTTTGATAAGATTTAGGGCATTTTGGTGACCAATGTCGAAAAGGTTGTTCAAGCTTCACCTGAACGCAGCCTGGTTGTCCAAATTGGTCTTCGTTTTTGCGAAATTCTCTTCTTCAAACCCTGCCATTCGTCATGCAATTTCCGGACGTGCTTCTTGACGTCGTGCGGATGTTTCGTCGGTAAACCTTCTGTCACCCAGATTTCAATGATGGCTTGTGATGTCGAGGACACACTCTCAGCTAAGGATTTCTTCTCTTCATTGTGGAGATGGAAAAGGTACTTCAATACATCACCTCTTGAAGGTAATTGCTGACTGGCAATAGTAGGACTTGATGACCCCACAAGCCAGATTGATTTCTTCGATCTTGTACATGCCGCCATCGTTCACCCGTTATCTGTGAATAAGACAAAACAGTTAAATTGGTAAGTTAATTTAACCCATTCATGGATAAAGTACCTCAGGAAAATGTGTAGAAATAAGCCACCCTCTTTGTAACCATAATCTGTGTTCAAACAATGATTGGCTGATAACCCATGAACACAATATGTATTAAAATTATAATAATTTTGCGAAATCATGCATACATAACCATTTACAGTATATTCAATCCATATATAAATTTAAAATAATCTACGGTACACTACACTATTTCACTCAGACGATGCGAAAAAAGATGATTGCAATATGCTGAAGCAGTGTGTGTCCAAAATTTTATACGCATAAAAATTAAACCTTATGACTATTTTTGGAAACAAAAATATTGCCGGTAAAACAAGTCATTATACTTACAAACAATTCATAATACCATCCATTACAGTGCTAAGTAAAAAAAACGTTTGAAATATATGAATTATTTAAATAACACTTACCGTTATGAGAACTGTGATGCTTTTTGGCCACCATTACGTAAATGCACGAAAGACGTGAGTAATTAAGAGTAAACAATTTAGAATTAAAGAAAATTCATTTGTTGGTATACTGAAGTAAAGAAATATGGGTTATCAGAACGCAATTGACAAATGCAATTTCTAATTTTGGGGATGCTGTGTATCAATGGGTTAATAAACACTAGAAGTGACTTAAAAAGGGGGCATAAATAAACGAGCATATGGGTAAAACTTTGGGGTCTTTGGGCAACCTCTAAATATTTGATGATTTTCCAAAAAAATCATGTGCTTTATTTGCTCCCGGAACCTCATCATTTGCGGGGTTCCGTGACCCGAAATTCACACTTTCAGTTTTTAAAAGCACCCTAATATATATATATATATTATATATATATATATATTAGAGTGTCCCAATTTTTTTTGTTCCTGAAGTTTGTCATGCACACCCCCCTAATTTCTTCCACTCGTGAAAACATGCCAGCAGGATGAATTTCATTCGTGTTCTTTAATTTTAAGGGTCCCCTCAAACCATGTGTTACTATTGCTGAACGGCTACTCTCTACCTTATACTAATTGTAGCATATTTCTTTTCAGGTTATGGATACAAGAAAGCAGGAGACTGTGTGGTTGGTGGGGGTGTTGCGAAATGAACCCCTGGAAACGCTGTGTCAACTCCCGACAGTGGGAGATGTTCTTCGATGTCTGTTGTTCTTCACTCGGAAGAAAAAACGTCCACGGCGGAAGCTGCCAATGTGGTAGCTGATGAGGTTATGGCAGTGTGGGCTCGGGCATCTATCCGACCTCCCACAAGCACAAGTGCGTCGAGAGGATCAAGGCCCTCTTCACGGACTATGAGGAGGTTGCCAGAAACCGAAACCGTGGGGGAGAGAAGCAACTGGAGCGAGAAAAGGGATTCCAAGCCAACCTGAATACACTGTTCGAAACAGCTCATGCCAACGTCATGAAACTCATCAAAGTCCCCGAAGATCAAGACTTTCTGAATGACCAGCGAACCGTGCGGAAGATGTACATCGGAGGAGAGGACCTGGAGTTTGCTCGCAGGGCAGCGGAGCGGGAGAAACGCCGAGCAGCTGAAGAGAAGAGGAAGAAGAAAAGCCGCGAAGAGATGGACTCACTGCAAGCAAAAGGAACGGTGAAAAGTGGGTCTTCTTCTTCTTCGGAGTCCATGGCCGAAGCATCCAATGATGATGTCCAATATTCCTCTCCTGGTCCCTCGGCTCCTCGATCCGCTCCCAAGGACGGCCAAGTGTCGGCAAGGAGGATCATCCAATATCCCAATTTTGCTGCAGCCCTGGATCGAACTGGAACCTCAGTACGCCAAGCGATGCACATTGTGGCTCCAGCACTCGCTGCCGCGGGAGTTGAGTCATCCTCGGTCACCTTGTCCAAATCAAGTCTTCACCGTTCACGGCAGAAGTCCAGGAAGAACTTGGCAGCCGGAATCAAGACCGAGTTCAATCCTGATACGCCGCTTGTCATCCACTTTGATGGCAAACTCCTCCCTGATTCGGATGGAGGGAAATCGGATCGCATACCAGTGCTGGTCAGCGGGAAGAATCTTGAGAAGTTGTTGGCGATCCCCAAAATCCCTGACAGCACGGGACAGCGGATGGCTGGAGCTGTTCTGAAGGTGCTGGATGATTGGCCGCAAGTTCAACCATGGATTGCCGGTCTCTGCTTCGACACAACAGCGGCGAATACCAGTATTCACAGCGGCGCTTGTACGATTATCCAGGACCAAATGGACTGCCGCGTTCTTTTCCTGGCTTGCAGACACCACATGATGGAATTGGTAATCACCTCAGTCTTTGACCTGTTCTTCAGGTCTTCTGGCCCCGAAATTGCGCTGTTCGCTCGCTTCAAATCCCAATGGGAGTTCATCGACCAGAAGCAGGCTTCTCCGTTCAACGGCGATGGCCCAAGCGACATCCTTTCGGAATGGGTGGCGTTGAAAAAAGAGCAGATTGTCCACTTCATTGAAGACCAGCTTGAAGTTGGCCACCCAAGAGACGATTACCGGGAGTTCCTGATCCTCGCTCTGGTCTTCCTCGATGGTCATGGCAAACGAGATCTCCGGTACAATTGTCCTGGAGCATACCACCGGGCCAGGTGGATGGCCAAAGGCATTTACTGTCTTAAGATGTTCATCTTCCGAAGCCAATTCCACCTGACCGCTCACGAGGTCCGGTCACTACGCAGGATAAACGTCTTTGCCATCACCATCCACTTCCAGAGGTGGTTCGAGGCTCCATTGATGGCAGACACGCCCGTCAATGACCTGGAGCTGTTGGAGGACCTACAGCGGAACAGGGCAGTGGATCATGATGTAGGTACCGCCGCATTGATGAAATTCCGGGGCCACCTCTGGTACCTAAGCGAAGATTTAGCCGGATTTGCTATGTTCTCCTCCAAAACCACCGATGCAGAGAAGACGGCCATGCTCCAAAACCTGCACAAGAAGACGGAAAACCCAAAAGATCTGCGTCGGCTGGAGGGAAAGAGTGTCTTGACCGTGAGACGGTCGGATTTGAGCACCTTGGTCACGAAAAGGACTCAAAACCTTTTTCATTGCCTGAAGCTGCCAGTTCCAAAAACCCCCAAAGATCTCGAAGGATGTTCACCATCGTTGAAGTCTGTGAACGACGCGGCAGAACGGGCAGTGAAACTGGCGGAAGATTTCAATGAGGGCCTGACAAAAAACGAGGAGGAAAGGCAGCTCGTGTACCAAGTCGTCGAATACCACCGCCAGCAGTTCCCCTCAGCAGACAAAAAGATCCTCTGTCCCCCGAAATGAAATGTGCCATTAGGAAGAATTTCCATTTCCTTTAATTTAGTCATTAGAAAGAATTTACATTTCATTCTTCCATTCTAGAATGATTAATGCTGAGCATTTACGTTTGTTCATATATGGTCGAATAAACAAGGTCAATGAGGGGACCCTTCCCCTCCTAATAGGCCAATGAAATTTCGCCCATTTTTTCCTTTCTTCAAGTGTAATTAATTAAAGTGGTGTGCGATTTGACTCTTGCAAATTTTTATTTTCACATGTGAGGCTGGGCTCACTTTTTCTTTGTTTTTCCGCTGAGATATGCCCTTTTAAATAGAGGCGAATCGGTTCTTCCCGAACTTAAAAAAAAAAAAAATATATAATATATATATATTATATATATATATATAATATATATATATTTATATATAATATATATATAGGGTATATAATATATATATATATATATATATATTAGGGTGTTTCATACCTATAGGGTAAAATAAAATGAGCTTGGAGTTTTAATCCACACGTTTCTCCGTATTCTAAAGAACAAGAAAACACGTTTGTGCAAGTTTGAACCAGATCACGCTGCATTTAGAGGTCCCCAACTTTGACGACTTTTTGTCAGTTCATTTCTCGCCTGCCTGCAGTGAAGACGGTTTTCTTCGTCACTTGAGCGGTTCGTGTTGTATAGCCTATTGGACAACTATGGAGGTAATTATATATGCTACTAATTATCTCATTTTACTGTGGTATTGAAATTTATTATTATTTAATTTCTGTCATTTTACTGTGGTAGTGATATTTATTATTAATCTTACATGAAATTAATTAGTCTGTTGCATATTGGACAACTAAGCTGGTAATTATTTATGATACTAATTAATGTAATTTTACTGCGGTATTGAAATTTATTTAATTAATGAATTGTCAAAGAGAACGTAGTGTACACGTATCAGTTTTATAAATAAAGAAAAGCAGTAACTGGGACTCGAACCAGTGTCATAGCCGTTTGGCGGCATCGCTCAAGTCGGCGTACACAGCACGCTATCCACTCCCTAGATGGTGTAGTGGATAGCGTGCTGTGTATGCCGACTTGAGCGATGCCGCCAAACGGCTATGACACTGGTTCGAGTCCCAGTTACTGCTTTTCTTTATTTAATTAATGAAATTAATTACGATGTGAAATTATTTCTGTGGAATTATTTAGTTTGTTTTTTTCCAGGTGTCTACCAGAGCGAAAACAGAAGTGTTTCTTATTGGCCAGACGGATGCGAACATCACATCAAGTGGCCTTCCAACTCAGTTGCAAGTACTCAAAAAGTACTTTTACCACCAAAAGGAGCAAAAATTTGGACATACTAAATGCCTGAACCTGTGCCTGGATGCCTGTCTCATATTTTGGGAGAGAGCGAGAATCCCCATGATGCGTCGAGATTTGGCCTTGAGGAAGATGGAATCCCTTCTCAAGGAATACGACCGGCTTGTGAAGCACAAGTCACATAAAGCAGAGTCCTTCCGAGTGAAGGAGGCGATGTTCAAGGAGGCAATAGCGAAGGAGATCATGGACATTGCTCATTCACAGGCTAAGGAAATGATGAAGAATCAGGAGGACATCCACTTTCTCGACATGCAGCGTGAAGATCCAAATTCCTGCAGCATGGGCCCTGTTGACATGAAGCTTCACTATAAGGAGATTAGGAAAAGGAAGAGGCTGGACAAGATTAAGGAACAACAGGAGAAGGCCAGGAAGGAACAAGGAGCTGCAGAAGATACGGGGGCTTTAGTGATTTCAACTTCGTCAGAGACTGACTCAGATGTCGTTGACCCAACCGTGGAAGTTTTTCCATCCTCCTCCAAGGGAAATACCAAGAAGCGACGCAGGAATCTGATCTCACAGGATGTGACGACTACCTACGATCGGCTGAATATTTCGTACCGCGATTCAGCTATGTCGTACGCTGCAGCGGCTAAATCACTAGGTTTTGACTTGGATGAACTGTCCATTTCTGCCAGTACCATGTACCGCACACGCAAGGCTCTCAGAAAGGTGGCTGCTGAAAGTTATCAATTCGACGAAGTTTGTCCTGGTCAGCCTCTTGTCTTGCATTGGGACGGTAAGCTCCTACCTGACAATGAGCAATGGAAGGAGAGCGTTGACTGGATCGCCATCCTCGTCTCTGGCGACGGCAAGGAGAAGTTGCTCGGCATTCCTAAGGTGACGTCCGGAACCGGCGAGAAGATAGCGCGAGTTTGCTTGGATTTGGTCAAGGAACACAGGATGGAAGAGCGTGTGCGGGGACTGTCTTTCGACACGACAGCGTCGAACACCGGGATTCATATCGGGGCCTGCGTCCTGATTGAGAAAGGTCTTGGCAGAGAACTCATGTACTTCCCCTGTCGGCATCACATCTATGAAGTCATCCTCAGCTCCGTCTTCAAGTGTGCATACGGCCCTTCAAGTGGCCCTGATATACCCGTTTTCAAGAGGTTTCAGGCACAATGGAAGTTCATCGACCAGTTGGACGTGCGGCCGTACGATTTTGCTCAAGTCAATGACTCTATGAGGGAACTGAGGGAGAAGTCAGTCCTGCTGGTGAGAGGGATGGTGAGCACGTCGCATCAGCGCGATGACTACAAGGAACTGCTACAGTTGGTTCTCATCTTCCTGGGAGAAGCAAAAGTGGTGGATTTCCCTCTCAGAGCCCCTGGCGCTTACCATCACGCTCGATGGATGGCGATAGCCATCTACTCCTTGAAAGTAATTCTACTGAAGAAGCAGTTCAAGATGTCGAGTCACGAGTTGGAAGCTCTGACAGCCGTAGGTCTCTTCGTGTCCCTCGTCTACATCCGAGGTTGGACTCGTGCTGCAACCTCAAGCAAGGCTGCCGCAGTTGATCTGGAATTTCTGCGTGACGCGGAAGCCTTTGCCATGTCGGGATATTCGTGTGTTAACGCTGCGCAAGAAGCCATGTCTCGACACCTATGGTACATCTCTGAGACTCTTATTGCCATGGCGTTCTTCGACGCAGATGTGGCAGATGAAGAAAAGGCTCAGATGGTCGTCAGTTTGGGTAAGCCCGCATCGAAAAAGGAACTCAAGCGACCCCAAGGGAAGAACGTCAGGAATCTTGCCTCGAAACACCTGGCGGAGTTCGTGACAGGAAAGACGATGGCTTTCTTCCATGCATTCGACTTGGACACAGAATTCTTGAAAAAGCCAGTTGCCGAGTGGACTGAAGTAGAGGGCTTCAAGCAAGCAGCGGCAACTGTTAACAAAATCTCTGTCGTCAATGATCGGGCCGAAAGAGCCATCGCGCTCACCAAAGAGTTCAACTGTTCTCTGATGAAGAACGAAGAGCAGAAGCAGTATTTGCTCAAAACTGTGATGCAGCATAGGGCGAAATACCCGAATAAAACCATGAAGGATTTCATGGACAAATGATTCGCAAGAAGTGGTTATGTTTTTTGTATCTTTGTGAAAATGTGTAGTGAAATGGTACTCGTTTGTTGAATAAAAATTCATTGACAGATTTTTGTTTAATTTTTTCCATTTATGATCTGCCAGAGCATCAAACTGGGGACCCGTAAACTTTAAACTATTGAATTAATACTTCGGTTTATCAGTCTCCTCAGCAAATGGAACAAGGGGATCCATGTGGATTAAAATTTTTCCAAACTTTTAATTTATGAAACACCCTAATATATATATATATATATATATAGTCATAAATTGTCAAGTCATTATTATCCTTGTTCAATAAATATTCCAGTCATAAATTGTCAAGTCATTATTCAAATTGTTCCATTTTGAGCGAGTGCATAAAAAGGTCCTACAGCAAAGATAATTGGCACGTTTATTCTTGTGGGGGAATAGAATAAGGGCAGATGTGACCAAATTTAAAATTCCAAAAAACGCTGTTGTGGACCACCCTAATATATAAATATATAAATATATAAATATATAAATATATAAATATATATAATATATATATATATATATAATCTCCATTCATTTATATTTACACCAAAAATGGAATTCTTACCAATTTTTTACTGTAAGCAGCAGCCACAGATGTTAGAAGTACAGCTGTCAACAAGTCCAAAACAATAAAGATAAAAGGTAAATAATTACTCCAGGACCTACAAAAAAAATATATTAAAAAAATAAAAAATAAAAAATAAAATAAATATATTAGGCCTAAAAAAATATTACTTTGTTTTTTCTCCAAAGATGAATTTTGAATCTTCAAGATTTGACAAGAAATGAAACTAGGCCTTACATATAGTAATATAGTATTGAAATAAAGCAAATTCTTGTTAGCCTATTGGAAAACAGATCTATATTCTAGCTCATTAGTGAATTCTAAATTTTGTGAAAAGGGTAGACAAGATTTTTTTTCCTTACCTGATGAAGAATCCTGAGAGTACAAGTTCTAGTGGAGTTCCATGATAGACACCACCACTATAAACTGAAATTCCTTGACTATGAAGAAATACTCCTTCTTTCACTGCAAGTAAATCTAAAATGAGATTGGCAAACATACATGTCTTTATGGACTCCTACATTTATTCTTGGTTTAGCTAAACAAGAATTATAGAGAATAGGTTGTTACAGTATAGAATATTCAAATTTAATAGCTTTTGTTCCTGATAATGATAATGATGAATCAGGCTTATAGAGTAACACTATAACTCTCATAAACATAAATAATAGCTATCTTACACTAAGATAAACTTATGAAACTTCAACTACTTTATGTATAGTATGTATAGGAAAAGTTAATTGTAAGCATGATAAATCAGTTTGCTGGGATATGAATTGCCAGAGTTGAGGTGACAGTGAATCCTTTACTAGGTACAACATGAAAAATCAGTGAAAACCTTTTGAATGACTGTCAGTAGATTTAATTTACAGTAGAGATCAATAAAATATACATCAAATGGGCTTCTACTACTTCAAATATGATAATTTCATTCATTTGATAAACATAACTTTTGCAAAAATAGGCATAATCAAAATGAGTCACTGATGAAAGATCATAAAATTCACTTCAGACCTACAAATCATTTAAATCATTGGTATCTTTACTGGTATGCATTAGTTATTTACATACGTGTTTGTAGTAATTAACCCTCAACCACTATCGAGGTGTCAGGAAGGACCCCACTCATTTAAATTTTGCATGACCAAGAAAAAGATAGTGGTTGAGGGTTAAATATGGTAGTTTAAGATTCTGACTTTAAATATGCGTATGTAATTTAGAAGATTGGTAACTAAAATAATAAACTGCAATACGCACCTATGAGTTATATTACTAGAGGGTCATTCTCTGTCAGATCAACCAAAAAAAATTGAAATTAACACCCTCATCTCTCATATTTTGCTGAAATTTGGTTTATAGGGAGTTTGTGAGCCCTGAATCCATTTCTGAAATTATAAGGTCAATCCGACCAACGGTTCAAGAGATATGACCTCGGGCAATTTGAGGTCACTCGCGAGGTTACTAACATTTGGCGAGCCATAACTTGGGTAATAATTGTCATAATTATATAAAAGTATATATATTTAGAATCAGAAAACGACAAGGAATCCAAATATGCAAGTTTTAGAACTCTAGGTTGAAAAATAAAAAAGTTACACTGTAACCAAAATTTGAGGTCACGATTTGACCTCTGGGGTATCAAATGAGAATTTTTTTTTTAAATGTAAAAAATGAAGGCATAGGCATTGGCTATTAGAATCAGCAAAAAAAAGTTTGTTTATGTTAGTATTTTTCATGTAACTAACATATAAGTGAACACCATATTCATAAGTTGTGCGTCAATTCTACCTATTTTTTCACACTTAAGCTCATAATTTGACCTATAGAAATTAAAATTTTTTATAGATATAAAAAACAAAGTCAGAGTTCTTGACTAATAGAAACAATCATAAAAAGTTTATGTTGGTACTTTTCATGTAACTAACTTATAAGTGAACACCATATTTATAAATTGCTTGTCATTTCAAGGAATTTTTATATCTTAGCTATCAATTTGACCTCAAGCTCCAAGAATTTAATAAAAATTGTATTTCACTGCTAATCTACACTGGCAATAATAGTTATAATAGTGAAAGGGGAAGACTAAGCTCACATGTAGCCTAAACAAACCTGTTGAAACATGTTGCTACTTGTCTAAGTGCAGAATCAACACAGATAGTTGCAAAATTCCTTGTCTACGGGTTAGTACAGTTCCAGCCAGCACTGTGGGTGGCTGGTGGGTATGGTGTTTTAATGAGCCTCAGAGACTATCAAGGCCTAAAATATTAAGTGTGTATAGCTATATATTTTCTAAAAAAAATATATTACCTAATTGTAAATCCTATATCTTTACAGATCAAAATACAATGGTTCGGCACTTGAAATACTGCCAGGACCCTATTCAAAAACACAAGAAGCGCATAACAATCACTCTTAGAAAAGTGACTGATGTACTTGTTGAAAAATGTGCTGGAAGAGTGAAAAGAGACTCATTGTTGTGTGTGAACTGCTGGACACTGATAATGAAAAACCCCACTATACTTAGTACCACTGAAAACAACGAGTCTGAGCAGGATTCAAATGAATCATCTACTATCAGTGGCTTGAGTAACATCTCTTCAATTCAAGATCTGGACAATGACAGTGATTGCTTGATAAAGGAAAATCCTTCAACTTCAGTTGAACCAGTTCTAGCATTTCTGGACCAAACACCAGTTAAAAAAAGTAAGTAATAAATTAATATAATAACTTATACTTTACTACAAGGTCTGTTTGATCTACTATATAGCCAATTATATAGCATTTAAGGTACTATAATTAATATTTAATTACTAATATTCAGGTGTGTGAAACCTTTTTTTCTGTTCTTTTCAGAAGGGCTGTCATTAAGCCAGAAAAAGCGCAAGGCTCGTGGTAAGCTATCATCTGCTCAGAAACACCTGAAGGAGAGGCTAGAACTCAGTTATGGTGTTCAAATTACCGAGGAGGTAAGTGATACTTCAAAACCTGAAACTAAATCTGAAAAACATCTAGACAAATTAATGAATGAATTGAAACAGTCATTCCTGGAGAGCAAATGTCACCATCACAAACTACAAATATTGACACTCTCACCATACACAATTGAAAAAACAGCTAGTTTCTTTCAAACTACAACATACATGGTGAAAAGAAGCCGTTCACTTAAATCAGAACATGGAATCCTTCCGAAGATTCCACTAATGAGCAAAGGAAAAGTGATATCTGAAGAACACAAAGATATAGTTAGAAGATTCTATGAGTCAGAAGAGGTTAGTCGTATGTGTCCTGGCCAAAAGGATTGCGTGAAAGTTATCAGTGCTGAAGGTGCAATGAAGGTGCAATGAAGGTGCAATGAAGGTGCAATGAAGGTGCAAAAATGATTGGTCCTCGGGAATTTAAGAGAGATGTTTGAACTATATAAAAATGATGAAAAGAATCCCAAAATAGGATTTTCCACATTTGCAAAATTACGGCCATCATATTGTGTGCTTGCCGGTAGTGGTGGGACTCATTCTGTCTGTGTCTGCACATACCATCAAAATCCAAAATTGCAGCTGGCTGCATTGGGAGAAAGAGGTCTTTCATACAAGGATCTTATGGATTACAGTGTCTGCAGTACAGAAAGAGAGACTTGCATGATTGCCCAAGAGAAGAGGGTGTCCTGGATTTTCTTGAGTTACTTGACAGTGTGAAATCAGCTCCAAATGAAATATCTTACAAGCAATAGGTGACTGTTGACCGTTGTACAATGGTTGATAAGGTGGAGCCACTTCATGAATACTTATCATCCCTAAGCATGAAAATATCCTGCATGGTTCGTCATCACTTTGTTGCTCAGCAACAATCACAGTACTTCAAGCAGTTGAAAGAAACACTACCACCTCAGAGCGAGGTAGTTATAGTAGGTGATTTCTCTGAGAATTATTCTTTCATTGTCCAGGATGCTGCCCAAGGGTTTCACTGGGACAATTCACAGTGTACAGTTCACCCTTTTGTCATCTATTATAGATCATCTGCAGACCAGGAACTTAGCCATTTTAGTGTCTGTTTCTTATCTGCATCACTAAAACACAACACTATAATGGTTTACTCATTCATATTGAAGCTTATGACATATGTTAAATTCAGATGCCCACAATTGAAGAAGGTGCACGATTTCTCAGATGGATGTGCTGGCCAATATAAGAACAGATACAACTTCACAAATCTCTGTTACCATGAAGAGGATTTTGGTCTGTCTTGTGAATGGCACTTCTTTGCTACATCCCATGGCAAAAATGCATGTGATGGGATTGGAGGAACAGTGAAAAGAGCTACTGCTCGTGCCAGTTTGCAGAGAACTACAGAGAGGCAAATTCTTACACCAGAACACATGTTTCAGTTTTGTGAAGAAAACTTGAGCAAGAAGATAAATTTTTTCTTTGTAACTACAGCTGATTTGAAAGATGCAGAAGAACGGTTGGAACATCGATTCAAGGATAGTAGGGCTATTCCTGGAACTCAGAAATATCATAGATTTGTTCCCCTAAACAAGGAAGAACTGATGGTGTATCCCATTTCAAGTGGCATTGGAGAAAAGAAAAGAATAAGGAAAAGTCATTTTACTAATGAACCTGCAATGCTTGGTAACCTAAAATGTGTCAAACCAGGAGAGTATGTTGGCTGCATTTATGACATGCAAGTTTGGTATGGAATTGTGGAGGAATATTGTGAAGAGTTTGATGATTTCACTGTGAACTTTCTACATCCCTCTGGGTCATCAGGATCAAGTGCATATTATTATCCATCAAACAAGGATTCATGTGCAGTGCCAGGACATCATATATTAACTGTAATGAGTTGTCCTACCCTAAGAGGAGGCAGCAGAATTCAATACATTTTTCCACAAAAAGAAATTGATGAGAGCATCGAGCATGCAAAAATTGTATTAGGCTAGCACATGAATCCTCTAAGTAGGTCTTCCCCTTTCACTATTATAACTATTATTGCCAGTGTAGATTAGCAGTGAAATACAATTTTACATTTTTGCCTTTGTTTTTATATCTATAAAAAAATGTAATTTTAATTTCTATAGGTCAAATTATGAGCTTAAGTGTGAAAAAATAGGTAGAATTGACGCACAACTTATGAATATGGTGTTCACTTATATGTTAGTTACATGAAAAATACTAACATAAACAAACTTTTTTTTTGCTGATTCTAATAGCCAATGCCTATGCCTTCATTTTTTACATTTAAAAAAAAAATTCTCATTTGATACCCCAGAGGTCAAATCGTGACCTCAAATTTTGGTTACAGTGTAACTTTTTTATTTTTCAACCTAGAGTTCTAAAACTTGCATATTTGGATTCCTTGTCGTTTTCTGATTCTAAATATATACTTTTATATAATTGTGACCATTATTACCCAAGTTATGGGTCGCCAAATGTTAGTGACCTCGCAAGTGACCTCAAATTTCCCGAGGTCATATCTCTTGAACCGTTGGTCGGATTGACCTTATAATTTCAGAAATGGATTCAGGGCCCACAAGCTCCCTATAAACCAAATTTCAGCAAAATCTGAGAGATGAGGGTGTTAGGCACTGGTTGATCTGACAGAGAATGACCCTAGACTAAAGTAACTTGGTTAATTGCTGTCTTCATAAATAAAAATAATCTGCAACACAAAGTTGCTACATACCTCTAAGCCAAGAATTAAGTGGAGTAGAAATTTCAACACGATTTGTAATTGTAGAAGCCAATTCTGAATTCATTATGGAGAATCTTACTAGTGCTCCTAATATATAAATTAATCCTATTTTGGTATACATTATTCAAATTTTTACAAGTTACACAGAACACAGATTTGTTTATGAATGAAGGCAAATACAACTCTGCCTAAAAAAGAAATTAAAATTAAAACTATAATAATATATACTGGACTAATAGTTAACAGAATATGATATTTAAACCTACCTTTTCCCAACTTCCAGATCATAGATAAATCCAATGAGACTCTTATAATGTGATTAAATACAAATATGCTATGCATTAGTTTCAAATGCAAAATTTGGGTAAGTTGCTAGTCTATCCTTCTGCAAGTCAAAATGTTAATATTTAACCTCTAGTAGTATATATATATATATATGTTAAACACAGACCGTGCATGGAACAAGGAACTCTTCTGGGAAAATTAAATCCACTATACTAGGCTTGCTTTAAACCCTAGGTCCATGTCCCAAAGCTGGATCCTGTCTGCTTTGCAGATAGCTGGTGAGGGAAGCTATATTTATGGGATCTCTTTGCGAGAGACCCGTTGCCCACGTCGGGCTAGCATCATGAAAAAGAAAAACTATGGTATTTGTCATTTACCATTACTTATTCGGACTATAGTGGATTTAATTTTCCCAGAAGAGTTCCTTGTTCCATGCACGGTCTGTGTTTAACATATAAATTTCTCAGGGGACCATTCTGAGTTTGTATATATATATATATATATATATATTATATATATATAATATATATATATATATTATATATATGAGGCATTTTCATAGGATAGGCAGGGTAGGCTTTGCCTGACCATTAATTTTGTCAAACTTTAGAAGCATAAATATATCAATATAAATTAGCACAACTAGACAAAATCTGTCAATCGCGCCCTCTTAATCCAATATCATATGATTTCTTTTTTTCATATTAGCTATTACAACCTAAAACACCCTGCCTACCTTGAATGTATAATATAAATTTAACTAGTGTGGCGGATTTGATATATGGCATTTTTAATATGGAGTAAATGTACATATAGTCAGCACGCAGACTTTCCTACTAAACAATACATTTTGCACGCTTATGCTCATTATCAAGCCATCCTGTATGAAGAAATATGAGAAACTACAATTTGGGGGGGTGGGGTTAAAGGAAGAAGATTGATAGGCGAATGGTGTATGATGTCACAAGGGGATGGGGTGTGTGTTTGCACAAACATACAAATCACTTAGTCTTTAGTATGACAAGTAACAATGTGTGATATATATATATATATATATATATATATATATATATATATATATATATATATTAGGGTGTGCCAATTACATAGAAGTGAATTTTTAATTTTATTTTTTTTAAACGACCAGGGTATATTATTGTTCAATTTAATGTAGAAATGCAACACAAAAAAACTGAAGGAGCTGCATCAATATTTAGGACTTGCTCAACAGCATTTAATGTTACAGTATTTAGCTGTTTTTAGTAATTTGTCAAGTTCTGCACATTATGTTTCTTGGTAAAGCATTCTTTCTTATATAAGTATTTCACATAAGTGGAGTTATAGAGCTACTGAACAAGTATTAGTCACACATTCTCTACACGTCTGTACAGGTTTAAACGTAAACAAACAAGGAAAGCAGCTATGCACCAGTTGGCACACATGACACGTTAGTCGTTGTTCTCAAGCACTGCTGGTGGGTTGTGTTAAACTGTGTTTTTCTGCTCAGCCACATAAAGTAATTGTTCAGTTTTTTTGCTTTTAGTGTCTACCAAGAATGGCAATGAAAACAAGACGATACAGTGATATTTGGTTAATTGGTAAATGTGAAGAAAAATTTAGTGCTGCAAAGTTACCATCAAGGCGTGATGTACTAAAAGTGTTATTTAATTTTCATACTGATAAACAAATGAGTCTGAAGGAAAGTGTTAAGAAAACTGTTCGTTTAATTTTGCCGATTTGGGAAAGAGCACGTATACCTACAACAACTGAATTACATGTGCGTGAGAGAGTTGTACGTCTTCATAAAGAATGACAGTCACTCAAAAAAAACATAAATAGATCAACATCTACTGAAAGCAAGAAACGTGATATTTTTGGCGAGTCACTGGATGATTTATTTGATATTGCACACCAGGATGCCATGAGTTTGATTAAGATTGAGGAAGATCGCTTATTCTTACAAGGTCAAAGAGAAAAAGCCCGTCGTGGATCAATGATAGGAGTAGACATGAAACTTTCAAAGAAAGAAGCTAGCAGAATTGAGCGATCACTAGCATATGAAAGGCAAAAAGAGAAACAGAAATATTTGCAGGAAGCATATACATCATCAGCAGCAACAATTAATGAATCGATAGAATTAGAATCATCAGGAGAATCATCTGATAAAAGTGATCATGCTGATTTTGATCAGGAGATTGCTCATAAGGGTGTTTTGTCTAGGTGTTCTAACAGAGGTCGTGTTCAAGTTGTTACGCAAGAAGTTGCTGCAGCAATAGATCGAACAAAAATAAGTAGCAGAAATGCTGTTCACGTTTTCTCAGCAATGGCTTCATCTAATTTGCTCAGAGCTCCCAGAAGTGAGTTACAGATTAGCCACAGAACAATTCATTGAGCCAGAAACAAACATCATGAATCTCTAGCAGCAGAAATTCGAGCATCTTTTGATCCAAAAGTACCCCTTACTCTCCACTGGGATGGAAAAATTATGGATGATTATACTGGAGCTGTTCAGAAGACTGTAGAGCGTTTACCAATTTTAGTGTCTGGTAAAGATATTACAAAATTACTTGCTGTTCCAAAGTTCAATACTGGGAATGCTTCTGGTATTGCTGATGCTTGTCTGACAGAAATAAGAAAATGGGGACTAGAAAATAGAATAGTTGCATTGTGTTTTGACACTGCACCAACTAATACTGGATTGAAAGGTGGGGTTTGCCTTAAAATTGAAACAGAATTAGAGAAAGATCTGCTGAGTCTTGCATGCCGCCATCACATATTTGAAATTATGTTAGAGAAAGTATTTTCTCTGCATGATGCTGGTAGGTCACCTAATATTGAAGTTTTTTCTCATTTCCGTGAATCTTGGCCTCATATTGATAAAATGCAGTATAAAACTCTACTTAATATAAATACTGGTAACATGGTAGAAGAAGAAAGGAGAAAAGGTCTAATTGCAGTTGCAGTCAAAACAGCTTTGGGGAGACTATCAAGAGCTCCTAGAACTCTCCATTATATTCCTTGGAGGTACTCCCTCCCAAGGCATCACTTTTCGTAAACCTGGATCAGTACACTGAGCTCAATGGATGGCACGAGCAATTTATGCCATAAAAATGTGCCTTTTACAAGAACAATATTCTGTTCAGCACCGTCAAACTGCAATTAGGGGATCCTGCCTCTCCTATGTCAGAATGTTAGCAGATCACTTGTTACGAGTGTCACTGTTCGTCACAACTGTGTACATTAAATATTGGTTTACATGTACGTCATCTTGTGATGCTCCAAGAAACGATCTCATGCTTCTAAAAACACTTGAAGACTACGCTGACAAAGAAGTTTCAACTGTTGCTTTGACTGCATTCTCACGACATTTGTGGTATTTATCTGAGATATCAGTAGGTCTAAGTTTTTTTGACAATAAAGTATCCCATGAAGAGAAGAGAAACATGATTTATAACATGAGAGTGCAACAAGGTTCCGAAGAGCCTCCAAAGAGGATTCCCCCTATAAAAAATTTTTCTTCATGTTCATTGGCTGACTTTGTGACAAAATCAACTAAAAACTTCTTTAGTATTTTGGGAATTGATGAAACCTTTCTCGGTAAAGACCCCGCAGACTGGTCCAGTGATGCAACCTACAATGAAGCTCAAGCAATTGTGTCATCTCTTAGAGTAACAAATGATTTGGCAGAACGAGGAGTTGCTCTCATGCAATCCTTCAATGAAAGCCTTACTCGTGACGAGGAATAGAAACAGTTCCTTCTTCAAGTGGTTGAGTATCATCGAAAGAAGTTTGATGAGGCTGTCAAAAATGTTGATTAAAGCTAAGTGTTAATGTTATTGAAAGTAAATGTTTGTTAATTAAAGGTAAATAAAATTAAAGGTAAATTTTTATGTAATTTAAAGTAAATGTTTATGTTAATTAAAGGTAAATAAAATTAAAGGTAAATTTTTATGTAATTGAAAGTAAATGTTTATGTTAATTAAAGGTAAATTTTTATGTTAATTGAAAGTAAATGTTTATGTTAATTAAAGGTAAATAAAATTAAAGGTAAATTTTTATGTAATTGAAAGTAAATGTTTATGTTAATTAAAGGTAAATTTTTATGTTAATTGAAAGTAAATGTTTATGTTAATTAAAGGTAAATAAAATTAAAGGTAAATTTTTATGTAATTGAAAGTAAATGTTTATGTTAATTAAAGGTAAATTTTGATGTTAATTGAAAGTAAATGTTTATGTTAATTAAAGGTAAATAAAATTAAAGGTAAATGTTTATGTTAATTAAAGGTAAATTTTTATGTTAATTGAAAGTAAATGTTTATGTTAATTAAAGGTAAATAAAGGTAAATAAAATTAAAGGTAAATTTTTATGTAATTGAAAGTAAATGTTTATGTTAACCCCTCCATCTATGGCCCTGGGGTGGTTCGGATCGATGGGGGTTCTAGTTACGGAGGCAAGCAACAGATAGTTCTTCTTGATACTTTTCTTCTATAACTTTCTAATTCTTTTCTCTCGCTTTATGGGGTCGACACTCTGTTAATTCTTCTTTCTATAATACTCTGATACTTTCTCTTGGTACTAAAATTTTCGACTTTACTGACTAAGTTCTTCTGAAAAGAGCACGGCTCAAAGGGGAAAATAAAAAGTTTCTCTTACTGTAATTTTCTTCTTAAAAATTTACAGGTAGTGGTCTGAATTTTACAGGGGTAGAGGTTCGACCTCTTTCGACCATGGCTCAGGCCGGAATCTAAAAAAAGTTAAGGAGGCAAGGGGCCTCTGCCCACTCCCCGCAGCGAAGCTGCTAACAAGGGAGTCTTAGCAGTGACCAAAGCAGAGAGCCGTAATGAAGTGTCCTTCATTTTACAAATACATATATAATATAAGCCTGAATGTTGGGGGATGGCAGTTGGAGGTTAAGTTTCTCCCCTTTTAAACACGATCAGATGTTTGAAAGATTCCAAATAAAAATTTAAAAAAATAAAAAAAAATAAAAAATAATCTTATTTTTTTTTGCTGAATCTTCATTTCTGAAGGCGATATCATTTCATAGTAGTACATAAGTACAATTGAAGTACACGACTGAGTACATTTTCGTTTGGGTTTATTACAATTATGATTGCGATTATGGATTACTTCCCATTCGCTTATGATTGTCCCTTACAGTTCTATTAAAGTACATTCTTACATTATATATAAAGTCATTACATTCAATTATAGTTTCATTGAAGTACATTACGTCGTTTACCATTCTTACAGTGTTTTTATATATTTATATATGGTTATAATATGTATATGGTTATTAGTACAACACAAGTACATGAGACATGACAAGATAATTTATATACAACATAATATGTTATATTACATTATAATATGTTATAAATTTGGATCAGAGCGAAAGATGTTGTTTATCTTAGAAACGTTCAATTCTGCTGTGATTCGCGAATTCAACCCCTTACCTACCCAAGCATTTATGAATATCTTGCGAGGGGTGAATGCACTTAAAAGAAAAAAATATAAAAATACATGTGGATGTATTTTACATGTAAGTAACAGAATAGGTTGTGTGCGTAATATAGACACGCGTAAAATATGGACTGATAGGTTGATAGGTATCAGTAGACAATAGGTAGGAAACAACATAAATAATGATGTATAGAGAATGAAGTTTTTTTCTTTTTATTATTATTATTATTATTAAGGAATTTACCATACATTCAATATGGAAGATGTCCAAATACTAAACACGTGATTCAGTGTTCAAGGTATGGAAAACGTGGAGAGAATTAAGTTACTTTATGATGTCATAGTTATTCACATTATGTCATACGTACAGTATAACTGTAAGTCATTATTTGGGAGGACCTAAAAGAAACGAATTAAAGATAGAGTGGGTATCAAGTACTAAGAAGCACAACTACGGGTTCCAATCCTCTTATATGCAATGTGTATGTATAATCTAGGGTCGAGGGTGAGATGCAAGACAATCATAATTAATTATAATAACTTCTATAACAAATGGAAAATGGATACGACTAAACCATAGATATGGTAGATCGTAGGGTTGTGACACAAACAAAAAATAGGAAGCTACAAGTAAAATTATTATCCAAACTCGCGTTAAGCGATTTTGGTTCTTATGTAAAAATGAATATTGATTATTCATTTCATTTTTACATTTATGTTAATTAAAGGTAAATTTTTATGTTAATTGGAAGTAAATGTTTATGTTAATTAAAGGTAAATATATTTAAAGTTCAACAAATTTGAGCAAGTCCTAAATACTGTTCAATTTTGATAAGATTTTGTACGTATTATGTTTTTGCACTGAATACAAAAAAATTACATCCTGGTCGTTACAAAATTTTGAAGTTGCAATTTTAGGCACACCCTAATATATATATATATATTATACATTAATATACAGGGTGTCCCATAAGTCCAGCATCATAGGAGAAATTCATATTTTTCTATTTCTACAAACCATAATTTATGCTCGGGTTGCCAATTTCCTGTCCACCATTAAGTGCAGTGACGAGGCTGTTTTTTATGGAAATAGTGAGGTAAATTGACAGAACACCCGCTACTGGTTTCAAAACAACCCTCACTGGTATACCTTTTCAAAGGAACAAGGTGCATCTCGGGTGATGGTATGGTGTGACATTTGGAAGGATCGCATCATAAGCCCCCTCTTTTTCGATGAACATGTCACTGGAGGCACCTACCTACATATGCTCAAGGAAGAAGCATTTCCCAGTGTCTTGAATGAAGGAAATTTCCCAACATGGTTCCAGCAAGACGGCGCTCCTGCACATTACAGCACCCAAGTAAGGGAATACCTGTACCAACAATTCCCTGGTCATTGGATAGGACATCGAGGGCCCGTGGAATGGCCAGCTAGAAGCCCGGATCTCACGCCACTAGATTTTTATCGCTGGGGCCACTTGAAAGCGCTGGTATATGCAGAGAAAATTAGGAGTGTTGAACATTTGCGGCAGCACATTATTGGGGCATGTAACACCATTACTCCTGACATCATTCACCGTGTGCTTGCTGACTGGGTATCACGTCTGAATTTGTGTATTGAAAACAATGGTGGACATATTGAGCACGTTCTGTAAATAAAAGCTTTTGTTTTACCTCTTTTTATTATTTTTCCTATGATGCCGGACTTATGGGACACCCTGTATTATGAAATTATAACAGCGGAACAAATAATGCACACAGTTGAAGATCTTTAGGTCTTCTTGAGACCAGTTTTAGTCAGCTCTTTGAATTCCTTATGGTGCTGAGCGACTGCACGGAGAAGGTACTGCTTTTGCGCTTCATCCTTCGTGATTGTGCTGTTGAAAGCCTTAATGAGTGCAACTCCTCTTTCTGCACAATCGTTAACCACTGCCATCTTCTCTACACGTTCCTTCATTCCTTGGTAAGCTGGATCTGTGTTCCAATCATTTGGTGTCTTGGACAGGAATGATTGCGCCTGTTCACTTCCGTGCTGCATGATGAGGTTGAAGAAGATTGCTGAACGTTTGGTGGCATAGAATTCCAAAGGATTGCTCGAGGAGAACAGTGTTCCATTCACGCGCTTGAGTCCTTTTCTTTTTAGCTACGATGTTATGAGCAATCCTCTCCTTTGTGGATGCGTGAACTCGAGGATCAAAGGGTGCCAAGGGGATTAAGTGCTCAGAAATGAACCACAAATGGCGCTTCATCGCGGCAAATGCCACATCGTTCATCTTTCCTGGGTGAGCTTTCAGCTGGCGCAAGAAAGTGAAGTCATTCAATGGAGCCATGTATGCAACACTGGCCTCATTCCAGTAGCGGCCATAAAGGAGCGTGATAAACAGGCTTAGTTCCTCGATGTTCCGTTTCTCGGTCTGAAGCAAGGTGAATTGATCTCTGAATAGGAACACCTTGAGCGTGTAAATGGCCTTGGCCATCCATCGCGCATGGTGCATGGCTCCAGGGCTTCGAATTCTCACAGGACCGTCAAGCTTCCCTCCCAAGAAAAGGAGGCAGAGAAGCATCAGTTCATCATAGTCATCCCGCTGGCTCTTCTTCTTGACAGCCTCCTTGTAGTAGGACACCATTTCCTTCCTCTGCTCTGCTGTTTCAATGAACAGGCTGTCGGGTGCACTCTCGAACTTGCTGCGATCAATGAAAACCCAGTGCTGCTTGAAGCGCTTGACTAGGCCAATTTCAGGTCCACTGGATGTTCCGAAACAAGCACCAAAGGCCGCAGCAAGGACAACTTCTACCACGTGGTGTTGGCAAGCGATCCACACCAGATCAATACCCAACTCCTTTTCAAAAACAAGACCTTGAATGTTGCCCCTCAAAGACCAGTCATCCACAAGCTTCAGGCACGCCTGAGCCTGAGATGCTCCAGTTGCAGCAGCTACCATTGGAACTCCAAGGAGTTTCTCTTCTCTGTTACCGGTTACAAGCACAGCCACACAGTCCAACACCTCTAACCCATGGGAGATATCTGTAAGCAGCTTACTATCCCAGTGCAAGAGAAGGGGCTCAATATAGTTGCTGCGACCACTGCCATTCCTTTCCTGTCACTGATGTTGTAGCGATCCAAGGCTAAGGAAATGTCAGGCATGATCACAAACTTCAATCGCTTAGGAGTGGAACATTTTCGTGCTGATTCCTTAAAAACTACAGTATCTGAATCTGATGATTCAGATGTGCTTGAACTAGAAGCCTCCAGTTCTCCTTGGGACCATCTCGCATCCGCCTCGCCCTTGGCCTTCTCCTCTCGGTTCATCTCCACCTCACACCGAATCCTCTTCCTCGTTTGTTGGTCAGCCATTTTCTTGTCAATCGGGCCAAAGCTGGAGGAAGTGGGATTATCAAGCTGAGCGACAAGGAAGTTCTTGTCCTCCTCATTCATCATGGTCTCAAGGGCATCATGACGTGGAAGATTGAACACATCGTCAAGGTCTCTGCGAAATATGTCCTCCCTCATTCTGTAGGATGGGAAATTCTTTGTGCAGTTCTTCTTCAGCCCTTTGTATTGCTCGTACAGTTTCAGGAGTTTCTTCTCAGCGTATCTGGTATCCATCATTGGAACGTTTGCTTTTGTCCAAAACGGGATCAAAGCCTCAATGGTCATCACCACACTGTTATATTCTGTCTTCCTCTCCTCCAGGTGGTGGAACATGAATTTCCGGAGGACTTGAAGCTTGGTAGGGAGTCCTGCCCTAGTTAACTTCTCCTCCGCCTTCCCTAGTAACCACACCTCACTGCTAGACCATTTTTTTTATTGCTTTGGCGGCATTTCTACACATTCCTACAAAAGAAGAAGCCAAATTTAGTCATACTATAGTAATCAGTCATTAGTGAGACACGTCATGCATGATTGAGCGACCTCTTAACGACATTGTAGACCAACCATATTTCACACAGTTATTCTCACTAAGTGTAGGAACAAAAGCAACAATGACCCAAAAGTGAAATCTCAGATGCTAAATTTTCCCTATGCTTGTGAACCACCCTAATAAATATATATATATATATATATATATATATATATATATATATATATATATATATATATATATATATAATATATTTTACCCCCCACCCTAATAAATATATATATATATATATATATAAATATATTTTACCCCCCACCCTAAGTTTCCTTGTAAGTTCCAGAAATTTTTGTACACAAGTAGTTACATACCATTTTACAAGTTTTTATTTTTCCACAAACTCCATCCTTTTCTATGGCTTTCCTCCACCTCAAAACAAGGGCCTTTATTCCTTGCTGGTAAAAGTCTGCTGGGTTCTGCTGGAGCCACCTCTTAACCTCCTCAACAATGTCATCATCACACTAAAACTTTCTTCCATTAACCCTTAACCGCCGAGGTCTATTTATTTCCATTATTTTTTAAAAATATATTAATAATTGTGGTAAATGAGATGCAAAGAAGCAGTGTAGGCATTAAAATTTATACTTCTTCTTTTATTTATATTTTTAATGAAGGTGGATGAAATCGGGCACCACGGCACATGGAGCTAAAAATATGTGAAACTCTACGGAGAATAAAACATTGAATTCAACTCAAAAATTTTATTAACATATTATAAACTATTACATCAAACATATTAAATGGGTTTGGAATTGCATATTACATTTATATATACTATTAAAATTGAATCAGGATATGGAATTTATTGATTCCTAATATGAAATTCTGTGAAACATCTGTTTATTTGTGCAATGCACAAATAAACATTACATTTTTGGCAGAATGTTACAATTCGTCTCTTGCAACCAACCATTTTACACATATGCCTAACAGAACCAACATCAGGCAAATGATGGAGACCATCATATCGTACATCAATATCAGGTAGAGGTAAGCCCTGATTCCCAACTTTTTTGGGGGGTTGTTCGATAGATGGTCTCTTTCTTTTGCTTCTTTGTGTCACTTTCCCAGCAAACATCAAAGCCTTAGCTACCCTAACTTTAAAATATAACTTATTTTGCTTTCTAGGAGGAATATCCATAGCATTGCATGACCTCTTGTACATTAGCCAAGCATTGACTAATGCCATATCAAACAAATGCCAAATAATTCTGTGGTAATATTTTTTTTTATTTGAATGAGAATCTATAGAGAGAAACCATCTGGTCATGTAAGTCTACCCCACCCATTGCTTTGTTGTACTCATGTACAGTATTTGGACAAGTTATTGTTACATTCTCCTTTGTCTTACGATCAAACCTTTCCTTTTGAACAACAGGATACGCTGTGGCAAAAGTTGATAACACATGAACAGCCCTGCTGTCAAACCACTTGATTGCTGTTACTCTTTCCCCATCCACATTTGCATCCCATTCCTCAAAAGTACCTCTACCTTTAGCCTGCATTTCTTTATCTGAAGAAAATGTGAGACCTGGCAACCTTCTTGACTGAACAGTGCCACAAGACCATATTTTACGTTTTGCTAAGCAAACTTGCAATGGCAAAGATGTAAACCAATTATCATAAAACAGTCTGTATCCTTTGCCATTTGGAATGCTTTGAGCTAAATGCAAAACTATATTTGAACTAGCCCCAAGATCAGGAACTGTAGGGTCATCAACTGGTTGAATCTTTCCAGTGTATGGAATAAAATCGTACACCATTCCCTCTTTGTCAGCTAACACAAAAAATTTGAAACCCCATTTGTGCGGTTTCTTTGGGATATATTGTTTTAGTGCAGAATGGCCTTTGAATGGAATGATAGACTCATCTATGCATATATCTCTGATCATTGGAATTTCTTTAAATTTAGCTCTCAAATGTTCCACGAAGGGGCGTACTTTAGCTATTTTATCATCAACAGACAGCTGAGAATTATCTACAAAATGAATATTACTTTTTATCTCTTCCCACCTATCACGAGTCATCAAGCTTGTGTAACGCTCATCTTTCATACCATCATTCCAGTGCTCACGAGTATTACTTATTTTACAGAGGCTAAACCAAATAGACAGTCCCAGCCACTGCTCAAATTCTTCCCTAGTCAATTTTAGAGGACGATTTACATTTTTCTGCACAGAATATAAATTACTTTGACTAACAATAATATCAAGAATATCTTTATCAATAAATTTCGAAAAAAACTGAAATGGGCTCACTAAGTCATCCTCGATATTTTCTGATACGCGAGAGTCATTTTCAAAGTCTGGTTCAGGTGGAATAGGCTGTCGACTGGTAACTTTTTTCCAGATAGGGGTACGCTTCTGCGAAGTCTGCTTTCGCCTTTTCTCGTTAGATACAGACAAGGGTGAATGGTTTTCGACGCATAAGACAACTGTGCTAGAAGACAAAATATCGTCCTCTGATTCACATTCTGAAGCTGTACCTTTATAGAAAAAAAAAGAAGTTCAAGTTAGAAATATACTTTTTCATCCAATATTTTACTACAGAGGGGATGTAAGTGTGTTTGTATTATAGAGATTTAATTGACTATACTCTTCTGTATTCAGTATTTATTATTCATTTATATTAATTCTGTAGCCATCTACTTTTGAAAAAAAATGAAAAGCTTACTTGACTCGTTAGGTCTGAACTCTTCTAAATTTTCTCTTTCATCTCCTCCTGATATGGTCTCTTCATCACTTGTTGCAGCAACTGTACAATAGCTTGACTTCTTGTTACAGTTTCCAGCATAAAAGTTACCAATTGCTATAGAAATTGATGCATGTCCAGAAGATTCACTTGTTCCTAGAAGCAAATTGGAAAAAAAATTACTACAACTTATGAATTGCCATCTGCTCTTTATGACACACACACACACACATTTATATATATATATTAATTTATATATTAATTTATTTATGCATTTATTTCAAACTCTCCATGAAATAATTAAATCAAATGAATTATTTCCCCCCTAAAATTCATTTTTATAAAAAAGCATGTGTTGCAGGGAAACCCTTCTAAACCCGTGCTGATCGTTTTTGAGCACCATGTTCTAGATCATCTAATGATAGTACAAGTAATTTTATACTCTAAATATAGTCTAAAATATATATTTGAGAGCTACAAATTATTATAGAACTATATCTTACCTGGTAATGATTCCATGGTCTGGTAAAGTTAGGTCCGTGGACTGCATCACCAACATCTGCTACAGCGTTACCTATAATGGCGCTAAATTCTAACAATTTTAAATTTCGCGGAAAAGCGTTGCTTGGTAACTCCACAGAGTTGGCCGAAAACAGCCATCACGGCGTACCTGACAAAAACGCAACAATTTTGGATATATTTCCATTTTTATTTTGGTGTCCGATAATGGACACTACGGCGGTAAAGGGTTAATAACATCCTTCATTAGCCCAAACAAACGGAAGTCTGAAGGTGCCAGATCCAGGCTGTATGGAGGGTGGGGTAACACAGTCAAGCACATTTTTGTGATGGCCTCTCTTGTTTGCAAACTGTTGTGTGGTCTTGCATTATCGTGCAAAAGAAGGACATCTTCCAGTTTTTTCTCCAGTCAAACTCGCTTTATGTCTCTGGAGTCTATGTAGGGTAGCAATATATGCCTCTGAGTTGATTGTTTGTCCTTTCTTCATAATGTCCTCTTTTTTGGTTTATACTCCTTTTAGTATTTTTAATAGCTATAAGTGGGGCTTCCACCCAAAGCCAAACACTTCAACTATATCTGAATTTGGCTTAGAGTTGATTTGCTGCTAGGATTACATTCTTTTCTTTTCTCCAATGGTCCAGTTTATTGTCTCATACGAACATATGTTTTTGTTGGGCCCATTGTCTGATGGAAAAGCTGGGGTCCAGGGTCAATACCTTGACCTGGTGGGATCCCTTGCATTGATCCCTTTGATGAAGAATCTTCTCCTCTGGGACTGAGAAAAGTTGCACCATTGCTCACCTCACCCACCCTGGAGTGTAAGCAGGTTGAGGGGACCTTTTTATCTTGGGTGACATCCTGCCAGTGTGTGAGCTTTCCTTAGTAGACATTACATCCTGTTCTTGTTTGTGGAAAGCTACATACAGGTGGGAGGGGTTTCCCCCGCACCTGTCCCTTATTTTTAGTCACCTTTTACAATACGCTGGGACCACATGGAAGTTTCTGTCCACCAGAATTACCCCCTTCATGTCCCAGAAGATGGTGGCCATAACCTTTCAGGCAGAGGGAGCCATTTTGAACTTTTTCTTGCATGGGGAGTCTGTGTGATGCCATTCCATGGATTGGCATTTTGTTTCAGGTTCAAAGTGGTGTACCCCAGTCTCAACCCCAGTCACAATTTGTGAAATGAAGTCATTCCCTTCTGTCTTGTATCAAACCAATAACTCAGAAGCAGTTTCTTTTCTTTGGGCTTTGTGATCTTCAGTCAGTTCATGAGAAACAAACCATGAACACACTTTTGAGTATCCCAGTTGCTGAATTATCATATTCACACTTCCTTCACTAATTCCTAACTCCATTGATAGCACCTTGTATGTGACATGCTGATTTGATCAAATGATGCTGTTAGCATGTTGCACAGTGGGAGATGTCACAGCCGATGCCGTGCGACTGCTGCATGGCTCATCATCGAGGCTGGCTCTCCCTCTCTCTGATGATCTCACATGTTTAGACCAGCATCCAAGTCCAACTGTGCTTCGATCAACAACAGCAATTCCGTAAATGTTTTGTAGACATGTGTGAATATTTCCAACTCTTTCCTTCTCTGCAGTTAAGAACTTAATAACAGCTCTCTGTTTATGATGCACATCACTGTCAGATGCCATTTTCGAAACTGCATTAACCATCAGTTTTATACAAGGGTGTTTAAAAGTGGTTTTGTGCAAGGAAGGGAGGTTCAAACTGGAAAAATCCAGTTATGTGAAGCACAGAAAGTACAAACTTATGGCCCAAATGACATTTCAGCCCCATGGCCTATTATTTGCCTAAGAAAAAAGGGTGGGGGCAAAATATATTGAGTGCTCCTAGTATATATATGTGTGTATGTGTGTATGTGTGTATGTGTGTGTGTGTATGTGTGTGTGTGTGTGTGTGTGTGTGTGTGTGTGTGTGTGAAAATTATTTCACAAAAGTGACACATGAAAAATATTTATGATGAATAAAACCACGAAGGGAAAAGAAACACAAAGTGGTACTCAAGCGCTTTCATCTAATGACATCCTCAGGAACACTGGAGTGAAAGGAGAGTTCAAGACAATATATAGGAGGAGGCCTGTGGAATGGCCAGCTAGAAGCCCAGATCTCACGCCACAAGATTTTTATCTCTGGGGCTACTTGAAAGCGCTGGTATATGCAGAGAAAATTAGGAGTGTTGAACATTTGCAGCAGTGCATTATTGGGGCATGTAACACCATTACTCCTGACATCATTCACCTGTGCTTGCTGACTGGGTATCACGTCTGAATTTGTGTATTGAAAACAATGGTGGACATATTGAGCATATTCTGTAAATAAAAGCTTTTGTTTTGCCTTTTTTTTATTATTTTTCCTATGATGCTGGACTTATGGGACACCCTGTATATATATATATATATATATATATAATGAATAAAACCACGAAGGGAAAAGAAACACAAAGTGGTGCTCAAGCGCTTTCGTCTAATGACATCCTCAGGAACACTGGAGTGAAAGGAGAGTTCAAGACAATATATAGGTTACAAAAGTAAAAATATATATATATATATATATAGTAAGCATAGAAATAAAAATTGTGGGAGGAGCACACACATTTGTACGGAAAACTAACAATTTTAGCACTTTGCCAGAAAATTCAACATAAATTCAAATGGCTTGTTTCCAGCCAATTTTTTTATAGTTATTGTCTGAAGGGTACACAGGTCACAAAAGAATAAAGAAATAAAAAAATAAATATAAATTGGAAAAAATTACCACTAAGGCATTAATTTTGTCATTTTTTCCAATTTATATTTATTTTTTTATTCTTTTGTGACTTGTGTACCTTTCAGACAATAACTATAGAAAAATTGACTGGAAACAAGCCATTTGAATTTATATTGAATTTTTGGGCAAAGTGCTAAAATTGTCAGTTTTCCATACAAATGTGTTTGCTCCTCCCACAATTTTTATTTCTATGCTTACTATATATATATATATATATAATATATATATATAATTTACTTTTGTAACCTATATATGACGCGTTCGGTGGAGAAGGGGCGAACGCCACAAAATTCGAAAAAATGAGTTTTTTGTCGTATAATTATCCTTTAAAACCTTTGCTTTACCTATGCAAAAAATTAGATGTTAGTCTGCACTCTTTCACGGTAAAATTTAGGTTTAATGTATCTCAGAGAAATTCACTCCGCATCATTGCTTCACATTGAACACATCTATCTACTTTCTGGTCACTCGACAATGCCCTGTGATGCTCAATTTGGCCAAATTGAACAAAATATAAAAAATAATTACAACAATATTATTTACACCAAAAAAGATTATGTTACGGCCATAACTACAGCCGTTTCGCAGCACTTTCTAGTTGTAGAAATGAAAAAGGCTGATTTTCTCAATTTTGACGTCCTAAAAACGTGCATTGTCATTAGGAAATCAACAACTACTAAATTTACAGTTGCAAGAAAGTTAATATTTGACTTTCAACACAAAGAAGGCTACGTAATATCTACTGCATACCGCACAACCCCAAATAATAGCCATCCCGTCAGACTGCAGAAAGAAAAAAAATCCTACAGTGTCAGTTTATTCAATCTAGCCCAGCAGACACTGCAACCAAAGTATTCCCAATTGCTGCCAATAACTAAGGAAAAAATAAAAGATCTCAAAGAATTATCAGACCTAATGCTTGCAATTGCAGTGAACTATTCTACAAGATTGTTAAAGGAACTGGAAGAAATTGAAACAGTTGAAGCAGGTAATACAACATTTGACGAAGAGGACCAAATAATGGATTACACCAGTTAACATCAGAAGCTATCAATAAATAATATTGTAAAATTTCTTGGCATTTTATTATATCGCCATATTACACAACAATATTTTAATCAAATATGTGTTCAAATTCATACAACATTTCAATAAACCGGAAAAATACAAAGGTTTAAAGTTTACAAACTTTAACTGCATTTTGTGGCATAATTCGAAAATGTTGCATTCGCCCCTTCTCCACCAAACGCGTCATATTGTCTTGAACTCTCCTTTCACTCCAGTGTTCCTGAGGATGTCATTAGACAAAAGCGCTTGAGCACCACTTTGTGTTTCTTTTCCCTTCGTGGTTTTATTCATCATATATATATATATATATATTATATACACACACAGGGTGTCCCATAAGTCCAGCATCATAGGAAAAAAAATTTAAAAAAGGCAAAACAAAAGCTTTTATTTACAGAATATGCTCAATATGTCCACCATTGTTTTCAATACACAAATTCAGACGTGATACCCAGTCAGCAAGCACACGGTGAATGATGTCAGGAGTAATGTTCTTACATGCCCCAATAATGCACTGCCGCAAATGTTCAACACTCCTAATTTTCTCTGCATATACCAGCGCTTTCAAGTAGCCCAAGAGATAAAAATCTAGTGGCGTGAGATCCAGGCTTCTAGCTGGCCATTCCATAGGCCCTCGACATCCTATCCACTGACCAGGGAATTGTTGGTACAGGTATTCCCTTACTTGGGTGCTGTAATGTGCAGGAGCGCTGTCTTGCTGGAACCATGTTGGGAAATTTCCTTCTTCATTCAAGACACTGGGAAATGCTTCTTCCTTGAGCATACATAGGTAGGTGCCTCCAGTGACATGTTCATCAAAAAAGAGGGGGCCTATGATGCAATCCTTCCAAATGCTACACCATACCATCACCCGAGATGCACCTTGTTCCTTTGAAGAGGTATACCAGGAGGGTTGTTTTGAGACCAGTAGAGGGTATTCTGTCGATTTACCTCACCATTTCCATAAAAAACAGCCTCGTCACTGAACAGAATGGTGGATGGGAAATTGGCATCCCGAGCATATTGTTCCGTAGCCCATTCACAAAATTCCATCCGCCAGTCAGGATCATCATCATTTAATTTCTGTAGGATCTGAAGTTTATATGGATGCCATTTGTGAGCCTGAAGAATGCGATGGATGCTACTTTTTGACACTCCTGTCTCGGCAGACAATCACCAAAGAGATTTATTGGGACTTCTGTTAAAATGAGCCAGGATAGCAGTCACTGTATCATCATCAGTGTACCTCCTTGAAAGTCCACTGCGTGGTTTATCTTCTATGGATCCTGTTTCCTTAAACTTTGCAACAAGTCTGCTAACACAACTCTGTGTTATTGGCTCACGGTCTGGATGCAGTCTGTTAAATTCAGCAGCAACCTCTCTTTGACTCCAATTTCCTATGAGTAGAATTATCTGGATTCGTTCTTCCTTGCTCATAGACATTATGGCCTGTAGAAAGAGAAAAATATGAATTATGGTTTGTAGAAATAGAAAAATATGAATTTCTCCTATGATGCCAGGCTTATGGGACACCCTGTATATATATATATATATATATATATATATATTATTATATATATATATATATATAGTTTGTTTCAAAGTATGACTGCTCATGGCCACCAAAAGAAAGGTGGATAGCAGAGCGAACACAGGACAAAGAATATGGAACAACTAATGGAAATGAACAATAGACGGAGGAGGAGGAGGAGGAGGAGGAGGAGGAGGAGGAGGAGGAGGAGGGAAAGCAGAAAGATCATAGTGGAGTCACAGCCGGTAAAGAAGTCGGGAGCGAAAGAGGAAGGAGAACAACCCGGTTATCGAAAAGTAGGGACCTTCAGACAGAAGAGCGCCAAGCCTATCACAAGGCCCGACGCTCTCCAAAAAGGGAAAATACTCTGCGCGCAGCACAGAGTAAAGCGGACACTCCACCAGGAGGTGGGCAACTGTAAGTAGGACGTCACAATTGGGACATCGGGGCACCCGATCCCCGGCCATCAAATAGCCATGGGTCAGGTGGGTGTGGCCAATATGGAGGCGGGCCAGAGCCATCTCCTTATGTCGCGACCGATGGAAGGAAGAGGCCCAACATCCCAACTTGGGTTTAATCTTGCAGTTTGTTATCCATAGCGCCATCCCAGCGACTCTGCCACCGGGAGCGCAAAAACCTACAGAAGCCAGGGATATAATCGGAAAAAGGGAGGGACACGGGTGAAACCTGCAGTCGGCACGCGGAACAGGCAGCTCGATCGGCAGCCTCATTTCCAGCCACGTTAACATGTGCTGCGACCCAGCAAAATAACACCTTGCCACCGAAAGCGACAAGAGTATGGCACAGTAGCTGGATTCGTCGGACCAGTGAGTGGACAGGGTCAAAACACTCCTTGCCATCCAAGGCACTGCGGGAATCCGAATAGATGACAAACGACCCATCCGGATGCTCCCGCACCACCTCCAGAGTGCTCAGAATGGCATAGAGCTCCGCCGTGAAAACGGAAGCCTCATCAGGGAGACGGGTACATTGGGGAGCAAGGGCAGACGACTGGGGAACAGCCGCGGCTCCAACGCCCCCCGACGACCTCGAACCATTCGTGAAGACCGCAACACATGCAGAGTGACACGCCGCATGCTGAAGGAACAGAGGCCGAAGCAAGGCAGAGTCCGAATCAGTCCTGCGAACGGGGCGCAACGCCCTACAGCACGCAACAGGGGTGCTCTCCCAAGGTGCAACACCCCTGAAAGAGACCAGTATAACGGATGGAGGAGTGCCCATACCATCGAGGAGGGAGGTCACCGTGTCGGTGAAATACCAACCCCCATCCCGGCAGAACGCCCTCTCCACCACCTGGAACAGAGGAGAGTTGGGAAGATGGAGGATCCGGAGATAGTGCTTAGCAATGAGGAACGACCTCCGATCCCCCAAGGGAGGGATGTCGCACTCAACCCGCAGACTATCAACCGGAGAGGAGCAAAAGGCGCCAGATGACATGCGCAGTCCTCTAGAGAGGACCGGATCCAGTATCCGAAGGGCCGTGCGGGAGGCGCAGCCATACACCACACTCCCATAATCTAATTTGGATTGTACCACGGACACGTACAAACGGAGGAGTGTCCGCCTATCCGCGCCCCATGTAGTATGCGATAGATGTCCCAGTAAATCCAGGGTACGTCTTACAGACTCGCGCAGCCGGCGAAGGTGGGGAACCCAGCTCAAACGGCTGTCGAAAACCACCCCCAGGAAACGCACCGACTGAACGAGGGCCAGAGGCTGACCCCCGAGTGTAAGAGTAAAGGTCGGGACGGCGCCGGACCTGCGTCACCTCGACGGAAGGAAGGCCACACACGAAGTCTTCGGGGAAGACAGCGTAAGGCCCACCGACGACGCACAGCGTTCAACCCGATTGACCGCGAGTTGGACTTGCCTCTCCACGAGGGGGGGACTCGTTCCCGCGGCATAGACAACCAGATCGTCGGCATAGATGGAACATCGCACCGAGGGCGGAAGGGCTCCCAGTAGCGCAGACATGACCAGATTGAAGCAGGAGACGCTCAAGACACACCCCTGGGGCACCCCCTCCTCCTGAACATACAGGTCAGATAGGGCCGCACCATTACGGACGCGGAAAGTGCGACGGCAGAGGAAGTTACGAAGAAATGTGGGCAAAAAGCCCACGAAACCAAAAGACTTCAAACGGTCCATGACAACTCCCCGACGGGTCGTGTCATAGGCCTTTTGGACATCGAAGACGGCCAGAACAAGATTCCAGCGGGAAAAGGCCTCCCGTACATCATGACCAAGGAGGAGAAGGGGGTTCAGAGTACGCCGAAATCGACGAAAGCCATACTGGGTCGGGGGGTATGACCCAAGCGACTCCAGTGTAAAGGAAAGTCGAACGGCCACCATCTTTTCGAGGAGCTTGCATAAGCAGCTCGTCAAAGCAATAGGCCGATAGCTCGCCACCTCCGCCGGATCCTTCCCCGGCTTAGGTATCGGGACCACAATCGCCTCCCTCCAACGGGAAGGGAACGACCCCTCAACCCACACCCGGTTGAAAAGATCCAGCAAGAAGTGTAGGGCCATCGGGTGCAGATTCCAAAGAAAGTCATACGGAATGTCATCAGGGCCAGGGGCGGAAGAACGACGGGTTGCCAAGGCAGCCCGAAGTTCTCGCATCGTAAAGAGACGGTTATAGGGCTCGTTCCCAGGCGGCGGGAACGTAACATTCGACAAAGGACGATCCGCAGCTGAAGGCGAACGGGAAACCGCAGCAAAAGCCCCAGCCAGCCAATCGGCCACAGCAGCAGGATCCGAAAGGAAGCCGTCCCCGTCCCGAAGGACAGGGCGACTAGCAGGGACCGGCTTCCCCTCGATACTACGTACCTTCCATCACACAGCAGCAGAAGGGGTAGACGAGGAAATGCCGGACAAAAAGCATGCCAAGAGGCCCGACGGGCCAACTTGAGAGTCCAGCGGGCGAAAGCCTTCGCCCGCCGCATCTCAATCAAGTGGTCCGCGCGCCGGACTCTCAAGTTGGCCCGTCGGGCCTCTTCCTCTTGCACACCACCCGGTGACATGCTGGAGTCCACCACGGGACGCTACGCGTCCGCAGGTTACCGGAAGATCGAGGAATACAGCCCCCACGACGCCCATCAATACCCGCTCGAAGAACTCCAAGCTCTCATCCACAGAGCCAAAGCTCAACACCGAACGGGCAGTGACGGAACGAGCTCGGAAGGATGGCCAGTCAGCCCGCGCAAGGCACCACCTCGGTCGAGACGAGACACCCGGCTGCGGTCCGACCGGCTCAAGACAGACTGGGTAATGATCACTGCCATAAGTCCCCAAACACCTTCCACGAAAAATCGAGTAAGGCATCGAGGGACACCAAGGAGAGATCAATACAGGTAAATGAACCTGTGGGTTCGTGGAAGTAAGTAGGGTCACCGGAATTGAGGCACGCAAAGGAAAGTTCCTCCTTTAAGGAGAGTAACATACCAGCAACATTAGTCGACCGGACATCTCCCCAAGCAGGGCCGGATTAAGACCTTTAGAGGCCCTAAGCACTTAAAAGATTTTGGTGCCCCATATATATGTAATTCAAAATATAAACAAAAATAAACCATAAAATAAAATTTTATTTTTTGAAATGAAACAAAACTTACAGTAAGATGGAAAATAATGTTTATTTTTGTATACTTCCACTTCATTTATATTTGAAAAGTTTTCTCCTACTTTTTTTAATTGCAAAGTCTTTGATCAGATCCTCAAAACTAATCTTACGTAACACATCTGCTTCTATACTTACTTACTTAGTAGAGATAAGGCATCCAGCCTGCCTTGTTGCATAGTTGTTCTGTTGGTATTTTTAATATACTTCAACTGAGAAAATGAACGCTCAGCTGAGCAATTTGTGACCATTAATGTTAAAAATATACGAAAGGCAATTTCTACATTTGGGAAGGCACACTCAATATTGTCTTCTACAATTATTTTATAAAGTTCAGCATGACTGAATCTTGTTTTTACATTTTTTTTGCACTGAACTTATGGAAAATTTCTGTGGTGCCCCCCTTCCCTTGATGCCCTAAGCACGGGCTTATTTTGCTTAATGGTTAATCCGGCCCTGTCCCCAAGCCGGGTCGCGACTTAAAGTCCCCGAGGAGGAGAAACGGTCGAGGCAGTTGCAGTCATGACTCCAGATTTGAAAAAATTTACTGGAGCACAGCTCTGAATTTACTTTTTTTCCCCTTACACCCTTATAGGTTAATGATAGTAAACTCTTGAATTGACGACATACCAATTACAAATTGTTTTAGCTAAACATAATAATACAATAATGTACAGTTTATAACTCACCTTAAGTTTATTTATTCATTGCAGCAGCAATGTATTGATTTACACTTGCTTAAATGGGCTATGGAAATGTCAAATTTGTTGCTTTTTGCTTTATTAGATTTGGATGCAACACTTGAACTTGAAGGCATATTTTGACTCTTCTCTTTATTAACCACAACAGCTTGGTGAGTTTCTTTTGTTAGGCGCAAAATTGCATTCAATGTCTTCTGGATTTGGGAATTTTCAAATTCCTCTAAAGCAGTTTTGTTAGTCTGATGCGCAGATTCCTCACTTACCTTTTGTTTCTTAGGTGGAGGAGAAGCACTTTCTTCAGTCTGTGAAACATCTAGTGAAAAAGTTTCATTTTCTAGATTAGCAGTTGATGAAGTTGGTTCATTTTTCTGAGGTCTAGCACTAGCACATTTTGTGAACAAACTAAATGACTGCTTTGCCGTATCTCTTTGCTGCACTTCATCCTGGTATTTCTTTACTGCAATATCTAAGCTGTGGGCCCAAACTCTGGGACCTCTTGTATTGTAACAAATATTTTTTTTGGAATTAAAATGTTCCTCCCAGTTTTGCTTCTTTGAATATTTGTTCTTGCATTGACCACAAAAGTAACCCCTTTTAACACCCTCACTTTTCTCTCCAACTTCATCAATATTAGGATCCATTATTGATTATTGACTACCTGAAAAAATACAAAATAAGTAAAAGTTAGTAAATATAGTATGGTAAAAGTGAGTAAAAGTAAGTAAATATAGTACAATGAAAGTAAGTAAAAGTGCTTTAAACTTAGTAAAAGTAAGGAAGAGTAAGTAAAAGTAGGTAAGTTAAAGTAAGTAAAAGTAAGTTTAAACTTAACTAAACTTTTCAATTCTAGAGTCATGGTGGATTACTTAAAACCGCACAAGTAATTATCTGGCCAATTTATCAAACCTGGCCGAGATCAATGGAACATAGTCCAATCCTGATAATTTTATATTAAAAAAAAATGTTTTAATAAAATTTTAATTATCAAAACATTGAAGCTTAACAAAAAATAAAAATAATTGTTAAATATGGAATTACCAACTAAACTTAAAATAACTAAATTTGTAATTTAAAAAAATTGGTTTGTACAAGAACGTATACGCAAAAAAATTGCATAACGTCTAGTGGATGAACAAAACCCAAACCCAAATTTACTTTTTCTCATGGTCAAATTTACTGGAGCAATGCTCCCAAGATCCCAGGAATCTGGAGTCATGGTTGCAGTACCAACTCGCGAACCGCGTTGCGAGAAGGAGGGTCATGAGGAATATAAATCGAGCAGGCAGTGTACTGGCGATCTAAAAAGAGCCACACAGCCACTGCCTGCAAGGAAGTGCGAAGAGGCACACCTCGCGATGGTAACGAATGATGCACATAAATCGCCGCACCCCGCCTGCGTGTGCGCTCATCCGGGGTGCAAGGGAAACCAACATAGCCAGAGAGACGAGGGAGCCCCCACGCAGCGAGGATAGTCTCCTGGAGACAAACACAGGAAGGCCGCTCGCTCTCCAGCAGGGAGGCAAGGTTCTCCCAGTTAGCTAAAAGCCCCCTACAGTTCCAATGCAAAATGGAACTGTAAGGGGAAGCGGCATTATAAGAGGCAGAGAAAACAGAGAAATAGCCACGGACCAAGCTGAGCAGCAAACTCAATGGTCCGTAACCAGGGACGGAATCGGCTTCCCCGACTCACCCCGAACGGGGGGGGGGGGCCACCGACCCCGCAGCTGGTTCACCCGTAGCAGAACGAGAAGTGGAGAGTAGAACAGGGAGGGGGGGGGGGAGGTCGACCACAGGTGGGAGAGGTAGATCCAGGAGAGAGACCCGACCACTCTCAGCAGGAGCCGAAGGGAGAGAGACTCCATGAAGAAGGGCCAGGCCCCCCTCGACCGGGTCTATCATGGGAACAGAGTCAGGAATCGAGGGTGTCATGGGGCGGTGTACCTCAACTGACACCCGGACACTGGTCGGGGCACCGGGAGGTGACGCCTCACCAGCCCTCCGTATAGTGGGGTGGGGGGGGGTGGGGAGTCCCGAGCGGATCAGGAGCAGCGCGCCGCTCCCCCTCCGGTGAAGAAGGGGAAGCAGGGCGAGCAGCAGTCAGGATCGGGTCGGAAGGACTCCGACTCCGACCACGGCGATGCTTCCTCCTCCCCTTTGGGGCATCACCTTCCCCACCCGAGAGACGAGTAGGCAAGGATCCAGACCCCAAGGCCGGAGAGGGAGAAGGGGCACTTGTAGGCAGGGAATCAGATGGGATGTCTGAAAGTGAGGCAGAGGAACAAGAAGGACCCGCGGCGCCAGGAGGACCACCAACCCCCGGAACTTCCGGGGGGGGCACCACTCCGGTAGACGCCGGGGTAGTACGGGA
This sequence comes from Bathynomus jamesi, assembly GCA_023014485.1. Classification (NCBI taxonomy): domain Eukaryota; kingdom Metazoa; phylum Arthropoda; class Malacostraca; order Isopoda; family Cirolanidae; genus Bathynomus; species Bathynomus jamesi. The sequence goes on along the minus strand of JAJOZX010000040.1, from coordinate 2,186,918 downwards.
GGGGCCCGAGGACCCGCCAGGGCCAAGAGCCGCAGCGTAGGACAACCCCCGCCGTGGCTCCCGGTCACGGACTCTATCGCGCGCCTCCCGCGCACTAAGGAATTCGGTAGTCCTTAAGGACCGCACCTCGAATTCAAACTTGAAAACGGGGCAATCCTGAGATGAGGAAGGGTGGGCCCCCGAGCAGTTCGAGCACCGCGGGGGCTTCGTGCATGGGGTAGGGTGCGCAGGCCCACCGCAGCGGACACATAGCTTACCCTCACGGCGGCACGCAGAGCTAACATGGCCGAACCGGTTGCAGCCAAAGCAGCGAACTGGGTCAGGCACATATGGTCGCACCGAAAACTCACACGACCGGCGATCACCCACGCCCCAGAACACCTGGGCCGGAGGCACAAGGGAGTCAAAGGTCAGGAGCAGACGAGCGGACGGGGTAAGAGCACCATCCCGGCGCGACGAAAAGCGGAAGACCCTCGTTACCCCCTGGGGGGCAAGATCCTCATTACCCCCTGGGGGGCAAGATCCTCCTGCAACTCACCAACCAGGATTGACAGCAGAGGGGAAGCGAAAATGGTGCCTTGACAGCTATTCAATTGCGGATGGGAAGTCACAGAAACTCTGCAACCCAAGACATCCTGCAACTGTAGAAGGGACCCAGTCAACCCCGAAGAACGGGACTTCAAAAGAAGAGACCCATCCTTCAGAGGGCGGATATCATAACGACAGGGAACCCCTATCGTCTTAAGGCGCTGAAACACCCATTCCGAGTTGCCCGGAAGGGCGGAGAACAAGGAACCTGTCCACCGGACAGAAATTGACAGCAGGGACAGGTCCATGTGTAACGGTAACCGAGAGTGGGCGAGAGAACGAGGGCCGCGAAGACCCCGCCCTACAGCCACCACGAGTCCGGCCATGAGAGCCAGACGCCGCAGAGGACAAGAGGGGGCCATACGGCTTGAAGGTCAATCCAGCAGAGGCAGAGGCCACTGAACGACCAGAAGTAGTAGTCTTATCCAAATCCAAGGGTGGGCCAGTCATCAACAAGAGGGGAGTGAAGTTTAGAAATAAAACCCATAAATAGTAGCTTTACAAAAAAGACAGCCTCGGACCCAAGGCGATGCACCATCCGCTGCTGCATCCTTCAAGGCGCAGGCCCAATGTCCCGGGTAGCCCGCCCCCCAACCTAACTGTCGTTTTAAAAACAGCAGATTGGCACTACGGAGATTTGTCCGTTAAGGGCCAAGCAAAGACCCAATCCAGACGCAGCAGCGGTCCGGGCGCCCGTACCATCCCCGGAGCACGGCTCAGCCACGGAGCGATGCCCCCCGGCGGGTGCACCCGATGACCCCAAGACTGCAAATACAAACAGGGGGGGGGGGGGATACTACGATTGACAGAGGCACAGGACCGAGTCAAGACAAAAGAAATTCTGGGAGAGACGGAAAAAAAGGGGGAGCAAAAAGAAAATAAAGGGGGGGGGAAGAAAAGGAAAAAGAAAAGGAAAAAAAAAACGCAACTAGGTAACTCTTCGCCCACACCCCGCGAGGAGCTGAGGAAACCTCAACAACCCACAAGGTGTACGAGCCCCCTCGGCCCGGCAAGCCGGAGTACCTAATCGAGGGGGATATATATATATATATATATATATTATATATATATATATTCAACTGCAAAGAACACGCAGTATAAATAATGTAAAGAACGACGCTTGTATAGGAGATATTCCACGCAAGACGAGAGAGAGAGAACGAAACAAATGAAAAAATGAGCTAACCACCCGGAATCTTCCGATTGCCGGTCAGATGCGATACCATTACACCATGGGCCTCACTCTTCCAAATGCCGTAATTCTTCTACATACTCGCAGAAACCAATGCCCCAAGGGGGCACCTCCCGCATGCCATAACATGCGCGGAATATCTCCTATACAAGCGTCGTTCTTTACGTTATTTATACTGCATGTTCTTTGCAGTTGAATGTATATAATGTTACGGCATGCGGGAGGTGCCCCCTTGGGGCATTGGTTTCTGCGAGTATGTAGAAGAATTACGGCATTTGGAAGAGTGAGGCCCATGGAGTAATGGTATTGCATCTGACTGGCAATCGGAAGATCCCGGGTTCGATTCCCGGGTGGTTACCTCATTTTTTCATTTGTTTCATTCTCTCTCTCTCTCGTCTTCACGGAATATCTCCTATACAAGCGTCGTTCTTTACGTTATTTATACTGCGTGTTCTTTGCAGTTGAATGTATATAATGTTACAGCATGCGGAAGGTGCCCCCTTGGGGCATTGGTTTCTGCGAGTATGTAGAAGAATTACGGCATTTGGAAGAGTGATGCCCATGGTGTAATGGTATCGCATCTGACCGGCAATCGGAAGATCCTGGGTTCGATTCCCGGGTGGTTACCTCATTTTTTCATTTGTTTCGTTCTCTCTCTCTCGTCTTGCGCGGAATATCTCCTATACAAGCGAGAAATATTCTTGAGTCGGCTATAATTCAACTTACAAATAACCTTAACATGAGTAAAGGTCTGTTTCAACTTGATCCTGTTGCTCTGAATTCCTTCAGAATGGATTTAAACAAAAAGGGCAGGTTGTTAAATCTTTGGTAAAAAATTTGTTTTTGTCTGTTGTTTCCCTTACAATTTTATTTTTCAATTTTTTGCTGTATGAGTGTATGTGTAGGTATGTATGTGTATGTGCGTATGTGTGTGGTCATTGCAGTTAAATGTGTTTGTATGTATATGTGTGTATATGTATGTATGTATGTGTGTATATGTATGTATGTATGTATGTATGCAGTTAAATATATATATATATATGTATATGTGTATGTACCTTACCTTACCTTACAACCTCACAAAGGTTCTGCGGGATGATTTCTCATTTCGTGAAGGTCAAGCTTGTATATATATATATATATATATGTGTGTGTTTTTGTGTGTGTGTTTGTATATATGTGTGTATATGTATATATATATTTGGGTATGCGGGTATATATGTGTACGTGTATTATTTGTAATTTTTTCAAGTTATATTTATTTTATTTCTTTATTCTTTTGCGACCTACCGTTTTCTCAGACAATAATTATAAAAACAAATTTGGTAATTTTTTCCCTTATGCATATATATATATATATATATATTCTGTATATATTGCGTTTATATTTCGTATATATACCGTAAATATGTTGTATATATATTTTATTGTTCTTTATATATCATCTAGGGATCATTTTGTTTTCCAATTTATATTTACTTGTATTTTTGTATTCGTTTGTGACTATAATATGCATATGTGGTAATTTTTCCCTTATAAATTGGTGTGCCTCTCTTAAAATTTATCTTTCAATTTTTATTTTTTAATAATGTGACATATATAGGGTGAACCAAATGTAGGTGGACAGTAAATGATAACGTTTATTTTGAGAATACATATTTAATTTTTTTGTATACTATAATACAAAATAAAATTTAAATAAATTTAGTTATAATATTTAATATAATATAACACAAACACCATAGTTATAATGAACACCATAGTTATAATATAATATAACACAAACCGTATTCAACCTACTGTCCACCTACTTTTGGTTCACCGTGTATATCAATTTGGCAGCATCTATTAAATCGATTGTAAAACCTCCCTCTTGAGCTTGAATTGGTTGACTCCACTTACAATTTTTATATTTATTTTTATTTCTTTATTTTTTTGTGACCTGTTCCATAAAAAAGCCATTTGAATTTATATGGAAGGTCGGCCAAAGTGCTAAAAGTGTCTTTATATATATATATATATGTATATATGTATGTGTATATATATGTATATATATATATATATATGTATGTATATGTATTTATGGTTTTTTTTTTTTATTTGCCTGTTTATTTCTTTATGATTATTTAGGCTGTGACATATATATCACTAAGGCACTATTTTGTAATTAATTTTTTTTTTTCTCAATTTATATTTATATTTATTTTTATTTCTTTATTCTTCTGTGACCATATAAATGTTGGCTCCTCCCACAATTTTTTCTATGCTTACTATATATATGTATAATTTATATATATATATATATATATTTATATATATATATATATGTATATATATATATATGTATATATGTGATATGTATGTATTATGTTTATTTTTGTAACCTATATATTGCCTTGATCTGTCCTTTCACTCCAGTGTTCCTGAGGATGTCATTAGACGAAAGCGCTTGAGCACCCCTTTGTGTTTCTTTTTCCTTCGTGGTTTTATTCATCATATATATATATATATATTAGGGATGTACTAGATCACAATATCGCCAGATAACTGGATATCTGGCTTTTTATTTTTGCCAGATACCAGATAATCCAGCTGGATCAAGAAATGGCTGGATACCAGATAATTGCCAGATATATGGCTGGATCATATATTCTTAAGGGCATAAATTTTAAAACTTACAATTAACTAGTGGTTTAATAAACTTTTATGGTTCCTACTAATTTTACAAAATCATTATTCTCCTAAAAAATGCAGATTAGAAATTTTGTTTATTCAATTAAAAAAAATCCATAAACCAAAAATAAGATGAACTTACTTTATTTATTTTTATTTATTTATTATATATATATATATATATATATATATATATATATATATAATATATATATATATATATATATATACAGGGTGTACATAAAGTCAGGATCTATTTTTGTGAAGCACTTGGAAATTATATGGAATTCAATCATAAAATGATAAAGTGTAACATTTATTAAATAATTAAGAGTAGGATTTGACGTGACGCCCATCAGTATCCCTGCACAGCTCAAATCGTTCCGCAGCATTTCTAAACACATTCTGGAGCATTTGCGGGGTTGTTATCTGCAGCAGTTCGTATACGTGTACGTAAATTTTCAAGACTCGTAATCTTCGTCTGATAGATGTGCGATTTGATAAAGCCCCATGCAAAGAAATCTAAAGGGGTTAAATCTGGTGATCTCGCTGGTCAAGGTCTGCTGCTTCCGCGTCCGATCCAGCGATTTAGAAAACGTCCATTTAGATAATCCTGAACAATTTTGGCATAGTGACAAAGAGCACCATCATGTTGATAGACGATGGTACTAACAATCCTATCCCCAATCAGCTGAGGTTCAAGGAATTGCTGCAACATGTCCAGATAAATAAAGCCCTGTAACTGTAGCTTCAGCAAAGAAAAAAGGACCATAAACCTTAGATTTTGTTAAACCCATCCAGACATTAACTTTAGGTGAGTCTCTTTCCCATTTTGGATGAAATCATTCGGTCTTTCATCTGCCCAAATTCGATAGTTATGGCGATTTACTTTTCCACACGTATGGAAAGTGGCTTCATCACTAAAGAGAATGTTGTCCATTAAATTATCACTCCAGATTTGTTCTACGAGATCAGCACACACACCACTTCATCGAGGGAAATCTTCCTCATGTAAATCATGTAAAACCTGCAAATGATAGCTTTTCTTCTGCAAATTAACTTTCAGAATTTTGTGCACAGATGACGTCGGGAGGCCGAGGCTGTATGATGCAGCACGAACAGACATACGTGGCTCCTCAGTGATAATTCCGCATACTGCATTCACAGTAAGATCTGACATACATGGTCATCCTGATCTTGCTTCATCATTTACAGATCCCGTTCGTTTAAATTTGTTCACCAATTTTCGTATTGTCTTGTCTATTGGCCCCAGCTTATGAAATCTCCTTCTAAACTTCTCTCTGATGTCAATGTATTTCTTTCCCTCGATTCGCCAAATTACTATTGCCACACGCTCTTCTGTATTCATTCTAAGGGCTTCTGAAAAGAAAAATAGAAAAAAATAATTATTTCACAAAAATAGATCCTGACTTTATGTACACCCTGTATAAGGCTGGGTCAAAATTTTATATTGAAAAGGTACATATTGTGAGGTTTGAATGGAACATAAGAAACCCCTCATAAATTATTTTCACTGTTTAAAGCCTCCTACCCCTGGCACAATTTTTCACTTTTTGACCTATATTGAAGAATATTCTATTTATATGAGACTTACTCTACATTCAGATTTTTTTATGACATAAATCTTTACTAACATATATTTTATTTAATAATGTACAGTATTAGGAAAATTAATTAAGTACAATAATATATTCCGAAGAAAAAATTAGAGGCATAATAAATGTGCTAAAATTCAATTCACTTTTTCATTGTTCCTTATATCACATCAAAAGGGAAGAAATTTTCAATATCATTAGGAAATTTTATTTCATATGTTTCTTACTCATTCTTTTGGGCCTTCCATTCGAATTTGGGCAGATTTTGCCTTGATTTTGATGAGTTTAAGATAGAGTTTTGACAGTTGTCATATCCTATTCTTTCCTGACATGCCTTTGTTACTAGGTTCACTGCCCTTTCCAGACTTTGACTGTGGCATGGAAAAAAAGTTATCTCCAGTGGCTTACATCGAGCCTGTAGTACCTCATTGTCGCTAAAATTGTTTAGCAGTGGTGGAGGAGTAATGATCTCTTTTTGCCAATCGATCATCTCGGTGTAGTCAGTAGATTGGAAATTGAGGATTCGAGGCAACTCAGTTTCTGGTACCTGAAAATCCTGTTCTTGAAAGGATGATTTTCTGAATAGCTTGCTCCCTAATTTCTAGTCTCTTGTCAGTTATCATTGATATGAGTATATTTTCTGGGTGGGCAAAGTAAGTGTTATTCTTTAATACTGGTTCTATGATTGATCTACGTTGTTCATCTAAATTTCGAAGCAAGCACATTAAATGCCAAAAGTTATATGCACCATCAGTTGCATTAGGATGAGATTTTATCCAAAACCACCCTGGAGCATATAACTGCATAATAATCTTGACTATATCTTGAAGGTTTTTTATTGGGATTTGGCATTGAGATATATACTCAAAGGACCCTGGTTGGCTAGTTAGCCAGTGAGCATGGTGAAGGGTACCTGGGGAGTGAGTGGACAGATCTTGAGAAGTGTCTCCAATTTACACTGCCAGACACATATCAGAGATATCTCTTTGATCACTGCTTAGCTCCTTCACAACATTTGCTGGAATTTCTTTAATGTTTCCCTTTACATGAGAATATTTGACTACCTCCAATTTTGTTAAATCTGTTTTCAGTTTATTCCCAATTGAACCCACAAAAGTATTTGGACCTGTTGTTTTACCATCAATGGCTTTGTAGACATGCATAAAAGGCAGCTCATTCAAATGCAACCACTGCACTGGTCTGTTAAGATGAATTTCAACCAGTTTTATGGCTCCACCAATTTTTCCTGTTTTACAGGAGTACCATCACACAGTAAAGCTTTGATACTCTCTGTGCTGTTTGAGTCTGTAATAATAATTATCAACTCTTCTGCTATGCAGCAAGCAGTTCCATTATCTGGTGTGACATGGTCTACACAGATGCTTCCAGGTTCTTTCACAATAACATAATGTTCTTTTTTTATCTTTCCACTTTTAGCTAATGTGTTATCTTTTCTTCCATCAAATCCAAGGCACTCCATCTTCAGAATTAGAGCTAAAAGTATTTGTTTCACCCATTCAATTTCTTTCTCTTTCTAATTCCTTTCTGTCAAGCATGTTGGTGTGGTTAAGGATCCCCATATCTTTTAAAGCTGCATTGATTATTGCAGCTGCAGCTCTACAACTTACACGATAATGATCTGCTGTTAATGCTAGGTTTTTATAGGAGTGCCTGTTCTGAATATTCTCAATCAATTCTAAATCAGCCTCATAATCTACATCCTGACTCTGAATCTACATCCATGTCTTCTTTGGTATTTTCTATAAATTCTGATGGTAAAACATTGGTGGCTTCAGTCATTTCTTCTTGTGCTTCTAGTTGATGGTTTTGTGCTTCTTGGGCTCTTGCTAAAGATATCTTCTTTGTTGAACTAGCTATGTGATCAATTGGTCCTAACTGATTTTTTCTTTGTTTTTGACCCACAAAAGACTCCCATTCTGCCATTGGTATTTTATCCTTACACCTGCAAGATTTCCTATCAATTCCCTTATCATAGCATTCACAAGAAGATATCTCAAACATTTCATTATACTGAGCTACTTTTAAGGCAAAAAGTAAGCCTGTTAACTGTAAAAAATCTTGTAACTGCTAGTTTGTATTTGATCTTGGAAGCCTATTAAAAGGTTATGAAACCTGAATAGATTGCCAGATAGACAGGCTGAGATTAATACAAACGCGTCCTTTTGGAAGCCAAGGGAGTTTGGAAAGCCTTTAAAGGTATGATGTTAAGTGCTCTAGCTTGTAATCCTTGGCCAGTGTACCATAGGAATAAAGACTTGCCCAGTTGGCAGTGCATGCTGGAGCCCTGGAGCTTCCTTTAGCCAAACCCAGTCATGTAACTAGCTAGAGAACCTATCATTATTATTATAGGACACCAATCACATTATTCCAGAGTTAGGGTTTTTCCCATGCTTGTTTGGTAGTGATTATATAGGTTGATTAACTCATGTGAGATAGGTTTGCCATAATTGTCAATGTTTGTAGTTATTTTTATGTTGGTTATTTAGTATTTGTGTGTTTTGATTTCATGAGTAAACTGTTTTCCAATGATCAATTATGAAGGCATGATTCCAGTTAATGTTTGTTGATTAATTGTCTGTTATGTTATTATTGTGATTAATGGTGCCTGGTGCATGTAACTAATAATCTTGCATTGTCTAGGAAACCAGTTGGGATTCAGCTCACGTGGTCCAGATTCATCAGGCTTGGATTGTGGATCCAATCCAGTGGGAGCTACACAGTCCATTGAGGTTGTGTCAACCACTGTTGGCCACTGGGATCTGCCCTGGAATCAGGCCAGTGACCCCAACCCTACTAACTAGCCACAGTGTATAAAGTGTCTAAGTGTATAAAGAAGTTGAAACTCAGGTCATAAGGGGGGGGGGGGCAAGTTTGGAGGGTAGCTAGGCTGGGACAGGGGTTAACATTCTGTGCAAGTCATTTCTAGTACTTGTCTCCCACTTGCTTTCTATCCTTTCTGCCAAATCTCTAAGTGTTATTGGTTTTCCAGAGGTTTTGTTAATTGTGATTCATTGCCAGTCTTTTTATTATATTTATACTTTCATCCTGAATAATTGTTTATTTCAGATATAATAAAGAGAAAAACAGACATAGTAGTTTATTTCTATTAGGTCTACCTTTGAATTCCAGCCCTTTCTTGGACTCTGAGTGGTTGGTTCTCCTACTTATTGGAGAGTCGGATTTAGACACCTGAACTGGGGGAAGTCCTTTACAGTTAACGTTTGAGTCAGACCTGAATAATCTCCTGGAAATAAACCACTGACAAGAGAAGCAATCCTAGATACCAGAGGAGACTACATCTTTGCCCAGTAGAGTGTGCCACTTTTAATAAAAGTTTGAAATTTTGAGGTGCAATATTCTCATGTGGTGATCCCTGCTACTTTATTGGTGAATATGAAGTTTTAACGCATCCTGAAAATATTTTACCCCGGATCAGGGGCATTGAAATTTTGACCCCAGCCTGCGATGACATCAGACTGATTTTTCATATGTATTTGGCCATAAAATCTTTATTTATTAACCGATTTGAATGATTCTTGTGTTAATTGATTCAGAATTTAAAGTTCTTTAGTTATTAATGTTATTGTACTTATTAATATTAATTGTTATTAGTAGTTATTAATGTTATTAATGCATTTTAATTATTAATGTTTTTGTATTTCTTTTCAGATCTTTTATTGTACTTCTTTTCAGACTATGGATAATAATGCTTATTCACTAAGGCGAAGTGAAGTAAATGTCAGTGATGATTCCAGTGATCTTATTAATGGAAAACTTTTGATTGACATAAAAACTTGTAAAGGCAGTGTGTTGCCATCCAATGGTGATGTGTTGAAGTATTTTATTTATTTAACTAGAGGAGAATACCAAAATGCTTCTCAGGATGAAGTGATTGCGATTGCTTTGAGGAAAGTGAAGGTCATCTGGGATATGGCAAGCATTCCTACCAAAAATGTAATAAAGAATCCTCTGCCTAAAGCCAAACTCAAAGATTTGATAAAAGAGCGTTCTTCACTAGCTTGTAACAGAGGTAAACCTAATTTTGAGCAAAAACAAAAAGACTTTCTAAGGAAGTTAGAGAAATTATTTGATATCGCGGCCAGTAATGCCTTAGATAAGATAAAAAAAGACAAGGTTAAAGATGAAAATCAAAAAAAATGATAGACATAACATTTCTCAAAGATCAAAGGACAGAGAGAAGATATTGTCTGGGAAATGTTGACAAAAGTTACGAGAAAAAAGTAGTGAAAAACAACACGAAAGGAAAGCTACAAAAAATTTGAAAGAGAAGAAAAAGAAAGGACACTGCAGAAATTCCAAGCACTTGAAATGCCATAGAAAGCCAATTCTTCTTCATCGACATCCAGCAGTGACAACAATAATGGTGACAAATTCACCATTCCTAAAAACACACCCAAAAGACAAAATTTTTTGTTCCAAAAATATATCCTCCATGGCAGATCGCCTTAACATCTCTTTGGGACAGAGGACAACAATGATGGCAGCAATAGCCTCTGCTTGTGGAATGGATCTAAGCAAGCTGGCCTTATCTGAAAGTTCTGCCAAGCGTGCAGCAGAGATGGTTCAAGATCAAGCATCAAGACAAATAAAAGAGGATTTTATTGCCCCACCTTTCTCAGTCATCCACTGGGACATAAGTTGATAACAGATAAAGGAGGAGGCAAATTGGAAAGACTTGCCATGCTGGTATTGGGTGCCTCAAATGCCAAAGAGGGCAAGCTGTTGGCTGTTCCTGAAATCCCAAATACTAGTGGTGAGTTGCAGGCTACTGAAACTTTTGATATGATCAAAAAGTGGAACTTAGAGTGCCATGTTATTGGGTTTGTTTTTGACACTACAAGCTCCAACTCAGGGCGCCATACTGGAGCCTGTAAGACACTTGAAGAATATCTATGTAGGAAAGTATTGTGGCTTGCTTGTCGGCATCACCTATATGAGTGGATACTCAACAGTGTGTTTGTAGAAATATTTGGAGGAAGCACTTCACCAGATTATGAAATTTTCAGAGTTCCAGGAGGAAAAGTGGCAAGGCATTGACACAAGCATAAAAGATTTCAGAACACTGAAAATCAAGGATAAAAAGCTAAGGTCTAAATGGCAAGAAGTCTTAGATGCATTAACCAATTTTCTGAGTGAGAATACATTCAAATGTGGTGATTATCAGGAATGCGCTGAGTTGACAATCCAAATTCTAGGTGAAGTACCCCCAAAAGGATTACATTGGCTCTGTCCAGCAGCAGCTCATCATGCACGATGGATGTCTGCAATCCTATATACCGTATTTTATGCCTCATAAGATGCTACAAGTGGTAAGACGCACCATATATTTAGCAAAGAATATTTAGGAAAAAAAATATTTCAAAGATTTATCAGCCTGACAAAAAATATATTCCCATAACTTTATTAAAAGAACATTAAACAAAACAATAACATATGAGCCCTGAAGTGATTTTTGGAGAAGTTTTTCAGGAAAAAAGTAGCGTCTTATGAGGCGTAAAATACAGTACCTATAAAATGTATGCTTTTGGATACCAGGTTGGCTACGATGAGAGTATGATGAAAATGCTTGAGCAGATATGTTTTTTTAATGCATTGTTCTACACTAAAGCATGGCTACATTCAGACAATGCCGCAGATTGCCGCAGGTGCAGGTCTTAAAGCCCTTGATAGGCAAATGTGGTACTTTGTGGAAGAAGTGATACCACTCTCCCTATTTTCACACAAGGTCAACAATGCAGAGAAGGCTAACATTGCCAATGCCTTAAAAAAGTCAGAGAAAAAGATTTATGACATGAAAACTGGCCATCCAGTCTTCCCTATACTCAGGGAAGGAACCAAGCTTTCTGACCTTGCTGGTCCAAAATCATGGCAGTTTCTGAGGCTCTTTAAATCAAATGGGGATTGGTTGAGAAGACCAGTAGAAGAATGGGAGAAACACAAGGACTGTATTCACTTAGCTTCTTACGTGCGAGACATGAAGGTAACAAACGATACAGCTGAAAGGGGGATGAAACTTATTGAAGATTATGCTAAGAGCTTCACCATTAATGAACACTGAACAGCAATGCCATTTCCTCCTTCAACTTGTTCAAAATGAAAGACGCCTTCTTCAGACATCTACAAGAAGAGCAGTTTGCGAAACTACTTGAAAAAATAAAAGGTGATGCAAGAAAAAATAAAAGGTGATGCAAGAAAAAAAAAAAAAATTTAAATGCATTTTAACTTTGCTCATTATCTGTGTAAATTTTATAAGTCACCAGTTTTTAAATGCTGGTTTACTAATGTTGTTTTGGAGTTTTGTCATGTTTTGTTTTGTTAACGATTTATGTTTTGAAGTGACTTCTACGTTAGTGAGTTAATTGAAATATACTGTTGTTTGGTTAAAAAAGTTTGTACTGTATTCAAACCTCCTACCACTTCAGACTAGTCAATACCCCTAGTTTTAGTGGAGTAAATGTTACTCCTCCACAGGTAGATCTGGAGGACTTGGGGCTTTGAATCCTGTACTGTTTTTGTGTTGTTTGGGCTAGGGCCAAGCGAGGCCACCAGACCCTCGTTGTTCGGGCTAGGGCCAAGCGAGGCCACCAGACCCTCGTTGTTCGGGCTAGGGCAAAGCGAGGCCACCAGACCCTCGTTGTTCGGGCTAGGGCAAAGCGAGGCCACCAGACCCTCGTTGTTCGGGCTAGGGCAAAGCGAGGCCACCAGACCCTCGTTGTTCGGGCTAGGGCCAAGCGAGGCCACCAAACCCTCGTTGTTTGGGCTAGGGCCAAGCGATGCCACCAGACCCTCGTTGTTTGGGCTAGGGCCAAGGGGGGCCATCAGCCCCTCGATGAACAGGTTGGGCTATGGCCAAGGGGGGCCATCAGCCCCTTGTTGGGCTATGGCCAAGGGGGGCCATCAGCCCCTTGTTGGGCTATGGCCAAGGGGGGCCATCAGCCCCTTGTTGGGCTATGGCCAAGGGGGGCCATCAGCCCCTTGTTGGGCTATGGCCAAGGGGGGCCATCAGCCCTCGATGAACAGGTTGGGCTAGGACCAAGCGAGGCCACCAGACCCTCGTTGTTTGGGCTAGGGCCAAGCGAAGCCACCAGACCCTCGTTGTTTGGGCTAGGCCAAGCGAAGCCACCAGACCCTCGTTGTTTGGGCTAGGGCCAAGGAAGCCACCAGACCCTCGTTGTTGGGCTAGGGCCAAGCGAAGCCACCAGACCTCGTTGTTTGGGCTAGGGCCAAGCGAAGCCACCAGACCCTCGTTGTTTGGGCTATGGCCAAGGGGGGCCATCAGCCCCTCATTGTTTGGGCTATGGCCAAGGGGGGCCATCAGCCCCTCGTTGTTTGGGCTATGGCCAAGGGGGGCCATCAGCCCCTTCTTGGGCTATGGCCAAGGGGTCCATCAGCCCCTTCTTGGGCTATGGCCAAGGGGACCATCAGCCCTCAATGAACAGGTTGGGCTAGGACCAAGCGAGCCACCAGACCTCGTTGTTTGGGCTAGGGCCAAGCGAAGCCACCAGACCCTCGTTGTTTGGGCTAGGGCCAAGCGAGGCCATCAGCCCCTCGTTGTTTGGGCTATGGCCAAGGGGGGCCATCAGCCCCTCGTTGTTTGGGCTATGGCCAAGGGGGGCCATCAGCCCCTCGTTGTTTAGGCTATGGCCAAGGGGGGCCATCAGCCCCTCGTTGTTTGGGCTAGGCCAAGGGGGGCCATCAGCCCCTCGTTGTTTGGGCTATGGCCAAGGGGGCCATCAGCCCCTTCTTGGGCTATGGCCAAGGGGGGCCATCAGCCCCTTCTTGGGCTATGGCCAAGGGGGGCCATCACCCCTTCTTGGGCTATGGCCAAGGGGGACCATCAGCCCTCGATGAACAGTTTGGGCTAGACCAAGGCCACCAGACCCCTCGTTGTTTGGGCTAGGCCAAGCGAGGCCACCAGACCCTCGTTGTTGGGCTAGGGCCCAAGCGAGGGCCATCAGCCCTCGTTGTTTGGCTATGGCCAAGGGGGGCCATCAGCCCCTCATTGTTTGGGCTATGGCCAAGGGGGGCCATCAGCCCCTCGTTGTTTGGGCTATGGCCAAGGGGGTCCATCAGCCCCTTCTTGGGCTATGGCCAAGGGGGGCCATCAGCCCCTTCTTGGGCTATGGCCAAGGGGGACCATCAGCCCTCGATGAACAGGTTGGGCTAGGACCAAGCAAGGCCACCAGACCCTCGTTGTTTGGGCTAGGGCCAAGCGAGGCCACCAGACCCTCGTTGTTTGGGCTAGGGCCAAGCGAGGCCACCAGACCCTCGTTGTTTGGGCTAGGGCCAAGCGAAGCCACCAGACCCTCGTTGTTTGGGCTAGGGCCAAGCGAAGCCACCAGACCCTCGTTGTTTGGGCTAGGGCCAAGCGAAGCCACCAGACCCTCGTTGTTTGGGCTAGGGCCAAGCGAAGCCACCAGACCCTCGTTGTTTGGGCTATGGCCAAGGGGGGCCATCAGCCCCTCATTGTTTGGGGTATGGCCAAGGGGGGCCATCAGCCCCTCATTGTTTGGCCTATGGCCAAGGGGGGCTATCAGCCCCTCGTTGTTTGGCCTATGGCCAAGGGGGGCCATCAGCCCCTTCTTGGGCTATGGCCAAGGGGTCCATCAGCCCCTTCTTGGGCTATGGCCAAGGGGGACCATCAGCCCTCAATGAACAGGTTGGGCTAGGACCAAGCGAGGCCAACAGACCCTCGTTGTTTGGGCTAGGGCCAAGCGAAGCCACCAGACCCTCGTTGTTTGGGCTAGGGCCAAGCGAGGCCATCAGCCCCTCGTTGTTTGGGCTATGGCCAAGGGGGGCCATCAGCCCCTCGTTGTTTGGGCTATGGCCAAGGGGGGCCATCAGCCCCTCGTTGTTTGGGCTATGGCCAAGGGGGGCCATCAGCCCCTCGTTGTTTGGGCTATGGCCAAGGGGGGCCATCAGCCCCTTCTTGGGCTATGGCCAAGGAGGGCCATCAGCCCCTTCTTGGGCTATGGCCGAGGGGGGCCATCAGCCCCTTCTTGGGCTATGGCCGAGGGGGGCCATCAGCCCCTTCTTGGGCTATGGCCAAGGGGGGCCATCAGCCCCTTCTTGGGCTATGGCCAAGGGGGGCCATCAGCCCCTTCTTGGGCTATGGCCAAGGGGGACCATCAGCCCTCGATGAACAGGTTGTGTAGGACCAAGCAAGGCCACCAGACCCTCGTTGTTTGGGCTAGGGCCAAGCGAGGCCATCAGCCCCTCGTTGTTTGGGCTATGGCCAAGGGGGGCCATCAGCCCCTCGTTGTTTGGGCTATCGCCAAGGGGGGCCATCAGCCCCTCGTTGTTTGGGCTATGGCCAAGGGGGGCCATCAGCCCCTCGTTGTTTGGGCTATGGCCAAGGGGGTCCATCAGCCCCTTCTTGGGCTATGGCCAAGGGGGGCCATCAGCCCCTTCTTGGGCTATGGCCAAGGGGGACCATCAGCCCTCGATGAACAGGTTGGGCTAGGACCAAGGCCACCAGACCCTCGTTGTTTGGGCTAGGGCCAAGCGAGGCCACCAGACCCTCGTTGTTCGGGCTAGGGCAAAGCGAGGCCACCAGACCCTCGTTGTTCGGGCTAGGGCAAAGCGAGGCCACCAGACCCTCGTTGTTCGGGCTAGGGCCAAGCGAGGCCACCAGACCCTCGTTGTTTGGGCTAGGGCCAAGGGGGGCCATCAGCCCCTCGATGAACAGGTTGGGCTATGGCCAAGGGGGGCCATCAGCCCCTTGTTGGGCTATGGCCAAGGGGTCCATCAGCCCCTTGTTGGGCTATGGCCAAGGGGTCCATCAGCCCCTTCTTGGGCTATGGCCAAGGGGGGCCATCAGCCCTCGATGAACAGGTTGGGCTAGGACCAAGCGAGGCCACCAGACCCTCGTTGTTTGGGCTAGGGCCAAGCGAAGCCACCAGACCCTCGTTGTTTGGGCTAGGGCCAAGCGAAGCCACCAGACCCTCGTTGTTTGGGCTAGGGCCAAGCGAAGCCACCAGACCCTCGTTGTTTGGGCTAGGGCCAAGCGAAGCCACCAGACCCTCGTTGTTCGGGCTAGGGCAAAGCGAGGCCACCAGACCCTCGTTGTTCGGGCTAGGGCCAAGCGAGGCCACCAGACCCTCGTTGTTTGGGCTAGGGCCAAGCGAGGCCACCAGACCCTCGTTGTTTGGGCTAGGGCCAAGCGAGGCCACCAGACCCTCGTTGTTTGGGCTAGGGCCAAGCGAGGCCACCAGACCCTCGTTGTTTGGGCTAGGGCCAAGCGAGGCCACCAGACCCTCGTTGTTTGGGCTAGGGCCAAGGGGGGCCATCAGCCCCTCGATGAACAGGTTGGGCTATGGCCAAGGGGGGCCATCAGCCCCTTGTTGGGCTATGGCCAAGGGGTCCATCAGCCCCTTCTTGGGCTATGGCCAAGGGGGGCCATCAGCCCTCGATGAACAGGTTGGGCTAGGACCAAGCGAGGCCACCAGACCCTCGTTGTTTGGGCTAGGGCCAAGCGAAGCCACCAGACCCTCGTTGTTTGGGCTAGGCCAAGCGAAGCCACCAGACCCTCGTTGTTTGGGCTAGGGCCAAGCGAAGCCACCAGACCCTCGTTGTTTGGGCTAGGGCCAAGCGAAGCCACCAGACCCTCGTTGTTTGGGCTAGGGCCAAGCGAAGCCACCAGACCCTCGTTGTTTGGGCTAGGGCCAAGCGAAGCCACCAGACCCTCGTTGTTTGGCTAGGGCCAAGCGAAGCCACCAGACCCTCGTTGTTTGGGCTAGGGCCAAGCGAAGCCACCAGACCCTCGTTGTTTGGGCTAGGGCCAAGCGAAGCCACCAGACCCTCGTTGTTTGGGCTAGGGCCAAGCGAAGCCACCAGACCCTCGTTGTTTGGGCTAGGGCCAAGCGAAGCCACCAGACCCTCGTTGTTTGGGCTAGGGCCAAGCGAAGCGACCAGACCCTCGTTGTTTGGGCTAGGGCCAAGCGAAGCCATCAGCCCCTCGTTGTTTGGGCTAGGGCCAAGCGAGGCCATCAGCCCCTCGTTGTTTGGGCTAGGGCCAAGCGAGGCCACCAGCCCCTCGTTGTTTGGGCTATGGCCAAGGGGGGCCATCAGCCCCTTCTTGGGCTATGGCCAAGGGGTCCATCAGCCCCTTCTTGGGCTATGGCCAAGGGGGACCATCAGCCCTCAATGAACAGGTTGGGCTAGGACCAAGCGAGGCCACCAGACCCTCGTTGTTTGGGCTAGGGCCAAGCGAAGCCACCAGACCCTCGTTGTTTGGGCTAGGGCCAAGCGAAGCCACCAGACCCTCGTTGTTTGGGCTAGGGCCAAGCGAAGCCACCAGACCCTCGTTGTTTGGGCTAGGGCCAAGCGAAGCAACCAGACCCTCGTTGTTTGGGCTAGGGCCAAGCGAAGCAACCAGACCCTCGTTGTTTGGGCTAGGGCCAAGCGAGGCCACCAGACCCTCGTTGTTTGGGCTAGGGCCAAGCGAGGCCACCAGACCCTCGTTGTTTGGGCTAGGGCCAAGCGAGGCCACCAGACCCTCGTTGTTTGGGCTAGGGCCAAGCGAGGCCACCAGACCCTCGTTGTTTGGGCTAGGGCCAAGCGAGGCCACCAGACCCTCGTTGTTTGGGCTAGGGCCAAGCGAGGCCACCAGACCCTCGTTGTTTGGGCTATGGCCAAGGGGGGCCATCAGCCCCTTGGGCTATGGCCAAGGGGGGCCATCAGCCCCTTCTTGGGCTATGGCCAAGGGGGACCATCAGCCCTCGATGAACAGGTTGGGCTAGGACCAAGCGAGGCCACCAGACCCTCGTTGTTTGGGCTAGGGCCAAGCGAGGCCACCAGACCCTCGTTGTTTGGGCTAGGGCCAAGCGAGGCCATCAGCCCCTCGTTTTTTGGGCTATGGCCAAGCGAGGCCATCAGCCCCTCGTTGTTTGGGCTATGGCCAAGGGGGGCCATCAGCCCCTTCTTGGGCTATGGCCAAGGGGGACCATCAGCCCCTTCTTGGGCTATGGCCAAGGGGGACCATCAGCCCTCGAACAGGTTGGGCTAGGACCAAGCAAGGCCACCAGACCCTCGTTGTTCGGGCTAGGGCCAAGCGAGGCCACCAGACCCTCGTTGTTCGGGCTAGGGCCAAGCGAGGCCACCAGACCCTCGTTGTTCGGGCTAGGGCCAAGCGAGGCCACCAGACCCTCGTTGTTCGGGCTAGGACCAAGCGAGGCCACCAGACCCTCGTTGGTCGGGCTAGGGCCAAGCGAGGCCACCAGACCCTCGTTGGTCGGGCTAGGGCCAAGCGAGGCCACCAGACCCTCGTTGTTCGGGCTAGGGCCAAGCGAGGCCACCAGACCCTCGTTGTTCGGGCTAGGGCCAAGCGAGGCCACCAGACCCTCGTTGTTCGGGCTAGGGCCAAGCGAGGCCACCAGACCCTCGTTGTTCGGGCTAGGGCCAAGCGAGGCCACCAGACCCTCGTTGTTCGGGCTAGGTCCAAGCGAGGCCACCAGACCCTCGTTGTTCGGGCTAGGGCCAAGCGAGGCCACCAGACCCTCGTTGTTCGGGCTAGGGCCAAGCGAGGCCACCAGACCCACGTTGTTCGGGCTAGGGCCAAGCGAGGCCACCAGACCCTCGTTGTCGGGCTAGGGCCAAGCGAGGCCACCAGACCCTCGTTGTCGGGCTAGGGCCAAGCTAGGCCACCAGACCCTCGTTGTCGGGCTAGGGCCAAGCGAGGCCACCAGACCCTCGTTGGTCGGGCTAGGGCCAAGCGAGGCCACCAGACCCTCGTTGGTCGGGCTAGGGCCAAGCTAGGCCACCAGACCCTCGTTGTTCGGGCTAGGGCCAAGCGAGGCCACCAGACCCTCGTTGTTCGGGCTAGGGCCAAGCGAGGCCACCAGACCCTCGTTGTTCGGGCTAGGGCCAAGCGAGGCCACCAGACCCTCGTTGTTCGGGCTAGGGCCAAGCGAGGCCACCAGACCCTCGTTGTTCGGGCTAGGGCCAAGCGAGGCCACCAGACCCTCGTTGTTCGGGCTAGGGCCAAGCGAGGCCACCAGACCCTCGTTGTTCGGGCTAGGGCCAAGCGAGGCCACCAGACCCTCGTTGTTCGGGCTAGGGCCAAGCGAGGCCACCAGACCCTCGTTGTTTGGGCTAGGGCCAAGCGAGGCCACCAGACCCTCGTTGTTTGGGCTAGGGCCAAGGGGGGCCATCAGCCCCTCGATGAACAGGTTGGGCTATGGCCAAGGGGGGCCATCAGCCCCTCAATGAGCAGGTTGGGCTATGGCCAAGAGGGGCCATCAGCCCCTCAATGAGCAGGTTGGGCTATGGCCAAGGGGGGCCATCAGCCCCTCAATGAGCAGGTTGGGCTATGGCCAAGGGGGGCCATCAGCCCCTCGATGAGCAGGTTGGGCTATGGCCAAGGGGGCCATCAGCCCCTCAATGAACAGGTTGGGCTATGGCCAAGGGGGGCCATAACCCAAGTGGCTAAAATTTGGTCATGCTTCATTACTCATCATACCCAACTACCACACCAAAAATCATTAAAATCAGTGAGATGACCTGACATAAGGTGTGTACACTTGACATGGAATGCCTCAATTCAGTGAAGTAACTTTAAAATTGCCTTGGGATTGGTGACATAGCCTAGTGGGAATGAAAATTGCCATACAGAGAACCCCATATGTAGGTATTGGGCCTGCATAACAAGAAAAACAAATTATTTTGTATCAAAATTTTCTGTTGCTGACTCATGAAAATTACTTCAAGGGAAGAATTAGACATCTGGGGACTTTGTAAAGTCAGCAAATTCTTAAGAAAATTTATATTAGCTCACCAGAGCTGCTTAGTTACAGTGAGGCTTTAAGCGAGGGAGATGTATTGTACTTAATCTTCCTAAAAGTTCTGAGTGAATACCAAGTAATACCTATAAACCTAATAAAAAAATAGGCCTATTCCTTCAGGTATTTCAGAGTAGTGAATGCCCATATTAATTAAACCTAATAAACTCTCAGCATAACTCCATCATCTACAGCCCTACATCGAAAGAGAGCAAACAGAAGCAAGGCCCAATGAAATAATAAGGTATGGTAATTTCCTTCTTTACCATTAGGCAGCGCTAAAATACTGAAGGCAAATAAATTTAACATTAACCAAAAAAACACTACTTAACATAGTCCTTTGAAGACCTCCACAAGCATAACTTTTTAATGAAAAAATGTAGGGTTTTTGTCATTAACTCTCCACCAATATCTACTGGAAATTTCCAGTGAATGAGGGTGATGGCAATAAACTATAACCCTGTATAGTTTTTTCACATATCACATTTCAGTCCATTTCTTGACCAGTTACGTGTCAAAATTCGCAGATGATATATACTAAAATAGGCGGTAAAGTTGTTAATGTGGATGATAGAAATAGGCTCCAAGACAATGTAAATAGGATTATGGAGTGGATGGATAAGTGGCAGATGCAATTTAACATAGACAAATGTAAAGTTTTCCAAATAGGTTCTCGTAATAATAATTACACATACACGATGGACAAGAGACAGTTAGCGAGCGTTGATGAGGAAGTAGATTTAGGGGTACGCATATCTAAGGATTTAAAAGTTAGGAACCAGTGCCTGGAGTCTTGTGCAAAAGTTAATAGGATGTTAGCTTCATAGCGTATAATTTCAAATTTAAATCAAAGAATATTATATTGCCCCTTTACAAGTCCCTAGCCAGGCCTCATTTAGAATATGCTGTTCAGTTTCAATGCCCGTATTTGCGTGAGGATATTGATAGGTTGGAAAGGGTTCAGCATCGTGGCACACAGGGCTGGCCCTAGCAAATGCGAGGCCCAATTCAAGATTTTTAAAGTGGGGCCCTAAGATTAAAGTTACCTACCCATAGTGGGTGCATGCTTTCTGAAAGAAAAGAACAATGATTCAACAACAATTATCATTTATTTTGGATGTGATCACAAGGAAACCTTTCTGGCTTTCATAGTGGCAAATTTGGCAATGAGGTCTGTATAGTTACAGTTTCTCGCAATGTCATTTTTAATGGAAAGGATTGCCAGATTACTGGGTCGATCCTGCAGCATCATCGACCGTAAATACGTTTTTATTAATTTCAACTTTGAGAAACTTCTTTCCCCAGATACAACATTAACTGGAATAGTCAGTAGTTTTTGCAATGCAGTCGTGAAATTCTAGAAATCCACAGAATGATTGTTCAAAGTGATGAAGCCCAATATCTTCAGTGAAGCACTTTGTATATATCTTCTGGAAGAATTGGTTTCAATGCTTCCATTTCCTCAGCAAGCATGAATCCATCAATGTCACAGTCTTCTCCATCAGTCAGTTCAAGTTCGAGATCTTTGCTATGCTTACGTAGGTCTGTCTTGGACATCTTTGTGAACATGTACATGAAGCCAAACTTTGAGTGATGTTCTCTCAGTTGTTCGAACGTCATTCCAGGGAGGATATGGCAGTGTCTAAAATTGCGTTAAACACAGAAATTTTAAATTTTTCTTCAGCATCTTCAATTGGCTGGTCTTGACCTTCATACGAAAACATCATCATCTTTCGTCTGACCTGTGTTCAGGGCTGTGGAGTTGGCACATAAAAAACTGACTCCGACTCCTCAATTTTTTGTCTATCCGACTCCGAAGGTATATTAATTCTAAACCTGCTATGATGATAATTACACAAGAGACATTTCATCACCACCATGTGAATCATCAGGCTACTTTTTAAACCCATAACCTGCAAAGTTTGAGTCTAATGGTTGTAGCGATGCCATTATGGCTTTTTTATTTATGAAAAAACAAAATTCATTGAGCATAAAACAAAACAAAAAAATTAAATTTAAGACTATGACAAAATAAAAATTTCATTAAATGCAATCAAAAATATAAAAGTATTCCTGCAAAATTTATTAAACTAAGGCCATGGGTGAAAATCTAAAATTTATGAGTAACTTGTTCTTAGGAACAGAATTGCTTCTGCCAGATCATCTTTCATTGAAGCCCTTAAATCTGATTTAATTATTTTCAGTGCGGAAAACAGTCTCTCCACACTAAGGTAGGTTGATTTTCCGCATTTTTTTTAGATATAGACTTTGGACTAGTCGGGATAGTCAGGGCTTAATATGATAATAGCTGACAAAAAATTTCAGATCCCTAGCTTTAACCATTTTTTGAGGAAACCATTTCAAAAATCGTCAAAAAATCGTACCAAAAAATACTACATTTTCGCAATTTTTGGCCAAAAAAATCATGCTATTTTCATAAAAAAATCCTGAAAAAAGTTACAATTTTATTAAAAAAAAGTAAAAAAAACATGTACAGAGTCAAATAGACACATCTAGATCCCAAGATCATCATAACTTTCACTGTAAGAGCCCTTAGAAGCAAAGGAAGGCCTCATCTGGTGGCTTAGGGCTTTGGCCAGAATGTGTTTGTGCCTTGATTCGAGTCCATAAACAGTATGGGAAGCTTCAGATGTCAGCTTCACGGCCCTTTCAACACACTGAGAATGTGAAGGCAGATCAGGCAGCTCCAGCTTGGTGCCATTCAGCAATGCTTCTTGAAGCTCCTGGTCAGAAAAGTCTTCTGTGAGAGCAGGTTCACAGATGCCACTTTGAGAAAGGTTGATTAGTTCTGACCAGTGGGTAGCTTCAATGTTGATGGCTGTGATCTTCTTCAGCCTCTTCTTGGCTGGCTTCCCACTTCTGAAAGAATAATAAATTTATTTTTTATTCCAGTTTAAGATTTAATCCCTATTAGTCTCAGAATTGCTGATTTAATTAAAAAAAAAAAAAAAAAAGAGTTCTATACAGGGCTGCGGAGTCGGTAGACCAAGCCTCCGACTCTGACTCCTAGAATTTTAGAAGGGCCGACTCCGACTCCTGCCTCTAAATAATAATATAAAATATACTTTGATTATATTAACCCAGAATGGCATTTCATCACTACCAAGTGAATCATCAGGCTACTTTTTAAGCTCAATTTCTCTAAATTTAAGTCTTAATGGTTGTAGCTATGCCATTATGGCATTTTTATTTAAGGAAAAAAAATTATTAAACCAAAAACATTACTTACAGTCTACATTAACGAAAGTAAAAATCTATTATTGTATAACTTGATATGCATATATATATATATATATTTTTTTTTTTTTTTTTTTTTTTTTCAGGAAGAACCGATTCGCCTCTATTTAGAAGGGCATATCTCAGCGGAAAAACAAAGAAAAAGTGAGAGGAAAGACAGAGGAAAAAGAAAGGGTGGAGGGGACAGTCGAAGTGGAAAAAGACCAAGGATGACAAGGACTGCAGGGTAGAGCCCCATCATCCTTGGGTGCTAGGGCCAGGAGGGCGCACGTGAAACCTCCAGGAACAAGAAATAAATAAAATTCCATTACACAAATAAATATAGCTAATCAAAACATGTTGGTACATGTTTACAACCAAAACGCATTGAGCAATTGTAAATTAAAAGCTATTAAGGTTTTAATAAGTATACAAAGCCTAATATATGATACTCAAAAATCAAAACACTTCAGCATAAACAATGGAAGGCCTAAAAAATTAAATTATTTAATGGTTCTGAGGAATAATATTGCTTCAGCAAGATCTTCTTTCATGGAAGCCCTAAGATCCGATTTGATTAATTTCAGAGCAGAAAACAGTGCAAGATAGGAGGTTAAAGCTCCTATTAGGAGCTTTAACCTGAACCAATATAAAGTACATCATAAAAAAAAAGGAGTCGGAGTTGGTCCATTTTTACCGACTCCGACTCCTCCAGCAATGAATTAATTTACTTCCGACTCCACAGCCCTGGTTCTATAAATCCCCATAATCAAATTTTTTTTCAGAAAGAAGGTAAGATTATTTCCATTATCAGAGGGGAGGTGGGGAATTGGGATAAGAAAATGTGAAAAAAAATTCAATTATGGGGATTTATAGAACTCGGGCCTTTTTTTTATTAAATAAATCCCCATAATCAAATTTTTTTTTTCACATTTTTTTAAATTAATAAATGCTTACCTGATGGACAGAATTTTCTTGAGAGCAGCTTCTCTCACTTCCAAGTCATCAGACTTCATCATGGAGTAAAGCACATTCTCGGGCAGCGAGGCAAAAGCATTGTACTTCAGGTTCTTGAAAGCAACACCCTGGATTTCTTCAGACTGCTGCTTGATCCTCTGGATCATGTTGAAGATGTACAGCTGTTGATTGTGGAACTTGCTGTCCCTTTTGATCTCAAACCAACTGACTGCATACACTTCCACAATGAACTTGATGGCCTGGTAAAGCTTATCCTGTAGTTCTGGAGGGTAAGCACCTCTGGTCCATAGACACATCAATCTAATTGCCAAAGTCAACCATCTTGCATGGTTTAATGGTCCAATTTTCCAGGCAGCAAATCTTGGGTTGACTTTGCCCCTGGAAATTCCAAGCACATACTCCAAAAGAAGCCTCTGGTCACTACTGAGATCATTCAGTGTCTCCTCAGCAAATTCCATGTCATCCAGGGGGCCACTGAGTTTGGTGAATTCCACTTGTGGCAGATCTTGGTAGTCAATTTCAGAGAGTTTTCCCAGTGGACCAGTGAAAGCAGTGGGACTTTTGGTACTGCCATCAAGATGCTTGAAAACAGCTCTGAAAGGAAGTTCATTCTGATGGAGTGAACAGCCAATGGTGTGCAATTTCCGCTCAGTTTTATTTTCCAGAGCTGTTACAAGGCCTCCCTCCCAGCCAGTATTTGTATTTGTGTTGTCAAGGAGGAGGACAGCTTTCAGGGTATGAACACTGTTAAACTCCTCCAAGACACTAGCAACTTCTTCACCAAGAACAACTCCAGTCGCACCTTTAATTGGGATGACTCTGTGAGTAAGATATGTTCCACTTTCAGTTCCCGGCTCCTTTGTGAAAGTCAAATGGTGCTCTTGTCCCTTTCCTTTCTTCAGCTTAGTCTCCCCATTTTCATCCTTAACTTCTCTGTACAGCAAAGTGTCCTTGTCAACTTTCCCATCAACCCCCCCCAATACAGACTAACTTTTCCAGACCCTCATTGTGCTTTTCATCACTTTTCACTTTCATTCTAGCTTTTCTCCTGTCCATTTTCGATTTATCAACTATTACACTGGTATGCATCAATTTTGCTGTCAAGGGTTTTGTAGGTGATTCTTATAGAGTTTTTCCTGCTGATTTCGAATCTGCAATCCGTTTTTCTCAATCAGCTCAAGTTATCCGGCTATGGCCTCATAAGTAAAATAGAATTTTTCATGATTTTGTCAAAGCAGAATTGGAACAGTAACATCTATCATCACTTGTTTCACTTGTATAATATCTTTTTTTACTTTTCAGGCATATAGATAAAATATTTCATAATGAATAGAGCGTGTAAAAATGATCCCAATAGATTCTGCTACATATGTGGGACGGTTACCATGCCAAATAACCAGTCCCAAATCACTAAATTTGTGAAGGCAATGTATAGAGCATACTTTGGAATTAAGCTAGGGGACCAGGACAAAAATTTCGCCCCTCATATGTGCTGCAAGATGTGCATTGAAAATTTGAGAAGATGGAGCAAAGGCAGAGCGAAATCTTTGCCTTTTGGAATTCCCATGATTTGGAGAGAAGGAAAGGATCATGTGACAGATTGCTATTTCTGCATGACAAACCTCCAAGGTGGGCTTGTAAATTTATTTTTCTTAAATATTTTGAAATCCTCGTATGAAACTTGACATAATATTCACCATATATAGCATAATATTCACCATAATGGTAATCATACATTTACATATACATATTGTTATAGAAAATATATTTACACATACATATTGTTATACAAGTTACATTTACATATACAATGATTGTATATTTTCTTTCTTTTTCATTCATATTGTCCCCGAAGGGACAATATGAATGAAAAAGAAAGAAAATATACAGACTCCATCGACCTATTTCATATCTTACAGACCGCAGCCTTCCCTCACGAGCAGCCACTGTCTGAATGCTTCTTCTATTTCATATGCAAGTTTTATATCCATGTTTCTGTGTTTCTATTTTCAGGAGTTAACAAGAAGAATAAACACATTGTTGTATACCCTGACATTCCTTCTGCTATGAGACCTGTACCCCATGGTCCTGGAATTCCAATACCCGACCCACCTCAAACCCTGGACTTCGATGATTCTGATGATGAATCAATGACCAGTCCCAGTCGTATATACCTCAAAATACCGCTTCAAATGAGCCGAGGCCTCTCAACCAGGCCAAACTTAATGATCTTAAGCGGGATTTAGGACTTTCCAAATTAGTTGCCGAGATCTTGGGCTCACGACTTCGAGAGGACAACTTGCTGGCTCCAGGAACAACATTCTCCTGGTATAGGAAATGAGAGGAAGAATTCCGCAAGTTTTTTGCAGTGCACGAAAATACCTCTTCCTTAGTGTACTGCTGCAATGTTGAGGGGATAATCGAATCCTTGGGCCTGCCATATAACGCATCAGAATGGAGGCTATTTATAGACTCGTCTAAATGAAGTTTGAAAGCATTACTTCTCAACATTGGGAATAGGGTTGCATCAGTCCCTGTAGCACATTCCGTACAACTTACTGAGAGCTACGATAACATGAAAATTTTACTGGATGCTCTCGTATACAACCAACATAACTGGAGGATCTGTGGAGATTTGAAGGTAATACTAATATCATAAGTAAACTATTGCTATTGACTATGTTGTTTTTCCAAAGGTTATTTGAGAGAGTATAAGAACACTTAACTTCCCCACAGAAGTGATACAGTCCAATGCATAGATTTTTTTATCTGATAGAACAAATTCTCTAAATTCTTTAAATATTTTCATTTTTTTTCAGATTGTGGCATTTGTATTGGGAATGCAAGGGGGATACACGAAATACCCGTTTCCTCTGCAAATGGGATAGCCGAGCGGATGAGAAGCACTATGCACAGCGTGAATGGGCATCCAGAGAGAATTTTGAACCTGGGTCGCATAATGTCGTTTCAGTGCCCCTTGTACCACCAACAAAAATTTTGCTCCCACCACTTCATATTAAGCTGGGCTCGATGAAAAATTTCATCAAATCAATGAATAAGGAGGGTTCAGCATTCCGATATCTCGAGAGTAAATTTCCTCATATATCTGATGCTAAACTAAATACTGGGGTTTTTGATGGTCCTCAAATTCGAACTTTGATCAAGGATACTCAGTTCGAAAATGCAATGACTCCAACTGAGAAGAATGCCTGGCAGGCATTCAAATCAGTTGTCACTGATTTTCTTGGCAAGCGTAGAAGTCCAGAATACGAGTCCATTGTCAAAAACGTGATGGAAGCTTTCAAAGCTCATAGGTCGCGCATGTCCATAAAAATGCACTTTTTGTGGTCCCACTTGGACTATTTTCCTGAAAATTGCGGGGATTATAGTGAGGAACAGGGTGAATGATTTCACCAAGATATCAAATAATGGAGAGAGGTACCAGGGAAACTGGGATATCAATATGCTGGCGGACTATTGCTGGTGTTTGAAGCGAGACGTGTCCGAAGAAAACACAGATGGAAAGCCAAAAAAAACTCATTCCTTCCTCAATAAACTTTTTTCCATATTCATTGTATGAATAAAAGTATTTATTCACACAATGTTTTCATTTTTCACGAGTGTTCTTATAATATTACTCGTATCTACAGTGTTTAAGCTAAAAAAATCAATAAATTTGGGGATACAATTGGACTTATAATAAATGGCCAATAGAGAAAAAACCTGACCTGATTGAGGAAAACCAATGTCATTTTCGAATTCAGCATGGTCGAATTATATAATATGAGTTGAAAAAACCCTCACAGCAGACAAAAACATTTTGTATGCATACCAGTGTTATCTGTTTCACATCAAGGCCAGGCTTAAGCAGGTCCATAGCTTTAAGTCCAGGAGGAAGGCATTAGCAAGACTTGCCCCAAGATTGAAGAAACATCACCCCTGATCAGTTCCATGGCATATCTGGGGGTTTTCAAAAAGCTGTAACTTCCACTTGGGTGCCTCCTTGGCTTGAACTCTTCAGCTTCACCACCAGATGGCTGAAATGAAAATAAAAAATAAATTACTAAAGCGAAAATGGGGGAAAATAGGGGAAAAAATGGGTAAAAATTCAGGTAAAAAGTCGGTGAAAAAAAGAATAAATTACTAAAGCGAAAATGGGGAAAAAAAGGGGGGAAATAGGGACAAAAAGTAGGGATAAATTTGGGTAAAAATGGGATAAGATATAAGAAAAAAAAATATATTACCTCTCCTGATTCTCCTGAGCTGGATTCAAAAGAAATATCTTGTGAAGGTGTGGAGGCAAAAGTGGCCAAATCCACTTCCTGCTGCTGTTGAATCTGGCTCTGTAATCTTTCTGCTTCAGCTACAGCCCTCTGGTCTCTCTTCACAGCAGCTTTATCCACAGATCCCAGCTGGAAAGAGCCCTTGGGTCCTATTTTGGCCCTCTGATCTCTCAAGTATTCCCTCTCCTCTACTGGAACCTGAAATATTAAAGTATATTAAATAGCGGATCTAAAATAAGAGATAAAATCCTGAAAAAAAATTGATTATTAATTTCTATTACCAGGGGGGGGGAGATTACAAGAGGAAAATGTGGATATTTTTCAATTATAATCATTGAATTTCCTTCCATTTAAAAGGCACCTAATTGTACTAAGTTAGGCCAGTTAAAAGTTTAAAAAATAATAGCATTACCTTCTTACTGGGAGGACAAGTGCAGATTATGTGCTGTGTTTGACAATTTTCTTTCTTGCACTTCACAGCATTGTCATCACAGGGACGAACAGATAGCTTACAGGTGCAAGCAGAAGTGTCAAAACGTTTATCCAGCTTTTCCTCCAGATTCTGCTCCTGGACTGTAGAAAGAGATTTCCTGTTTATCTCTTTTGCTTTCTTGAAGCACACTTTATCCACCAATTTCACTACATAATATTCCTCATACAAGGGCAGCCGCGGGTTCACTGCCTGCCAGATCTCAATCACATCCTTTGCTATCATTTTAGCAATATCATAGTCTTTCAAATCCGGGTGGCTGTTTTGGAGGAAATAACTGTACTGAATAACTTGGCGGAGGGTAGGAGGCTCTGTTTTATCCAAAGGAGAAGGCTGGCCACTGAATGTTTTGGCACTATCACTTTGAGTTAACACTGCAGACTTCAGTTTTTTACCCATTTTTATGAAATATCTGAAAATAAACACACTTAAATGAACGCATCATAAAATAATTTAACACATATTTTATAGGTAAATATCATTAAAAAATACAAAATAATACACGAATAAACATCTATAATGCATTTACAATAAGTTTCAAGCATCATTTTGTTAAAAAAGCTGAATTTTAATTGGTTATTTTGATGAAATAAGGTCTAATATTTTTTGTTTACATTGCGCAAATGCAGCACGCGTGATTTTACGCGTAAAATTTGGCAATTTTACAACTTCAAAATAATTAATAATCCTCAAAAAATACAGTCATTTTCACAAATATGAGTTGGTGCAATGTTTTTTATACATTAATACCTTTCTATCTAGACCAGTCCAAGATCACAGTTCCAAAATCAACCTACCTTACTCCACACTGACCTGAGTGGGTGGCATGGCTGTTACTATCATAGCTGTATCTCTTAAAATCTCTGGATATGCAGGGATGACTTCTTGTATTGTCAGTTTAGATGAGCGATCATATTTTTCCACTTCTTTTAGGCCATCAAAAAAATCTTGCTTAAATTTCATTAGTTTAACATCAAAAGGTTGCCTATGCACGTTTAAGCGGCAATGCTTTGTTTTTGAGCGTTCAATTTTATCTAAATATTTTTGAAAGTCTAATTCTTCATCATTTGAAGAGGATGAGGGGGACTTACTACTCATATCTTCATCCTGTGATTCAGGATTTTCAGGTAATAGCCCTTTTATGCGAATTGCAACCTCGCAGAGGGCCTCTTTTGCTTTAGCAATTTGTTCTTCGGTCAAAAAAATTTGGTTCATTGGATCTATGTAGACAGCAGCTAATAAGATCTCATTTTCCAGTAGCAGACCCTCTCTTTTCTTCATTGAGGATACAATTCCATCAGCAATTAATCCTCCAGTTTGGGATAGACGAAATAATAAATTTTTCCATTCCCATAGGAATGTACCAGGAGTTAAATCCTCTGCTTGCAACTTTTTGGTGACAGTATAAGGGTGAGCAAGCAGCTTCTAATTGTGTAACCTCCCTCCATTGAATTTCAGTTAGTGAAACATTGGGATTATCAATGTCTTCTAGGAAGGGTTTTAGATCAAGCAAACGCTTAATCATCATATATGTGCTCCCCCAGCATGTCGCTTGGTCCAAAATAGCTCCCTTTCCTGCACATCTCTGGATAATAGCATCAATTTTAGAGGTCCTGGCTGCAGTGGCTACTTGCCTCAACTTGCCTATCAGAGTAGCTGCATGGTGATCTTTCAATCCATCTCTTATTGCTAGCTGCAATATATGTACAACACAACACATATGTTGGATTAGAAAGAGCTTAGATGCTTCTTCAACAATATCACCTAAAATTTCATCGCTCTGTTCTGTTTGAGAATCAGTTTCAGGAATGTCATCTTCATTAGCCACTTTTTCTTCATCAACTTTATTCAGCTTTTCTATCGTGCTTAGCATGTTTGAAGCATTATCTGTGACAATACATAGAATCTGCTCTTTCTTAATTACAAAGTCTTGTATAACTTCCTCCACTAACTTCTGAAGATAGTCACTGTCATGATGCGCCTCAGTGTCCTTTACTCCCAATGTCCGAGTTACCATTTTATTGTTTTCATCAACAAATCTAGCATTGATGGCAAAATAGTTAACTCTGATGCGTGGCTGCATCCATTTTAATAAACATGAAGCATCCCTTCAGAGTTCTTCGAAGTTCTTCCTTTTTATTTGTGGCTTCTTCAACTATAATTTTTCTGATACTTTGTCTTTCCAGAGAAACTCCAAGTTTCTTGGCCATTTCTCCATTTAGGCCTAGAAAGGCTGGTTGTGAAAATAAAGATAAGGCTATACCATTTCTTACCACCAGTTCGATGATGTGCTTCTTGAACTTTTCTGTGGTCATTGTTACGGTAACTTTGTCTGTAGTAAAGAATCTTGTAAGTGGTGCTTGTCATTCAGTAGATTTCTGATCTTTTGTTAACTTTGAAGTAGTTGGAAGGTTTTTATTACTATTTTTCTCAATGACAACTTCTAAAATTTTGGGATGGAAATGCTGCAAATGTCTTTTCAAATTTGATGCTCTGGTTGGTGCATTTTTATCAGAGCCAGTAAAACCACTGATTTTTGCTTCACATAATTTTTCACCATCATCATCTTCTATCATACACTGACACACGAAATGTTTCCCATCCGTGGTTATTGTAAAATATTCAAAAACTGCAGACTTTGTTGGAAGTGTCTTTGCCATTGTGAAAGGGGTTTTAGACTTGAAAGTTAAAAACTTATGAAATTTAGAAAGAACTCAAAATTGAATAAGCATTAAAAATAAAAAATATTATCTGAAAAGAAAAAATGAATTAATGGCATTAGTGTCTGAAATGGAAAACATTGTGTTTATTATTTAAGTGGTTTAACCACCATAGCTGCCAGTGATATCACACACAAAAACATATTTTATTAAAATTTATATTGAGGTCGGAGTCGGTACATTTTTACTGACTCCGACTCCAGCAGCACCAAAATTGCTTCCGACTCCGACTCCACAGCCCTGCCTGTGTTGTCTTGAATTCTGGCTTGATTTTAAGCTGCTCTGCAATCTCTTTGGCATCTGTTACAGCACTTTGAAATCCACTCTCCCGATATTCTTTCATCCACTTACATGTTCATTCCAAACTCTTGATGGCACTTGTCAGATGCCTTGAATCACTCTGAAGATCTTTACTCACGTAGTTGATTTGAAAGAGATCATACCAGAATATGACAGCAACAATGAATTTAAAATTCATCATCTCTCTGCAAAGTGATTCTGCTTTGCTTCTCCTTGAGGATTTGCTTTTTCAGCAATTTCAACAAGTGCATCATAGATCTCAACAGCTTGATATCATACAGCTTTGACACTTTGCACATAGCATTCCCATCTTGTCTCGCTCAAGGGCTTCACTGAGAACTCTTTCACATACTTGCAGAAGACTGACCATTGATGGGTTGAGGCTGAGAAGACATACAGGCATTGAATAACCCTGAAAAATGAGATGGCTTGAACACATGTTTTTGCCATGTCCCCAAGTAGCAAAGTGTAGTTGTGGCATGTGCATGGAGCGAAGAATACTCTTGAATTCATTTCCAGAAGTCACGCATGACTGCCTGATTAGTGTCCCTTCATGTTCACACCATTATCGTATCCTTGTCCATGAATATCAGTCATTTTCAGTCCAAGTTTGTGAAGTTCTATCATCAATACCTCTAATAGGTTTTCTTCTGTGGTCTCCTTCACCTCAATGAACTTGATGAAGTGTTCAAAAATTCCACTTTCAATACCTGATGATCCATCAAAGACATATCGCAAAGTAAAGGACATCTGCTCCTTGTGACTAATGTCAGATGTGCAATCAAGGATTACAGAGAAATACTTTGCCATTTTAATTCTGTGTACAATGGTTGCTTGAACTTTGTTGCCCATGAGCAAGATGAGTTCATTCTGAAGTCATTTTTCCCAGGTAATGATTATGAATTTCATTACTGACTATTCTTCTAAGATGGTCTTGCATGATGGGATCAAATCTTGAGATAAGCTCAACCAGTCCAAGGAAGTTGCCATTATTCCATTTGAAGATTGTATCTATTGATCCTTTGAATGACATGTTGTGTTCAGTGAGGTACTGTACAATGGCGAGGAGGTGCTCAAACACATTTTTTCACCAAAGCTTCTCCATATTGATTCATTCCTGACTGAGTTGATCCACAGTGCAACTTTTAATCAAATGTTGTTCGAGTTCCATCCATTGGAGAGTCATCTTCAGATGGCCCTGTGATCTTTCATGCTCAGACAGTCTGGAACTAGTATTCACCCAGTCACAGAATCCTCCACACCCGAAGGCATTGTTGGAGTTTCCAAATAACTTGCAACAGAAACAAAATATCTGATTCTTAGAGATTGAATAAATCAGCCAGTTCCATATACCAGCTTCTCCATTTTCCATCCATCTCTTGTAATAACTTTTTGAAAACTTGAGGCCATTGTCATCTCTGGAAAAGTTATAGTCTTCCTCACACTGTGGTGGGCCTATACTCACTAGTAAATCTCTGACTTTTGTGGTGACAGTTTCCGGCCATTGACTTGGATCTATGAGTGCATCCAGAGGCTGATTTTGCAGAATTGGAGTCTGATCCATGGGTTCTTCTTCCCTCTGGATATCACTTTCATCTATCAAAGCTGGTGATGATGCATGTGATGGCGCAGGTACATCTACTTCACTTTCATCTATCAAAGCTGATGATGATGCATGTGACAGAGCAGGCACATTTTGTTCAGTTTCAGCCTGTGGATTGCATTCCTCTAGAAATTTTTCAAATGACCCATACATATGCTCAAGTTCTGACTTCACTTCACGCTCTCTCTTCTGGTGACCACTGAAATATTTGAGCAGTATCTCAATCTCTTTGGAGGCATCACTGTCAGTCGATATCTGAAATATAACAAAATATATAATTAATACGGAATACTCTTGTATATGAATACTATTGTAAATGAATACTACTATATATAAATAGTTATTATGACAAGCCATATTTAATTTACCACTCAAAACCAAAATATTTTTTTATACTGTACTCATATTTGCAGGGCCCCTAATAGCGCAGGGCCCAAAGCAGCCACTTTGCTTGCTTTGCCCAAAGGCCAGCAGTGGTGCCACAAAACTAATTCCATCATTGCGCAACAAGTCTTATGAAGATAGGATTAAAGAGTTAGACTTGCATTCACTCAAAACTAGGAGATTATGGGGGGAGCTTATTGAAGTTAATAAAATCACTAATGTAAATTTTGACAAAGTGTTCACTTTCAATAATAGCAATACCTACTCATAATAACAGATTTAAGTTGCATGGCAGACGATTCATTACTAACATTGCTAAAAACTTTTTTATGTTTAAAGTAACTGATAAATGGAATAATCTTCCTGCATCCATCATGAACTCTACCAGCATTAATATGTTTAAAAAAATTAATTATTCATTTTTACACCCAGTCTGTTTTTATGATGAGAACAAACTTTTCTGGTCAATTTTGAGGTGTTTTGCATGAATCTGCCATCCATTTCCTGTGCAAATGCGTAGTTTTCGAGATATTGTCATCTCGAAAACTATGCATTTGCACAGGAAATGGATGGCAGTTTTGTACAAAACACCTCAAAATTAACCAGAAAAGGAGTCATTCCAGCTCAACTGGTACAGATTTCAGAAAGTTGGTCGGGTGACCATCTCCAATTTTCTTCAAATTTTCAGGGTTGATTCATACACCATTCAATAGCTTAAATCTAAAATTTTAGCTTCCTCAGTCAAAAACTTTTAATTTTATGGTCGCTTAAATGGCCCCCACCTTCGACAAAAAATGCCCATGTTGGGCTTGATTGGCCAACGCCTTCATTTTGAGAGGCCTTGAAAAGTGTCTTCTAATAGGAGTAGAAGCTTCAAATTTGTCATGCCAATACAATTTCTGGTGGGCTTTTCAATTTTGCAAGCTAAAAGGCTGTGCAACAAATAGTTTCTGAGTTACAAGGGCTTAAACATGGCTCCATTTTGAAGCTTGCATCAATTCCTCCCACTTTTATGACTACCATTTTCAAAAGTTTTAGTTCTACATCAATCACAGCTGTTTTAATACTCCTAATAGTCTCTATGGGTTGTAAATTTATGAGTGAAATAAAAAAATAACCAAAAAAGGATATCTCTTATTTTTAAAAATTTCCAAAAGTTGATATTTTCACAAAATTTGCAAAATTAACATCAACTTTGGGGCTTAATATAAAGGTGTCTGAAATTAGTCAGGGAGTTGATACTTCTAGTAAAGAAAGATACATATTAGGGTGTGACCATTGCCCTCCAAAAATCAAAAAATGGTCCTACAATGCTGTTCAAAGTTTTAGTGCTATGTATTTATCTAGGAAACACCCCTGTAAATTTCCTTGGAGATCGGTGCATGTTTGAGCTAGCACCATCGTACGAGCAAGTATTGCTATTTCAGCTTATGAACTTCATAAATAAGTGTGAAAATAGCACATTTTATCAGATTTTCATTTCCGGGTCTGGAACGCTGACCCACAAATTTTCCATGAATTATTTTATTGCATTTAATTTTAATGATGCTCTTTTCTTTTCCCTTGACAGTGATTTGATGTTGTGAATAAAGAATTTAATCATGGATACACGGCAAGATGATGAGTATGTCAGAATGTTATTGGGCACCGTACCCCAAGAAGAAAAGGAAATAAAGGGCTGCAAACTGCCAACTAATAGGCAGGTCTTACTACGTCTGTTAGCAAACCTTCGGGATATGCATTGGGACCAGGCTTTATCTGCCACCATTGACAATGTGCTTTTGCATTACCAGAAGGCGAATGTCCCGACCATTACAGGCAGGAACAATATTGGCCGAGTGATTAAAACTTACTATGATAAAGACTACATGATGCTTATGAAAAAGAATGAGGATAGAAGACGGGCTGATGATCCTGGAATTATGAAGTTTAAATCAGAATTGAGCCTGACGATGAAATTTTATAAGAACACAGTGTTGAAAGACATGGCGGCTGCGAAAAAGGGGAAAACTCAGGCCGAACAAGATGCCATCGATACTGACATACTCTTTATGAAAAGCATGCTAAGTGACAGAGTAGCTACCTACTCTGGGGTAAACAAAGTACTCACAGAAAAGGTTCACAAGCGACAGAAAAGGCAGATGCGAGAAGAGAAGCAACAAGAGAGAGAGCAATGTGATCATGCTGAGAATGTACAGGCTGATATTGATTCACCTATTAGCTCTGATGAGGACGATGACATTGATGAGGCCAGCACTGCTGAACCAAAGAGAAAACATTGGAGAACAGTGAAAGAGGGAGTTTCAATTTTTGTGCCCCATGATATTCTGAAGTCGGCAGAACTTGTTTCATGCAGTGTTCGAAACATCTCGCCGACCCAGCTGAGTGCAATTGTGTACTCCCTTGTATCTGCATGTAGTGGAGATACATCAAAGCTGAGTCTAAATGCAAGGACGGCCCACCGATACCGAGCTTCCATCGTGTCAGAAATAAGTTTAAAAATCATGGATGAATGGCAACCATCAGACAAAGTACTGGTGCACTGGGATGGTAAACTTATGGACACGCTGGATTCCAAAGGCACTGATGACCGCCTGCCCATTCTTGTGTCTGGTGTCAATGGCACAAAGCTTCTTGGAGTCCCACCTCTTCCGCATTTGACTCAAAAAGCTGGCCTGGTTCAAGGAGACTTGATATCAACAGCAACCAAACAACTTCTGGTCGATTGGGAGTGTGAACAGAATGTCGTTGGTATGGTTTTCGACACAACTTCATCCAATACAGGTAAACCTATTTCAAACATCAGCGTGAATTTATCACAATATTAATACCAAAATACAGTGAATGATTTAACAGAAATCTGCAAAAAGCATGTGCCTGAAATGGTGGCCTTAAACTACAATTACATTTTTTTTTCAGGACAAAAAACAGCTGCTTGCGCCTCCCTCCAAAAGGAATTAGAGCATGCCATATTCTAGTGCGCCTGTCGCAGGCATGTGGGCAAAGTCATCCTAGGTGTTTGCTGGGATTGCTTGAAAGTGGAGGGCTCTTCAAGTCCAAACATAATGGTTTTCCAGAGGTGAGTCATAAGCTTTACAAAATAACAAGGAATATTATTATCTAATGAACAAATTTAGTGGAATTTCTTTTATTAGACTTATAAGATATACTAACACCAAGCAAATGATCGATCATATCAATCTTAATACCCCTAAAACAATATTATAGATTAATACAAAATACAATAATCCCAATAATTGCATTTCTAGGTTCAAGAACTATTTCTCTCAACTGGCGTACAATGAAAAAAAGAAATACTACTACCCCGCAATGCCTGGAGTGTTTGAGGAGCGCCAGCAGGAGATGGCCGACTTCTTCCGTGAATCTCTAGCCCAACCATTTACACGTGGCGACTACAAGGAGCTGGTAGAGCTTTGTCTGCTGCTTGTAACTAAAGGATCCGAGCCAGTGAACTTCACAATGGTCTACCCGGCGCACTTCACAAAGCAAGGTGGATGGCTAAACTGCTCTATACCCTCAAGATTGTTCTTTTGTCAGGTCAGATCAAAGAGCAGTTTCCCAAAGCCGAGGTTGTGACTAAAAGTCAAATCAGCAAGTTAGAACGGTTTGCTGTGTTCACAGTCGCTGTTTATGTCCCATGGTGGATTGTTTGCCCCATTCCAGCAAGTGCGCCACTGAATGACTTGAATTTGGTCGAAACCTTGGCTGAATTTGCCCCATATGACGCCACAATAGTTGACAAAGCACGTGTGGCACTCGGTACACACACTTGGTACCTAACTGAGGAGTTGGCCCCACTGGCTTTGTTCTCGTCTCAAGTACAAGAAAGGACAAAAGAGGAGATGAGGAAGGCCCTTCTTTGCCATGAAGGCACTGAAGTTACTAAGAGAGTGGGGCTCAATCATGGGGGCTATGGAAAGCCATATCTTCCCCTGTCCCAGAAAGTGGCACTGCCCTGGTGGACCTAATTGGGCCTGACTCAAGCTGGTTCTTCACCATTTTAGGCATGCCCTATCATTTTCTCCACAGTCCAGCCAGTGAATGGGCGGATCATGATGACTACCTGAACATGAAATGGGTTGTGGACAAGCTTCAGGTCGTCAATGAGGCTGCAGAGCATGGTGTAAAACTTTGCCATGACTTTCTTAATGTTGCCACTGGGGATGAGGAGTGCTTTCAAGAAGTCCTTCAAGTAGTTGAAAATGACAGACTCGGCGTTCCTAATCAGCGCAAACGATCATCTGTTTTCGAACAGAAATCATGGTTTCTTGCTCTAGAGAAATAATACCTTGTGAATATATGATAAAACCCCTTAATGTACCATGAGAGAATAAGAATGATTAACTTTTTTGTGTTAGTGATAACAGCTTTTAATTAAGACAGGCAAATGATTTGTGTTAATATCCCTTATGATGGTTGTGTAATCTCATATATAGGTGCGTATGCCGTATAAGCAAAATCGCTATTTTTCAAATTGCTGGTGCTCACTCGAATATGCATGAATCTTCAAAAAATTGCACGTGGGTATTTTTTATGTCAATATGCAACACCAAAATTTTGAACAGCATTGTAGGACAAAGTTGGGGCAACTGTCACACCCTAATACATATGTGTACAAAAACATATATTAAGGAATAGATCTCAACTCAAATCCTTCATATAGTTTTGGCTATTCAAAGAAAAGTACTTTTTGTGAAAAATTCTGAATTTTTTCAAAATTTTGAAATGTTTAAATTTCTTTTTACAATATTGAATTGTAATTTTACTTCCATTTTATTACTTGGTAAAATTCACAAATGTTAAATTATCTAAATAAGTTTTACTCATAAAAAAGACAATATATACCTAGATTATTACTACATTTGCAGTTAACACAACAGATGGACCAGCTTGTAGGCTCAATACTTGGATCTACCTAAGTAAATCATGTAGAACCGTGTTCTACTGCTCTTTAAGCACTTCCTAGTAATTTAAATTATGCAGTTAGTACAGATAAACTAGCAGTAACCACCATTTTCAGTACAAAACCTTAAATTTAAGTAGCTTTGTTGTATTACTTCCCTTAATACAAGTGTACAGTACTTAGCTATATATACAATAATGAATTCCTGAGTTTTTAAGCATGTGAATTATTGGCTATAAGTTCATATTCTTTTTTTAATATGTGTTGTTTTATGTAAATTCGTATGTAAACTTATATATAGCTAATAACTCTTATGTTTAGACACTGACTCAGGAATTTATTATTGTACTCAGGCTTTAAGTCTGATTGTCTTCAACACTCCATGGCCTCACAGCCATAAATTGGCAATTTATTATTCAGCTTGATACAGGTCTGTAGTTACTTAGGCTTTTTTTAAATACTCCTCAATTTTAGATAAACAATCATTTGATAACTTGTACTGTCTCCCCATTTTCCCAGCAACTGTAGGTGGTTCAATTGAACACAAAACATGTTGGAATGGAATCCAGCAAACATCCTCTTGTTCAGGCCATTTAAAAGGATTCTTTTTCATGAAATTTACTAATAGATCCTTCTCAGTATCACACACTTCAACTATGTTTCCAACAAACCAGTCACCTTCATAGAAACAGGCCACATATGTACCAGGTTTATATTGGTAAGCCACATTTTCTTGTGTAGCATTGAGGAAGGAAAGTTGTACTTAAAGAAATTTTCATCACTAGAAATTTTGTACAGTTTAATGCCTGTTGATGAAGGTCTAAAGCAGTGATATGAATGGGTTCCTGGGATTGTCTTAATTAAGGAATACCTTTTTTCTAACTCAAATAAATTAGCATTTTCCTCAATTTTAGCTGAATCAATGTACAGAAATTGTATACCATTAATATTAGATTTGCACCAATCGAACATCTCTTTTGGATTGGTGATGTGACCTTTACTTGTTGTAGACTTGCCCGGGCAACTAACCTTTTGACGGTGCCACCAACACCATCACAGGGGCTCTTTCCGTGAGAGGTGGCAAAAAAGTTCCATTCACATGTTAGTTGGAAATCTTTTTCATGTAACACTG
Source organism: Bathynomus jamesi (assembly GCA_023014485.1). Taxonomy (NCBI): domain Eukaryota; kingdom Metazoa; phylum Arthropoda; class Malacostraca; order Isopoda; family Cirolanidae; genus Bathynomus; species Bathynomus jamesi. The sequence goes on along the minus strand of JAJOZX010000040.1, from coordinate 2,146,978 downwards.
AATTAATGATGTTTTTATAGTTTTTATATTGACTTGCTCATCGCTAAAGTAACAAATATGTTTTAGTTTAGGATTCTGACTTTTAAGTAATTTCAAGGCTTCACATAAAAAAGAATGAACTGCAGTTGTGTTGTGTGTAAGTGAATCTGATATTACACAAAAATTTGTAACTTTTAGTTCACCATCAACTTTTTGATAGCAGACTACCGGATGCAAGGTAGCCTGGGTATTGTCCCAGTGATGCCCTTGTACGGCATCCTGAATTATAAAACTATAGTTTTCAGAGAAGTCAACAAGCACTAATGCTGTAGAATCATTGAGGTTTTCTTTACAGTCGGACAAATATTTTGATTGGGCTTTTGCTATGAAATGGTGTACTTTCAACTTTTTTGCACTTTCACATATGTCTTCTACTACATTCGAAACACTTTTTGTCATTGTGACCAGTTGGGTATGGTCTGTATGAAGCCACTGCTTAAAGGAAACCTCATCATCATGTCATAATCATTGTTTTCAAAAATGGTAAGAAGCCAATCCCGTAATTCATTTAAACCAGGACATGTTTTGCAGTTATTAATCATGCAGTTTCTGGTTTCAGTGTTGCAGACTATTTTCCCTAGTAACTCTCTTAATTCTACTTTGACAGGGAGTGATTCACATAAAAGTTTAAAGTTCTGGTGTATTTCACAAATGCATACATTGTGTGATCCTTTACTCCCCACACCCATACACCATTTTGGTCTCAGTTCAAAAAACTTTGATTTGGAGATTTTGTGTTTGGATATTTATTTTTGTAAAGCGTATATAATTCTCTGATATTTGTCAACAACAGTATTTTCTGCTTGTGAACCTTCCCTTGTGGTGTTTTTATTGATTTGTAGTCTTTTTTACCAGGGCATTCTCTAGTATATTCATTGTTTTGGAAAAATTCTATCACTCTTTCCTTTATTTCATCGCTTATACCCTTGCTACTCTTTTTATTTCTCATTATAGGAAGGATACCTTCTTTTCTCTTTAAGGCCCTCACAGCATTAACCATTCTGGCTGACACTTCAAATTCTTTCATAATTCTTTCTCTGGACCAGGTTTTACCAATTGGAAGGAGTGTTAGAATTTGTATCTTTTCTTGTCTGGTACTAGTTTTACACTTTTCTTTCAGTTCCTCTATCATATGCTGATAACACTTTTCTTCCTCACTCTCTATAGGTTTCTCCGCTTCCTCATCCAAAATGCTAGGCTTCATATGAAGTACTTTTGACAGCTTTGATTTTGTTGATGTTTCAATTTGCTTTAGTTTCCTTTTCGCGTAAAACTTTCGATCTCTTGCTCTTACATACTTAATGGGTGAGCATTCTAGTGAACCTAACGTTTCGTCAAATGTCTCCTTAACTATTTCTTCTGGAACATATTCATCACTACCTGAGTCTTTTTCATCTTCAATCATCTTGGCTCTAGAGAAGCATGTTGAGCAAAGTTTCTGTCCTGGTATCAGATTCAGTCTAGTTGCTATGTCTTTGTCAATAATTTGTAGTGATTCTGCAAATAAAGTAGGGTAACTCTAAAACTTCAACATTTGGTTATAGGCTATTCGTATAAAATATTCAAAACATATGCATTCAGTAGCACAGTATATAGCCTACCCTATTAAAATTAAATAGCTAATTTAGGTTACAATTTACAATATAAACTTCTTTATGAAATATAAATATATTAGTACCTATATTTACTTACTTGTTATCTTCTTTCGATGATTTCTCCATGGATCTTGGCAGCTACGTTGCATTTGTTGGTAATGCATTCCAAACATTTTTTCATGGTGGTAGCATACAGTAGCACTATTTGGGTTGATTACAGTTGCTTTTGTTCTCCACAATAGCAGTTTCCTTGTTTCATCTGTCAGCTCATGTAAGGTATACATACCCACCTTCCTGGTGAGTCTGTGTTCATGACATGGATCATCCAAGTACATACCAAAGCTGCACTTTGATTCTTGATTAGAATAAGCCATTATTACAGGCAGTAAAATTAAGTTAATTGCTCTAGTTAAATTTTCTGAAAATAAAAGATCATGATCTATAAAATAGGCCTGGACATTAATGATTAACCATCATGTTTTACATTTATAAGAATATACAAAGCGAAATGAGCTACCCAGAGCCCTTCGAGTCGCTGGTTGTTTTGACAGACATATTAAATTTCTTGTATGTTTTAGACTTATTTACATATTATTACAATTGTAAATCAACTTAATAAGTAATAAAATGGAAGTAAAATTACAATTCAATGTCATAAATAGAAATTTAAAAATTTACAAATTTTGCAAAAATTTGAGATTTTTCACAAAAAGCACTTTTCTTTGAATCACCAAAACTATATGAAGGAGTTGAGTTGAGATCTATTCCTTAATATGTTTTTTTACACATATGTATCTTTCTTTACTAGAAGTATCAACTCCCTGACTAATTTTAGACACCTTTATATTAAGCCCCAAAGTTGATGTTAATTTTGCAAATTTTGTGAAAATATCAACTTTTGGAAATTTTTAAAAATAGAAATAAATCCTTTTTTGGTTATTTTTTTATTTCACTCATAAATTTACAACCCATAGAGACTATTAGGAGTATTAAAACAGCTGTGATTGATGTAGAACTAAAACTTTTGAAAATGGTAGTCGTAAAAGTGGGAGGAATTGATGCAAGCTTCAAAATGGAGCCATATTTAAGCCCTTGTAACTTAGAAACTATTTGTTCCACAGCCTTTTTGCTTGCAAAATTGAAAAGCCCACCAGAAGTTGTATTGGCATGACAAATTTGAAGCTTCTACTCCTATTAGAAGACACTTTTCAAGGCCTCTCAAAATGAAGGCGTTGGCCGATCAAGCCCAACATGGGCATTTTTTGTCGAAGGTGGGGGCCATTTAAGCGACCATAAAATTAAAAGTTTTTGACTGAGGAAGCTAAAATTTTAGATTTAAGCTATTGAATGGTGTATGAATCAGCCCTGAAAATTTGAAGAAAATCAGAGATGGTCACCCGACAACCCCTGTACCAATTGAGCTGGAATGACCCAAAGGCTAACAGTTCAGAATAGGGGTACCACCTCAATTTTTGTGTTTTTTCCACCAAAACATGCTAAAACCATTGGTTTCCTGTTGTTTAAGATGAATGTGACCATCGCCATTACAGTAAATTATTGCTTGAAGTGATTTCACCCCCCCCCCAACCACTCCTACAATCTGGGGGGACCACCGTGGGAACTGGGGGTTTTGGGTGGGGGAACACCTAAACAACAGGAAACCAATGGTTTTAGCATGTTTTGGTAGAAAAAACCCTTATACCCTGAACCCTATACTGATCAATTTGTGATGCATGATCTTTATGGGGGTTCCACCCCTGTACCCCCGAGACCTAAATTATACAAATGATAATGTAATAACATGTTAAGTTATGCACTTTTTTAGTCTTCATCTAGGGCACATGATGAATCAAGTTCTCAACACAGCTGCGAGCTCTACTAGCATCACCACACATCTGTCACAGATCAAAGCCATTTTCAAACTGAAGTGAATGAACAATAGTAGGGTTGCCAACTCAAAATTTCCTAGATTCATACCCAAAAAGCACTGAAGTAGCTATATATATTTTTTCGTAATTTTCTAACTTTGTTTTTTTGACTATGCGACACATGCAATCAACATATTTTAATGAGAGAAACAACTTTGTCTCTATGGTATTTTTCAAAATTTTGCTTAAGTGACACCTGTATTCTGAACCATTACCCAGAAAAGTTTGCTCTCATCATTTTCATTTAAACTAACATAAATATCGCAACTTAACCTAACCAATCAAGGGGGTACAGTTGACCTAACTGGGCATTCAGTTGACCTAACTGGGCATTCAGTTGACCTAAATGGGCATTCAGTTGACCTAAATGGGCATTCAGTTGACCTAAATGGGCATTCAGTTGACCTAAATGGGCATTCAGTTGACCTAAATGGGCATTCAGTTGACCTAAATGGGCATTCAGTTGACCTAAATGGGCATTCAGTTGACCTAAATGGGCATTCAGTTGACCTAAATGGGCATTCAATTAACCTAACCTGGCATTCAATTAACCTAACCTGGCATTCAATTAACCTAACCTGGCATTCAATTAACCTAACCTGGCATTCAATTAACCTAACCTGGCATTCAATTAACCTAACCAGGCATTCAATTAACCTAACCAGGCATTCAATTAACCTAACAGGTTAATATTGGTTATTCCACCTAAATATCTTCTAATCTTTTTTGTATTAGGCACTCACTGTCACATTTTGGACAAGTTAAGAATGAGAGAATAATGCTATAATTGATAAAAGCATCCAATCCTTTGTCTTCATATACAACGTGTCCCAAAGAAATGTATACCCACTTTGTTCGATAATACCAGCTATGAGGATAATAAATATATTACTTTTTATATGTTTTTTAATAAAGAATTTTCTCCTGAATCTAAATATGTAATTATTTTTATTACAAATTGAAAAACGAAAAAGTTACAGATGTTTAAATTATAATTATTATTTTCAAGACTTCATGTGCGATATTTTCTAATATTTTAACCGACTGTTTTGAGATACTCATGTTTAGTGTTGATATTGAAGCATAAATGTTGTAATTATTAGTTAATTCAAAAAATTTACAAATTCCATGGTTAAATGACACTTTATCTAAGATGTTCAAATTGTCGTTAGAAAAGAACAAACGTCGCAGAGTTATAAGATGTTAGATAAGGTTAGAGCAAAACTGTAGTCTTGCCTAATTAGAACTCAACAAAATGGCTAGGCTAAGCTAGGCACTAAACATAAGTATCTCAAAACAGTCCGTTAAAACAAAAGGCAGGCAAGGCCATAAAAAAAAATATTAGAAAATATCGCACATGAAGTCTCAAAAATAATAATTCTAATTTAAACATTTGTAACTTTTTTGTTCTTCAATTTTTAATAAAAATAATTACATATTTAGATTCAGGAGAAAATTCTTTATTAAAAAACATATAAAAAGTAATATATTTATTATCCTCATAGCTGGTATTATCGAACAAAGTGGGTATACATTTCTTTGGGACACGCTGTAGGGCACATAACGAATAAAGTTCTCAGTCAAAATCACACAAATGGCACATCATAATTCTATCACAAACACCACTAAACTGAATCCAATTAGGAAAAAAAAAAAATAGCCAGAACAAAACCCAACCAACTAATTAAGTTGCAAAGTAGCGAAAAAATAGCCCAATTAGGAAAAATATTTTATGAAAAAAGTACATTATAGCCAAAACAGGAAATATATTTTATTAAAAAAATACATTTGAACAAATTTGCACAACATAAGATATATATTTTCTTAGTCAGTTTTGAATGGCAATTCAATATAGGGTCATTCCAGCTCAATTGGTACAGGGGTGGTTGGGTGACCATCTCTGATTTTCTTCAAATTTTCAGGGTTGATTCATACACCATTCAATAGCTTAAATCTAAAATTTTAGCTTCCTCAGTCAAAAACGTTTAATTTTATGGTCGCTTAAATGGCCCCCACCTTCGACAAAAAATGCCCATGTTGGGCTTGATTGGCCAACGCCTTCATTTTGAGAGGCCTTGAAAAGTGTCTTCTAATAGGAGTAGAAGCTTCAAATTTGTCATGCCAATACAACTTCTGGTGGGCTTTTCAATTTTGCAAGCAAAAAGGCCGTGGAGCAAATAGTTTCTAAGTTACAAGGGCTTAAATATGGCTCCATTTTGAAGCTTGCATCAATTCCTCCCACTTTTATGACTCTACCATTTTCAAAAGTTTTAGTTCTACATCAATCACAGCTGTTTTAATACTCCTAATAGTCTCTATGGGTTGTAAATTTATGAGTGAAATAAAAAAATAACCAAAAAAAAATTTATTTCTATTTTTAAAAATTTCTAAAAGTTGATATTTTCACAAAATTTGCAAAATTAACATCAACTTTGGGGCTTAATATAAAGGTGTCCAAAATTAGTCAGGGAGTTGATACTTCTAGTAAAGAAAGATACATATGTGTAAAAAAACATATTAAGGAATAGATGATTCAAAGAAAAGTGCTTTTTATGAAAAATCTCAAATTTTTAAATTTCTATTTATGACATTGAATTGTAATTTTACTTCCATTTTATTACTTATTAAGTTGATTTACAATTGTAATAATATGTAAATAAGTCTAAAACACAAGAAATTTAATATGTCTGTCAAAACAACCAGCGACTCGAAGGGCTCTGGGTAGCTCATTTCGCTTTGTATAGCTACAGTGGAACCTTAATATACGAACTTAATCCATTCCTGAGGGTTGTTCTGATACTGAATTGTTCGTATATTGAATCAATTTTTCCCATAAGAAATAATGTAAATTGGATTAATCCATTCCAGACCCCCAAAAGTTACCCCTTACGAAACATTTTTAAGTCAAAATATTGGTTAATTAAACCTGTAAAATAAGACTTACATGCATAAAATCATACATGAAACCTGTAACAACAATAAATAATGCAATATCATACAAATAAATGAAAATTTAACCTGAACTTTACCTTTGCTGAGGAGGGAGTGATGATGGCCTAAGTGGAAGCTGGAGAGGAAGGTGGGGTGGAGGAGAGAAACTGACTGGCTTCTTTCGGTTCGGATATGAGGGAATGGTTCGTATACAAGTACAATTTTTTCTCAAAAAAGTTGTTCGTATACCGATTTGTTCGAATAGAGATGCGTTCGTATATTGAGGTTCCACTGTATTCTTATAAATATAAAACATGATGGTTAATCATTAATGTTCAGGCCTATTTTATAGATCATGATCTTTTATTTTCAGAAAATTTAACTAGAGCAATTAACTTAATTTTACTGCCTGTAATAATGGCTTATTCTAATCAAGAATCAAAGTGCAGCTTTGGTATGTACTTGGATGATCCATGTCATGAACACAGACTCACCAAGAAGGTGGGTATGTATACCTTACACGAGCTGACAGATGAAACAAGGAAACTGCTATTGTGGAGAACAAAAGCAACTGTAATCAACCCAAATAGTGCTACTGTATGCTACCACCATGAAAAAATGTTTGGAATGCATTACCAACAAATGCAACGTAGCTGCCAAGATCCATGGAGAAATCATCGAAAGAAGATAACAAGTAAATATAGGTACTAATATATTTATATTTCATAAAGAAGTTTATTTTGTAAATTGTAACCTAAATTAGCTATTTAATTTTAATAGGGTAGGCTATATACTGTGCTACTGAATGCATATGTTTTGAATATTTTATACGAATAGCCTATAACCAAATGTTGAAGTTTTAATTACCCTACTTTATTTGCAGAATCACTACAAATTATTGACAAAGACATAGCAACTAGACTGAATCTGATACCAGGACAGAAACTTTGCTCAACATGCTTCTCTAGAGCCAAGATGATTGAAGATGAAAAAGACTCAGGTAGTGATGAATATGTTCCAGAAGAAATAGTTAAGGAGACATTTGACGAAACGTTAGGTTCACTAGAATGCTCACCCATTAAGTATGTAAGAGCAAGAGATCGAAAGTTTTACGCGAAAAGGAAACTAAAGCAAATTGAAACCAACAAAATCAAAGCTGTCAAAAGTACTTCATATGAAGCCTAGCATTCTGGATGAGGAAGCGGAGAAACCTATAGAGAGTGAGGAAGAAAAGTGTTATCAGCATATGATTGAGGAACTGAAAGAAAAGTGTTATCAGCATATGATAGAGGAACTGAAAGAAAAGTGTAAAACTAGTACCAGACAAGAAAAGATACAAATTCTAACACTCCTTCCAATTGGTAAAACCTGGTCCAGAGAAAGAATTATGAAAGAATTTGAAGTGTCAGCCAGAATGGTTAATGCTGTGAGGGCCTTAAAGAGAAAAGAAGGTATCCTTCCTATAATGAGAAATAAAAAGAGTAGCAAGGGTATAAGCGATGAAATAAAGGAAAGTGATAGAATTTTTCCAAAACAATGAATATACTAGAGAATGCCCTGGTAAAAAAGACTACAAATCAATAAAAACACCACAAGGGAAGGTTCACAAGCAGAAAATACTGTTGTTGACAAATATCAGAGAATTATATACGCTTTACAAAAATAAATATCCAAACAACAAAATCTCCAAATCAAAGTTTTTTGAACTGAGACCAAAATGGTGTATGGGTGTGGGGAGTAAAGGATCACACAATGTATGCATTTGTGAAATACACCAGAACTTTAAACTTTTATGTGAATCACTCCCTGTCAAAGTAGAATTAAGAGAGTTACTAGGGAAAATAGTCTGCAACACTGAAACCAGAAACTGCATGATTAATAACTGCAGAACATGTCCTGGTTTAAATGAATTATGGGATTGGCTTCTTACCATTTTTGAAAACAATGATTATGACATGGATGATGAGGTTTCCTTTAAGCAGTGGCTTCATACAGACCATACCCAACTGGTCACAATGACAAAAAGTGTTTCGAATGTAGTAGAAGACATATGTGAAAGTGCAAAAAAGTTGAAAGTACACCATTTCATAGCAAAAGCCCAATCAAAATATTTGTCCGACTGTAAAGAAAACCTCAATGATTCTACAGCATTAGTGCTTGTTGACTTCTCTGAAAACTATAGTTTTATAATTCAGGATGCCGTACAAGGGCATCACTGGGACAATACCCAGGCTACCTTGCATCTGGTAGTCTGCTATCAAAAAGTTGATAGTGAACTAAAAGTTCCAAATTTTTGTGTAATATCAGATTCACTTACACACAACACAACTGCAGTTCATTCTTTTTTATGTGAAGCCTTGAAATTACTTAAAAGTCAGAATCCTAAACTAAAACATATTTGTTACTTTAGCGATGGCGTAGCAAGTCAATATAAAAACTATAAAAACATCATTAATTCAGTGTTACATGAAAAAGATTTCCAACTAACATGCGAATGGAACTTTTTTGCCACCTCTCACGGAAAGAGCCCCTGTGATGGTGTTGGTGGCACCGTCAAAAGGTTAGTTGCCCGGGCAAGTCTACAAGTAAAGGTCACATCACCAATCCAAAAGAGATGTTCGATTGGTGCAAATCTAATATTAATGGTATACAATTTCTGTACATTGATTCAGCTAAAATTGAGGAAAATGCTAATTTATTTGAGTTAGAAAAAAGGTATTCCTTAATTAAGACAATCCCAGGAACCCGTTCATATCACTGCTTTAGACCTTCATCAACAGGCATTAAACTGTACAAAATTTCTAGTGATGAAAATTTCTTTAATGTACAACTTTCCTTCCTCAATGCTACACAAGAAAATGTGGCTTACCAATATAAACCTGGTACATATGTGGCCTGTTTCTATGAAGGTGACTGGTTTGTTGGAAACATAGTTGAAGTGTGTGATACTGAGAAGGATCTATTAGTAAATTTCATGAAAAAGAATCCTTTTAAATGGCCTGAACAAGAGGACATTTGCTGGATTCCATTCCAACATGTTTTGTGTTCAATTGAACCACCTACAGTTGCTGGGAAAATGGGGAGACAGTACAAGTTATCAAATGATTGTTTATCTAAAATTGAGGAGTATTTTAAAAAAAGCCTAAGTAACTACAGACCTGTATCAAGCTGAATAATAAATTGCCAATTTATGGCTGTGAGGCCATGGAGTGTTGAAGACAATCAGACTTAAAGCCTGAGTACAATAATAAATTCCTGAGTCAGTGTCTAAACATAAGAGTTATTAGCTATATATAAGTTTACATACGAATTTACATAAAACAACACATATTAAAAAAAGAATATGAACTTATAGCCAATAATTCACATGCTTAAAAACTCAGGAATTCATTATTGTATATAGCTAAGTACTGTACACTTGTATTAAGGGAAGTAATACAACAAAGCTACTTAAATTTAAGGTTTTGTATTGAAAATGGTGGTTACTGCTAGTTTATCTGTACTAACTGCATAATTTAAATTAATAGGAAGTGCTTAAAGAGCAGTAGAACACTGTTCTACATGATTTACTTAGGTAGATCCAAGTATTGAGCCTACAAGCTGGTCCATCTGTTGTGTTAACTGCAAATGTAGTAATAATCTAGGTATATATTACGTCTTTTTTATGAGTAAAACTTATTTAGATAATTTAACATTTGTGAATTAACCTACCAAGTAATAAAATGGAAGTAAAATTACAATTCAATGTTGGAAAAAGAAATTTAAACATTTCAAAATTTTGAAAAAATTCAGAATTTTTCACAAAAAGTACTTTTCTTTGAATAGCCAAAACTATATGAAGGATTTGAGTTGAGATCTGTTCCTTAATATATGTTTTTGTACACATATGTATCTTTCTTTACTAGAAGTATCAACTCCCTGACTAATTTCGGACACCTTTATATTAAGCCCCAAAGTTGATATTAATTTTGCAAATTTTGTGAAAATATCAACTTTTGGAAATTTTTAAAAATAAAAATAAATAGTTTTTTGGTTATTTTTTTATTTCACTCATAAATTTACAACCCATAGAGACTATTAGGAGTATTAAAACAGCTGTGATTGATGTAGAACTAAAACTTTTGAAAATGGTAGAGTCAGAACTAAAACTTTTGAAAATGGTAGAGTCGTAAAAGTGGGAGGAATTGATGCAAGCTTCAAAATGGAGCCATATTTAAGCCCTTGTAACTCAAACTATTTGTTCCATAGCCTTTTAGCTTGCAAAATTGAAAAGCCCACCAGAAGTTGTATTGGCATGACAAATCTGAAGCTTCTACTCCTATTAGAAGACACTTTTCAAGGCCTCTCAAAATGAAGGCGTTGGCCGATCAAGCCCAACATGGGCATTTTTTGTCAAAGGTGGGGGCCATTTAAGCGACCATAAAATTAAACGTTTTTGACTGAGGAAGCTAAAATTTTAGATTTAAGCTATTGAATGGTGTATGAATCAACCCTGAAAATTTGAAGAAAATCGGAGATGGTCACCCGACCAACTTTCTGAAATCTGTACCATCTGTACTCTATATTATACTGTTTTAACTACATGTGAGTGGGTTAAAAGATGAATATTAACCTTAAAAACCATTTAGATAGGCATTTTAAAAATATTAAAATTGTTTAAAATAATAAAACAATTAGCAACAGGAGCTCTGGGGGTAATGGTCAAGGATGAGTCTGTTGATGATTAATGCCAGCTTGTGACATGCCAGAAAAAAAAAAAAAAAAAAAAAAAGTAACATGAAACATAAACTAACCCACTTTTTTTTTTTTTCCCCCTTTTCTTATTCTCTCTCTACTTGCATGTTTGTAGTTTGTATGGTATGACAATGTTTGAGTTAAGACTGTGTTTGCATGGTTTGTAAGCATTCTTATTTTACTTCTTTTCATCTTTCACCCCTTTCCTATTCTCTTCAACTATTTTTCCGACTTGTCAGCAGTGACTGGTGGATGATGATGGTGAGTCTTTCTTTCTCTTTTTCTGAATGAATGTTAACCCATGAATGATAGGTTTTGCTACTTACTTAACCCCTAATTAGGCCGGGCTGAAACTCAAGATAGAATTAATCAGTCATTAACAGTTGGCTTTTGATATAAAAATAAGATTCCTGAAAAAAATAATTGGTGCCCACCAACGTGTCCAGCCACCCCCGTTTTTGTAAAAACATCTAATGCCACACTAGCAAAATCAGGAAAATGGCAATATCTCTTCTTCTGAACATGCTAGAGAGATGGTTTGCATACCAAAAATGCAGAATTTGATTTAGAACAAATTATTAAGTGTGGTATTTTTTCATAAAACCTTTAGTTTTTGAGTTATTTTAGAAAAACTAATTTTTGGGTCCCATAGACCCCCTTTCGACAGACCTTAGTGACAAAAGAAATTCTAAAATAAGCATGATTTGGCTTTTTGATTACTAACATTGCCCTAAAAGGATGTTGACATGGTCATAGTGATCACATGATATGACTTTGCCTTGTTATCTTGCATCCATTATGCTTGATTAAAGAATAGAGGGTGGGGCTGCTTCATGAACTTTTTTTAAATGTAATAAATTGAAAACTTGTTTTTTTTTTCAGGTGCCTTTGTTATAAGTTTCCAACTGCAATTTGTCATTGAATTCAATATTTACAATATAAAGTATGCCTTCTACAAGGAAAACAGTTGCTAAAGTACTTGGTGATGTACGGTTTATGCCAGCAGAACAGTTTCCTTTAGGGAAATTGCCTACGTTGAAGCAAGTTATTGAAAGGTGTTTGTGTTTCGGAGACTATAAAACAGATGCTGTACTGAGAGCTACTTCTGAGGAATTGCATAAATTGTGGGTCACATATAATGTTTATCCAATATCAGTAAATGCCATACAGAGCCGACTGAAAACCCGAACAAAGGAATTCAACCGCCTTCTGAAGTATGACAAAAAGAAAAGGGGACCTAAATATCATCAAGATCTGGATGATTTTCTGAAAACTGTAAATGTTTTATTTGACATACCGTATATCAACATGATCACAAACTGTTGGCAGATACAGAGAAAAGGCACTTATGACGTATTAAACAATTTAACAGCTATTTTGCTCATGGTGAAAATATTTTAGTTGGAATGCTGGCTGATGAAGATGAAGAGGTGAGGAGGTATGCTGTCAATAAAGTTCTGTGTCTGAGGGGAGTTATAGAGGATTTTGATGATGAATCTGGTAGTAGCAATGATTTTGCAGGTGGAATAATTGAAAGTGATGATGAGAATGAAGAGGATCATGAAGGTGGTACTGATGAATATCCTGCTATAGATGAGAATGTTAGGGTCTTTAGAAAGCCAATCATCAATTTCAAAGCTTCTGCATACCACAAGCTGTCTGCTATGTCCCAATGGGAAACTGTTCCACCTGTATTAAAAGAATTCAGTAATGATGAACTGCATGATGATATTAATACCGCATTGAAACTGGATCATGAGTGCCACAGTCAGAATGTTGAAAGGCACATCAAGCTTGTCACTGAAGCATCCTTGGCTGTTGTAGGTCATGAGCGTAGAGATGGTCTTATTAGAAACAAAATTAGATCACGTAAATTAATGAAAGATTTTGTGTCTAAAAAATATTTTAAGTTCTAGATTATTATTTATCATGCTAAAATATGACAAAATGACAATTTGTTAATTGTATAATTTAATGTTTGGCGTTTTGGAATGTCAAAAAGCATTTTCAATGAATTTAAAATGGCTGATTTTGATTGCTGATTGAAAACCACTAATACATGTCAATTTGCAGCTTGAGAATGTTTTATTGTGTTGACATTCAGTTGAAAGGGGGTCTATGGGCCCAAAAAATTAGTTTTTCTAAAATAACTCAAACACTAAAGGTTTTATGAAAACATACTACTCTTAATAATTTGTTCTAAATCAAATTCTGCATCTTTTGGTATGCAAACCATCTCTCTAGCATGTTCAGAAGAAGAGATATTGCCATTTTCCTGATTTTGCTAGTGTGGCATTAGATGTTTTTACAAAAATGGGGGTGGCCGGACACATGTTGGTGGCCACCAATTATTTTTTTCAGGAATCTTATTTTTATATCAAAAGCCAACTGTTAGTCACTCTGATAAATTAAAATCAAACAAAAATTATAGTTTCAGCCCGGCCTACGGCCCTTATTCTCCTCTTTTAGCCCCCTGCTCTACATTTTGGTAATTATTCGTTTTAGTGCTCCCTCTCCTTTCTGAACCAAAACACATTTTTCTCGTATTTTTTGGTGTGATTTGTTCAAATCTGAACTTCGTTTCTTTGGGAAATAAGCCATTTTTGAGAAATTTTCAATTTTAAAATTTCTCAAAAATGGCTCATTTCTCAAAGAAATGAAGTTCGGATTTGAACAAAAAACACCAGAAAAATGTTTTACCTAACCTAACCCGCATTTTTTTGTAATTTCTTACCTTAAACAGCAGCATTGGGATGTTTGTACAAATCAGCAGCAAAATAGGAATTTGTGGAGACGTTGTTGAGAGGGATATTCACGGTTAAATAAGTACCATGCAAGATACTTTGAATAGGATGGGGTTTTGCTGCCAGACCATAATATCCAGCTCTTCATGTCTTTTCAACAACGCTCAATATTTTGTGTGTGAACGGTGTCTTCCACGAACTGCTGTGAATGGTTGACTGTCCGGTGAATGTAGCCTAGATTTCCGAGTTGAGAATATGCACGCCATTCGTCGGAATAGATTGTAGTCCCAGGCCTAATATGTTGCTGGATCAGGTCAACAAGAGTTGTTGCGTCTCTCTGAGGAACATCAAACAATAGTAGTTTTTTGGAACTGTATTCCAAGGCCCCCAAAACCCAGGTACCGCCAATATTTCTTCCCTATCCGTATTTAGGCCTGCTGAATTTCGACTCGACGATTTTGCCAGGCCCACCAATTTGAACTTGTTGGCCTAGCCAATGTTCACAGACTTTGAAGCAAAAACTCCTCCAATTAACCATACTCTCGGAAGCCAACGCTAAATAGAGCTGTGCATCTAGCTGTGTCAAACGCTTTGTCAAGAATAACCCAACATACAATAAGTTTTGCCACAGTTTAAGGTGGGATTTTTCAACCCACATGCCTTTTCGACGGGAAACAGAGAAGAAACACTTTTTTTTCTGCCGCACTCATCTCTAGTCACTCTTTTGCAATAATATTGGTCAGCAACTTGTCTATAATTACACTCATGACCATACTATGGACAAATAACACGAGTAGGTAAAACACTGTGACTGGTAAAAAAAACTTCAGCACTATCTTTTTTTTATAAATATCTTGTATTAATTGATAGTAATCCAAATCACAACCTCCACAAACCATAGCAAAAAGCAAACTGAAAAAGCATTTTGGAATGAGTATGCATTATGGGAGATTCAAAATGCACGTCTCTGATTGGTCGGATAAGGTCACATGAAACAAAAACCAGATTTAATTGGCTGATTTGACCTATATTTCCTAATTTTGCCACGAGATGTCTCCCCATAAAACTGGAGAGCATGGAGTATGGCAAAATTTTAACCGAGGAAAGAGCTAAATACTGGGTCAATGGCCTGTAATGGCTCCTTATCGATGTCTAAATTTTTATTTTTTTTCCATAAAAAATAATTACATTTCCTTGATTTTTATCAGTTTCCCTGAGGTTTCAAGGTATCCTGAATACGAATTTATATGTTAAATTGTCATAGAATGTCTCCTTCTATCGAAAATGAAGGGAGCATTAAAAGGGTAATTATTTGTTTTAATTAACCTACATTTCCACTATCCTAAGCCATTCTCGTATCCATATATAAGGTTAATATGAGTTTTATTGTACTCAGAATATCAAAAGCAAATATAATTATAAAATATTAACGCATAATTTTCTCATCATTTTCATATAAGTCATTATGCTTGCAGATGCGTCCTTACCAAATTATGTAGATTTGAATATTGACATTTTTGCGACTTTTTTCCCACCCTCCCAATATTTGTCTGGTGATGTCATGAAAATATGATATATGAGCTAGGCTTGGGCTATTTTTTTGCTACTCTGCGACTTAATTAGTTGGATATTTTCTGTTCTGGCTATTTTTGTTTTTGTAATTGGATTGAGTTTGGTCGTGTTTGTGATAGAATTATGACGTGCTGTTCGTGTGGTTTCTGACTTTGAGAACTTGATTCGTCATGTGCCCTAGATGAAGAGAAAGCATTGGATTACGGCAATTACGGCATTATTCTCTTATTCTTAACTTGCTCAAAATGTGACAGGGAGTGCCTAATACAAAAAGATCAGAAGATATTTAGGTGAAATAACCAATATTAACCGGTTAGGCCAACTGAATGCCCTTGATGATTGGTTAGGTTAAGTAATGATATTTTCGTTAGTTTTAGGTGTTTTAGGTTACTATTTCCACTTATGTTAGGTTAATACCAAAATACATTTTTCTAGTAATATTTGATGTTTTGCTTAGATTTTGACCTCCATTTCCTTTGAAAATGAGCCAAACTTCAAAGGGTAAATATGGATATTACAGCCTCCACCCAATTTTGATGCCAAAATATATTTTCCTAGTAGTGTATGATGTGCTTTGTTCAAATCTAGCCTTCATTTTATGTGGAAATGAACCAATCAAAAGTTATGAGACTTCAAAGGTTTAACATATTTTGGTTCATTTCCCCATAAAATGAAGGCCAGATTTTAACATTGCACATCAAATACTACTAGAAAAATGCATTCCAGTGTCCAAATTGCTAGAGAACCTACCTAACCTATCCTAACCTAACCTAATATTAGGGTTAGGTTAGGTAGGTTAGGTTGGGTTAGGTAGGTTCTCTAGCAATTTGGACACTGGAATGCATTTTTCTAGTAGTATTTTGTTGAATATAAACATAAGTTTGATTGATAAATATTTACTGGTAATTATGCCCATTTACTGTATATATTTTAGTATACCATTATTTTTTTGTCATTTTCTATTTTGTGTTCTTCTTTTGTTTTGTTTTGCGTTTCGCTCATTCGTCTGTCTCAGCTGTTCCAAAGTACACTTGCATAAATTGTGTATTCGGTATTTTATTTTCCCCACAATGCTCGTATTTGTCATCTCCACAAAATGACCACATCAACAGGTTATGGGCCCAGGTCACGTCTTTATTTTGATGGAGATGAGGGAAAATACGAATTGTGGGAAGTTAAGTTTAGAGGGCATCTCCGACTTCAAAAGTTGCTTTCGGTCGTAGAAGGAGCACAAGATGGCGATGTTGATCCTGAGAAAAATGCTGAAGTTTTTGCCGAGCTTGTGCAAGTGCTCGATGACAAAAGTTTGTCTTTAATCATTAGAGATGCAAAAGACAATGGATGAGA
This sequence comes from Bathynomus jamesi, assembly GCA_023014485.1. Taxonomy (NCBI): domain Eukaryota; kingdom Metazoa; phylum Arthropoda; class Malacostraca; order Isopoda; family Cirolanidae; genus Bathynomus; species Bathynomus jamesi. The sequence goes on along the minus strand of JAJOZX010000040.1, from coordinate 2,130,088 downwards.
GGCATTAAAAATTCTCCATGAGTATTATCTAGGTAGTTCCAAACCTAGGGTAATCTCCCTCTACACTGAGCTCACATCACTAAAAATGAGCAGACAGGAGAGTGTGACAGCATATATGAATAGAGCGGAGACAGCTGCTGCATCATTGAAGATTGCTGGTGAGACAATTTCTGATAGCTTATTGATAGCAATGATTTTAAAAGGATTACCTGATGACTTTAAGGCCTTTACAGGTTTCTACAGTGGTCACTCAGAGGGGTGATACCATGAATTTTGTGGACTTTAAGTCTGCATTGAGAAGTTATGAAGAGTCAGAAAAGTGTAGGTTAACCTATAGTACTAGTGATGACAATGTCATGAAAGTCAAATCTAATGTCAATAGTAATTCAAAATTAAGGTGTTACTCATGTGGAAAACCTGGACACAAAAAGTTTCAGTGTAAAAATAAAAATAGTTCTTTAAAATCTAGTAGATGGTGTGACTTCTGTAAAAGTAACTCTCATGATACAGAATTCTGTAGGAAGAAAAATTCTGTGAGCCTTGTGGATGATAATAGAAAAGATGAATCTTTTATTTTCAAATAAATACCAGTGTAACTTTTGATGAACACAATAATGAGATAGATTCATGCAATATGTTGATTGACTGTGGAGCAACTGCTCATATACTTAGGGATAAATCAAAATTTGTTAATTTGGATAAGGATTTTGATTCATCAAAGCATTTTATTGAGCTTGCTGATGGAAGCCGATCCAATGGCATTGTGTCTGCCAGAGGTGATGCTAATGTTGTTATTAGGGACTCTCAAGGTAAGAAAAGGAAAGTTACCCTTAAAGATACATTGTGTATTCCTTCTTACAAGCAGGATATATTTTCTGTTCAAGCTGCAACAGGAATGGAGTATCTGTAAAATTTTACCCTAATTCCGCAGAACTGATAGCTCCAGATGGTACTGTGTTTGATATAGAAATCTGGAAAATTATATTTTTTGAACAATGTGAAAACACAAAAAATGCATTCTCTTGAAGAATGGCATAAAATTTTAGGACATTGTAATGTCAAAGATCTGTTGAAGCTTGAGTCAGTTGTTGAAGGAATGAAAATTATTGGTAAAGACAATTTTAACTGTAAAACCTGTGTTGAAGGAAAAATGTGCCAATACAGATGTAGAGAACCTGATAAAAGAGCTAACAAACGTTTAGAATTAATACATTGTGATTTAGTGGGCCCAATAGATCCAATTTCAAGAGAAAATTCTAGATTTGCAATTATATTTGTTGATGATTATACAAGTGTAGTATTTGTTTATTTCTTAAGGAGTAAGAGTGATGCTACTTCTGCTACAGCAAGATTTTTGGCTGATATCGCTCCATATGGTTCTGTTAAAAGATTTAGGACAGACAATGGGACAGAATTTACCAGTTCAGAATTCAAGTCTCTCATGGTGAGTAATAAAATTAAACATGAATTTTCAGCCCCTTACTGCCGCACCAGAATGGTACTGCTGAAAGGACATGGAGAAGCCTTTTCAAAATGGCCAGATGCTTACTATTAGAAGCAAAATTACCAAAGAAACTATGGAATTATGCAGTTAGAGCTTCAGCATACACCAGAAACAGATGCTTTAATCAAAGAACTGGGAAGACACCTCATGAAATGTTCCATGAAAGGAAACCTGACATCAGTAATATGCACACTTTTGGCTGCAATTGTTTTGCCTATGTACAAAAGAAGCAAAAATTGGATGCAAGAAGTGAGCAGGGAGTTTTTATAGGCTATGATGTTAGCAGTCCTGCTTACCTGGTATACTTTCCAGAGAAAGATGAAGTTAGAAGAGTAAGATGTGTCAGATTTCATGAAGTGAACCAACAACATGAAGTTACCCATGATGATCCATTAGATTTTATACAACGTAGAACCCCAGAAGAAAATGAAAAAGTTGAAACCCCTATAAGAAATTTAGAAGGTGAAGTTGAGCCAAAGACAGAAAAGGAAAACCAAAAGCGCCCACAGAGAAGACGGAATGCACCCAAATATCTGGAAGATTATGTGGACCCAGATAGCTTAGACGCTGCAAGCTGCACTATTGATTACTGTTATAGAGTCAGTAATATTCCTAGGACTTACAATGAAGCCATTGCATCTCCCGAAGCATTTAAGTGGAAAAATGCAATGAATGATGAAATAAGATCCCTAGAAGAAAATGATACATATGAACTTGTACCAGCGCCTAAGGATCGATCCGTAGTAGGTGGAAGGTGGGTTTACGCCGTGAAGCTAGGACCAAACAATGAAGAAAAATTCAAGGCTCATTATGTGGCGAAAGGTTATTCCCAAATTGAAAACATTGACTATGTAGAAACATTTTCTCCAACTGCCCGTATTACATCAGTCCATTTACTCATGCAGTTAGCTGTCCAGAATGGTTTTGTTGTCCACCAAATGGACGTAAAGACAGCTTACCTTAACGCTGACATAGACTGCGAGTTATTTGTTGAGTAGCCTGAAGGTTTTGTAAAAATAATAAAAATGTGAGACTTGTATGTAAACTAAATAAATCTTTGTATGGACTTAAACAAAGTGGTAGAAATTGGAATAATATACTTCATGATTTTTTTATTAGTCAAAATTTCAAGCAGTCATTTTGTGATCATTGCATTTATACTAAACATAAAGATGATTTATGCATAATAATAATTGTTTGGGTAGATGATTTAGTTATATCTACTAGTGATTTAAATACTGTTAATGATGTCAAATTTTCTTTGTCTCAAAGATTTAAAATGAAAGATTTAGGTCAATTAAATTGGTTCTTAGGTATTGAATTTCAGTTTGAAGGTGATAGTATCAAAATGAACCAGACAAAATATTTGGAAAGAATATTGCGTAGATTTGATATGACCAATTGTAATCCTAAATTGATTCCATGCGATATGTTGTGAACAAAGATATAGTTTCTGATCCAAGGAATTGATTGATCCAAAATATAGAGAAATTGTTGGTAGCTTAATATATGTCATGACTTTACTAGGCCAGATTTATGTTACGTGGTTTCTAAACTGTCTCAGTATATGTCTAAGCCTACCAATGTCCATTTGAACTTAAGTAAGTTTGTTTTAAAATATATTAAAGGCACACTAGATTATGGTTTAACATTTCAAAAGTCTTGTAATGATTTGAATTTTGTGATTCAGACTGGGGAGGCTCTAATGACAGAAAGAGTATCTCAGGTTATTGTTTCCAGTTGAATGATAATGGTCCATTAATTTCTTGGAAATCTAAGAAGCAAAATTGTGTTGCCTTGTCCTCATGTGAGGCAGAATATATAGCGTTAACATTTGTCATTAAGGAAGCAAAATTTTTGCAACAATTACTGATAGATATGCAAGGTTGTAGTAAATTATCAATGACCTTATATGTTGATAATCAAGGAGCACTTGAGTTGGCTAAAAATCCAGTGCACCACCAAAGAACAAAGCATATTGATATTAAATATCATTACATAAGGTCTCAAATTCAAAATAATAGTATTATTTTACATTATGTGCCTACAAATGATAATGTTGCTAATATATTTACTAAACCTGTCAATAAAGAAAAGTTAAATAGATTCAAAATTATTAGAGGTTACAAGATTTGAATGGTAACTATGATTTATATATATGGTATATATTATTTGTGATATATTGATATATATTGATTCAATTTGATTATGGTATGGTATTATATTATTGATATATGGTATATATATGTATGATTTATCAGGTAGTATAATATTATTCTGTGTTATATATGTATTGGTATGTATACTGGATATAATGTATATTATATATATGTATATATTTTTTTTTTTTAGTTTGTCATACCTATGACTAAAGTGTAACAATATTTTATTTTGGAGGGTATAATTTTGTATCTTCAAGAAAAGGAAACTTAAGTTTAAGAGGGGGTGTTGAATATAAACATAAGTTTGATTGATAAATATTTACTGGTAATTATGCCCATTTACTGTATGTATATTTTAGTATACCATTATTATTTTGTCATTTTCTATTTTGTGTTCTCTTTTTTGTTTTGCGTTTCGCTCATTCGTCTGTCTCAGCTGTTCCAAAGTACACTTGCATAAATTGTGTATTCGGTGTTTTATTTTCCCCACAATGCTCGTATTTGTCATCTCCACAAAATGACCACATCAACATATTTGATGTGCAATGTTAAAATCTGGCCTTCATTTTATGGGGAAATAAACCAAAATATGTTAAAACTTTGAAGTCTCATAACTTTTGATTGGTTCAGTTCCACATAAAATGAAGGCTAATTTTTAACAAAGCATATCATACACTACTAGGAAAATATATTTTGGCATCAAAATTAGGTGGAGGCCGTAATATCCATATTTACCCTTCAAAGTACTATAACTTTGTTGAATCTCATTTCCGAGGGAAATGGAGGTCAGATTTGAACAAATCACGGTAATTATTCGTTTTAGTACTTTTCCTCCTTTCTGAACCAAAACACATTTTCCTGGTGTTTTGTGGTGTGATTTGTTCAAATCTGAACTTCGTTTCTTTGGGAAATGAGCCATTTTTGAGAAATTTTAAAATTGAAAATTTCTCAAAAATGGCTCATTTCCCAAAGAAACGAAGTTCAGATTTGAGCAAATCACACCAAAAAACACCAGAAAAATGTGTTTTGGTTCAGACCTAACCTAACCTAAACAGACCTAACCTAACCTAACCTAAACTGACCTAACCTAACCTAAACTGACCTAACCTAACCTAAACTGACCTAACCTAACCTAACCTAAACTGACCTAACCTAACCTAACCTAAACTGACCTAACCTAACCTAACCTAAACTGATTGGGTTTTGTTGCCAGACCGTAATATCCAGCTCTTCACGTCTTTCCAACAACACTCAATATTTTGAATGTGAACGGTGTCTTCCACGAACCGCTGTGAATGGTTGACTGTCCGGTGAATGTAGCCTAGATTTCCAAGTTGAGAATACGCACGCCACTCGTCGGAATAGATTGTAGTCCCAGGCCTAATATGTTGCTGGATCAGGCGAACAAGAGTTGTTGCGTCTCTCTGAGGAACCGCAAACAACAGTAGTTTTTTGGAACTGCGTTCCAAGGTACCAAAAACCCAGGCAATCGCAACCTCCGCAAACCATAATGAAAACCAGACTAAAGCATTCTTGAATGAGTATGTATTATGAGAGATTCAAAGTGTACGTCTCTGATTGGTCGGATAAGGTCACGTGAAACCAAAACGAGATGTAATTGGTTGTTTTGACCTATGTTTCCTAATTTTGCCATGAGATGTCTCCCCATAAAACTGGAGGGCGACGTTCGTTAAAATTTTAACAGCGTTAAGAGCTAAATACTCGGTCAATGGCCTATAATGGCTGCTTTTTACATCTAAATTTTTTTTTTTTTCATAAAAAATAATTATTACATTTCCTTGATTTTTATGTTTCCCTGAGGTTTCAAGGTGTCCTGAATACGAATGTATATGTTAAATTGTCATAGAATGTCTCCTTCTATCGAAAACGAACAAAGCATTAAAACGAATATTAACCCAAATCACATCAAATACTACTAGAAAAATGTATTTTGGTGTGTAAAATGACTGAGTTACTCAATATACATAATTACCATATATAACAAGAGTAAATCAAACACAAATTAACTTAATTAGGCTCAGGCAGACACGGCCTAACTTATTATAAAATATAGCTCATGACTTAGATAACAGGTCTCAGTAGCTCCATGTTTTGCGTGATTGATTGATTGAGTTTAATGGTACACCAACCCAATCCATGTTTTCCAAATTAAAGGTAATGTAACATAACTTCGTATGAACTACTGAGTGAATCAATCACTGTGTGCCGACTCAATGTTTTGTTTTGTATTATCATGTAACTAACGTCATACTTTTGCGATGTAGGAGTTTAAGGACGTTTACTATGTCCAACTGACTAAGGCGACTCAAAGCCAACCTTTGGAGTCTTATCGTAAAGGTTCATTTCATTGATAAACGCTCATACAAAAATTGACTCGCAGTGCCCTCTGAAGTGATTAATACAAAGTGCAAATCCTATTAATGATTTTTCTGACCAGTCTGCATCATGTAGTTCAGGAGAGGCCAGAGGCGTCGTGCACAAAAAAAAAATTAGGTAACCCCCCCAGCAATCACGATCAGTAGCCACCGGCCGCTATACACCAACCAAATGACCAAAAGCACCAAATGTTAACAAATTTCCAGTTGTTCGCCCTTCTACAAACCCTGATGACATATTTAACACTCCACCTGGCAGAAAGGCAAACAAAATTATTTATGAGATGTTCACACCCAATCATCTTTGAAAAAATACCTATGACACATGGAAGGGAGGACACATCCAACTGGGAAACCTTGTGTTTATAGAGCATGGGTCGGGGAACTTTTTTGGGTATTACCCAAAAATCTATTTGAGTAAAATTAAATTACCCCCACACTTCAAAGTAAATAAAAACAAGCCAATTGCTCTTAAAATTGTTGCATATGGTATACAAAAAATTCAAATTCAAAAAACGTTTATTGGATCCATTATTATGGAGAAATAAAAAAAAGCCACACATGCTGGCATAAGAATAGCACACAAACAAAATTAGTAAAAAGGATTGAAGAACTGAAGAATTTCATTCAAAACATCTCCACTTCAGGTTTTGGAAAAATGATGGTTTCATTTTTGATACAACATCAAAATCAGGACGTAAATTCGTAATATTCTAAAATTTAGAATAACGCCACATTTATGTAACAAAATAAAATAAAAATATATGAAAAAATATCAGCACAAAGTGTCAAGCACTAAAAGCACCTCTTCGTTTCATGATACCATACACACGACTGAGGCTCTCATACCGCACGCATTACCCCCAAAATTTTTAAATTTACCCCATTTGGGGTAATTTACCCCTGTTCCCCGACCTCTGTAATATAGAGGCTCTCAGTCCCCTACGAAGAAATTAAATAGTTTGTTAATGTTGTTTTAAATATTTTTTTTATATTAAAATTTAAGTAAAAGAAAAAAAGAGGTATGTTTTCCTACGCAAAAATCCACTTTCAATTATATTTCACATTGGACAAGACTAAAAACTAACAGTAAACACATAATATATGCAGTGTGTAAGCATTTTTTGTCCATAACACAAGTACACAAACCTATCACACTGAATATCCATAACACTGCTCCTTAGTTCCTTCGCTTTTTACATTCCAGCCAATAATATTAATTCATTCACCCAAGATAGCTGTGTATTGTTGATATGGAAAAACTATACGCGCTTACAACATGGTATCGTATGTGATACCTTTATTTCATAATAAAATATAAATTACTAATTAATTGAATTAGACTAAAAACTAACAGTAAACACATAATATATGCAGTGTGTAAGCATTTTTTGTCCATAACACAAGTACACAAACCTATCACACTGAATATCCATAACACTGCTCCTTAGTTCCCTCGCTTTTTACATTCCAGCCAATAATATTAATTCATTCACCCAAGATAGCTGTGTATTGTTGATATGGAAAAACTATACGCGCTTACAACATGGTATCGTATGTGATACCTTTATTTCATAATAAAATATAAATTACTAATTAATTGAATTAAATATCTACAAAATTGCCTCGGGATTAGCGACATAGCCTAATGGGAATGAGATGATTGCCATACATACATAGAACCCGTATGTAGGCGTCGGGCCTGCATAACCACGAGAAACATTTATTATTTCACGTGATCAAAATTTTACATTGCTAACTCATGAGATTACATCAAGGCAAAGGTCAACAACCTTTGCCAAATCAGCAATTTATACTAAAATACGAAGATTATATTATAGCGGCTCTGGCTCGGAGCTCTTTATGTTACAGCGAATGCTTTAAACATGGAAGATGTGCTTCGTCTTCTCTAAAGTTCTGAGTGAATTCCTTATAATATAAAACCAAATAACTATAAAAAGGATAGGCCTATTCCTTCAGGGGTTTAAATAGTGACTGCCTATATTAGTTAGATCGAGTGAACTCATTGTGTAACTCCATGGTACCACGACCCTACATCGAAACAGAAGCGAAGTCCAACGAAATAATAAGGTAAGGCAATTTCTTTCTTTGCCATTCGGTAGTCCAAATCCCGAGAACAATTAAATAAACAAAGAGGTCCTTTGAAGACCTACATATACATAACTCTCTAACGAAAACATATAGGGCTTTTGTCGGTAACTCTCCACTGAAGTCTGCTGGAAATTTCCAACGGATGAGGGTATCAGGCAATCAACCTATAGCCCTATATAGTTTTTTTCATATGGTGGCCCGTATATGGGGAACGAACCCCTCTAAAATTTACACTGACATACACAGTGGCTAGGCTTAGCTCATTAGGCCTAACCCAAATTTCAACCATAACCCAACTATAGTTTTTTCATATGGTGGCCTATGTAACTGGGGAACCGATCCCTTTACCTTTACACTAACCGAAAACAAAGGCTTGTTCATTTAACAGGCATAACTCATTTTAGGTCCTATAACAATAGGCCCACAACATTAAGCCTATTTAATAGGTCCTACTCTTTAACTCAAAACAAAGCCTTGTTGATTTAACTTGCTTAACTCATTTTAGGTCCTATAAAAAAGACCAATTTCAACATAAGCCTATTTAGTAGGCCCAAATCAATTTACCTTAACTAATAGGACTAACATACTCATACACTAAAGGCCTACTTCAAACACTACAATTTGCAATTAAATATACAAGAAGCCTACCTCACAAAGTAGGTCCTACTCTTTACACTCAAGGCCTATCCTAACTAAAAACAATAAATTTATAATTCAACCTGTGGTGTAGGTTATAAAATTTATTTCAGCAATTTAACTTACTCATAAGACTCATTAACATCGCAAAATTAAACTCAGAACTGTAACATCACAAAGACCTAAAGCAATTGCACGAATTCAAACTTACACCCACCCACCTAACACCTATTCGTAACCCTATTTTAAGTCCTATTTGACATATAGGCGCAACCTATTCTAAGTCCTATTTGACATATAGGCCAACACATTCTAAGTCCTATTTGACATATAAGCCAACACATTCTAAGTCCTATTTGACATATAGGCACAGCCTATTTTAAGTCCTATTTGACATATAGGCACAACCTATTCTAAGTCCTAGTTGACATATAGGCGTAACCCTATTCAAAGTCCTATTTGACATATAGGCCAACACATTCTAAGTCCTATTTCACATATAGGCACAACCTAGTCCAAGTCTTATTTCACATATAGGCGCAACCTATTTTAAATCCTATTTGACATACAGGCGCAACCTATTCCAAGTCCTATTTGACATATAGGCGCAACCTATTCTATGTCCTATTTGACATATTGTTAGAAAATCTAGAAGAGGAAGAACCATTGTTGTCCCAAGGCGATATGATGACTAAGCTGCTGATTGATGCAGCATTGCTTGTATATATTAAGTTAAGGTGTATATATATCCATCTCATAATTGTAAGGTCAGTGAAAAATTCACTTAATTTAGAGCTAGCATTTTTGGGCTCTTGTGGCATCATTGTTTGGGCACTCTGGTGGCATCATTTTGGGGCGCTGCGCGACCTTTCTACTCGTTTGTGGAATGCCGTACTTACAGGGTGTGGTCTTATAGAGAACTCTCTTGCAATTCAGTTTGGTGGTCAGAGCTGGGCAGTATTTAAATACATTTGTATTTAAATACGTATTTAAATACATTTGTGTATTTAGAACTGTATTTATAAATACATTGTTTTTCATGTATTTAAATATAGTATTTAAATACTTTAATGAGTATTTAAATACAATGTATTTAAATACTCAAAATATAAAAATGTAAATACTTTTACTGGTTTAATACACGTTCTGTACTAGCACAGTACGACGCGTCGACAGTGTAGTACAGCATGGTTCATGTTTCAACGTGTCAGTTCAATCAGTTGTGTGCCACTCTTAGTCGAAAGCGGTTGATTTCTTTATCGTGTGCGTGTTATGGCTTCAACAAGCAAATCCGGTGAATCAAACAGTGATATATCTGCAGATAACAATTTAGTGCACCCTCTGTTTGATGGAAAATACTTTAAAATTAAATAAATAAAAGCGAATTCGTAAGGTGCCTTATGTTTATGTTTACGTCTTATGTTCACGTTTATGTCTCATCTACTCATTAATTGTTACTCATTTTGCAATGATATAATGAGCAAAGCTGGGCACAAACCGTTAATCCGTTAATCGTTAATTAACGAAGTTAACTTTTTCGTTAACGATTTAACTTTTAAGTTAACTTTGAAAATCATTATCGGACTAATTAACTTCCGTTACATTTAATTTCCGTTAACTCAAGTCCGTTAACCCCAAAAATTCATAAATAAACGTTTAAAAGTTTCTATTATTTTCAGTGCTGAGCAGGTGCGCAATTAATCCGCCACTGTTAATAGTGATGAACGAATTTCCATTTCCGCAGTGCAAAATCAGGCGATATATTTGTTTCCGTCGCCACAATTTGTGTCTTACCAAGTATGGTAGTTATTTATGGCATTGGTTTGAGCAAAACATGGTCGACTGTAAAATCAGGCGGAAAGATTTGCCATTTGAGTTGAATGTTTCAACTTAATGTCGACTTAATGAAAGAGTATGTCAAGGTAATATATTTATAAATTAATAATAAACTAGCGGGACTCGTGGAAATTCCACGATTTATTTTTTTTCTGGTTACAATTAAATGCAGGACCTTCATACAATAATAACGTTGTTTACGTAAACGTTTAAGAATACAATTATTCCAACTATATTTATTTATTGCAATAAAGTTATATTTTTCTTAACACCAGCCAGTAGATACGTTTTAGTTTTGCTCATTCAATTATCGTTATATTATTGAGTAAAATACAGCAGAATAATATTGCAGAATAATACAAATTTGAATTTCTACAATTTACTAATTCTCCATTGTTTTATTTCCAGATCATGTCACCTGTGGCCAAAGCACTCGACAAGATCCATGGGGAGGAACAAGCCTACCTTGGGACTCTGCTGCCAACAGTTGCTGCGACAATCTTCAGGCTTAAGGACTTGAAGTCCAAGGGCCTCGTCTACTGCAGCGCCTTGGTCGACGCACTTTTGGCAGGCATCGACAAAAGGTTTGGGCCCCTCCTGGAGGATGACGAATGCCAGCTGGCTGCTGCCTTCCATCCCAGGTTTCGCCTCATCTGGTTGGACAAGTATGACAACACCAAGGTCGCCAGGGTGAGGAAAAGCATGGAGGGTACAGTCGAGGAGGCCATGAAGCAGCAGTCCAACGAAGTGGGCAGCAACAGTGGAGGCAGCAACAACAACGAGGAGGAGGAGGAGGAGGAGGAGGATGACTTCTTCAGTGCTGTCATCCAGACAAAAGAGAGCAGCAGAAGCCACAGGTCACTCAAGGGCAAGGCCCAGAACTTGGTCAAGACCTGGCTGGAGACCAACTCCAAGGACTTGTTGACAGATGCTGCCTTCTTGGGTGAGCAAGTGTTGGTGGACTTGTTCATCAAGTTCAACACAGCCATCCCCTCCAGTGCTGCAGTGGAGCGTTTGTTCTCTATGGGCAAGGACATCCTGAGGGCCAAGAGATCATCCCTGTCTGATGAAAACTTTGATATGCTAATTTTCATGAAGGGCAACATGCATCTCATGGACAAAATGGAGAACGAGAAGAAGAGGGAAAATTAAATTATATATATATATTGTGTTTTTAATTTTTTTTATAATAAAAGTTAACGTTAACGGTTTATCGGTAACTTCCGTTACATGTTTAACGGATTAACGGTTAACGAAGTTAACTTTTTGGTTAACGGAGTAGCGGTTAACGAAGTTAACTTTTTGGTTAACGGTGCCCACCACTGATAATGAGTATAATATGTCACTGGTTGAACATCGTAAGTTCTAAGTTCTTTTGTTTTGGTTTTGGTCTAAAAAGGGAAATATATAATCGGAAATTAGATTGTACTATTTCTTTATCCTTTATCAAGCATTTTATATTGTTGTTACTCATGAATTAGTGAATGCATATGTTAAAATTATGTATTTAAAATGTATTTACAAATGTATTTAAATACAATTGATGTATTTTGTATTTAGTATCTAAATACATTCGTAAAATGTATTTAGTATTTAGTATTTAAATACATTTCTCCCATGTATTTAGTATTTAGTATTTAAATACATTCAATGTATTTATTGCCCAGCTCTGTTGGTGGTTTAGATACAAGATTGTTGCATCGTGCAATAGTCCAGGTTGTGTTGTTGTTGCAAGGTTGAGAAAGAAGACCATAAATAGTGCCCCTTTTGTTTTTATCTTAAATTCATGCAACTGAGGCCTAAGGTAGGCCCACCTCGAGTCAGCAACCCTGAGGTAGGACCTAATAGGACCTCAAGTCCGTAAGTTTTTAATTTTAGCTTAACTTGGGCTGTAGGTTGAACTGGCCCTTTAGAACTTGGCCGTTCACGGCTCAGCTGGGATTTTGAACCCAACAAATAAATAAATAACGCATATAGGCGTAACACATTCTAAGTCCTATTTGACATATAGGCGTAACACATTCTAAGTCCTATTTGACATATAGGCGTAACACATTCTAAGTCCTATTTGACATATAGGCCAACCTATTCTAAGTCCTATTTGACGTATAGGCGCGACCTATTCTAAGTCCTATTTCACATATAGGCATAAAACAGACAAGGCTTGATATAAGGGTCTCAAGTGCAACATTTGAGGATCTTTACTCAGCCAAATTGGTTAACCTAACACAAAACACAAAAATTAAACCCTATAACAAAACACACATTTACACACATACGTACGGTACAGTATATAAATATATACATACGACTCCAAACATCCAATTCTTCTTTTAAGGAAGAATCACACAACAGATTTCATCAACAGACACATACATTCCTTGCAAACAGATTGGATTCCTTCAAAACCCCAAACCTTCCAGACCTACCTGTAGGATACACAACATTTACTCAATCATAACTTCCGGTATTGACTTCACTGGAGTGGTGAATCCAAGTTTTGAAGACCAACTGGATTCGGAGGAATGGAACACACACACACACACACACACACTGTATTCTTTCCATGTGTCACAAACACAACAACCTGTCTGAACATAACCAAGGACCGGAGAGTAAAAGCTTTTATTGCTGCGCTCTGATTCTGTGCACATAATTTTGTGCAAACTACTCTAAAGGGTTTTATGGCCTACTTTGGCCATAGCCCAAACTACTATTTCAAGGGGTTGATGGCCTACCTTGGCCATAGCCCAACAGATCATCAAAGGCCTTGGCCTACCTTGGCTATAGCCCAACAAATTCATCAAACGGCTGATGGCCTACCTTGGCCATAGCCCAACAAATTCACCAAAGGGCTGATGGCCTCCCTTGGCCATAGCCCAACCTACTCAACAAGGGGCTGATGGCCTCACTTGGCCATAACCTAACCTATTCAACAAGGGGCTGATGGCCTCACTTGGCCATAGCCCAACCTATTCAACAAGGGGCTGATTGCCTCCCTTGGCCAGAGACCAAACAACAAGGGTCTTGTGGCCTCCCTTGGCCAGAGACCAAACAACAACGGTCTTATGGCCTCCCATGGCCAAAGACCAAACAACACAAAAACAGTACAGGATTCAAAGCCCCAAGCCCTCCAGATCTACCTGTTGAGGAATAACATTTACTCTACTAAAACTACGGGTATTGACTAGTCTGAAGTGGTAGGAGGTTTCAATACAGTACAAACTCTTTTAACCAAACAACACAACATGGAAGTACAGTACATTTCAATTAACTCACCAACGTAGAAGTCACTTCAAAACATAAATCGTTAACGAAACAAAACATGACAAAACTCCAAAACAACATTGGTAAACCAGCATTTAAAAACTGGTGACTTGTAAAATTTACTTAAATAATGAGCAAAGTTAAAATGCTTAATAACTTCACTTTAATTCCATAAATTTCTTATACCTAAGGGGAAGTCAAACTCATTGACATAACTTTAACTAAACTTGAGAAGTTGGCCTCTTGAACTTTTATATTTTAATAGGTCTTGAGTAACCTTTCTCCTCCTAAATTCCTATTTCATTCTTTTCAATCCATTTCACATGGTTTAAAACACAGTTTATCAAAAAATTTGATCCATAACATACAAATTTTTCTCCGGCCCCCACCAGTATATTGAAAAACTATACGTGCTTACAACATGGTATCGTATGTGATACCTTTATTTCATAATTAAATATAAATTATTAATTAACTGAATTAAATATCTACAAAATTGCCTCGGGATTGGCGACATAGCCTAATGGGAATGAAATGATTGCCATACATACATAGAACCCGTATGCAGGCGTCGGGCCTGCATAACTACGAGAAACATTTATTATTTCACGTGATCAAAATTTTTCATTGCTAACTCATGAGATTACATCAAGGCAAGGGTCAACAACCTTCGCCAAATCAGCAATTTATACTAAAATACGAAGATTATATTATAGCGGCTCTGGCTCGGAGCTCTTTGTGTCACAGCGAATGCTTTAAACAGGGAAGATGTGCTTCGTCTTTTATAAAGTTCTGAGTGAATTCCTTATAATATAAAACCTAATAACTATAAAAAGGATAGGCCTATTCCTTCAGGGTTTTAAATAATGACTGCCTATATTAGTTACATCGAGTGAACTCATTATGTAACTCCATGGTACCACCAGTGGCGGTTCCTCATATGGGCAATATGGGCAGCCGCACAGGGCGGCATTTGTGGAGGGGCGGCATGAGCGCCTGCAAAAAAAATAAAAATAAAAATAAGAATAAATAAATAAAGAAATAAATAAAAATAAAAAATAAAATAAAATAAATAATAAAAGATCAATGACTTTGCATCAAGGAAGGTAAGAAGAGTCAGGCTTTAGATGGCAGTTGTTCTGTGGTGCAATTTATTTTGTTTCTTGTTCAAAGTGTAGCATAATAATTACCCTCTCTTAAGTGTCTTATTCTATTTATGTGATAGAGCATTTGTACAATTTAGAAATTTGATTCTCTAGTTTATTTATGGCAGTTGTGCAATTTAATTTGTATTTTTCCTGTTCATAGTATCATAATTACATTCTCTTAAGTGAGTTATTCTATTTACGTGATGAAGGATTTGTAAAATTCAGAAATTTGAGTCTTTGTTTTGGTTCTGAAGTTCCAACAATTAGTCCAATAAAAAGTTATTTTGTGAAAGAGTTATGTCTGTCCTTTATTTTGGGGGGATTCGAATGTGTGTGTGTTGGCGAACAGGGGGGGGGGCGCTGAAGGTGAGGTTCGCCCAGGGCGTCATGTAAGCTAGGACCGCCACTGGGTACCACGGCCCTACATCGAAACAGAAGCGAGGTCCAACGAAATAATAAGGTAAGGCAATTTCTTTCTTTGCCACTAGGTAGTCCAAATCCCGAAAACAATTAAATAAACAAAGAGACCCTTTGAAGACCTACATATACATAACTCTCTAACGAAAAAACATAGGGCTTTTGTCGTTAACTCTCCACTGAAGTCTGCTGGAAATTTCCAACGGATGAGGGTATCAGCCAATCAACCCATAGCCCTATATAGTTTTTTACAGTTGACATTCATAGCCCAACATAGCTCTAGAGCCCTCAGCAGCTGATCTGAGCTCGTACCAATGAGAGGAAACCAAACCAATGATGTCAAGGGCGCGAAATTGAGCTTGCAACCGAAGCAGCTGGTACGCAGCCTACCGCAATCGGCCGATTCGGCTGGTTCAAAGCCCTCTTGGCCCCTATAGGCATGACGCCACTGGGAGGGGCTCGATGTCGGCCTTACATGGCTGCTAATTTTGGCTTCATGTTTTCCAAGTGAAATGTGAATGTAAGTAACGGCCAAATAAAAGGAAATCCGGACAATATAACTAAATTGCTTCCCACAAAATAATTCTTTAGTACGAGTAAATAGGTTTAGTAAGTTTTAGATGACATGATAAGACTCTGTAGTAGCTTTGGTCGACTCTCCGAAACTGAAGTTCCCGCTTTGTGCTGGTAAAAATTCTGGCTCAGACCCAAGATTCGACTTGAGTTTCTTCAAGCATGCTCCGGAGTTGTCTGTACCAAAAATCACGTAACTTTTTTTAAAAACAAACAATATGATATCAGCAGGTTAAATATATTTCAAGAATTCACTACAGTGTTTATATTAAAAAATACATTTTAACGAGATAGAAAGCTATGTTGGGTTAAATTTATGTATCTATAAGTTTTAAGTTAAGAATTGGCTTTGTATTATTGCAATTTTGAATCTATATTGTCCAAAGCTGTCTCAGACTTAGGTCTTAGTCAATGTTAAAGTGGGTAGATTCATTATTGAAGCCTGAAGTTTGGATTCTGCTGCCCTATATTGAGAGTCCAGACGGATGGCTAAGTATTGACACTAAGTTGTCCTAGCCAAAGGTTGGTTTAACTAATTTTTGCTTGCATATAACGTCAGCATACTCAAGTTATCCCGTTCTATTGGTCCAACAAAACTGAGTTGAAGCTAGAATAAAAATGTGACTCGAAGTCACATTTCGGACAACTTAAGAGGTCACAGTCAAAGCCAATCTATATTATATTACATTACATTACATTTCATTTGGAAAACATGAGGCCACTCGGGCCAATCCAAGTCAATCATGAACTATATTTTATAATAAAATTGTGCAAAATATCAATCTCAAGTCAGCTAATTAACATACAACTATTTACAGTTAGCACTTAAGCTAAGATTGTACAGTATTTACAATCTACAAACTATCTCTTTCATTCAGGAAACTGCAAGGGCGGATCTAGGCATTTCAGTAAGGGGGGATCCAAAGAAAAAAGGGCACCCCTAAAATAAAAAGAGCACAGTAAAATTTTTTTTTAAAACGGACCATCAATGAGCGAGTGTAAAATCAATTATATTGTTTTATTAGATCAGTCTCATTCAAATATGATACAAAATAAAAATCTAATTTGGGTGCAACAGTTATCACAGAAAAATTTTCAAACAATTACAGATGTCTTGCCAATTAAAAGAACTATCAGAATATCAGAATAAGATGAAGCTTAAAATAGTGATATGGCTGCATCAGTACTAAGGGCACTGCAACTACAAATTTGGAAGTACAATGTACAGTATACGGATAAAGATTCAAAATAGAATTTGAATAAAATAAAATAACCATGATCTATTTCCAAAAACAAATTTTTTTTTCAGAGGCATACACATCATTCAAATAGGGTACTTGCACTTGAAAAAGGCCCCCCCCCCCCCCCCCCCCCCCCCCCCCCCCCCCCCCCCCCCCCCCCCCCCCCCCCCCGCTCTAGATCCGCCCTTGAACTGTCCAAATTTTTCTTAAAATTAACTAATGAACTATTGTTTACCACATCATATGGCAAGTCATTCCAAAAATCTACTACTCTACACTATAACTGAAAAGGTATTTTTGTAAATCAAATCTACAAGTCTGTTTTCTAATTTTCTTATTATGCCCACAAGTTATCCCATCAACCTTTAGTGAGAAAAAGTTATGTACATCTAAATTGTCCAAACCTGAAAATATTTTGAACATCTGTACAGTGGTAGGATTCAAAAATTTTAAGAACCGGTTCGCCCTCCCCTCCCCTTCCCCACCTTCTCCTCTCCCTTCCGTGTCAGAAATGAAAACTAAAAAAATGTTTTCATTGAAATTCTTTATTTAATTTCTTTTTAAATATTTCCAAATCGCCACTTGATTACACAGGTCAACAAAAAAACATTTTTTTTTCGTTGCCAAGGAAATTCGTACGAATTTAGAGTATTTTGGGGTTGCTGAATTCCAAAATGAAAGTAGTTTTTCCGATTTGGCTCTAGTTCTTGTGATAATGAATACCCTTAATTAATAGGAAACGTAACCATAACGCGTGCATATGGGAAACTACCGGAACATTCTAGATGGTGAGACCGAATAAAATGCCATTATGTATTTCATGTGTTTACTTTTGTATGATTTGAGACAATTTCAATGCGATTTGTAAGTAGGCTCCGCCTGAACATTAAATTTTTTGCATTTTTACGTGTTTCAATGGGGTACCAATTATCTCATAAATTAGAGCCAATCTAGCAAAACCGATGTCATATTCGGAATCAGCACCACAAAGTTACCCCAAAATCACTCTAATATGATTGGCAATAAAATGAGTGTTGACCAGTGAATTATCATTGTAGGCTTTATTTCTTCCTTTTTTAATCCTATTGTCATCAGCTGTGTGGTTATTTCTCAGCCATGTTTGAACTGATGGAGTGGGGTCCCAGGAATCGAATGGAAGGCCAATCAAATTAATTACCATCAAATTTGCCACATTTTGAACTGTAAGACGACTTCTTTTATCTGAATATATAATATTCATAGTTGAAAACCCTCTTTCTGCCTCCGTAGAACTAACGGCAACAGTATTGAGGATATTTTTAGCCTTTTGTATAGTGATTGGAATCTCATGATTATGGCGATTTTTTAAAACATTTTCCAAATAGTCGCGGAAATCATTGATGTTGATTTCATAATTAAAGACTTCATTGACTTCACACAATTTCTCTTCGGCGGCTTTCCAAGGGACAACAACTTCATCGATATTCCAAGAATCTGGTTCAAGTATGTTCACTAGTTCATGAATTCTATTATCACTATTTTGTGCATTATTTCTTGTTTTTAAATGATCACAGTCCATGAACCTGGTTTTCATATGTTTGATGATTTCATCCAGTAGTTTCTCACGAGGAAAGTTTCTTAGACTTGATTTTCTATAAAATCAATATTTTTAAAGGCGTAGGATTTTTCGGTTTCATTAATTTTCTTTTCGAAAGGTTCCTTGATTTTCTTTAAGCATTTCAAAAGCCAAAATTGATCTTTTTATTAGTTTTCCAGCTCTCGCGATATTTAGATTTCTGGTTTGAAGAGCGTTGGAAAGTGGTGATATTTCTTGTAGTATGTAAATCATTAATGCTAAATCGTCTAAGAAGAATTTGTTGCGAGGACGGGTAGCCATTCCTGAATATTTTTCGTTTGAAGAAAAATATTTGTATAAAGCTGGATAAGCACGCCATACAGCAAGTGTTGATCTTAAGCTGCAAGCAGCCCATCTTGGCCCCAAAACTCTACCAATCTTTATAATTTCTAGTCCAAGTGCTTCCGAAATGTCGAAAAGTTCCGTTTGATTTTTGTTTGATTGGTGAAAAATCGTGTATATTTTACTTACGAACATTTTTAAATGATTCACTTGTTTTATTTCAGCGATAGAATAATCTAAAACAAGCTGCAGGCGGTGATTCAAACAATGCCAGATGACGATGTCAGGAAAATCTTGTATAAGTCTGGCACTCACCCCTGATTTGCGACCAAGCCTCACACTTGCACCATCAGAACAAAATGCGACCAAATTATTTTTCAAATATCCAATATCAAATCCAACTACGTGTAAACTTGTTAACAAATTTGTGTATATTGTTTCAGCATCCTGTGCTTCCAGCTCAACCAAATCGAGGAAAATTGTTGGCGAAATATCAAAATCTTCTACTTTTAAAAAAATTATGAGCACTGATTTGCTAGATATAGTTGAAGCTTCATCAGTGATGATACAAAGCTTTAAATCTTTTTTTGATTATTTTAGTAAATATTTCCTTTTTAAATTCTCTTGCAATGTGATCAACTATTTTAACGGCAGTTTTCCGAGAATGAAGTCCCACTCCCACGTCCAACCCATTTTTTACTTGTAGTTCAATCTCGTGTTCAATGTCAGCAAATGGCCTAGTTCTTTTTGCCATACTGTAAATGGTATTAAAGACTACATGTAGAGTTGATATGTTTTTGGTTCATTTTATCCACGCATTTGGTAATTACATCATCTGCACGATCTTTCAATTGTTTTACGCATATTTGGTGTGCCTTCGATGAAAAGTGTTCATTCATTTTCTTTCTGAGAGATGCTTTCTGGACAGTTTTATCTTTTCCTGATGCTTCAATACTGCAGTTTACCCATTCTATCGATACATGAATCCCCTTCATGTTTATTGAATCAGTTTTTGCGCAGTAATTACAACCCAGTTTCTTCTTGTGAACAAACAAACCATCATATTTTTTCTGGAATTCTTCGACCTATTTCGTTCTCCAGCAATCAGGAAGAGCAGTTGCTGGAAATTCATCTCTGGTTTGCACAGTATTGGAAGTGGAAGTTTCATTGCCTGTTGGTGTTAGATGTTCGCGTGGATCTTCGTTTGAACTTTTAGATCTCGGTTTCTTTGTAAAAAAAATCAGACAAAACATGTTGTCGCTTCATTTTCGGGGCTGAAATAGATAAATTTTGAATTATAATAACAACAGGGGTGGACTGGCAATGGTTAAGAAGTCCTCTAAATTTCGGATCCTTATTATTATTTTATTTTATTATTATTTTATTACCGTATTACGGTAATACAATATAAAAGTTACCAGATCTAATTACTCACGTTAAAAAATTGACTATATAGTGGTACTTATAATAAGTAATTTATTGTATATTCGTACAAATGTATAACACCGATACCACGGCTACACGGCTAGAAACACACCGACACTGCTTTATCTAGACACGGACTGAAAAACGTATGCCTTCTCACACCCTCCCCACTTCCTATGTGCGCAACTGCGCATGCGTCAGCTTCCGACAGCAAGTCACGTGATCAACTTAGTGCCGTTCAGAAAAGCATTGTTTATGGTAGTTATGAATATACGTACAAATTTTTATTGCGTGTTTTTATAAAATAAATATTTGGTATAAAGGAAAATCATGCACGGACTGAAAGGGTTAAGGACCAGTTCGGCGAACTCGGGAAATTTTAGGAACCGATTCGCACGAACCGGTGCGAACCGGCTGAATCCCACCACTGCATCTGTATCATATCTCCCCTCATACAACATCTCTCAAAACTAAACATACCTAGTTCCTTTAATCTTTCCTTGTATTCCAATCTTCTTAGGTTAGGGATAAGCTTGGTTGCCCTACGTTGCACACCTTCAAGCATATCAATATCATGTCTAAGGAGAGGGGACCAAGCTTGAATATCTGATCGGTCGAAATCGTATTGTAACGTGCAAATAATTTCATATAAAAGATTGTAAACAGAAAATTTTCAGTCAGTAAGGGCATAACATTTAAATTATATTAGATTATGTTGTATAAATCCTCACGGAATAGTAAAAGAATGATGTTTGATTTTTTTTCACTTTCACAGAAGCACTGAATATATATTCCAATAGCAAACGGAAAGACATCTAAAAATGTTTCAATGTGAAGGCGTTTCCGCCTTCGGACCTCTATCACCAATGTGTATATTCAGTGCTTCTGTGAAAGTGTAAAAAAAAAAAAAATCAAACATCAATCTTTTACTAGTCCGTGAGGATTTATACAACATAATCTACCAAGCTTATCCCTCGAGATGAGGAATTGTTCAATCAGAGACCATATTTATTATTTTTCTTTTCCAAATCCTGATCAGTTAGACTTGTTAGAGGAAGGAAATATTTTTACATGCAGTATTATATATGATACTGTCATTATATATATATATATATATATTATATATATATATATATATATATATATATTATATATATATATATATATATATATATATATATGCGCGCGCGTGTGTGTGTGTGTGTGTATAGAAGCATAACGGAAATTCCTTTTCCTCGCCTCTCTTTCATGGCTTGAAGATGTAAACAACACCATAAAATTCAAACACGAGGGCAAGAATAGACTCATGGCAAAGGCAAATTTTACTTTGTTTCCCGAAAAATGCCCACCAAACAAAACAATACCACAGCGCCTATAAAAGCGCGAGTCCACTTCAATTCGACCTCATTTGCTCAGTCCTCGCATCATTCACTCCTCACCTTCGACCTTCGTCACGTAACTCCACTTGATCTCAGCCGGCCTGTCGACCTTCAAAACTCAGCTTAATCCAGGGGCGTACCCAGGATCTGGTCATGGGGAAGGACGTGTGAGTAACTAAAACAAAGGTGTGTGTATACCATACAAATATGTATATACATAAACATTTACTAGAGCCAGTAGCGGATTATAATGGGGGCAAAGGGGGCATTTGCCCCCGGCCCCAGATGCTGACCGGCCCCAAGATGCTGACCGACCCCAAGAAACTATGTAAACGCTATAATCTACCGTTGAAATAATTGGTCGACCGTGAGGAAGAAAACAAATTCTAGATTCCGCTTCTACAAAACCTAGTTTAGTATCCCATTTATGTAAACAAAGTATACATTTTCTGTAATCACATCTTTGTTTTTGTTTCGTTTTCTGTTGATCGATCCCAGTCAGCTGATCACATCACTCATGTATGATGTATCAGGTAAAGAATTGTGTTTTTCTAATGTTTCTCTAGTGACACCGGCCCGAAAATATTCATTGCCCCCGGCCCTAACAATGCTTAATCCGGCCCTGACTAGAGCTAATATTCAGGTTTGACGAACTGCTTGCTGATGCTACATAATCATTAGGTGCACTTGGGACACCAGAATTTGAAATCTTGGTCTGTGTACTATTTGCCAGAGAGGATTGTTCAAAATTGTCAATTTGATTAAGTCTATATATAGCAAATTTACTCTGATTATCAGCTTCATTCATATTTGCATCACTCATTTTTTCTTTTGAAATAATGATGAAGATCCATGATGGCAGCTCACTTCACAATGTACAAGTATGCAATGCAGGTCACAGAAGCATTTGATAACAATTACAAGAATTACAAATCGCCAATACAGAGCATAGAACTAAACAGAACTAAAATCACAGTGAAAAGCCTTAAGGATGCCTGGGGCACAGTTGCCAAGCCCGCGATTTTCTTGCCAAATTGGGCTGGTTTTAAGACTAATTGGCAGGTAAAAATCTACAGTCGCGGGTTGGCGAATTTTTGACTGTTTTTAAATTCAGATAACGTCTTTTTGACTAATAGCGGAAAGTTTGAATATTGAACAAATAAATACTGTGAACTAAAAAATTTGTATGTATCGGTCATCGACATATGCAAATTTTTTTTAGCGTGTGAGTAACTAAAACAAAGGTGTGTGTGTATATACCAAGCAGGTTTAATGCTATCATATATATATATATATATTATATATATATATATAATGAAAGCTTGGTTTGGCTGTTTTTGGGTTGGTTTTTAAGCATGATTTGGCGGGTTTTCAATTTTTTACCTGGCAACACTGGCCTGGGATTAGTATTAATATTTTATATTAATGCATAGAAAATAAATTCGTAATAATTTAAAATGTATTCTTACTATAAAATATACAAGCTAAAACAAAACCTGCTTATCTCTGTAACTGTATGTACAAACTTTAGTACATAGTTATAGAGATAAGCACATCAAGAGACACCGGTACAAGGCCCAGGGGGGGGGGCGACCGCCTCTGTCGCTCCACCCGCCTTCGGTACGCCCCTGGCTTAATCATACACGAAACTTGATCATCTCTGTTGAGGCCTACGACTAGTTCACTCACCCCGGAAGCAACATCACCCGTGCAAAACTTAACCGGCGTCATTCGTCCGGCTTCTGCTTCACTCAACATCCATCCATTCGATCTCTGAATCTTCATTTTCATTCAACAAGAATTCCATCATTCATTCCGGCTCAAAGGTTCTCCCGTTTTCATAGCCTATCTTCGTCATCACAACCCAGATCTGTAAACCTCACATAAGCCACCAGCTCATTTGGCCTTCAGAGTTGTATTTCGTCGTGCTAAAGAACTTTGCATAGTCTACAAACTCAACATACTCTCAGCCTAACCGAATAGGCTCTTTGAAGTGTTTTCGTATCGTAGAATCGAACTCATCATTACGACCGCAAGTAGGCTAACTTATTGTTGTGTGTTAAATACCGTACATTACACTGCCCAACACCAATTTTGCTGATTTAATTCTAACACCTGTTTTTAGGTAACTTTGGTGTGCTGATTTAAAAAATCACCTTAGTTTTTGCCTATCACGTCAGGTTTTCGAGCAATCAAATACGGATATTTTGAAGATATCGCATTTTGGCAGGGTTATGCCCAATTTTTTTTCTTTTCAAAAAATAAGTTTTTACATACTCAGAATCAGCATGGAAAAGTAAACAATTGTGCAGGGAGTGAACTTTAATATACAATGGTAATATTGACACATAAAGTGATTAAAAGTGCTTAAATAAGCAAAAAATGAATCCATGATCATGACGTCACGCTTACACCTGGGGAAATCACAGATACCCAAGATTTTAATATGTTGTACATGACCTTTAGTTTTAATGCACATATATGCGTATTCCACAGATAAAATTTTAACAGCAAAACAGCTGTTAACAGGTCTCAAAAATCATCAATTTTGATAAGCGCCCTTCATGGATCACCCAAAATAGGCATATTGCATTGCACGAAAACCTGATGTGATGGACAAAATCTAAGGTGATTTTTTAAATCAGCACATCAATATTATCCAGAAACAGGTCTTAGAATTAAATCAGCAGCAAAAATTGTTTTTTTGTTGGGCAGTGTTATTGTTTCTTGTCACCACTCAATGACAAATTATCACTGAAGCTATTGAGGCTGAAGCCTCAGCTCAGGCTCCCATGCTTGAGGGGCCCCCCAATCAACTGAGTTTCGATGATATAATTCGAGATTTCGCAAACTTCTTTGATTAAATATGACAGAGTACACACACTGACAAATTCCCTGTTTTATTTTATGTTTTATAGGCCCTAAAGTAAAGTTTGTTTAATAATGTTTGGTTTTGGCAAACGGCAAAATACACTGTGTTAAGGTTCTTTTAAGTTTGTTTCTCAATTAGCCTGAGCACCGTACATATAATTCGTGTAAATGTACTATGTACTGTACATGTATTGTTAATAAAAATCTATAGAAAAGGGCCCCCCATATTCTTCATTACCCCGGGACCCCGAGGTGTCTTAATCCGCCTCTGTCACTGTTATATTTTATTTTTGTTGGATTCAGAATTCCAGCTGAGCCCTGAACGGCCAAGCTCTGAAGGGCCACACAGCCCAAGTTAAGCTAGACTAAAACTTACGGACTTGGAGGTCCTATTAGGTCCTACCTCAGGGTTGCTGACTCAATGTGGGCCTAACTTAGGCCTCAGTTGCATAAAAAGATAAAAAACAAAAGGGGCACTATTTATGATCTTCTTTCTAAACCTTGCAACAACAACACAACCTGCACCATTGCACGATGCAGCAATCTTGTATCTAAACAACCAAACTGAATTGCAAGAGAGCTCTCTATAAGAGCATGCCCTGTAAAAGCCGCATTCAACAAACGAGTAGAAAAGACGCGCCAGTGCCCCCAAAAAATGATGCCACAAGAATGCCCAAACGATGA
Source organism: Bathynomus jamesi (assembly GCA_023014485.1). Lineage (NCBI taxonomy): Eukaryota > Metazoa > Arthropoda > Malacostraca > Isopoda > Cirolanidae > Bathynomus > Bathynomus jamesi. Next base: position 2,104,540 of record JAJOZX010000040.1, on the reverse strand, counting down.
TGCCATAAGAGCCCAAAAATGCTAGCTCTAAATTAAGTGAATTTTTCACTAACCTTACAATTATGAGATGGATATAAATATACACCTTAATATATACAAGCAGTGCTGCATCACTCAGCTTCGTCATCATATGGCCTTGGGACAACAATGGTTCTTCCTCTTCTAGATTTTCTAACAGCGAGAGAGAGGACTGCTTGAACCCAGTGCTGTACCCACTAACTACTCAGAGTTAGTGCCGCTAATGCTAACTACCATACAATTTAGCGCCGCTAACGCTAAACATTTCAACAGTTCGCGCCACTAACGCTAATTTTGTCTGAAACTACCCAAATTTATATATGTTCTGCCTTCCATAATTTACTTACACACATCAGCACACACACCTTGATATGAGTGGTTGTTGAGGTACAAAAATGTGACATTATAGTCAGATCCGTAACTAGCTAATTTTGCGCCCGAGGAAAGATCATAAAATTGCGCCCCCCTATACTTGCGCCCCCCTATAAAATTGCGCCCCCCTATACTTGCGCCCCCCCCCTATACAATTGCGCCCCCCTATAAAATTGCGCCCCCCTATTCCTACAACACTACACAATCCTCTAAGTGGTAAATTGTTTTTGGCATAAAACATCACAGTATCAAAAACTATTTTCAGAATGTGTCTCCATTTTTGTTTATCAGTTTCAATAGCTTTCTGTAGTGCATCATCGATATATTGTCCACACAATAGTCTTTTTTGTAGGGATTTCCATTTACAGAAGTGTTCACGATGATTAGTTGAATTTTCATGTTCTCCAATACGGTTTAAATTTTTCCAGTCATTAAATCCTGTTTTCTGATTTGCAATATCCGGTTTGGAAAAGGGCTGATCGAATAATATGCATGGAAAAGAGAAAATAAAATAATGAAAAGTACTGAAAATTTAGAGAAATGCGCCCTTTCCCTAATGGCATGGCGCGCTTGGGATAGTAGATAAATATTTGATATAGTTTTTCTACACCCCTCAGCTTTGCGCACCCTAGGCAAGTGCCTCACTCGCCTCACCCTTGTTACGGCACTGGTAACAATAAAGGAGAAGCCTATGTGTAAATTATATAAACGATCATCATATAGCTGTACCTGAGGTTAAAACCACAGAAGTAATTCTTATAAAAATAGGTATAAAAGGAATGTTTCACTTCCGAATTAAAGTATTTACAGAGTAGTCAGGCCGGTGAGGCACCAAATTTGTTCGGCCAACTCCATTTATAATTCTCTACAGATGTTATACGGTGTGAAAGTAGACTTGATTTTTCCGAGTTACCTTGGAATGTCAAACACCCAGTTTTGCTTACAACTTACAAGTAAACATCCTTTCATAAGAATCTTTTATAATTAATTCAGTCAAAGGTTATACCATGCTGGTGTTTCATTCATTGTTTCGCATCTACGTCAGCATTGGTGGATACCCAGCATGCGTCAAAGAGTAAAGTTGGTATTGCGTTCTTGTGTGACATAAGAAAATTCACGGGGCACATTATTCTGCACCTGTGGTACTACCCTTATCTGAAACGCGTGTAGGAGAGGCAAAAACCACTTCAAGTTACGGCAATCGATTACACGGGGCAATTACTGTGAAGCTCAAAGGTGAAAGTATCATAGTATACATCACGCTGTCTACTTGCAATATAACTCCAACAATTCATCTTGAACTGGTTCAAGATAACTTCAGTGACAGGCTTCATTCGAACGTTTAGACCAGGGGTGCTCAAACTTTTTCGTAGGCGGGCATTCTCCAAATGCTGGAGCACCGGCAGGCACACATAAAAAATATGATAAAAAACACATAAATACATAAACACAAATTGCAATATTCTTTCTATTAACCGGTCTCTAAAACCTAATCTTGGGGCTATTCGCGGGCACACCGAAATGGCTTCACGGCCACAAATGTGTCCGCCTGCACAGGTTTGAACACCCATGGTTTAGACCAGGGGTGGGGAACCTTTTTTCATTGGAAGGCCGCATTTCATTTAACCAAGACCCTATTAGGCCAGTAGTATAGCCGCAAAAGGGGAGAGTGCAATAATGTTGCAAGTGATTATGTAATGTTGCAAAGGGGTGGATGTTGTTGCAAAGGGGGGCGGGGGGTTTGCAAAAAATTTAAAATAAAAAAAAGAAAAAGAAAAAAAAAGAAAAAAAGAAAAAAAAAAAAAAAAAAAAAATACCCCAAAGGGCCCTTTGTTGCCAACCGGGGTTGCAAGGGGCATGCAACTTGGAGGCGGAGTTCTCCCCCAAGCTATTCCCCCCAAAGGGCCAGAAAGGAGAGAAAGGAGGAGAGGTATTCACCTGGCAGGAAACAAGTGCATATTAAGACTTCAGCCGAGTAGGCGTTGTTTTATAGGCTCCTAATCAGCCAGTTGGCTGAGCCAAGGGGGAGGGGTATACCTGAAGGAGAGAGAGAGACACCTGAAGGAGAGAGAGAGAGAGAGAGAGAGACACCTGAAGGAGAGAGAGAGTAGTGGCCTTTGATTGCAAGGCATGCAACTTGGAGGCGGAGTTCTCCCCCAAGTTATTTTCGTTTACCTAACCTAAGAGGCCTCTAAGGGGTTTTCCCAAAGGGCCAGAAAGAGAAGGACTAGAGGTCCTTGCTCGGCTGGGAGCCGAGCTGGAATGACTCCGTCAGTCGTCTCTCGGTCTTTTATAAACCTCTATTCTGGCTGAGTTGCCAGATAGCGCAATGTATTCAGTTGCCAGATAGCGCCATGTGTCCCAGAAAACCATATATTAATCATCCATTGTGTACCACAATATATATGACGGTAGTTAATCCAATTAAATTCTGTTTATTAAATAAATAATTTTTACACACTCAATCTTTATTGTTATTAAACCTGGAATTGCATACCTTTCCAGTTTTTTTTTGCAATGATCGGATTGCTCTTGCTAGATATATATTATTATGCTTATATATATATATATACACATTCTTTTAAACATCTTATGTTAGGTATATGTAAATATATATATATATATATATATAATTTATTTTTCATATTATAACATTTAATTTAATTTTAGTGTTTAACGATTAGAAACAAATTTAACATTAAATTGAACTTCATTAAACTTGAAGTTAAACTTTTCGAAACAAATAACGTAGTTAGCCACACATAATTCAACCATAGAAAACTTAATAATAGAAAATAATTAATTTTATGGTTAACTAGTTTATTTCGACATAAGTTTACTATAATTATATATATACAGTCTTTTAAACATCTTATGATATATATATATATATATATATATATATATATATATATATATATGAACTCTTTCAGCTAAAGAAGCCTTATGTATAGAATTGGTTGTGTAATAGCTGATATTAAACTCTGTCAACATGTTCTGAAAAGCACGGCCTATAAATTCCTTCCCCATATCCGTACAAAAATAGCTATATATATATATATATATATATATATATATATATAGTGTTTCACTATAGATGTTAGATGTATATAGGGTTTTACAATAGATGTATATAGTGTTTAACGAATAGAACCAAATATAACATTAACTTGAACTTCATTAAACTTAGTTAAACTTTTCGAAACAAATAACGTAGTTAGCCACACATAATTCAACCATAGAAAACTTAATAATAGAAAATAATTAATTTTATGGGTAACTAGTTTATTTCGACATAAGTTTACTATAATTATATATATACACAGTCTTTTAAACAGCTTATGATAGGTATATGTAAATATATAATATATATATATATATATATATATATATATATATATATATATATATAATTTATTTTTTCATATTATAACATTTAATTTTATTTTAGTGTTTATTTATGCCACGCCACCTTAGACCCACAGTTTAATGTGGAAATCGAATGCTGTTTTAAAATATAATTAGGCTATATTTCTTTATTATAAAATAAGTTAACAATTATGTTAACACAAGAATTTGTGAAAACAATACTATTAACTTGTAAGTAAAAATATAATATAAGGGACTACCATAGAAATGTAAGTGCCTATAATTCAAGAAACACGATTTTATATATATGTTACTCGTCCGGTCCCGTTATAGCGGATTGGTACACGTCATAGCTCCACCCAGCTACATCGGCAGCCAATCACGACGAACATCTGGCCTTTTGGGGCGGAGCTTGTCGATTGTGCATATAAAAGGGGATATTTTTCAGTTGGGAGTAACAGTAGCTATTTTCGCGTCAGTGAATAATCATTCCCTCCACCATGGACCTGTACGTCTCCCCGGACTTGTATGAAGAAAGTGACGCTGCAGCATTAACCGCAATTAATCTTTTTAACGCGATTGACCGTGACGATTTATTTTCAACGCAAACCGTAGAAGATATTTGCAGTGACGCTCCTTACAATCCGACGCAAGGGACTACCATAGAAATGTAAGTGTCTATAATTAGATTATATATATATATATGGATGGAGTGTAGTATCTCGTCAAATAGATACTCGCCAAAATTTGTTTATGTCAATCAATGTTATTTGGTTATCCCCATTATGCTAAAATCGAAATTTTTTATGGCAATCAATGTTATTCCTCGAACCAAAAATATCTTCACATAATGGGGATCTGTCTGTATACTCTGTATATGTTTTAAAAGAATGAACATTATTCCTTTAAGGTCCGATGAGGATTTGACACGTGTTATACAATCTTTTGAAGAATCTCGGAATACGGGTGATATACTGAACAGCCAGCAATGTCACACATCCTCCACCATGGACCTGTACGTCTCCCCGGAATTGTATGAAGAAAGTGATACTGCAGCATTAACCACAATTAGTCTTTTCAATGCGATTGACCGTGGCGAATTATTTCCAACGCAAACCATTGAAGATATTTGCAGTGACGCTCCTTACAACCCGACGCAAGGGACTACCATAGAAATGTAAGTGTCTATAATTCGTTTATATATATATGTGGAGAGTTGTAGTATCTCGTCAAATAGATACTCGCCAAAAATTTTTATGGCAATCAATGTTATTTGGTTATCCCCATTATGCTAAAATCGAAATTTTTTATGGCAATCAATGTTATTCCTCGAACCAAAGATATCTTCACATAATGGGGATCTGTCTGTATACTCTGTATATGTTTTAAAAGAATGAACATTATTCCTTTAATGTCCGATGAGGATTTGACACGTGTTATACAATCTTTTGAAGAATCTCGGAATACGGATGATATACTGATCAGTCAACAATGTCACACCGAAATAATGTAAGTGTTTTTCGATCTTTTTGGGTTAAGAAGACACAATATATTTTCATAAATTTATTAAATGAAAGAAATCAGTACAATAAACAACTACAGAATATATCGTTACAAATATACGAACAAAAACATTATAATATACAACGAGTACGTACAATTGGAAAACGGTTTTTTATCTGTCTGCATACCATTTCATCGTTTCGGCGAGTGACACTGGGCAAATAAATTTAAAAAATTTATAAATTGTTTATCATTTGACATATGCATGAGAAATGAGACGCAGTACATTCCGCAAACATTAGTAAAATATCCTTGCATGCGAAATGGGTTCCATACAACTTCGGGAATATGTAACTGAGCGAGAAATTTTACAATAATAGGGTCACTCCAGGGTTGAGTACCGAGTGAATCAAAATAGTACAGGCGCTGTCTATTTTTAAAATAGACAGCGATCCAGTGAATCCCTTCATTACCGATGATGTCTGTGTTCACAATAAGACTACCGCATTCTCGCGTACTTGGCAAACTCAATGTTTCATTCTTCGCAAACACGCCGATAAATTTGGAACGTGTGACTCGTTCCATTACTTTCTGAAGTGTATTAGCATCCATTTTAAAAGTCAGTGATAACGCTCCTAAATCTATCTACTTCTATTAGGGCTTGCGATTCGAGATATACTAGTACACTAATGGAGCGTCTATAGGCTTGGCGAATTCCAGCCGCACTGAGATGTTTCCGCTCTGCTGTGGGGTTAAATGGGTATTTACGCTAGCAGATAAGTCAGGTGTAATGTCAAACGGATAAAGGTTAAATTGATCAATGAATTCTTCCTGCGTTACCCCATTACCAAGCTCATCACAATCACCTGCAATATGGGTCAGATTACTATAGGCTCTGGCACAAAGAGGTAACACAGCGTCTGATGAATAGTCCGTACCCATTGTTCCACCCAAAGCAGTGCCATTAACGTATAGAGTTATATTTTTAAGTCCGAAATTCTCGAATTTAAAGGCACTCTTTTTATATTTTCCATTCACCGAAGCGTGGTCCTGCATGCCGATTAATATCCTTTTAGGAAGATTTCCCAGGGCAATGTTTTCTATCTGCTTCGATGCCAACCCTGCAGGAACCGAATATACAGTAGTTTGATCTGCACTCTGTTAATAGGATATTTCACTGTAGCGTTTAGTAAATTTTTCTCAATTTCTAGTTGTTTTGGTGAACTTAATTTCACTCGCCGTACGCGGAGGTATGTGTCCATAATGTGAACCACAACGGGCTTTGCACCCTCCTCTTGATCCCAAGCCAGATTTAAGCAGATCTCAGGACTCGTGCGGGTGAGCTTTATTTTCATATCCACCCCGTTGACAAGCAACTTCTCCTGGAAAGTGAAATCTGTGTGCAACCGTCCAAAACACTCGTATATTTTCTTTTTAGAATTTTTAAATTTGTCCTTTATACTATTTTCATCTTTAGTTTGATAATATCCCTCGGCACTTAAAAAGGTAGCCTTCGCTTCTTTGGAAAAGTTGAGGACATTTTCAAGATAGGCTCGTAGATGATAGTACCCCGTGCCTGCCGATATGTTGGTCTGATTTAAATATACGTCACACTGGTTGAATATGGAGTGCAGAAAGTTTGTTTCAGGGTATACAGCATATTTGTCATCGCAGACCGTTCCATCAGAATGGGCTATACGTAGCTTAGCGTACATGTGCACACAGCTTGTATCAAAAAAGTAAGGGCCTGAGCTGGGTATCACGAATTCTATAGGTGCACTCGGGGAACTAATTGTGTTTAAAGGGTTAATTGTAATAAAGTCACTGTGCTCAATAGAAACTTGGGTTGGCGGGAGCTCAAAAAGGGACAGCTCCGATTTACATCATTGTGAACTACATGGGTGGATGAAGCGTGCCATGGCGAAATAGTGACTCCTCTCTCGACAAGTGGTAAACAAACTATGATTCATGAGATCAATGTCCTTAGCTTATATCAGTCAAAAAAGTGGTCAACCATAGGTTTCATTCGCTTACAGCACTTCTTTTTTGATAGCCTTTTACGTTTAATACCACGTGACCCCTTCTTCTTCCGGGGAGCCCTCTTCTTCTTCCCGCCACCACGCATTTTTCTCTTTGCATCTTTGATGATTTCGTCTCGTGTACACTTTAAATGTTTTTTTTAGAGCCTCTTTAGGTTTAGCTCCGGCCAATATGTCTTCTGCAGTGTTAAGGCCTGATTGTAGCGCTTTCCTTCCAAGGTATCTGGCACCCCTCTTCAGCAAAGGAACAGCCGTACGTAGTATGGATGAAAAAATGGACCCAAGTCCACTACCGCGCTGGTATCTCACCCCTCGATAGACGGTGAAAGGCTTTCTATCGATTATAACTCAGTGCGTCGAAAGTGTAGCTTCACTGTTAAGCTCCCGTTACCGAATGGGAAGTTTTCACCCTCAATCGTTCTTATATATATTGAGATATTGGTTATTAAATTAGTTGCGACATTCACATAATGGGGTCTGTCATATGTAATACTCAAACTCCTTCCTCTATGGTTGGGGATGTGAGCAATGCGCAGCAGGCGTGCCTGGGTATCCCCAACAAACTGGTGCTCCACTATATTACTGTAAATATAGCACATGTCTGGGGACCTTTCAGCCAATTTCTCCATCTTCAATTGATACATTAATCTGGACAAGTCATGCTGTGTCTCGTGAAATGTGTCTCTTTGGAAGGCTGCGCTATATCGGCCATTGGGTAGAATTTGGAACTTTCTATGGTCTTTAATACGTCTGTTAGTCTTTGATTTTAGGATTAGTGTATGTGCAGGGCTGTTTACGATTTCGTATACTAAATCATTCGTAAGGTTTGAGTTTCTTAAACTTACGTTTAAGCCTCTCACAACATCCTCGGCCGAGTCATATTGACCCGGTCCTAGTCTTACTTCTGTACTGTAATACCGTGCAACCTTAGTCCGAGCGATACGCATAGTTTCATCCATAGCTACCCCAGCTTTTTCACACTCGTCAATGTCTCTAAGAATCGTAAAAACAGTTTCTTTATGTTCAATATTTAAAAAGATGGTGTCCAGCTGAATTTCACATATCCCCACCTCATACGAATCACGACCCAATTCAATGTGCTTGTGGAGCTCTGTTACAAAGTTGGCTAGTGTGTTGTTAGGGTGTACAGCCAGGGACGAGGAGGACGGGAGCGTGACGTAGAAATGGTTAGGAACCATGTTGCATACTATTTAAGCTTCATTATTGCATCAGCTTTTATATAGGTGTTGAAGCTTTCTGGGTACCCTAGCCATTTCACCAGGTACATTTTTCTCTTTCCTGAACCTTTGCTTCCTAAAATTTTCTCAATTTTAAACACATTTTTTTCTAAATTAAACGCAACTTTCTGCAACTCCTCGCGGTAAAAACCTCCTGAGATTTCTTCCCCATTCAAATCTTCACTGTAATACATCATTATCTCACCTTTAGGTTTCACAGCCCTAACTTTAAAAATCTCGCGTGTCCATCCTTGCTCAAAACCCTTTGCGAATTTATTCCCAGAACGCGACAGCCTTACATAATCATTGATTTTGAAGCGCGCAGAGTGTGGTGGTGGTGATCCATCTCTCCTCGGGAGCGTACCTCTTTCTAAAACTTCGTTAGGTGTTGTCCCAATCGTGCGATGGTGTGAGCGGTTGTAGGATGACGCCAATGATTCCAGAATGTCTAGAAATCTGTATGTGTTTTTATGTGTAAAATAACGGTGCATGCGTTCCTTTATGGTGCGCTGAACTCTTTCAGCTAAAGAAGCCTTATGTATAGAATTGGTTGTGTAATAGCTGATATTAAACTCTGTCAACATGTTCTGAAAAGCAAGGCCTATAAATTCCTTCCCCATATCCGTACAAAAATAGCCAGGAACCCTGTTTTCTTTTAACATTAGCGTTTTGGTGGCTTTAGCAACTGTTTCAGGTGATTTATTTTTCAGAGGAACTAGCCACAGATATCTAGAGAATACGTCTATTATGAATAGAATGTAGCGGTAACCATCGTTATACACAGAATATCTTTGCATGTCTGTTAAATCTGCTTGCCAAATAGAATCAATCGAGGAAGCCGTTGTCTTGGCTGTTTTAAACCTTTTTCTCACAGGCTTATGAAGCGTATAAGCGTCCTGCTCCCTCAAAAATCTTTCAACATCTTTTTTTCCTACTCCGTAAACACTTCTGTACAGTCTATCTACGCCGCCGTAAGAGGATGGGGTAGAAATGTCATAATAGCGTTTAGTTAATACGTTAGCCATTTGCGTATTTTAGAGGCACGTGGGTAGGGTTGGTTTAACCTCTTCTTGCTCCTCTTCAAAGGTGTTACCGCCGGGGGTGACGGCGCCTTCAATTGTGTCACAGGCGTTGCATGCTCCAAGTCTTTTAACCTGTTCAGATTTCCTATCAACGTTTTAGGGACATTTATTTGCTGTAGTCTTGCTTTAATATGCTTCCATCCTGATGGTGATGGCCTATCCCACTTTCTCACCAGATCATGGACAATGTCTACGATATTCGATCCCTGTACCTTTGATCCTTCCACAATGATCTCCCCTGTATCGGTCCATTGTATGGCGGGGTCCTCATTCAATAGATTATAAAGACTTAAGCCTTTACTCCTCAATGTAAGTGGGAGGGTATTTTTTAATACATGTTCGATATGTTGTGTGGCTAATCTTTTTGGTTGGTCAGCTGTATCGTCGGGCTCAGATCCTATGTCGCCATGTCCATCGTCCCCCGTGCTGTGCCTAATAACCACAGGAATCTCTGTAGGGCTCTTATAATTTTCGTACTCGTGAAGAAATTTCTGCATAGCTTCTTGGTATAAGATTCTTTTCTCATCAGGTGTTTTTTCACTGTTTAATAGGGCTAACAATTCGCTTTCCATTCTTTTAAGTCTGCTTTTACGGGGATCTACAGTAGATACGTGCCTGGATTCCTTTGCAGTGAAGCGTACACCTCGTGGGGAATCACTACCACTTTCTTCATTATATTAATCTAGTCAGTAAAGGACCCAAAACTGAAAATAAGATGGGGAGAAATGACCCTCCTGTTTGTACAATAATTCGTTTTTCTTCGCTACAGTTTGGCTTTTACGAGCGAGTGCACGTATTATGTTCTTGTAGCGGCGTAGGCGAGCCTTCTGATGGGTTTTCATTGATACATTGCAATTTATAACGTTAAGACAGATTTCACAGATGCATTTTAAAAAGTCTGCATCGATATTTTTAATAAACATCTGCTGCAATGCCCGGGGCAGTCGATGATAGATTTTTATTAATTCACGGTATTTCTTTAGTCTCTTTGTCATTCTGGAATATACACCGTTTCAGGCTCGTTTGGAAATATATTCGTTCGCAGAAGCACTCTAAACGTGTTTCGCGGATGAAGGTCGCAAAGCAAATATCCGTAACGCGTGCTTGTAGCTTCTTTATAAACTTCCAAAAACTCCTTACGCTGATTCGGGAACATTTGATTGGCTAATACCCCAATTTGTGATACATCTCTACGTTGCGCGAATAAGACTAGATATTGCGTATTTAACGACACATCGCGCATGTATCTAATTTTGAAAAATAGATTCTGATTGATGAAGAACACGCTTATGTTAAGATGGTGGGAGAATACTGTAAATGTCTCGGCAAACGTTTTATCCATCTCCAACATGAGATCGTCAATTACAATGATTGTATGTTCATTTCCCTTTAACGAATTAACGTCATATACGCCTTTGTGGAACAAAATATCATCTTGGTACTCGTTGAACACTGATTGATACGTCGAATAGCACCATATCATGGACAATGTCTACGATATTCGATCCCTGTACCTTTGATCCTTCCACAATGATCTCCCCTGTATCGGTCCATTGTATGGCGAGGTCCTCATTCAATAGATTATAAAGACTTAAGCCTTTACTCCTCAATGTAAGTGGGAGGGTATTTTTTAATACATGTTCGATATGTTGTGTGGCTAATCTTTTTGGTTGGTCAGCTGTATCGTCGGGCTCAGATCCTATGTCGCCATGTCCATCGTCCCCCGTGCTGTGCCTAATAACCACAGGAATCTCTGTAGGGCTCTTATAATTTTCGTACTCGTGAAGAAATTTCTGCATAGCTTCTTGGTATAAGATTCTTTTCTCATCAGGTGTTTTTTCACTGTTTAATAGGGCTAACAATTCGCTTTCCATTCTTTTAAGTCTGCTTTTACGGGGATCTAGATACGTGTCTGGATTCCTTTGCAGTGAAGCGTACACCTCGTGGGGAATCACTACCACTTTCTTCATATTAATCTAGTCAGTAAAGGACCCAAAACTGAAAATAAGATGGGGAGAAATGACCCTCCTGTTTGTACAATAATTCGTTTTTTCTTCGCTACAGTTTGGCTTTTACGAGCGAGTGCACGTATTATGTTCTTGTAGCGGCGTAGGCGAGCCTTCTGATGGGTTTTCATTGATACATTGCAATTTATAACGTTAAAACAGATTTCACAGATGCATTTTAAAAAGTCTGCATCGATATTTTTAATAAACATCTGCTGCAATGCCCGGGGCAGTCGATGATAGATTTTTATTAATTCACGGTATTTCTTTAGTCTCTTTGTCATTCTGGAATATACACCGTTTCAGGCTCGTTTGGAAATATATTCGTTCGCAGAAGCACTCTAAACGTGTTTCGCGGATGAAGGTCGCAAAGCAAATATCCGTAACGCGTGCTTGTAGCTTCTTTATAAACTTCCAAAAACTCCTTACGCTGATTCGGGAACATTTGATTGGCTAATACCCCAATTTGTGATACATCTCTACGTTGCGCGAATAAGACTAGATATTGCGTATTTAACGACACATCGCGCATGTATCTAATTTTGAAAAATAGATTCTGATTGATGAAGAACACGCTTATGTTAAGATGGTGGGAGAATACTGTAAATGTCTCGGCAAACGTTTTATCCATCTCCAACATGAGATCGTCAATTACAATGATTGTATGTTCATTTCCCTTTAACGAATTAACGTCATATACGCCTTTGTGGAACAAAATATCATCTTGGTACTCGTTGAACACTGATTGATACGTCGAATAGCACCATATAACTTTACGCACAAATTTCGAGAACATCTCTCCCTTTTCTTTAATGATTTTAAGCATAAACACAGTTTTACCACATCCTGTAGGTCCAGATATAATACATGTGGATGGGCTCGTGAATCTGAATTTTTCTACAGAGTCCATTTCTAACACGTCACACTCCTAAGTGGGTCATTTACAAAATATTACAAATTTTGAGTGCTGTTCCTTATATTTCTTCTCCCACAGAACCGTGAATGACGATGAGGTAGAGCAGCCCATCATTGACATTACGGATGACCTCGACGACAGTGTAGTTGTGATCTCCTCCCCTGCCAACGAACCCTCACCAGCGACACCGGTAGCACGTCCAAAGCGGAGGTATGAGAACCCCACGTCAGGTATAAAGCGCCCGAAATACGCGCCTGTTGCAGCGGTAATAGATCCCCAACCCTCAACCTCTTACGCAAGAAGCCCCCCAGCAGCACCTCCCGCTAATATATCCCCTTATTTATCCGCCGCCCCCCGTTCTGTTAAGTCTACAATAATAGAACCCCAACCCTCAACCTCCTACGCAACAGACCCCCCAGCAGCACCTTCCGCTAATATACCCCCTAATTCATCTGCCGCCCCCCGTTCTGTTGAGGATGGTATAACGCTCGAATTGGTGCGATCCGCAGCCCCCACCCCAGCCTTGACTAGAAATCGGTATAGAGTCAGGGTCGACCCTAGAGTCATGTATAGCAATGGAATTGAGCGCGGGTTACGCCGGGTTGTACAGCATATTATAGAGTTTGCTCTTCAGAATCGTGACGAGCGTGAAGTCAGGACGAGTCTGTCCTTTGGATTCGGGTCAGATGACGGTGATGTAGACGATTATTGGGTGATAGTGCCATTTAGACGTTTGGCGGCTGAAGATGTAGAATATATATTAGGACGTATAATGCAAGCCGCCCAAAGTAGTATAGCCTTCAATATGGACAACTTCACGGTAAATATTGACCATGTATACCGTGTTGCGGGTCATAGTGCCATACCGTATACTCTTAACTTCAATTCTCCGACTATTTACCGAAAGCATATAAACGTCGATCGTGGTTGCGGCTTTATAGCAGTACTCTTAGCACGTATGTTTACTGTACAAAATACACGAACTCAAAAAATTTGGTTGCCTACAGTCGTGGAGCGTGCCCGTAAACTAGCTGTAGACTGTGAACTTGAATTTGACTGTAATATGGGTCCTGAAGAGCTGAGAAGGGTAGAACAGGAAATGAATGTCCGCATAGTTGTGTTTGGGTTGGATGATCGTCGTAGGACTGTGTATGCTTTTAAAAGCTGTGTGAGAGATCGTACAAGACCCCTACTTATTTTAGGATTGTCAGGGACAACGTATCTCCTCATCCGTAATATAAGGGGGCTTTACGCGAGTTATGACAAAAGTCGAAAATATGGGAGACATCATGATTTGTGTAAGGGGTGCCTCGAGTTTGCGGATGATATAGTGAGACATTGTAAAGAATGTCACATGGTATGTGAGCAGTGTAAAAACACCAAATGTGAAAGCCGTGTAGTTGAAGCTGAGAAGAGAGACTGTGATGTGTGTAGACGCGCATTTTTCAATAATATCTGTTTTGATTTCCATAAATCAATTGGCACATGCAGGAAAATGAGAATCTGTGAATGTGGTATGTTTCACACAATGGATAATTGGGGGAAATTTAAGCACAAGTGTGACGTAATTCACTGTCCTACATGCCAGGAGGAATATAAGGCGGATGGAGTAAAGCATGTATGTTATATGAAAGATGCTAAGCCTAAAAATAACCCTTGTATAACTGTATACTACGATATAGAAACATATACGAACGCTGAAACCAAAGAGGTAATTCCACATTTACTTGTGAGCCAGACCATCTGTGATGAGTGTATGGGTATCGAATGTGACGAGTGCCCCAAATGTGGTAAACGGACAAACGTTTTTAAAACGAATGTCCGCGATAGTCCTGTGAAACTATTTGTGTCCTATATTGTCAAGTTAGCCGACAAGTTAAAAAAAATGACTGTGTATATTCTCGCCCATAACGGGGCAAAGTTTGACACGCAGTTCCTTTATAAGGAGTTGCTTGAACACGAATCCTCTGAGATATTTACAGGTGATCCATTGAAAAGAGGCAACAAATTAATACAGATGCAGATAAGAGGCAATGTACAATTTAAAGATACTTTATTATTCACACCTTGTAAATTAGCAAAGCTACCCAAGGTGATGGGAGTAGCAGCTGAAGTTTCCAAAGGATACTTCCCTTACACTTTCCTCACCAGCGAGACTAAACTACGTAGGCCCACCACCCCCCAAACATTATTTTGACTGTATGGATGAACGTGAAGACTTTGATCGATACTACGACAGTTTTAATGAAAGTAACCCTTATAATATAGCTGATGAATGTGAGCGTTATTGCGTGAATGATGTGCGCGTGCTTAGAGTATGTTTCCAGGCCTTTAGAAGGATGTACATAGCCCGTTTCAAATGCGATCCACTGCAAGTCGCAACCACCATCGCATCATTATGTTTTACGGTGTTCAAGAATAACTTCATGCCTAAAGACACCTTAGCCATTATTCACCGAAACAAACCCCGCAGTTACGGGCACAAGGCTATTTACTGGCTCATACACCTACAGCAACAGACAGGTGTATTAGGGCGGAGTGAAAAACTCATTTTTCGAACTTTCAAATTGGCTAGTGTGGAAAATGTGTGGAGTAGTGAGGAAATAAGCTGGTATAAATTTAAAATCATAACATTAATATCTTCAGGTGCCACAATGACCTTCAATATTGAAAAAAATTGAAAAAAGCAGATTTTAACCAATAATTACAGAAGAGTCCACGATGCACAATAGACAAGAATTTATTCACACTTGTATAAAAATAGCTCAGTCAACCTTTAAAAAAAGTTTCTATTCTCTAAAAACAGTTTTCTATAGTCAGCTCACTCAGCTGTCACGTGAGTACCTCGGTTCAGTGTAGCTGTCGCTCTCGTAGCAGGTGGGTGTTCTGTTGTTGGCGTTACTCAGATAGTCTAAACTATATTTCTTATATATTTTGCATTTCTGTATTGTGTTGCCCTAAGTTTGCCATGTACTATTAACTGAAATTAACGTATAATTGATATTAGCTCTTTCTTTTTCAGATTTGTATACTTTCAAAATGTCTCGAGTTTGTGCAAAATCAACCAGGGCCTCAACTGAGTGCCCCATGTTTGGTATGGGGGAAGATTTGTGGCACAGGAATCTTCCTACATACGAAGGAGTTTTTAAATATTACTTGTTTGTAAGAAACGATTTGAAACAGAATACTAATAAAGATCCTTCAATATCTCAAATATTAGAACAAGTTGTTGATAAATTGAAAACAATTTGGGAAAGTGCTTCCGTCCCAATTCTGTCAGACAGGCGAATTGAAACAATGTTCAGAAGCTACCACGAAAAGTATCGTGTCATTATGAAGCCATACCAAAGCAGAAAAAATTCTGAAGCTTACAAAGCAAAGATTGATATGTTCAAAAAAGAAGCACACACGAAACTTTTTGACATTGCAGCGTGCAAGTGCAAAGTACTAACACAATGTTCTTGTCCCAAAGAAAAAACGGTTCCAAAGGAAGAAGTGACGTTCCTCTTAGATCAAAGGAGTGAAAGAAAACTGTTTATTGATAGAGTAGATATTACACTCTCAAAGAAAAAAGCATCTACGTTGCTAAGAAAGCAAAAAGAAGCTGTGAGGCTCACCAAAGAATCTTCACAGGAGAAATTGCAGGATACCAATGGTGAATTATCATCATCGACATCAAATAGTGAAAGTGAATCTGGCGAAATATCAGACGATACATTTCCAGAGCCAGTTAGCTCGAAGAGAAAGCTCGAACAACCTGAAGAACAATTATTCAAGAAAAGGAAAACTACAAATCTACCTTCAGTGGCTACTGCTTGTGACAGGACTGCAGTTTCAGATCGAGCTGCAGCATTCATTGTTAGTGCAGTATTGCAAGATATTGGAGAAGTTTCTATTGACAATACATCTGAAGTAGTGGATAGGAGTAAAATCAGAAGAGAAAGACAAAAGAAGAGATCAGAAATTATGAAAGATCAAAATAACATCTGGCCCCCGCGGATTCACCGGTCCTATTGGCAGGGAATTAGAGAACTGTGAGAGTCTTCCTATTGTCGTTTGAAAGGATTGATGCTGAGGAACCAACTGTAGACTGTGAAGATCTTAGCACCGACCAAAAATATCTAATTGATATTCATCAGGCCATAACAAAGGGATATTGCTCTCCACAATCTTGCTCATCGTAGTCCAGGCAAAATGGCACATTCACGATGGCTGACTACAGCAAATCGTTTGCTTCGTCTATACGTTTCAACTGTAAGTCCATCTGAGAACCTCATGAACATTGCTTCTTTTATAATGAAGGTCTACATCCCAATGTGGTTTTCTATTAAGCAAAGTACGTCTTTTGTCAATGGCTCAAAACATGTTTTTCAAAAACTATTGAAACTAACAAGAACACTGAATGACGAAAGTAAAGGATATTGTAAACCTGTCATACAAAGAAATGCATTTTTTTTGCAAATCCAGAAAATATTCTAGCATCAATGATTCATGATGACCGCAGCGCCATAAGAGAATTAGCGTGGAGGCGAATAAAGAAAGCAAGCAAACAACAAGGAAAAAGTTGTGAGGCGTTTCACAGTACCTGTTATTCATTTTGAAGCTACTGATTATACTGATTTAATTAATTGGCAAAAATGCATTGTCACTGAACCACCTGTGACAAGACACCTGACAGAAAATGAGATTGAAGAATTCATAGAAAACAAGAGTACCCCTCCATTCGAGAAATTCCCTTGTCATACACAAGTAGTAGAAAGAATGGTAAAATTAGTGACTGAAGCATCATCAAAAGTATTTGGATTGAACGCGCGAGATGGCTTCATAAGATCAACACTTCAGTCACGTAAAAAAATGCCATCATTCGAAAGTAAAGCTGAATATAAAGTTTTAAATAAAACGTTAATAGAAAAAAACATCATGCAAGGATGGGTGGTTGGGAGGGCATGGGTGGAGCTCGACACGCAGCCACCTCCTCGTGGTGAGTTCTGGATTATTTAGATCATTAATCAAAAGAACATTGATCTAAATAAACTAAGAGCTGCGTAATTCAGTAACTATTTGGTAATTGGAATACTTAATATATAATAATAACAAGTAAGTTTCAGTTATTGTACTAATGCAGAATATAAGAAATCATTATATTTCACTTTTTTTCGACGGCTTTGTGGCACCTGAAGATATAATTTCGCAGGACTAATATTTATGCACAGTCATTATCTATAGCACCCACATATTTTCCGCACTAGCCATATTTGAATATCGAAAATAAGTTTAAAAACCTCATTTTCGATCCGCCCTAAGGTGTATACATAAAGCACGGCCGCAACACGGGTGAAGTACCCATTAAGATTAATGGACGTTTTTTGGGTTGATGGGTTAAGTGAAAACCGTGTCACTGGTGTGAAGACTGTGTACTCCTTTAACGGTTGCTGGTGGCATGGATGCCCCCGTCCTGAGTGCGGAATCACCGGAGATATCCACGGTAGGTCTCCTGCCGACTGTCTTGCATCAACCCGCACCCGCGATCAACTTATAGGATCACAGTTCACTCACAAAGTCTTGTGGGAGCATGAATATGATGCACGGATGGAGACAGACGAGGTGTACCGTGAGGAAATAAAACGATCAAGCGTTCAATGGTGCTGGATCCTCTCAAATGTGGTGATAGCTTGTTTGGAGGACGTACAAATCCTTTCAGACTATACTTTCCACCTACGGAGGGCGTGAAGCTCCATTACTACGATTTCTGTTCTTTATACCCATACGTGATGAAGAGCAATCCGTACCCCGTGGGCGCTCCTGAGAAACTGGTGGGACCTAGCCTACCCTCCATCAATGAATTTTCAAAAAATTTGAATGATCGTTACTTTGGGCTCTCTTTCGTAGACGTACTCCCCCCACGCAATTTATGGATGCCGATCTTACCTGTCGTTATCGACGACAAGCTCATGTTTCCCCTGTGCGTGAAGTGCGCGGAAGAGGATAACGGCGATGTAACCATATACCCCACCAGCGTAAGATCAGAGGCGTATATACAAGTCCTGAGCTGGCCCTAGCCGTACGCCATGGTTATAGAATACTGAAGATACATGAGGTGTGGAGGTTTCAGAAGCTACCCAACCTTTTCACACCATATATAAACGCCTTTTTGAAGGATAAGGTTGAGGCATCAGGGTATCCGCGAGGAGTTGATACCGAAGATGAAAAGTCTGCCTATATTCAACGTTACCGCGACCGCGAAGGTATACAACTTGATCGTGTCCAAATTGTAAAGAATCCTGGCAAGCGCTTTAGTGCAAAGTTGTGTCTAAACAGTCTATGGGGAAAATTTGCGCAGAATACCGGCAGAGGGAGCATTCATTTGGCACAAAGTTATAGCGATGTCTGGGATTATGCCAATGCCCCGATAAAGAGGTCATGGAGATCGTAAATGTAGGTAATACTTACGTAATAAAGTACAACAACACTGAATTTGCCACAGATACCTCAAGGGTTACAAACATACCTGTGGCCAGCTTCACAACAGCCTACGCCCGTATAAAACTTTGGGGTCTATTGCATTCTCTTGGGCGGAGAGTATTGTATGCCGATACAGATAGCGTGATATTCACAGAGAGGGAGGGTGAATACATGCCCGCTATTGGGGAGTTCCTCGGCGAGCTCACTGATGAGATCAAGGATGAGTATGGGGACAACGCATACGCCGACTCTTTTGTCTCAACAGGACCTAAGACTTATGGGGTACGGGTCAGGGTGGGGGAGGAAATGAAATATATCGTGAAGGCAAAGGGTATTACGCTCAACCATGCGAATCGGCGGGTTGTTAACTTTGAATCGTTGAAGGATCTAGTATGTTTGGACGATGATGAACAACCTCCCCAACTAATTGTAGGCACCCACAATTTTCGGGCGCAGAAGCTGGGGGGCGTGAAGGAACTTAGGGGTACGAAGGTGTGCCGTAACACCTATAGGAAACGTTACCAGTTACCTGGTACCTATGATACCGTACCCTTTGGATACCAATGATGCTTCTATTGTTAACTCACACGTCTTGTATATAATCGTATCTATTGATTTATTACACGTATTTGTAAATATATATAACTTGAATATCTCGTTTATTAAATCGTATTTGTAAAATATATATTGATTTATTACACGTATTTGTAAATATATATATAACTTGAATATCTCGTTTATTAAATCGTATTTGTAAATATATATAACTTGAATATCTCGTTTATTAAATAAATCATGTTTCAATTAGCGTTTCACTTTCTCCTTTGTGTGTGTGTGTGTGTGTGTGCACAGGTGAAAGTTCTAAGCTCCGCCCACTGTAAGACCGTGAGTCATGCTACTATGGGAGTCCCTGCGTGGTCAGTCGACTGCAGTAAGCCCGAGAGATCAGACGTGTATTCAAATGGCTACCTTTAATATTGCTTGCACAACGTTTATGAAATGGTATTCAGTAAAGTGCCAGGATGTGGTGGATACCGAAAAACTTCCTATTCCTCCCTCCTATGCCTCTTTTAAAAACACATTGGATTGTGCGAAGTTCCAAGATGTACAAATACTCTACGGATGTTCTGGTGAGACCGTTGAAGGCTTTCGTTGCACAGACGATGTGCTGAAGTATACTGCAGAGCTAAACTTTATAAAGTCTCACATACACCGTGAAGTAAAAGAAACAACGCGTGCAGAAGAGAAGCAGCAGGTATGGATAATGAGTCTTGCGGATGGGTGGTGTGACAAGCGGTATTACGTCATGCTACACCATGTCGATTACTCATACCCTACGACTGAAAATGTGAATCTCGTGATCATGGACAATCTTAAGTATTTTTATCACTATATTAACGTATATCATGATGAGGTTCGTAGTGAGGTTGTGGCTAGTGCCCTGCGTGATTTTTAACAGACTTTAGAGACGAGTATCGTTTGATGGGCAGAAAGGAAAAATATGACATATGTTCCTCTCAAATAGTGCGCCGGAGTGTGAGATGTTTAGTAAAACATAAAATGTTCCTAGTTCTTATCCAAATGTCTGGTGCGTAGGCTGGTAGTGATGAAATTAATTCTTGTACCGAAATATGTACAACAATTCGACTCGCGGATCATACGAACAAGCCCATTCACGTATCATCGAGTCAGCCGCCCGTCGAACCGTTCCTGCCTACCTGCGTGCCTCACACGGCTCATAGTTATCTCAGAGCTTGAACCGAGTGGACGTGCGCTCCTCGAATACGATGGAACTTCCTTTGAGCAGCATTCTCAACGCCTCGTACGATGTGTCCGTGACGAAATCGTTGCGCGTGTTCAGGCGTAATTCCGGTACCATTAGCTATGTACTGGAAACGGAATGTAGACGACAAACAAACGGGTTTATTTAAGTGTCGAGGAGATGAATAGAATCTTCGTGATAGTTGAGAAGTGGAGTGAAGATCGTTATAAAATACCTGCTAACGTAGGTACAAGAAGAGAGCAGATTAGTGACGCACCCTCATACGCCGTTGTATGTACGTTGTGTATAAATAACGATCGGCCGTGCATTGATATACGGCTGATGTGGAAGAATGCTTCTGATAATAACGCTCTTGTTCCTACGCGAAACCGTTTCATCCTCGACAGAATGTTTGAAATCGTCGGATTCCGCAAGCTGAAACCTATATTAGACGCGCGTGTTACGGACATGCTTTATTTTGATACAGTACTTGAATACGCCTACACCGCTCTGCTCGATGGGTTTACCGAGTGTAGGGCTGGTGAGAATGGTCTAGAGCTGGACGTTTATTTAAAAAGTTTAGACTCTTTGAAATACCATGAACTTTGGTACAAAGCAATTGATCGGTACAAGGCTGAGCTCACCTACACCGTTCACCCTGAAGAACTATTTCTTTATATAACGCGCAGTTGTCGTAACGATTTAGAAGATTATTTCAATTGCCGCTATGTTGAGTGAGTTCACGATTGAAAAGCTCGAGTCGGTAGAAATAAACCCTCGATTGGAAAAGCGTGTTTATAAACTTGTGTTTAATAATGTAGCTAACGATGAACTCTTTGTGCGTGCTTTTGATTGTATTCTAGACGTATTTAAAGATGACTTACCAACCGGTTGTAAAGTGGGAACAAAAATAGTACTGAACGATATGAAAGCCCTTCATATCGAATACAGGTTTCCCTATACTTTAAGCGGTGAAATATTATTAAGCCGCATATACTGCGTAATGCAGAGCAATAATGATGTAATTGTAAACTCGATTAAGACCGAGTTTAGTATTTTGAAAAAAAAGTGAAATGTATTATATATTTTGCGTGATATTTCTCTGTACTGATTATATGCATATTTCTATTATTATTGAAATGTATTTATATATTTTGCGTGATATTTCTCCTGTACGATTATGTACATATTTTATATTGAAATGTATTTATATATTTTGCGTGATATTTCCCCTGTACGATTATATGCATATTTCTATTATTATTGAAATGTATATTTATTTCTATTTGAAATGTATATTTTATTTTATATATATCTCCATAATTGTGTGTATATATTTCCTGTATAATTATATGCATATTCCTCAATTGAAATGTATATTTATTTTCTATATATTTATAATAAACAGAATGATGCAATGTTGTTTTACTTAATTATATCATGTTACGCCTTCTAAACCTACTACCGGTATTCTTTTAAGAAATATAATAATGCATACAACGGTATCGCTAAAAGTGGTATCTGGCAATATTTACGCCTTCTAAGCCAACTGGCTGATTAGGAGTCTATAATAATGTATACAATGGTATTGCTAAAAAGTGGTATCTGGCAACATTTACGCCTTCTAAGCCAACTGGCTGATTAGGAGTCTATAATAATGTATACAATGGTATCTGGCAACTCAGTCTTCGATTGGAATTAAATGAATACATGGCGCTATCTGGCAACTCAAGCCATTTACAGCCAACTGGCTGATTAGGAGCCTATAAAACAACGACTACTCGGCTGGTCTGAATATGCACTTGGCTCCTGCCAGGTGAACAGCTCTCCTCCTTTCTCTTGGGGGATAACGCCGCCTCCAAGTTTTCCTTGTTGCACTTGCACCTGCAGCATCCCCCCTTTGGAGGGAATTTTTTTCTTTTTTTCCAACACCCCCACCCTCCTTTGCAACAACATCCACCCCCTTTGCAACATTACATAATCACTTGCAACATTCTTGCACTCTCCCCTTTTGCGGCTATACTACTTAGGCCGCATGCTGAGTATTTAACATATACAGTACAACAAAATGTCATATTTTAGTCTACAATCTACATATTTACTAATTTTAAATCAAACTTGATAATACGTGAGCGTTTTTATAATAAATAAAAAACTCAGCAAGTGCATTTATTTTTTTGGGGGGGAATAATTGACAATAGAACTAATATTAAGTGAAAAATGATATTAAGTGAAATGATGTTAATATTAAGTGAAAAAGTGATAAACCTTTTAATGACTTTTTTGTGACTGCTTATTGCGGGACAGGAGTCGTAAATTTGGTTCCAACATCGTTAACCGTAGTTTTAGTTGGTCCTACAGGTGAATATTCGTCATCTGAGATCTCAAGCGCGTTTTGATTTGAGTCACATACAAAAACGTTGATTCACAACAGTAGGTTGTGCCGAAACAAGACAACATTCGACGAGCATGTTGGCGCAGACGTGGGTATTCAACGGCATTTTTTAATATTTCAACAGGATCCTTCTTAGTATCAAATAGAGACTTAAGGATATTATCTTCTAATAGCTCAATCAACTCCATCTGTAAATCTTCAGGTGCTTTGGAGACATCAACCAGGTGTGGTTGGAAAGCTAGTTTCAGTGTGAAGTCATGTTTCTCAAAATCTTCAAATCTTTCATCGTATTCTTCAATCAGGGAGTCTAGGACAGCTGTGTATTCTTTCACATCGCATTCCCTTAATGATTTGCTTGTATCTTCTTCATCAATTACCTTTCCCAGTTCAGGGAAGTGTTCAGCTGAAAGTTCCGATCGGGTAAGGATAGTTTTGAAAAAGCGCAGCTTCCTTCGAAAAGCCTGGATTTTTTGCCACATTTCATATATGGATTTAGTTTTACCTTGCAAAGAAATATTCAGGTCATTTTGCCTTGACATTACGTCACAAAAAAATGCAGCATTTCTGCAGAAATCCTTTTTTGACAATTTACATGGTTCATTGAGTTCCTCAAAAAATCTTGTGATAAGTTTTTCAAAGAATTGCCCTTGTGACAACCAGTGCACTTTAGAATGATACGGAAGATCCACACTGAATGTTTCATCATTAAGCATAAACATATTGTGAAACTGGCGATGTCGTGATGCATTTGCTCTAATGTAGTTCACAATACGTATAACTTTACTTAATGTGTCACTTAAAACAGTAGATTTGGCACAGAGATTCTGTTGATGCAAAATACAGTGAAAGGAAATCAAGCTATCTGGATTTGGCAGTTCTTTTTGTAGTAGCGCAACAAATCCTGCACATTTTCCTCTCATGGAAGGTGCACTATCTGTGCATACACTTAATAAATTACCTAAATTCAGTTTCGCTTCACGGCATTTTTATTTGAAGAGACACAAGACGTCAATTCCACGTGTCTTCCCCGTAAGGGTACCCAAAGCCAGTAACTCCTCGTAGTATTGAAAATCTGCAGTTATAACACGAATAAAAAATGACACTTGCGCTGAGTCAATAATATCAGTGAACTTATCCAAGACAATCGAATAATAAGTATTTTCGCTTTGGCATATTGTATGAAGCTGTTCAGTCATATTGAGGGCTAATTCATGTTGCCGATCAGTTATGGTCCTTCTTGAAAGAGGTAGTTGTTTGTATTTGTTAACCTTGTCTGAATCTAAAGAGGCTACAACTTCAACAATGCATTCTTTTATGATTTCCACATCGCTATATGGCTTACTTCTTTTTCCAAGTATACGTATATGCTACTTTATAAGTTGCTTCAGTGATTTCAGTCCCTAGGCCTGACATCGTTTTAAATACTTGCTGCTGTTGCTGCTTTTGAAGTTTCATCTTCGTAAGTGCAGACTTTCGGGGTTCTCCTTCCAATATAGCATACTTGTGGTTCTTATGAGTTGCATAATGCTGATATGCATTGTGTTGCTTCACTGTTGCAATTATGGCGTTGTAGAGCAAACACATCATTTTATCTTTCTCAGCAACTATGAAATACTGCAATTCCCATTCTTCATGGAATACTATGTTCTCTTCCTTTAATTTTCTTTTCACAGATTTTTACATGATTAGGGTACCAGAAGATTTTTAAATAAAAATGGTACACGAATTGATCAAAGATTTACAGTTTTAAAGGAAACAAGCGTGCGTGTCACTATCGGAGAATCGTCAGTAACTGTCAGCCAGTCGAGCTGATCGTTGATAGGTAAGGGCGTAAGCCGTAAGGCAACGCTACCAGTTTCAACTGGCAGCGTTGCCATATTTCCTATTGTTCAAGCCATAAAGAAGGCTTGTATGTGTAAGAAGCAGTGAAGCTGAAACCATGATCTAATGAAATAGCCTAAAGCCCTAAAAGGGTATCAGTTGCTGTCCATTATCGTACGGTATGAATTCTGAATGTCAAGTAGGCAGAAGGCCGCAGGTTCCCCACCCCTGGTTTAGACACTTACTTAGATCTTGTCCACGTTACATTTATAGCGATAACGCAACTACTTTCGTGACTTCGGCTAACCATCTTAAGGAATTTTTTAACAACCCAGATGTTACTGTAGATCTTTCCTGAATCGCCAAGTGTGAATGGCATTTTATTCCGTCAAGAACACCATGGTTAGCCGGAATTTGGGAACGGTTGATAGGGTTAACCGAAACAACCTCGAAGAAAGTCTTAGGAAATGATTATTTGAAGTTTGATGAATTACGTGTGATCATAAGTGAAATCGAATCAGGGTTAAATGAAGGTCAGATAACATATTCCAGTGATGATATTAATAACCTTGCAGCGTTCGCGCCTTCTCAATTAATGTTAGATTACAGGCTAAATGGTTTTCAAAGTCCGATTGAGGAGCTTGAAGATGAAGAGTTCATGGAACCATCATTTCCAACGACAAGATAAATAAGATACGCTCAGATAAAAAATTAATACTTGAAACATTGGAATTATGATTGTTAATCATCTGATGTATGCAGATGATCTAGTTCTCATTTCTCCATCTGTAAAAGGGCTCAGCACACTTTTGAAGGTGTGTGAAAGGTATGGGAAGGATAACGACATAAAATATAATCCTGATAAAAGTCACATGATGATTATGAGGACCAAGGCCTACAAGTATATAAAATTCCCTGAATTTCAATTGAATGGTAGGGTGCTGTCAAAAGTACCCCAGACTAAGTATCTTGGCTACATACTAACTGATTCTTTATGAATGATCATTCTAAGACAATGTAAACAATTATATGCTCAGGGAAATACTTTGGTTAGAAAATTTCATGCGTTTATTAGATGTTAAGTTGATTTTGTTCAAAACTTTTTGTACTCCCAATGTATACAGCTCATTTGTGGTGGAACTACAGGATGTATAATTTGAGGAAATTATATGTTGCATATAATACTTTTAGTAGTTTATTAAGGACTCCAAGATTTGTAAATGGTGCTCCTTCTGGTGTCAGTAAGCTGTTTGGTCAATAAGGTGCCTAACTGTGCCAGTGACATTCGCAACTTTGTATTTAGATTTATCACTAGGTTTGGTGAGTCAGTCAATAAGATAATAGAAGCCATGGTTAGTGGACAGGTCTCCGATATATTTTATGAATCTCATTTCTGGAAGCATTGGCGTAGGCAATTGTATGTTCATTATACACAGTGATTCACTAACCTGCTTAGTCAGTGCTCCAGACAACCCTCTCTCAATCTTCTATGGACCTCTTGTATGATGTTGGTATCTGTTGTATCTGAAATAAAGTGTTTGGGTGTTTGTTTCTCTCTTGTCGCTGCGTGAAAGACAAGACAACTCAACTCTGGTCAGCAGCAGCAGGGTGAACTATATACAGGCATTTTGCTTATTGCAGAGGAAGCTCCTAGACTTCGATGGAAATGAGGTCACATTATTACACTAACTATAGGTTAAAAATGGGTTATGCAGATCAGCCACTTTGAAAACGGCTACAAGGGAAATAACCAAACCCATAGTCAAATTATATTCCTTATAATTTAAAGCCGATAAACAGCATCCTTATATCTGTGACAGAACAAGATCATGGTTCCTCACGTAGACCACAAAGAATGGCTGGAGTTGTAGCTCGACAAGCAATTAGAGCTTGAGTTTGATACTTCATCAATAATTATATTATTAATGGTAACTCAAGTTACCTATTGTTTTGTTTTAACAATTTTTTTTCGCGGGGAGTATGTTGGAAATTATTTTGACAGTCTTCAAGCAATTAAAATGTACGTTTTCAATACTCAAAAAGCATCTAAACGAAAAGCGAAAGATATTTCAGGAAATCTGGCTTGGCATTTTTGCCAGCCGTAAGTTCTATTTCCTGTTCATGTGGCATACTCTCTTACGTTCATTCTCTGTTAACCTTCGTATGGTTTACATTTTTTTTTCTTATTAGAAAACAACTATCCCTTTTATATTTATTAAAGTTGGTTAAGGGGACAATGATTTTTACTTTATACAGAAAATATCGTCTCGATGACCCTTGGTCAATACTGAGTTATGAAAAGCGGAGACGTAGCAAACAGCTATTTTCCATTTTTTCTTTGGCGAGCTCTCGGCAACTATATATAAATTTTATCTTATTTCAACAAATGGTTTATAATCGGTAACAATAAATCCATATTGGTGCGAGAAATACCAATCTCTTCATACCCAACCAGAAAAAGCAGTTTCCCTGGAAAAAGGCAAATGTTAATTTGTAATAGAAAATTTGATTTTTTACTTTAAATCACTATCTTTGTCGTATTTACGAAGAAAAAAAAAATCCAATCAAAATACTTAGTCAAGAAACGGATTAAGAAATAATATCAATTATATATTTTTAATAGAGATAAACTTTGAATCTGCAAGAATACAATGCAGTTTCTTAAACTTCATTTACAATTTTTAAAATAATATTAACAATTCATAAATAAATGAACTAGGAATATCTACATATCTACAATAGATACATAATTTACACTAACAAATAATTTCAATTTATAACATATCTATAGTAGTATAAATAAATGTTTCTACACATATAATACATTCAATAAACTTACACAATATAGTATATAACAGTACATATTTCAAGCTATTATAAGTCTGACTCAACTTCGAAGACTAGACAACAAAGGTTAGAAAATATTCAATAAGGAACATTTAAAAATCGCATGGAAACCAGCTCGTATTACGCCGCCTCTAATTCCAAAGGAGACTATTAATATTAATTCAGTCATATGTTTTTACTTCTCCTTCTGGGGCTCTCTCTCTCTCCCCCCCCCACCTCCCTCTTATTCCATGCACATATTTAAATGTTTTGGAAAGGTTAAAAAATCTCTCGGTACATTCTAAAATGAAGCCGATTCCAATGTATACATTTAAAGTTCAACCGTTCAGTTGGATTATACATATGTATTTAACTTGTCTAAAATTTCTCATGAATATTAATTCCATTTTTTGATGCTTGGAATGTTTTAAGAAAAAATAGAACTTGCACGCACGCACGCACGCACCCACACATACTAAGAGAAAAATTAAAGTGCGGTTAAGAAATTACAACTGTACATTAAAATTAAAATGAGTAAAGGATTGTGCACAAAAATTCAGTGTCTAATTATATTTTACCCACGATACATTTCTGTGTTTACACAATGTTGTACTTCTTGGGGGCTAAAATAACTGACGATGCTCGAAACCTCAAAGAAAATAGACTTACCTTCAATTTCACTTTATAGTTATTATATGGCTATATAAACCTTTTACGTGGTATGAAGTACATCCGTAACTCGATGTATTTTTATCCACTATTCATAAATTAACATTAAAATGAATTTTCTGTATACATGACTAGTTAATCCTTTTTGTTCTTGTACTATTGTGTGAACCGAAACTAAAATAAGCAAATACTTTACTATCCACAAAAATAACCTTATTGGGGGGGGGGGGGGGGGGGGGGCACAAAGCAGGCAACAAACCGTTTGAATTGTAAGCAAACACCTAACATTAATGTGCTACCAGACCCACCCCATGATATTTAACTGCAAATAAAGCTATTATTACCTTCATAACTGTACAATCAATACATTCAATTTTAGTTAATTTTTAATGAATGAATGACAAATTTCGATTGCATTACTGAATTACTATTCCTATTGCAATGGTGAAGAGACGGGTAATGTTGGGAAGAAACCACTGAAAAAGCAAACATACTTTCTAACGAGAACGTATACCGATACATTTACACTACAAAATTGAAGTAAAAATATATATGTGAAATATCCTCGAAAGAAAGAAATGCTTTTTGATATTCCAAGCGCCGTGAAACTCCATTTTCGATCTGCTAAAAAGTAGACAAAAATATTTTTACTTAATCCTTTTTCTATTACAATATCACGCACTATTTTCCACCCACCTATCTTTCACTGAATAAACAAGGCCGCCTACGTAGTAGTAGAATAGAAATCTCTGAAACGAGGTCAGGTTTCAGCGGATTACCAACTAAACAACGGCTGCGACAAAACTGGAGAATCGAGGATAATGAAAATAACGGAAGCAATGCACTCCAGGGAAGTAAATTTGCTTTCAGTTAACGGGTTACCATTCAATGTCATAAAAAGAAACTAAATGGCGGATGCGAAGCATGATAACCCAAATACCGTAATAGACTCCTGCGCGGTAAATTTCGGCTATATAACTAAAGACATTGTACCTATATAGCATTTAAATGTATAACCATTCCCGCAGAAATCAATCGCCAATATGAAATGTAGAAAACCACAGCATTGTTGCGAGCTGAGGTGAACAATGAGAGAGAAGTTTACTCAATGACGTAATACTGAAACTGATTGGTACTTTTTAAATTAGTTGATAATAAATGAGCTGGCAATTGTTTTGTCAGACACTATAAAACGTTTCCTTAAATCTAAGTTGGGAGCGGCGTTTCCGTTTTCATAGGTAGCGAGTTTCCAATGACACAATACCGAAACATCCGATAATCAACTAATAACCTTTCTCCTTTTATTACTCATTTAACATTCATAACGTAACTCTCAGCCGCCCCGAAAGTCAAAACACACATTTTCAATGACAAGTAAATTTGATTCCGGAAATTTTAAACTCGATTGGAAAGTAATTTTTAAATTTGTGTCATATTGATTAAAAATACTACATCCAAACTAAAGTATTTAGGAAGGTTTTATGTACTACATAAGGAAAATGATGACTACCTCAAAATATACACCAAAATGAATCCCTATTTTAATGTCTCGCGTAAATAGAGTTGAGGAACTTGTTAGAAAACTTGCCTTCTCAAATTTCACTTTGTACTTTGGGTTCAAACAAATTTTGAACCCAAACTTCCGTCCTTTGTTTTTACTCATTTTTAAGGAACTTATAAAAACGTATGAACAAATCTTAATACAAATAAGTTTTCTTTTTATATCAACTAACATAAAAATTAAAACTTTAATAAAATCTGCGAAACGTAACTAAACAATAACAGTAAATCCTAACCCAACATTTCAATATTTAAAATTATAATTTTAGTCTATTCTTTGGGAGCTCGCAAATTGAAGACGAGAAAGCTCTAATTTATATACAAACGAATTACCAACGCCAAGGAAACTTCAACTTCATGTTCCGGGACTGGCCTAAACTTTGAAATAAAATTGAAAAACAGGCTGGTCGGCTCTGACTAAGTAACAACAAGGTATTAGAATAAAATCTGTAGATGGGCTTCAAAGACCATTGTATGAACAGTAGTATCAATTGTTGGGATATTACTGGCAACCCACGAGTGTCTATCATCTAAATAACATTATGATAGATCAAAGAGAAAAACTCATCCAACAATAAACTGAAGAAAAATTTTTGTGATTAGCGATATTGATTTTTATATACGAATGGCTTATTAGTTTCATTATGCAAAAATATAAACTTAACTTCAAATCCGGCAACAACAACAACAACAACAACTACGACCTACGATAATTGTAATAATCTGTGTTCCAAAATTTATTGAGAGAAAAAAATTGGGAAATCGCAGAAGTAATGATTCAGAACTGGGTTCCGAAACTTTTCTTCCGTACCACCCACTTCAAATGTTTTCAGGCAAGACCTATACATTACAATTACTTTCCCAGCTACAAAGTAAATTTATTTTGGTTTTCATTTTATGGCTGGCCAAGGTTTAATTTTTTATATTTATGTATTACTAAGTAATGAATTAGAATAAGTATTGAGAAAAAGTAATTTTGAAAATTCATCAATCATTTGAAAGTTTAAAGTATTTCAATATAAAAATAAAATTTTGCTTGAATTTTAATATTTGATGCGATCTCAAAACACTTGATGGTTACACGCAGAATGACCCTTTTAAATAAATATGTTACGAAATGAACTATCCTCGTGAGCGATGTTAAATTTTAAAGAATTTCCTCTGTGGATATGATTATGTAAATTATGCCATTTTGTATTTGAAAGATTAATAGGTATAATTATTATGTAATCATTAGAATGAACTATAATACTGAAGGGTGGTGGTGGTTGTTGTTGTTATTATTATTATTTCCAACCAGTCATTAAGAAGCACAGTAAGTTATCGCCCTTATAGCCCACCTCAGTTCACGTAGAAAAAAAGCTTCAAAGGCAAGCGATTTTCTTGATTTTCACCACTTTTTAAATTTAAGAAATTGTCTCAATTTGCGAGAGGCATTCATGGGTTTTGATTATTGCAGCTTTTTTCTCCCCACCAGATTACTTTCACTTTTAAAAGGTAAGTAAATATTTAAAACTAGGCCTAACTAAATAAAACAACTCGTATTGAGCCCAATTCACACTATTACCGTTCGGCCATTTCATTGCTTTTCCTAATTCTAAAAGTCAAACGTTTGACTGGCACGTGTTCCGATATTCACGTTTGTTTAACAAAGCTAATTTACAAACTAGAAAACCGTCAAAACGAACGAGCCCCGCGCGCGCGCATAGCTCCTAAATTAGCAAAACTCGATGTAAAAATCAGAAAGCTACGTTTTAACACACACACACAAAAATATATAAGTTTAAATTGCAAACCGTACGTCACTCACAACTTTTAACTTTATTTAAAATTTTACAAAATGGCAAACCTGAAATAGTGGGTGAAATATTTAATGCACTTCACTTAGGAAAAGTTTACGACGACGATAATGTAAAACGCCACCCACCCACCCACACCTTTACAATTCTGAACAGCAATTTAATTCGCTACTTGAACCAGGATCGAGCCCAGAAATCGATGTAACCAACGACTTCAAGCAGATGTGCGTGGCGTTCCCTCTGTTGTAGATCATGAAAGCGACGCAGCAGGACATTGTCTTCATCTTTCTCGACAGTAAGGACGTTTCCATCCTAGAAGCGATGACTTACTAGTCCCTAGGCGACGGTTGAGATAAGGATGTGGCTCTGCAACGGAATATCGTCAGCAGGAGGGTCTTCACGATGACAATACACGTGGCAATGGTGTCTTCATCTAGCTAATGTCTTACCATTTTGTTTCAGATACCATCATGGCTTGGACCGGTGCACACCGTGCGTTTGCTGTTGAAACGTTTTTTAAGACTGGTGAATCTGTAATTGCAACACAGAGCTTTTCGTGCTCATTTCATGTTACGTCGGAAATGAAGAAGAATTTTACAAACCGATCTGAAGTTCCATCCATACAAATTAATGGTTGTTCAGGAACTGCATGAACGCGACTGGGAAAATCGCATGGCATGCTGTGACGATATCCTTCAAAATGTTCCTGCAAATGCTGTTCTTCTCACAAGTGATGAAGCTCACTTTCATCTCTCTGGCTGCGTCAATAAGCAGAATGTTCGCTACTGGGCGGAAAATAACCCTAGACAGCTTCATGAAAGACCTCTACACTGCGAACGAGTGACTGTGTGGTGCGCAGTTGCGAGATTTGGTGTATGGGCCCCTACTTTTTTGAGGAGGGAGACCACTCGGTACAGTAACATCTGACCGGTATGTGGAGATGCTGCGGACCTTTCTGGAACCAAAACTCAGAGACCTTGGGAGTCCGGATGTGTGGTTTCAACAGGATGGAGCCACCGCACACACAGCGAGAAGATCAATGGAAGCTTTGAGAGAGATGTTTCCAGGACATTTGATTTCCTTACGCGGTGACATTGGATGGCCTGCACGCTCGCCCGATCTCGCCCCCTGCGATTATTTTCTCTGGGGTTACTTGAAAGCTGAGGTCTACAAACATCGACCAGCAACCATTGAAGAATTAAAGGATGCTATTCGCCAAAAAGTGGCAGAAATACCGCCAGAAATGACTCTTCGGGTGATGGAAAACTTTAGAAATCGTCTACAACAGTGTACGGCGAATAGAGGCCACCATTTGGAGGATGTCATTTTTAAAACCAAATGAATAAAAACTGTAGCCCTTTGTTTAAACAACAGTGAAATAAATTTTTTAATAGCAGTTACCTTGGTCTTTTTGTCAACCTTTAAAATGTGGGAGGTATTTCTGCCGCACCCTGTATAAGTAAACAAATGTAATGTTGTTCCTATCAAATCTTTAGTTAAAATCTTTAAAATGAAGTTCTGTATGAAATATGTTAGGAAAAACTGTAGAAACTGCTGTCAGGACGTGTTTATGAAGCAAGAGGAGTAACACAAAGGAGAAAAGCCCTATTAAGCGAGGTTCCACCAAACAAACATTAGCAACAATGTAGGAATAAATTAGATATACTCACAATAGCAAATAATGACAAACGCTAACGCGTGAATTGGGCTTAATTCTGAGGAAACTAAAAGCAATGATGATTTTTCCATTAATTTTATGTATAACTTCCGTATGTTTAAACACTCGACAAATACTCAATAACAGAATTCCTCTTGTCGAATGTTTTACGAATATATTTTTGCGGTGATATCCATTTAAAATTTATGAATGCACCAAGTTTTGTAAATTCTTAATCAAAACCGCTCTCTCCCCCTCCACAATGCGGAAGGATTTACCCAACCAAGTCAAATGGGAGGACAAATGGGGGGACAAATGGGGGGGCAAAAACCATTCTTTCAACAAAATATTCGATGGAGAATTTTATGAAAGTACTCGAGGTCAGGTTAGTGCAAGGCTAGGTTATAGGTACTTAGTGTTAGGTCCGGTACAGGTTCAAAGTGTGTTGCTTAGTGAGGAAAGAGCTTGCTGTCTTATAGAAAAGCTTCGTCCATCGAAAATGGATAACACTATTCTCATGTCGTACTCCCCGTTTTAAGGAACTTCACTTCCGCCCTATTGAGAAAACTTGGTTTTTTTTTTCTTAAAGTTCCTAAATAAGAAAATTACCTTTCCATACCTCTTTTTCTTCTCGGTTGGCATGGCCCTATTAAGAAATAACTAGTTTAGTCATAACATCGTAAGTTAACGCTAAACTAATATATAGAAATGAAATAGGATACTGTAATCAACAATCACTAAATACTTGAATTTCTTGTAACTGAGAACGGACACAAAAGCTTAATTCTTGAATTTTAGACGACTTGCACAATTAAAAACCAACCCAATAAGCCCTCAATGAAAAGTTAATATAATCTTGGAAAAAATATATAATAATAAATCACCCGAGGCTTAATATAACAAAGATTTAAATTCCAAAGTTCGTGAATTCACTGAGGAATAACTTTGAGCGCCGGCTGGCTCACAGCCACTTCGGCCAAGGCCTGCAGGCGAATATTTGAAAGAATGGCAGGTTCTACGACGCTAATATCTGGAAAATGAGAGACGACTTTGTTAGAAAAAGTATAATTGTAACCAATGATTTTAAAATTATATGACAATTAGAAAACGAAAATTAATGAGTTTGAAACTACTACATACTACTAAAAATGAAAAATACTCACTAACAATTTCGTTTAAATTGTGAAAAAAAGTATCTTCAATTCCCCCAAAATTTGTACACTGACTACGAATTGCAAAACTTTACAAACCTGCCATAATTAGAATGGTATCTTTCAAATTTGACGTATTTTTTTTTTAAGTTTACGATAACGTAATAAGATACTTCATTCAACTCAACCTTTGGTAGGTGTCTCATAAAGGAGGGTAATTTAAGATTTCTTAAAAACAAAATGGGCCTAGCTTAAAATCAACAAAAAGCACTTTTCATAAACAAATCGAAAGAAATCCTAGAAATATAGAAGTCTAAATCAGAGTATATCCTCCTGACAACAGTATTACTTAACTTAAAAATCACGCTTGGAAAATTTTTTAAAATTCAGCATTAATATTCATGTCCCAATGTAAACAGTTAACATTCCAATAAAAAATTTAAGCCCTTAACCCTTTCACTGTGGGTGACCCGTATATGGTTCCAAAATTCGAGCCGCAGCCAAATGGTTAATATTAAACTATGCATTTAACTACAAATATCATCACAAAATGTGAAAAGTAAGTGTGTTGCCTCCGACTTTAAGAGTTTTACTTTAATACATAGAGTATAGATAAACCTCAAAAATTAAGCAATTTCGGCGCTTGTTAAATTTCTACATTGCAAAGGCGAAAAAAGGAGTTATTACCTATAAAACGTTCTTTATAATGGTGCTAACCTTTACAGGAAGAATTATAAGGGTCGTGTCTAGTGATTGTCTGCTTGCGAGCCTTCCTCCTTTGTGAGCCTATCAGTGGGAGCGGCTCCGTTGGTTCATTACTTTGCGAAGTGGAAGAACTCGCTTCTTCAGTAGTGTCATTTTGCTGAAGGTCAACTTGTGGCGGCACGCCACAAGAACCATCTTCTCTCTTGGGAGGAGTTGGTTGAGGCGGCGATGGGAACACTCGCTCTTCTTCAGGATTCATCTCCGCGTGACCCACATCTTCAGGTAAAGAATTATGGAGTATTTTAACTCCGTAGCCATCGCTAAGATTTTCAGAATCTTCGCACCCTACAGTATGTAATAAAGGAAAATGACTCAAAGTGGTACGTATGCGAGCCTGTCTATGGACTATAAACTAATTCCGATATATAAAAATATGTTAGCTTGTGTGTGTGCAGTTAAAGGATGCTCACACATATAACCACAAAAGAACTGAAATGGTAATGCACTAAGATCAATAATGACCGTAAACAAATCTTAGTTTTTTAATGTAAAAAGAGGACTAGAATGGTTAAGACTAAGACGCATTAAAAGTTCTTCTGAAATATGGATAATCAGAGAGAAAGTCAATAATGAAGAAAAAAAAAATTAAAAACTACACTGAGCGGCAGAAAAATCGGCCCACTTGGAATATTGCAAAAAGCAAAAAAGTGGGCAAGCTTCTGTTAATAAAAGTTTTAAAATTCGAAAATATAGTCTATGAGGCAATCAAATAACGAGACAAAACAACGTCAGCTGCGAAC
Organism: Bathynomus jamesi; assembly: GCA_023014485.1. Lineage (NCBI taxonomy): Eukaryota > Metazoa > Arthropoda > Malacostraca > Isopoda > Cirolanidae > Bathynomus > Bathynomus jamesi. Next base: position 2,068,390 of record JAJOZX010000040.1, on the reverse strand, counting down.
ACACTAGTTGTAATGAATTTTCGACTTCCTTTAAGAATTCGACAGTCTAACATTCAGTTGCTCTTAGACTGCTAGTGCCACTATTTTCTTCCACTAGTGGGAGTAGGCATTTGCGTTTAGTACAGACTTCTAATTCTTTTGGGTTTCGGAATTGAACATTTACAATGGATTTGAGTGCCGTGAACGTGGCAAGAGTCGTCGCCCTAATTGAAGGTGGTCGGAGCCAGCGTTACGTCACCGATGCACTAGGAATTTCAAGAACAACGGTTCGACGTGTCTACCAACGTTATGTAGAGACAGGAGAGTAATACCAGAAGTCCAGGATCTGGAAGATCGCGCTGCACATCTGCCCATGATGATCGTTTCATCGCCTTCAGTGTTTTGCGACATCGTCGCTTGACTGCCACAAACGACCGCAATGAGCTGGAAAGTGGCTTACATGCTAAACGTCCAGCAATGGGCCCGGAATTACTCCCACACCACCGCAATGCTCGTCTTGCTTTCGCTCGTGAGCATGTCAACTGGACTAAGGTCCAATGGGGGCGAGTATTGTTCACGGACGAATCAAGATTTAATCTCCGAACATCCGATGGACGGGAAAGTGTGTAGGGGTGCACCAGATATAATTTTTTCAGATCCGACCGGATACCGGATATGCCCATATTTATCCGGCCGGATATATATTATTAGGTACCATATTATTTTTACTCTCATATTGCGATGTTTTGCATTGTATTGGGGGCAAGCACCGCCCCAAATATAAAATAAATAATAATTTAAGTATATTCAGATGTTTCATTGTTTTGTTCTCTTTCAGGTTCTTGTGTTGTATTAAACTATTAAGTATTAATCATGACAAGTTTTGTGTGGTCACTGTATACAATAAATGATCCTAGCGATATATCACTGCAAAGTGTAATATTTGCCAAAAGATTATCAAACGTGGGACGGAGAAAGGTGGCCAAAAGTCTTTTAGCACACCTCTTCATAATCATTTGAAGATTAAACACCCAAAAGAGTATGCTGAAGCCAAAAACGAAAATGACAAAAAAAAGAATAGCTGCGACTGAATCAAAGGAAATAGGCATAGATAGAATACGGGCTAGACCATCAACTTCTACTGGTAGTACTCTGAAAGAAAAGAAAATGGACCAAATGAATAAGCAGATCTCAATAGAGGAAAGCTTTTCATCTAAAAAAATATGGGACATCAATGACTCCAGGTCTGTGATGATTCACTGTAAAATTGGCATGATGATGGCTTTGGACAACTAGCCATTTACTTTAGTTGAAGATGATGGTTTTATTGATCTAATGGCCTACCTCCAACCCAGATATCTCTTACCGAGCAGAAGGTACTTCTCTGATACTATAATTCCTCATCTTCATAATGAGTTCAAGTCTAAAATTGCTCAGAAGCTGGCAGAAGTAAAGCATGTCGGCTTTTCTTCAGATATATGGACATGCACAACATCTCAAGAAAGTTTTATATCATTATCGGGTCACTGATCACTGGATAGGTAAAGATTTTGAAAGATACGATGCTGTGCTACATGCCTCTCAATTCTCAGGGTCGCATACTGGCAAGAATATATCTGAAAAGTTTCGCTCAATGTGGGATAGTTGGGATCTTGATGCAAGTAAGAGGAATTTATTGGTGAGGGATGGAGCTAGTAATATGGCTCTTGGTAGTGACCTGGCTGAAATACCTTCAATACACTGCAGCATTCATTTACTCCAACTGGTTATTAGTGACTCAATTATGGTTCAGAGGAGTGTAAATGATATCCTTGCAAAAGGTCGCTGCCTTGCAACTCGCTTTAATCGTTCTCCTTTGGCCTGTAACAATTTCAAACACATTCAAGTGCAGCAAAATCTTGAGCCTCTCCTATTGGTTCAAGATGTTCCAACACGTTGGAACAGTGCATATTTGATGCTAGAAAGATTATATAAATTAAAAATTCCAGTGCAATTGTATTTGGCTGATCGTAGTGAATTACCTACCATCACATCCTTCGAGTGGACACTGATACGAAATCTCCTTAAAATATTAAAACCATTCTTCCAACTAACTCAAGAAATGAGTTTGGAAAAAATCAACTTTGTCTTCCGTAATCCCAAGCATTTGTATTTTACAAAGATTTCTTTCAAAGATTGGCCATGATGGCCAAGGTGTTCAAACAGAGAGAACTCCTGACTTCTCTTCAAGCGCGTTTCTTGTCGGAGAGTAATGATGGGAAGTCTTTGAACATAATGAAAAACAGGGCTTATGTGACTGCGACTGCAATAGATCCGCGGTGTAAGTTATCTTTCTTTCAACAAGATCAAAAACAGCAGGCTAAATCCTGGCTGATTGAAGAAGTCATAGGTATTGAAAATGACGGTGGTGGTAATGATTCTAATGAAAATGAAAGTGGAAGCGAAAGCTCAAATTCCAGTTCTCCTATGCGAAAGAGGAAAGACGAAGAGGACATTCCTGAAGCGTGTTTTATGGAGATCACAAAAGGAGAGCAATCTAGGGAAGTTACAAGAGAAGAAAGGTTAAAAAAAAAAGACTGCTCCTGTTCTACTGATTGCAGGGGTTAAACCGATATGCATCTGAACCTCTTGTAGATAGGAAACGCTGTCCAGTTCAAATTTGGAAGGAGGAGGACCGATTTCCTCTCCTTAAAACTGTTTCAAAGCTTCTCTGCACACCCGCATCCTCTGTATTTTCAGAGAGAATGTTTTCTGAATATGGAAACATGTATGAAGCAAGGCGATCCCGAATATTGCCTAAAAGAGGAGAAATGCTCTTGTTTTTGCACCACAACCGAAAAAAGTTCTAAATCACTGTTGTTGAGTTTTTTTTTTATTCTGAAGACCTCCAGGCTGAATGGCGGCATCTGACCTACACAATACTGCCCTCCATTCATTGATTTCATTCCAGGCATTTTATATTGTATTCAATGTATTGTTTTACATTTGTCAAGCTTGTAATGTTTTGTATTGTTTTGAAAATAAAGGAAAAAAAAGGGGAAAAAAGAATGGAAAGCAAGTGCAGGGGTCTAGCAATATTTTACTCTTCTTTAAAAAATTTAACGCCTAGACGTTTTTATAAAAAGCTCTGATTATATTAATAGAACTGTAATCGTTAAGGATGGACAGGTTTTATTTATTCTTGTCATCAGTATTGCGTTGATTTAATATAAAAAGTGTTGCTGGATTGGTTTAGGGGTGGGCCCTGGAGGGATTTCCATTTTTTTTGTATATAAAATATTATTTGTAGTGTGTTATCATATTATGGCAGATTTTCAGACAGGTCTTAATTTTCTAATGTCTTGGCCTATACCGGGCATATCCGGCCGGACACCGGATATTTCGCAATATCCGGTGCACCCCTAAAAGAGTGTAGAGAAGAACAGGAGAAAGACTCGCCCCGTGCACTTTTACGGAGGGTTGCTTTTGGAGGAGTCCAATTGACATGCTCACGAGCGAAAGCAAGACGAGCATTGCGGTGGTGTGAGAGCAATTCCGGGCCCATTGCTGGACGTCTAGCATGTAAGCCACTTCCCATAAGTCTCCTTCTAACGGTTCGCTCCGATACACTGACGTCTCGAGACCTTTCCAGCTCATTGCGGACGTTTGTGGCAGTCAAGCGACGATGTCGCAAAACACTGAAGACAATGAAACGATCATCACGGGCAGATGTGCAGCGCGATCTTCCAGATCCTGGTCTTCTGGTTACTCTTGTCTCCACATAACGTTGGTAGACACGTCGAACCGTTGTTCTTGGAATTCCTAGCGCATCGGCGACGTAACGCTGGCTCCGACCATCTTCAATTAGGGCGACGACTCTTGCTACGTTCACGGCACTCAAATCCATTGTAAATGTTCAATTCGGAAAAACCCAAAAGAATTAGAAGTCTATCCGTTACTAAAGGCAAATGCCTACTTCCACTAGTGGAAGAAAATAGTGGCACTAGCAGTCTAAGAGCAACTGAATGTCACTGTCGAATTCTTAAAGAAGTCGAAAATTCATTACAACTAGTGTGTTCGCAGCTGACGTTGTTTTCTCTCATTATTTGGTTGCCTCAAACTATATTTTCGAATTTTAAACTTTTATAAACAGAAGTTTGCCCACTTTCATGTTTTTCGCAATATTCCAAGTGGGCCGACTTTTCTGCCACTCAGTGTATGTATAATAAGGTAGGTTGATTTTCCGCATTTTTTTAGATATCGACTTTGGACTAGTCGAGATAGTCAGGGCTTAATATGATAACTGAAAAAATTTCAGATCCCTAGCTTTAACAGTTTTTTGAGGAAACCGTTTCAAAAATCGTCAAAAAATCGTACCGAAAAATACCACTTTCGCAATTTTCGGCCGGAAAAAAATCATGCTATTTTCCAAAGCTGGGCACAAACCGTTAATCCGTTAATCGTTAATTAACGAAGTTAACTTTTAAATTAACTTTGAAAATCATTATCGGACTAATTAACTTCCGTTAACTCAAGTCCGTTAACCCAAAAAATTCATAAATAAACGTTTAAAAGTTTCTATTATTTTCAGTGCTAAGCAGGTGCACAATTAATCCGCCACTGTTAAGAATAATGAACGAATTTCCATTTCCGCAGTGCAAAATCAGGCGATATATTTGTTTCCGTCGCCACAATTTGTGTCTTACCAAATATGGTAGTTATTTATAGCATTGGTTTGAGCAAAACATGGTCGACTGTAAAATCATGCGGAAAGATTTGCCATTTGAGTTGAATGTTTCAACTTCTTTCAAGAAATATCACGAGCATTTTAAGGCACTTTCAATAATATATATGTAACAATTACAACAAATAACTACATTCGTTTCATTTGCAGTCTGTCTCTTGCGCAACATGTTTGTGCTAGTGAATATTTAAAAATAATCGTTGTCAAGTAAGTCATGTATATTTATAATATGTCTGTGAGTACCTTATTAGTAGTCTCCTTGATACATTTCAAGAACCATAAAACTGATCAGGTAAGATTTCAATTCTCATGTCACTTTGTTCTCTATGGGCAAGGACATCCTGAGGGCCAAGAGATCATCCCTGTCTGATGAAAACTTTGATATGCTAACTTTCATGAAGGGCAACATGCATCTCATTGACAAAATGGAGAACGAGAAGAGGGGGGAAAATTAAATTATATATATATTGTGTTTTTCATTTTTTTTATAATAAAAATTAACGTTAACGGTTTATCGGTAACTTCCGTTACATGTTTAACGGATTAACGGTTAACGAAGTAAACTTTTTGGTTAACGGATTAGCGGTTAACGAAGTTAGCTTTTTGGTTAACGGTGCCCACCACTGCTATTTTCATAAAAAAATCCTGAAAAAATTTATAATTTGATTGAAAGAAAGTTAAAAAAACATGTACAGAGTCAAACAGACACATTTAAATCCCAAATTCATCATAATTTTCACTGTAAGAGCCCTTAGAAGCAAAGGAAGGCCTCATCTGGCGGCTTAGGGCTTTGGCCAGAATGTGTTTGTGCCTTGATTCGAGTCCATAAAGTCCTCTGTGAGAGCAGGTTCACAGATGCCACTTTGAGAAAGGATGATTAGTTCTGACCAGTGGGTAGCTTCAATGTTGATGGCTGTGATCTTCTTCAGCCTCTTCTTGGCTGGCTTCCCACTTCTGAAAGAATAATAATTAATTTATTTTTTATTCCAGTTTAAGATTTAATCCCTATTAGTCTCAGAATTGCCGATTTAATTTAACTTAAAAAAAAAAAGTTCTATAAATCCCCATAATCGAATTTTTTTTCAGAAAGAAGTTAAGATTATTTCCATTATCAGAGGGGAGGTGGGGAATTGGGATAAGAAAATGTGAAAAAAAAATTCGATTATGGGGATTTATAGAGATCGGGTCTTTTTTTTTATTATTAAATAAATCCCCATAATCAAATTTTTTTTTTCACTTTTTTAAATTAATAAATGCTTACCTGATGGACAGAATTTTCTTGAGAGCAGCTTCTCTCACTTCCAAGTCATCAGACTTCATCATGGAGTACAGCACATTCTCGGGCAGCAAGGCAAAAGCATTGTACTTCAGGTTCTTGAAAGCAACACCCTGGATTTCTTCAGACTGCGGCTTGATCCTCTGGATCATGTTGAAGATTTACACTGTACAGCTGCTGATTGTGGAACTTGCTGTCCCTTTTGATCTCAAACCAACTGACTGCATACACTTCCACAATGAACTTGATGGCCTGGTAAAGCTTATCCTGTAGTTCTGGAGGGTAAGCACCTCTGGTCCACAGACACATCAATCTAATTGCCAAAGTCAACTATCTTGCATGGTTTAATGGTCCAATTTTCCAGGCAGCAAATCTTGGGTTGACTTTGCCCCTGGAAATTCCAAGCACATACTCCAAAAGAAGCCTCTGGTCGCTACTGAGATCATTCAGTGTCTCCTCAGCAAATTCCATGTCATCCAGGGGGCCACTGAGTTTGGTGAATTCCACTTGTGGCAGATCTTGGTAGTCAATTTCACAGTTTTCCCAGCGGACCAGTGAAAGCAGTGGGACTTTTGGTACTGCCATCAAGATGCTTGAAAACAGCTCTGAAAGGAAGCTCATTCTGATGGAGTGAACAGCCAATGGTGTGCAATTTCCGCTCAATTTTATTTTCCAGAGCTGTTACAAGGCCTCCCTCCCAGCCAGTGTTTGTATTGTCAAGGAGGAGGACAGCTTTCAGGGTAGGAACACTTAAACTCCTCCAAGACATTAGCAACTTCTTCACCAAGAACAACTCCAGTCGCACTTTTAATTGGGATGACTGAGTAAAATATGTTCCACTTTCAGTTCCTGGCTCCTTTGTGAAAGTCAAATGGTGCTCTTGTCCCTTTCCTTTCTTCAGCTTAGTCTCCCCATTTTCATCCTTAACTTCTCTGTACAGGAAAGTGTCCTTGTCAACTTTCCCATCAACCCCAATACAGACTAACTTTTCCAGACCCTCATTGTGCTTTTCATCACTTTTCACTTTCATTCTAGCTTTTTCCCTGTCCATTTTCGATTTATCAACTATTATCTGTTTCACATCAAGGCCAGGCTTAAGCAGGTCCATAGCTTGTAAGTCCAGGAGGAAGGCATTAGCAAGACTTGCCCCAAGATTGGAAGAAACATCACCCCTGATCAGTTCCATGGCATATCTGGTGGTTTTCAAAAAGCTGTAACCTCCACTTGGGTGCCTCCTTGGCTTGAACTCTTCAGCTTCACCACCAGATGGCTGAAATGAAAATAAAAAATAAATTACTAAAGCGAAAGCAGGGGGAAAAAGTAGGGGGGAAATAGGGACAAAAAGTAGGGATAAATTTGGGTAAAAATGGGATAAGATATAAGAAAAAAAATATATTACCTCTCCTGATTCTCCTGAGCTGGATTCAAAAGAAATATCTTGTGAAGGTGTGGAGGCAAAAGTGGCCAAATCCACTTCCTGCTGCTGTTGAATCTGGCTCTGTAATCTTTCTGCTTCAGCTACAGCCCTCTGGTCTCTCTTCACAGCAGCTTTATCCACAGATCCCAGCTGGAAAGAGCCCTTGGGTCCTATTTTGGCCCTCTGATCTCTCAAGTATTCCCTCTCCTCTACTGGAACCTGAAATATTAAAGTATATTAAATAGCGGATCTAAAATAAGAGAAAACCCCGAAAAAAAATTGATTATTAATTTCTATTACCAGGGGGAGGGGGGGAAGGAAGATTACAGGAGGAAAATGCGGATATTTTTCAATTACAAGCATTGAATTTCCTTCCATTTAAAAGGCACCTAATCGCACTAAGTTAGGCCAGTTAAAAGTTAAAAAAATAATAGCATTACCTTCTTACTGGGAGGACAAGTGCAGATTATGTGCTGTGTTTGACAATTTTCTTTCTTGCACTTCACAGCATTGTCATCACAGGGACGAACATGTAGCTTACAGGTGCAAGCAGAAATGTCAAAAAGTTTATCCAGCTTTTCCTCCAGATTCTGCTCCTGGACTGTAGAGATATATTTCCTGTTTATCTCTTTTGCTTTCTTGAAGCACACTTTATCCACCAATTTCACTACATAATATTCCTCATACAGGGGCAGCCGCGGGTTCACTGCCTGCCAGATCTCAATCACATCCTTTGCTATCATTTTAGCAATATCATAGTCTTTCAAGTCCGGGTGGCTGTTTTGGAAGAAATAACTATACTGAATATCTTGGCGGAGGGTAGGAGGCTCTGTTTTATCCAAAGGAGAAGGCTGGCCACTGAATTTTTTGGCACTATCACTTCGAGTTAACACTGCAGACTTCCGTTTTTTACCTATTTTTATGAAATATCTGAAAATAAACAATTAAATGAACGCATAAAATAACTTAATTTAATACACATTTTATAGGTAAATATCATTAAAAATACAAAATAATACACTAATAAACATCTATAATGCATTTACAATAAGTTGCAAGCATCGTTTTGTTAAAAAAGCCGAATTTTAATTGATTATTTTGATGAAATAAGGTCCGATATTTTGTTTGTTTACATTGCGCGAATGCCGCGCGCGCGATTTTACGCATAAAATTCGGCAATTTTACAACTTAAAAATAATTAACAATCCTCAAAAAATACAATCATTTTCACAAATATGAGTTGGTGCAACGTTTTTCATACATTAATACCTTTCTATCTAGACTAGTCCAAGATCACAGTTCCAAAATCAACCTACCTTAATGTATAAGCAACTTGGGTGATATTTCAAACTTCAAATAAGAAATTACATTTGTGCTTTCTATCCACTTAGTTGAAAAAAATAAGTGTAGCACTTAAATAAAATTACAAGGAAAAATATAATAAAATAAAAACCCATGAAAAATGTTTGGTTTAGTTCACCATAAGGAGCAGAAAGGAACCAAGGCTTTATTTGGTGATTTCTGACTGTATATCTCCTACTTCCTATGAATCCTTCCCATTTAAGTGTTAACACTAAACTAAAAGTAGGATGTGAGCATTGGTCAAACCTGAGATTTTTCCTAATTGTTGTTGCAACTCCGCTTCTTCATTTGGAGGAGGAGAAAACGAAAGCCTCTGTCCCCCATTCAAATTCCGCTTCTTCTCCTTTTTCCTAATTGTAAATTCTTCTAAATTCAGCGAAGGAAGGGCTTCAATGCGAGCCTCCAAATCAAAGCCACTGAAAAGACACTGAAGTCATTAAAGGGCAGAGAAAACATTAGCAGATCAGAAGGTAGCAGAAAATCAATGGGAATACGAAGTCACTAGAAAGTAAAAAAACGCTATATTAGAAGAGAAGGAAAGGCTCTTCATCAGGAATTACATCACATCGTTAAATACATATTTCAAATGAAATGAAATTTGCTTAAAATACCATGACTATACACCAAAATTATTAAACATTTAAATTTTATCATATCTGTAAATCATTGTAACAAATAATGTGCTGCAGGTGAACCTAAGAAACATTTTTATTGTCGGAAAAAGACATGATGGTCCTGATTAGGTTAAGTTAGATTAGCGAGTCCCTCACTATTTAATGACTTAACAGAAACCACCTTTCGAGCATTCATTCAAATTCAGAGAGGTTTTCAAGTGTTAATTCTTTGTAAAAACTATTAAAAAATAAAAATCGGAATCATGTTCAAACATCAATGTCCCCTTGTCTATTTGTGACCTTGACCTTTGGCACAATAACCCATGTCTTCCTCGCGACACATCGTCTTACGATGATCAATGTGTGAGAGAAGTTTCATCAATTTATGTTGAATGGCTAAAAAATTATGGCTTGTACCTCCATTTGACCTTTGATCCATTGACCCCGAGTCTCGTTCAAAACTTACCATGTTGTAATGATCCATATAACATGTGGAGTTTTATCAGTTTATGTTTAGTTGATCTTCAATTTGACCTCTGATGCAGGAACCTGATTCTTGTTTAGGACATTTTGTAATGAGCTATAAGCGTGTTAATTTTCATCAATTCATGCAGAGCAATTCAAATTTATGTCATGGACCTCCATTTGTAACCCTGACCTTTGATGCAGGGACCTGAGACTTGCACAAAACACATCGTCTTATGATACATATATGCGTGTTGTCCCATTAATTTGTTGAGCAGTTTAAAAGCTGTAGCCCAGACACGAAGGTGTGACGAAAAGATGGACGAACAGATGAACGAACGGACAAGTGCAATCCAGTATGGATGCTCCAAATTTTTTGGTCAGGGGCATAATTAGGATTTTCTCAAACTGTGAATCATCCTACATGCTATAGGACTTTCAGGAAAATTACTAACCTTACTGAGCAGTGTGATCACTTACTTATTAACATTTGGTTTGGAAGGGCTTTGTTCCTCTGACAATTTACTTTTATCAAGTTCTGTGATATGCATTTCCTCTACAGGTTCTTTGGATTCCGAAGGAGGTGGCTGGGATTCGTCCTTTTCCTTTGAAGGGTTTGAATCACTCTTAAATGGCTGATTGTGCGTAGCTTGGTTTGGATTTGGTTGGTAATTTTCTTGTTTTGACTGCCTGCTTCAAAACAAGCATATTAAAAAAGTTAAAGAAACTGGACAAACTACAGAATGAGATAAACATTCACCTTAAACATACTTCATATATAAATGCATTTAAAAATAAATTCCAAATCTGTCATTGCTAAATACTACTAAGTGTGATACTTGTGTACTAAATACTACACTGGTGTAGTATTTTTATCAAGAGTCTTTCAAGAAAACATCTGACGATAGTTAAATGTGAAATGTAATCCTATGAACTCAAAACCAAAGTTTAAGGACAAAGCCCATAATAAAGTAGTTTTAGAAGTATAGGCTTATGTTAAAGCCATTGTAATATACGAGTATTTATGTAAACAGTAACTTCCTTATCGTTTATACAACGCATTAAGAACTTAATGCATCATAAGAGAAAAATATACAACATGCAAAATTCTTAATATTTACCGTAAAATTAGACAATATACAAGAGACTACTTCTGTACTGAGTTAGAAAAGAGAGCACTATCAAACTATTACACAACTCTGGTTAACTAGACAGTGACTAACCAAGTAGGCTATTCACCTACATTCTCAGTTCCATAATTTGGTGGAATGAAGGGAAGCACACTGACAACTAATATGATAGAAAAGCAAGCTTATTCTTCACGCATTCAATTTAGCAGTAGTAAAATTGACGAGGTACTAAATCTTACCTCAAATTATTACGATTTTGAGGGTTTCTGGTGTTACTTAAAATTCCTTTTGAAATCAGCTCTTCGTATCTTTTACCTTTGCAAGCCCTGGGCATAAAACGTTTGTCTGCAAATTCAGCATCAGATTTGATGTTCAGTTTCTGTTTAATTTTATCAGACTTTACACGACTTCTTGTTACTTTTGATACCTGAGAATATCAGATTTTTAAAAATTAAATATTCATAGAGAAACAAAAATATATATTTAAAAATTTTAGATTTTACAGTTGGAATTGCTCTTTCAAAAGAAAATTTATAATTTCAAAATTCCTAAATTAACTCACCTTTGTAACATACTTTGTTCTACTTTGGGGCAAATGGTTTACTTCTATATCCCCACCACCATTACAATCATTATTTTTATTATTTGAAACTAAGCACTGATTTGTCTTGGAAATTTCCTTTAATTCAAGATTAGCCGAGAAGATTTGGCTACAATCCATTCTGTTAATACTTTCCTGATTGCGTATTAATGGTTTTGCATCCTTTATTTCCGATTCTGTGACTGTTTGATTTAGTTTTAATTTCTGGCGTCGGGCTTGTCTTTCCTTTTTACGAATTCTCTTGGAAAATTTATTTCCTTTAACACAATTCATCCTGAGATTCAATTTTCCTTTGACTTTATTTGGGGGGTTAAAAGATTTTTCTTTGTGGGTCTCCTTATAAGTAATCTTTGTATTATTGTTATTATTATTATTGGTATTATTGTTATTATTATTATTATTAATTCTATTATTACAATCCACTTGGTTTTTACAATTATGGCTTTCATCAATACTTTTAGTGGCAAAGTTCTCACGTATGAAATATTTCTTAACTTTATTATCACATAAAGAATTAGTATCTGATTCTGTTCCTAAACCTTCATCAATATCTGAACTTTTCATCTCTAATTCGGATTTACTTTTAAAAAGCAATTTATATTTCACTTTCTGTGAAATTAGTGACTGATCGCCTACAATTCCAAGCAAATTTTGCTCAGAGTTAGAATTAAGCCAATTTGCAGCACCAATAGATTTTGATAAAGGAACCATCTCTGACATATCTTCCGCTCTAAAATGATTTTCATTAGTTAATGAATTCCAATTTGGTTTTCTCGTAAAAAACTGAAAAGATAAGTTCATATAAATAGTTTAGTATAGAACATCTTAATAACAAGACTGCCAAACAGAGCGTAGCATATTTAATATCGGGAAATGTGAAACTAATACTCTAAGTAGCTACTTAAATAATATAAATAAAATGAATAGGAACACATTTTAAAATGAAAATAATTAAATCACTCAAATCTGAAAAACAGTTTTTCTCCAGGATTCAGAAGTGTTAATTTATAACAAGACCTTACAAAGTTCTCTGTATCAACACCTATCCTTTATTTCTGTAGTTCACTACTAAATTCACTTTAAACATTACTTAAAAAGTTATTCATTTATCCAACTGTTTTTCCTCATAAGTCTAAATATGGACTGTATTCCAACAAAAACTTCAGAAATTAAAGTGGACAAGAATTGAAGCTGTTTACCAAAATGGCTCTTGCATTGCTGGAGCTAGGTACTGGCTCTAACAATGTAAGGACATTTTATCTATTAAGTATCTATAAGGGTATTACTGTATGAAACTGTGAATAATAATCACCTGTTTCACTGATGGTGGTGGAATGGGCCTTTGCAAGTAGCGTTTTTTAGGTGGTTTGGGAGGATTTGATGGGAGAGGAATGTTCGCACTTGGAGAAGGAAATGAACCACAATTTTCATTTATTATATTAGGAGCATCCTCTTGACTGCAATGAGTCTCCTCCAACCAATGGGAAACATTTGGCACTACTGATGATGCATTTGCATCACAGACCCTATCATTCCTTGGATTAAAATTGAAATTAAGATTTAAATTAGTTGAGCAGTCCAAGGATCTTGTAAAATTAAGAGAAGAAGAAATTGGGGCAAATGAATCAATGGTTGAAGAAGTAGAGCAGGTGGAGGAAGACTCGCATGATGTTAGGAGGACACTGAGACTTCCCATTTGGGCCTCATCTGAAATAAGTAAAATACTTTAAAATAAATTAATCTAATGCACACATGCGCATGCACAGAGGTTTGTTTAACTATATTAAAGTATATAAAAGTCACTGAGCAATTAAAATATAACAATCATTTCTGCCAAGCCTCATTAAGGTAAAAAAAAAAAAAGTTAATAAGGAGGGTATCTACACCAATTAATTCTTTGGCCAGTCTGCTAAAATAAATATAACGTTCACAGGGAACATACTCTATACCTTAAATTTAGACTGTCAAAATATTTTTCTTAAATATTAAGAATTAAACTACAAAAGTTAAATAATAAAATTTTCTAACAGTAGCCAGGCCTAGGCCCAAGCTGGAAAAAAGGAGCATACCAAACCAATTTCTTTTACAATTTGCTAAACAAATTTCTAAATCAGTTGTGTGTATGTATATATTTTTTTTATGCAGGAAACGTTCCCCCACCTCCCCAACCATAAAGGAAGAGAGCCAAAATCAATGCTCAAATTTTTAAGATGCTTGGAGACTGCATTTGAAAGACTGGAGGTCATAGACAAGGGGAAAGATTAATTGAGGAAGATTGTCCCAGAGTTGACCAAATGAGTAGATGAAACATTGAAAACTGAGATTGAACCTTGTGTTACAGAGATGGACAGAAAAGGAATGAGAATGTGTAGAAAATCTGGTATTGCATGCTCTCCTTAAAAGAGGAGGCACGCAGTTAGAGTTCAGAAGAGCAGTGTCCATTATAATAGCAATAGTAAAGACAGAGGCAACATTGTGGCAGAGAGACGGATTGAAGACAGTCAGTAAGAGGTGGGGAATTGACAAGACAAAAAGCCTTTAATCCCAACCACTCAAGTAAAGTTCTGTGGGTTGAGTCACTTCACACTTGAGAAGTGTACTCCATACAGGGGCAGACAACACCCTTGTACAGAAAGAGCAACTGACTGGGGAAGAAGAAACTGCAAAGCAGCTGGTACAGTACACTTAACCTCTTGGAAGCCATTTTGGAAAGAGAGTACATGTGATCTTTCCAGGAAAGATCATGAGAAAAAGAAACACCAAGAAAGTTAAGAGAGAAGAGAAAGGATTGAGTTGTGTACTGTTGAAGGTAAGGGGATAGTCATGTGGGAGATTGTGATGAGTAGACAGAAGAAGGAACCGAGTTTTTGAGGCAATGAAAGCAACAAGGGCTTCTCTGCCCCAATCAAAGATAAGAGAAAGATCAGAAGTCAAGTGCACTACAGCTGTCCTACATGAAGCGTGGAATCATTGGCATTGGAGTGGATAGGACAGGAAGTGTGATTTAATAGATCAATGATAAATAAAAGGAAAAGAATGGGTGATAGGACAGAGCCCTGAGGAACACCACTACTAATAGCTTCAGGAGGACAGTTGCCATCTACAGGTGCAGCTATGGATCAGCCAGAGAGGAAATTAGAGATGAAGGAATAGATAAAAGGTTAGAAACCAAAGGAGAGTATTTTTGAAATTAAAGATTTCTTCCATATTCTGTCAAAAGCATTTGAAAAGTCTAGCAGAAGAGCAAAGGTTTCATTGAAATCCTGAAAGGAAGATGACCAAGAGCCAGAGAGAAATGCCAAAAGATTGGCAACATAGTTTCCATTTCCTTGTCTGCTTCTTAACCAGTGCCAAACTATATTGGTGTGTGTCCAATAATAGCTTGGAAATGTGTGATAAGATTGACAGTGTAGAGTACCTTGAGGAATCCATACTGGTGATCTGAAGAAAGCTTGTGAGGAGAGAGTAGTTTGAGAAGTTTCTTCTTAAGCGAAGATTAAAAAAACTTTAGTAAGGCAAGAAATCAAAGCAATAGGATGGTAGTTGGAGGGTTGAGAACAGTCACACTGAATGAAGGCAAACTCCCAGCAAGAAGAAAAAGTACCAGATAAAAGACAAAGACAAAAGAGTTTGCCTGGGCAGGGTATCAGCACAGCACAGCACAGCACAGCACAGCAGTAGTTCTCGAGAACAACAGGAGGGATACCATCAGGACCATATGCCTTCCTTGAGTTGAGCCCATATATATATATATATATATATATATATAAGGTTGAAAAAAAGGGGGGTGGGGGAGACCTTTCAAATCCTTCATATCTTGGCAAATACAGTACAAAGAACAATGAAATTTTAATATGTTAGTACTAGGTAATTTTGATTTGTATGCCATCTTTAAGCATTTTTGCTGAGAAAATGGATTTATGGTGAATATTCCAGAAAAATCTTGCTAATCATAGCTTCAAGTTGGTAATTAAAGTGATTTTAATTAATGTAAGCCAACTTAAATTTTGTTTTCTTTTTCAGGTATTAGGTCTCAGCCCTATTTATAAAATGCCATTTACTTCAGAGGACCAAGTTCTTATAAAACACTATAGGCTTAAAAAACATTATGGATGAGAGATATTATGGTAATTATTGGTTTTTTGACCCACTCTCTTTTTATAATGAGAGCAAACTTTTCTGGTCAATTTTGAGGTGTTCTGCACGAATCTGCCATCTGTTTCTTGTGTAAATGCGTATTTTTCGAGATATCGTCATCTTGAAAACTACGCATTTGCACAGGAAACAGATGGTAGTTTCGTACAAAACACCTCAAAATTAACCAGAAAAGTTTGCACTTGTCACTTTCGTTTAAACTAATGAATTTAAATTAAAATATCATGACTTAACCTAACCAATCATCAAGGGCGTACAGTTGACCTAACTGGTGTCATGTACTGAACTGTCAGCAAAACATTAGGACTGATCAATTTGTGATGCGTGACCTAAATTATACAAATGATAATGTAATAACATGTGCCAACCTTGCATGGGTAGTCTGCTAAATTTCGCCTAAAGACCTTCTGGTCTTTTCTTAAAATACAAGCACTATTGCATTTAGGGCAGGTCATGGATGTCTTAATTATTCCGTGATTAAAAAAAAGGTCTAAACTCTTGTCTTCATTGAGGGCAATATGGCAGATCACGTCTTCAAAATCAAATATGTAACTGACATGTCATACTTCGTCACAAAAAAACTGAACTGAACAGATGAACAATTGCTAAAAATGACTTATTTGTAAAACAGGACAAATTGAATTATGCAGCCAGAATCACCAAAAATAAGAAATATTCACCAAATAGTCGATATATATATACAGTATATTGAAAAAACACCAAAAATAGGAAATATATTTTAATAAGAAAACACATTTTATACAAATTTGCACAAGATAATATATATTTTTTCTTATTCAGTTTTGATTGGTTATTCAATATATATTGCTGTTATAGCTGGGTGTGACTGGGTCAAAAAACGAATAATAACAGGTTATTGTTAGAGTTTCCAAACAAAGGATGGACTGCAGGAGGTTTGGACAAGCTTCAAGAAAAACAATAAAACAGGAGATATCAAAAGAATACCAGGTAGTGGTATTAAATTTGGCCACCAAACAGTCCTGATTTAAATCCTGTTGATTATGGCCTTTGGGAAAATTTGTCAGAGAACTTATCGGGTCAAAGTAAGAAATGTTGCTCATTTACGACAGCTTCTTCTGGAAAAATGGGATGAACTACCACAACAACAAATCAACAAAGCAAGCCATAGATGAGTTCCTTCCTGGACTGATAAAGGTTGTAGAAGTTTGTGGTAAACATATTCAGCAGTTTTTTTAACATCAAGGTAACACCATATGTGAGTACTTTGTAACTTTTTATCTGCACATACAATGCAGTAGTAGTGTAAATGGAGAATTTCCAGTGGCATAAAGAAATGTTCAATAAATCCGTAATTTTTATTAGTTTTCTTTGAAATCGGCTCACTGTATAGGAAATTTACTTAGTTGTGGGGTGTGAAAAAAATATTGAAATCTGACCATAACTTTGGATTTTACAGCCAAAGTTTGAGGTTTTTTTTTTTAGCCAATGACACACACACACACACACATTCATACATATAGGGTCATTCTCTGTCAGATCAACCAGTGCCTAACACCCTCATCTCTCAGATTTTGCTGAAATTTGGTTTATAGGGAGTTTGTGGGCCCTGAATCCATTTCTGAAATTATAAGGTCAATCCGACCAACGGTTCAAGAGATATGACCTCGGGAAATTTGAGGTCACTTGCGAGGTCACTAACATTTGGCGACCCATAACTTGGGTAATAATGGTCACAATTATATGAAAGTATATATATTTAGAATCAGAAAACGACAAGGAATCCAAATATGCAAGTTTTAGAACTCTAGGTTGAAAAATAAAAAAGTTACACTAACCAAAATTTGAGGTCACGATTTGACCTCTGGGGTATCAAATGAGAATTTTTTTTTTAAATGTAAAAAATGAAGGCATAGGCATTCGCTATTAGAATCAGCAAAAAAAAGTTTGTTTATGTTAGTATTTTTCATGTAACTAACATATAAGTGAACACCATATTCATAAGTTGTGCGTCAATTCTACCTATTTTTTCACACTTAAGCTCATAATTTGACCTATAGAAATTAAAATTACATTTTTTTTAGATATAAAAACAAAGGCAAAAAATGTAAAATTGTATTTCACTGCTAATCTACACTGGCAATAATAGTTATAATAGTGAAAGGGGAAGACCTACTTAGAGGATTCATGTGCTAGCCTAATACAATTTTTGCATGCTCGATGCTCTCATCAATTTCTTTTTGTGGAAAAATGTATTGAATTCTGCTGCCTCCTCTTAGGGTAGGACAACTCATTACAGTTAATATATGATGTCCTGGCACTGCACATGAATCCTTGTTTGATGGATAATAATATGCACTTGATCCTGATGACCCAGAGGGATGTAGAAAGTTCAGTGAAATCATCAAACTCTTCACAATATTCCTCCACAATTCCATACCAAACTTGCATGTCATAAATGCAGCCAACATACTCTCCTGGTTTGACACATTTTAGGTTACCAAGCATTGCAGGTTCATTAGTAAAATGACTTTTCCTTATTTTCTTTTCTTTTCTCCAATGCCACTTGAAATGGGATACACCATCAGTTCTTCCTTGTTTAGGGGAACAAATCTATGATATTTCTGAGTTCCAGGAATAGCCCTACTATCCTTGAATCGATGTTCCAACCATTCTTCTGCATCTTTCAAATCAGCTGTAGTTACAAAGAAAAAATTTATCTTCTTGCTCAAGTTTTCTTCACAAAACTGAAACATGTGTTCTGGTGTAAGAATTTGCCTCTCTCTAGTTCTCTGCAAACTGGCACGAGCAGTAGCTCTTTTCACTGTTCCTCCAATCCCATCACATGCATTTTTGCCATGGGATGTAGCAAAGAAGTGCCATTCACAAGACAGACCAAAATCCTCTTCATGGTAACAGAGATTTGTGAAGTTGTATCTGTTCTTATATTGGCCAGCACATCCATCTGAGAAATAGTGCACCTTCTTCAATTGTGGGCATCTGAATTTAACATATGTCATAAGCTTCAATATGAATGAGTAAACCATTATAGTATTGTGTTTTAGTGATGCAGATAAGAAACAGACACTAAAATGGCTAAGTTCCTGGTCTGCAGATGATCTATAATAGATGACAAAAGGGTGAACTGTACACTGTGAATTGTCCCAGTGAAACCCTTGGGCAGCATCCTGGACAATGAAAGAATAATTCTCAGAGAAATCACCTACTATAACTACCTCGCTCTGAGGTGGTAGTGTTTCTTTCAACTGCTTGAAGTACTGTGATTGTTGCTGAGCAACAAAGTGATGACAAACTATGCGGGATATTTTCATGCTTAGGGATGATAAGTATTCATGAAGTGGCTCCACCTTATCAACCATTGTACAACGGTCAACAGTCACCCATTGCTTGTAAGATATTTCATTTGGAGCTGATTTCACACTGTCAAGTAACTCAAGAAAATCCAGGACACCCTCTTCTCTTGGGCAATCATTGCAAAGTTGCATCATGCAAGTCTCTTTCTGTACTGCAGACACTGTAATCCATAAGATCTTTGTATGAAAGACCTCTTTCTCCCAATGCAGCCAGCTGCAATTTTGGATTTTGATGGTATGTGCAGACACAGACAGAATGAGTCCCACCACTACCGGCAAGCACACAATATGATGGCCATAATTTTGCAAATGTGGAAAATCCTATTTTGGGATTCTTTTCATCATTTTTATATAGTTCAAACATCTCTCTTAAATTCCAGAGGACCAATCGTTTTTGCACCTTCAGCACTGATAACTTTCACGCAATCCTTTTGGCCAGGACACATACGACTAACCTCTTCTGACTCATAGAATCTTCTAACTATATCTTTGTGTTCTTCAGATATCACTTTTCCTTTGCTCATTAGTGGAATCTTCAGAAGGATTCCATGTTCTGATTTAAGTGAACGGCTTCTTTTCACCATGTATGTTGTAGTTTGAAAGAAACGCTGTTTTTTCAATTGTGTATGGTGAGTGTGTCAATATTTGTAGTTTGTGATGGTGACATTTGCTCTCCAGAATGACTGTTTCAATTCATTCATTAATTTGTCTAGATGTTTTTCAGATTTAGTTTCAGGTTTTGAAGTATCACTTACCTCCTCGGTAATTTGAACACCATAACTGAGTTCTAGCCTCTCCTTCAGGTGTTTCTGAGCAGATGATAGCTTACCACGAGCCTTGCGCTTTTTCTGGCTTAATGACAGCCCTTCTGAAAGAACAGAAAAAAGGTTTCACACACCTGAATATTAGTAATTAAATATTAATTATAGTACCTTAAATGCTATATAATAGATCAAACAGACCTTGTAGTAAAGTATAAGTTATTATATTAATTTATTACTTACTTTTTTTAACTGGTGTTTGGTCCAGAAATGCTAGAACTGGTTCAACTGAAGTTGAAGGATTTTCCTTTATCAAGCAATCACAGTGCTGGCTGGAACTGTACTAACCTGTAGACAAGGAATTTTGCAACTATCTGTGTTGATTCTGCACTTAGACAAGTAGCAACATGTTTCAACAGGTTTGTTTAGGCTACATGTGAGCTTAGTCTTCCCTTTCACTATTATAACTATTATTGCCAGTGTAGATTAGCAGTGAAATACAATTTTTTATTAAATTCTTGGAGCTTGAGGTCAATTGATAGCTAAGATATAAAAATTCCTTGAAATGACAAGCAATTTATAAATATGGTGTTCACTTATAAGTTAGTTACATGAAAAGTACCAACATAAACAACTTTTTATGATTGTTTCTATTAGTCAAGAACTCTGACTGTTTTTTATATCTATAAAAAATGTAATTTTAATTTCTAAGGTCAAATTATGAGCTTAAGTGTGAAAAAATAGGTAGAATTGACGCACAACTTATGAATATGGTGTTCACTTATATGTTAGTTACATGAAAAATACTAACAAACTTTTTTTTGCTGATTCTAATAGCCAATGCCTATGCCTTCATTTTTTACATTTAAAAAAAAAATTCTCATTTGATACCCCAGAGGTCAAATCGTGACCTCAAATTTTGGTTACAGTGTAACTTTTTTATTTTTCAACCTAGAGTTCTAAAACTTACATATTTGGATTCCTTGTCCTTTTCTGATTCTAAATATATATACTTTTATATAATTATGACAATTATTACCCAAGTTATGGCTCGCCAAATGTTAGTAACCTCGCGAGTGACCTCAAATTGCCCGAGGTCATATCTCTTGAACCATTGGTCGGATTGACCTTATAATTTCAGAAATGGATTCAGGGCTCACAAACTCCCTATAAACCAAATTTCAGCAAAATATGAGAGATGAGGGTGTTAATTTCAATTTTTTTTGGTTGATCTGACAGAGAATGACCCTATACACACAATGAAAGAAAGATCAGACAAAGCATTGTCAGGAAAAAGCTAGACCTGTCAGCAAAGGCAAAAAGATTGGCAAGATATATATGCTTGGAGAGAGAAAAGAAACAAAATGAGATGTTTGAAGACAACCCAACAAAACTACTTAAAGAATGCCCAGATAAACATAGAAAGACCACCTGAAAAAGAACATGTGGAGCATTTCTGGAAGAACATCTATGAGAATGAAGTCAACCATAATGATGGTGCAGAATGGATTGGGAGCCTTTACAACAGCGAAAAGGTGAGAAACATCTCAGAGATGGACATGGACAGAATAACCATGAAAAGTCAAGGAGAAAATAAAAAGCAGCAGCAACTGGAAAGCACCAGGCCCAGACATGATTAAGAACTTCTGGTTGAAAAAGCTAATATCACTAAATGGAAAACTAACAAGGAGCTTCAACAGGATAGTAACAGCAGAAGAAGAAACACCAGAATGGTAGTAATGTTTTTCCTTTTGTCAACCAAAGTCCCATGAAACCCAGAATCCAAGTAAATATAGACCAATAACATGCTTGCCAACAATGTACAAAATATTAACAGGAATCATAGCCAACAGGATCTACAGCCATGCAGAAGAAAACATCATAGGCCCAGAACAAAAATGATGCAGCAGAAAAACGTATGGGACAAAAGACCAGCTGTTAATCAACAGGGCTATATTGGAGAATATCAGAAAGAAACTGAGAAACCTAAGCATGGCATGGCTTGACTACAAAAAGGTGTATGACAGTGTACCCCACTCCTGGGTGAAGGAAGTATTGAGACTACAAGATCCACCCTACCATCAGGATCTTCTTAGAAACAGCTATGACGCGATGGGAAACAGACCTAACTCTCCATCATAGTAAGGGAACTTTAGAGGTGAACAGTGTGAGAATCAAGAGAGGGGATCTACCAGGGTGATTCAATATCCCCCCTTTTGTTTGTACTGGTGCTAAACCCACTCAGCCAACTAACAAATAATCTAAACAAAGGCTACGTAATGAGACCAAGGGAAAAGAGCAGCCTGAAAATATCTTGCTTATTTTACATGGATGACCTAAAACTATATGCCCCCAAACAAAAGTGAGCTAACAGAAGAGGTCAGGGAGGTCAAAAAGTTCTCAGATGACATCCAGATGGAGTTTGGTTTTGAGAAATATGCCACTGACACTAAAGAAAGGCAAAAGGTATGAATCAGAAAACATCAGGGTGGACAATATTGTGATAATAGAAGAACTAGAGCAAGAGGCTACATATAAATATCTGGGGATGGAGGAATCTGAAAAGATGGAAAATGACAACATGAAGGAAAGACCGGAAAGAATATTCAAAAAGGATAAAGCTAATCCTAAAATCTCACCTAAACAGTAAAAATAAGATCCTATCCATAAACTTACTGGCTGTACCTGTACTGTCATACAGTTTTGGCATAATCAACTGGACTCAGCAAGAAATCAACAAACTGGATACAATCACCAGAAAATTGCTCCATGTGCATAAGGTCATATATAAAAACCAATGCACACCAAGGCTATACCTGCCAAGGAGGGTTGGTGGATTAGGGCTTGCGCTAATTGACCAAGTGCACAAAGCCACAACAATAGGATTAGCACAGTACACAAAGGAAGGAGAAGGAAGGCTTGTAAGAGACCATGAATGTGAAAAGCCTCAAACAACATCACACTCAAAAAAGGCAAATGATTATCTAGTGGACGCTGCCATAGGACCTGAACAGCTTGAAGACATTGCAAATAAACCTCTCATGGAAAAGATAAGCACCATCAAAAGAAGGTATAACAAGAAAAGATCAGAAGAAAAGGAGAACTGGGAAGAGCACAAGTTCAGCAAAGTATACAAAGAGGACATGCTGAAGGGAGCATACATAGAGGATAAAACTGGAGTTCCTGGTAAGAGGGGCACTGAGAAAAGAAGATAAAAGGCTGGTGATGGCAGCACAAGACCAGGCACTATGGACAAACTGGTTCAAAAGGAATATTGAGGGCAGAAATGAGAGAGATATGTAGATTGTGCTCAAAGAGCCCAGAGACTGTCACATACTATCGGGGTGTGAAATACTTGTGCACAGAGGAAACTACACACAGACAGACACAATGCAGTCTGCAAGCTAATCCACTTCAAGCTGTGTAAGAATATGAAATAAGGCTAGAAACAGAAAAACACTGGGAACATATTCCACAAGGAATAGAAGACAATGACAAAGCGCTGCTCCTATATGATCACAAGATACCAACTGATATCAGGGTTATCAGGATGCAGACCAGACATAGTTGAGAGAGAGAAAGAGGGAAACAAGTGCCTCTTGGTGGAAGTAGGAGTCCCAGCAGACTGGAACGTGGTGAACTATGAAAGGGGAAAGGTCTTAAAATACCAGAAACTCAAACATGAAATAAGGAGAATGTGGAATCTGAGATCATCCCAATAGTAGTGGGGGCAACAGGGCAATAAAGAAATCCACAGTAGAGTTCCTGAACCAACTGCCAATAAGTGTGACATCTGGAGAAGTTGTAGGGGAGATATGATACAGCACCTCTATCTTATGCCTAGTACTAGGCTGTACCTAAAAATTCCTTAGGGTTAAGGTTTAGCCCCGGAAGCAAGGAACTCTCTCCATCTGGAGTAGAAGGGAAAAACAATACCAAATATATATATATATATATATATGAAATTATTTCACAAAAGTAACATGTGAAAAATATTTATGATGAATAAAACCACGAAGGAAAGGAAACAGAATGGTGCTCAAGCGCTTTCATCTAATGACATCCTCAGGAACACTCCTGAGGATGTCATTAGATGAAAGCGCTTGAGCACCATTCTGTTTCCTTTCCTTCGTGGTTTTATTCATCATATATATATATATATTTTTTTTTTATTGAGGTTATTTAACCTCCTTCGCAACATCTAAGGTCATATGATGGAGGGGACCTACAGCTTTACGTGGGATCCTAACCACAGGTTGCTACATAATTTGGGCGCGGAGGACAGTCTCCCATCCAACTACTACCCAGATCCAATGTCGCTTAACTTCACCGATTTCCGGGAAGCTGTGTTACAGCATTGGCCACAATGTAACCCTATATATATATACAGGGTGTACATAAAGTCAGGATCTATTTTTGTGAAGCACTTGGAAATTATATGGAATTCAATCATAAAATGATAAAGTGGTAACATTTATTAAATAATTAAGAGTAGGATTCGACATGACACCCATCAGTATCCCTGCACAACTCAAATCGTTCCGCAGCATTTCTAAACATATTCTGGAGCATTTGCGGGGTTATGTTATCTGCAGCAGTTTGTATACGTAAGTTTTCAAGACTCGTAATCTTCATCTGATAGACGTGCGATTTGATAAAGCCCCATGCAAAGAAATCTAAAGGGGTTAAAAATCTGGTGATCCCACTGGCCAAGGTCTGTTGCTTCCGCGTCCGATCCAGAGATTTGGAAAACGTCCATTTAGATAATCCTGAACAATTTTAGCATAGTGACAAGGAGCACCATCATGTTGATAGACGACGGTACTAACAATCCTATCCCCATCATTTATCAAAATGATGGTGCTCCTTGTCACTATGCCAAAATTGTTCAGGATTATCTAAATGGATGTTTTCCAAATCGCTGGATCAGACGCGGAAGCAACAGACCTTGGCCAGTGGGATCACCAGATTTAACCCCTTTAGATTTCTTTGCATGGGGCTTTATCAAATCACACGTCTATCAGACGAAGATTACGAGTCTTGAAAACTTACGTATACGAACTGCTGCAGATAACATAACCCCGCAAATGCTCCAGAATATGTTTAGAAATGCTGTGGAATGATATGAGCTGTGCAGGGATACTGATGGGCATCATGTCAAATCCTACTCTTAATTATTTAATAAATGTTACTACTATCATTTTATGATTGAATTCCATATAATTTCAAAGTGCTTCACAAAAATAGATCCTGACTTTATGTACACCCTGTATACTGTATAGTGATTATTTGCTACAAATTTCATTGAAATCTGGGAAAAACTTTTTAAAACATTGGAGAAAATGTAATCTGCTTAATAATTTGGAATGCAGTGTAAATAAAATAAATAGTCGAGCTTCACAATTATTCATGTCATTGTAAATTGAAAACAAATTATTTATTTTATTATTATTACTAAAGGTTATTCTATCTATCTATATCTATTCATGGCACTGTTATACTACTTAGAACAAACAGATTCACCCATAATGATGCCACTGTGATAACTGCTTTCAGACCCTCTTCCTTCCCCCCAAAAAAAAACCACTAAATGATGGTCACACCACAGTTAATGGGACAATCCTCTGCTTAATAAAAGATCCATCCCATTAAACAGAAAATCCATTATGGTGAGACCCATTATTAGGAAGTTTTACTGTAAAGATAGAATATTTTTTCCTTTTTACATCATTTAACAAATGATTTATTGGAACTACAGTAGCTATAATACTTATTTTCTATGTAAATGGATTTTCTATTAAAAAAAGTAAACAAAAACCCAATTTTACAGGTATATACAGTAGGTCCTTGACTAATGTGAGGGTTGCATTTGCACACAAGCTCAGGCAAAACAAAACTTATGGGGGAAAATAGGGTTCAGGACCCTCTCCTCCTCACTTTGGTATTCAAAGGATGATACTGGCAATACACTTCCCTCTCACTTGGTAGAGGTAAAGGTGATTATGGCAATGGCATAGATGGGTAGAACTGGCCTGGGTGACTGGGTGGATGTAGACAGTAGGCACCAGCTCTGTAGACATGCTGCAACAGTGTGGGGGTCCAGGGGAAGAAGTTGGAGATTGCAGTCTGCTGGTAAAGTTGATGATAGGGAGCCATCATTCCAAGGAGATTTTGCTTGAACTGAAGACTGCACTCAAGATTGCAAATGAGAAGGTTGAGAAGGACCCCAAACTT
Organism: Bathynomus jamesi; assembly: GCA_023014485.1. Classification (NCBI taxonomy): domain Eukaryota; kingdom Metazoa; phylum Arthropoda; class Malacostraca; order Isopoda; family Cirolanidae; genus Bathynomus; species Bathynomus jamesi. The sequence continues at coordinate 2,042,320 of JAJOZX010000040.1, read as the reverse complement.
CTCCAACATTGAAAATGCTTCCAAGTTCTTCATGGAGGTCACACACCTCAGCCTCACCTTCCTCCTCCTACATGTAGCATGATGCATCTTGATTGGTCTACACAGTACCCAATGTCCACTTGCTCAGATGAGCATTGGCATTTGTGAGCTATGCAGTACATTTGTCTCATGCCCAGGGAAATTTGCAGTATATCAAATTTGTTTTTGTGCAAAAAGAATTTTGAATATACGAGGGTAATTCAATAAGTATCCACACTTTTTATTTTCACATCCGATAGATTATAAACACATCACTTCTCAGCATAGGCTCCCTGTTTCTCAATACACTTAGTCCAGCGATCTACAAGCTTCCTAATGCCATCACAAAAGAATGTTTTTGGCTGTGTGTGTAGCCAGTCATGCACCACCTCCTTCAGGTCATCATTGCCTTGAAATTGCTGACCTCTCAAAGCATCTTTTAGTGGTCCAAACAGGTAAAAATCTGAAGGTGCCAGGTCTGGACTGTAGGCTGGATGGTTGAGAACTTCAAATTTAAGTTCTTGAAGGCATTTTCTAGTCTGTGCAGCAGTAGTATGAGGGCGCACATTGTCATGTAACAGAATAACACCTTCCAACAATCTCCCTCTCCATTTTGTGCATAATGCTTGCTTAAACCCATTCCAAAGCATGTCAGAATATGATGCACTTGTTACTGTAGTTCCACACTCTAGATAATGTTCAAGGATAGGGCCTCGTATATCCCAAAACAGTGTTACAACAACTTTACCTCCTGTTGGCTGCGCTTTGAACTTCCTTACAACGGGAGATGTTGGATACTTCCATTGCATGCTGTCATTTGCTTTCTGGTTCATAGTGATGGATCCAGGTTTCATCTCCAGTGATAATGCGCTCCAAAAAGTTTTCACCTTCATTATGATACCATACCAAAAGACAAGAGCAGACATCCATACAATTACGCTTGTGCTCTTCTGTCAACTGTTTGGGCACCCATCTTGCACAAACCTTGTGAAAGCCAAGAATGTCATGAACTATCAAATAGGCTGACCCTTGACTGATGTCTAATGAAGATGCAATTTCTTTTATTGCTAATCTTCTGTCATCGAAAGTCATAGCTCTGGCTTCTTCCTGATTGTCACCACTGGTTGATGTTGACAGTCATCCTGAGTGCTGAGCATCTGTCACACATGTCTGACCTTCCTTAAACATTTGAATCCACTCATACACACTTCGCCATGTAACGCATTATTCCCATATTGAGCACATAAATGCATGTAAATTTCAGCTCCTTTCACATCCTCTACCCACAAAAAATGAACCATGGATCTCTGTTCTTCCAGAGTACAAATTGAAAGCAGTGCAGCCACGCTCACTACTTGTATGATATGTGACAACTATGAGTAGCCTAAATAAGCCTATATTGTTGGCTAGCCTAAATAAACCTTTAGATCTCAGTTTGGCTCATTATTACGAGTACCTTATATATTATATACACTATATTATCACTAAAATAAAGAGTGCAGATACTTATTGAAGTACCCTCATATTTTGCAAGCTCATGCAAAGCAAGGACCTACTGTATGACATATAATATATATATATATATATATATATATATATATATATATATATATATATATATATATATATACACACACACACACACAGGGTGTCCCATAAGTCCAGCATCATAGGAGAAATTCATATTTTTCTATTTCTACAAACCATAATTCATATTTTTCTCTTTCTACAGGCCATAATGTCTGAGCAAGGAAGAACGAATCCAGATAATTCTACTCATAGGAAATTTGAGTCAGAGAGAGGCCACTGCTGAATTTAACAGACTGCATCGAGACCGCGAGCCAATAACACAGAGTTGTGTTAGCAGACTTGTTGCAAAGTTTAAGGAACCAGGATCCATAGAAGATAAACCATGTAGTGGACCTTCAAGGAGGTCCACTGACGATGATACAGCAACTGCTATCCTGGCTCATTTTAACAGAAGTCCTAATAAGTCTCTTTGGCGATTGTCCACTGAGACAGGAGTGTCAAAAAGTAGCATCCATCACATTCTTCAGGCTCACAAATGGCATCCATATAAACTTCAGATCCTACAGAAATTAAGCAAAGATGATCCCGACTGGCAGATGGAATTTTGTGAATGGGCTACGGAACAATATGCTCGGGATGCCAATTTCCCATCCACCATTCTGTTCAGTGATAAGGCTGTTTTTATGGAAATGGTGAGGTAAATCAACAGAACACCCGCTACTGGTCTCAAAACAACCCTCACTAGTATACCTCTTCAAAGGAACAAGGTGCATCTCGGGTGATGGTATGGTGTGGCATTTGGGAGGATCACATCATAGGCCCCCTCTTTTTCAATGAACATGTCACTGGAGGCACCTACCTACGTATGCTCAACAAAGAAGCATTTCCCAGTGTCTTGAATGAAGAAGGAAATTTCCCAACATGGTTCCAGCAAGACTGCTCCTGCACATTACAGCACTCAAAGGAATACCTGTACCAACAATTCCATGGTCATTGGATAGGACATTGAGGGCCTGTGGAATGGCCAGCTAGAAGCCCGGATCTCACGCCACTAGATTTTTATCTCTGGGGCCACTTGAAAGCGCTGGTATACGCAGAGAAAATTAGGTGTGTTGAACATTTGCAGCAGCGCATTATTGGGGCATGTAACACCATTACTCCGGTCATCATTCACCGTGTGCTTGCTGACTGTGTATCACATCTGAATTTGTGTATTGAAAACAATGGTGGACATATTGAGCATGTTCTGTAAATAAAAGCTTTTGTTTTGCCTTTTTTTTATTATTTTTCCTATGATGCCAGATTTATGGGACACCCTGTGTGTGTGTGTGTGTGTGTGTAATTTAAACCCACTTAAAAAGAAGTATATAACAAATACCAAAGTATTATGTATACAGGGTGATTCATAAATGTGTGTCAAATCACAGTGTATTCTTGAGGCAAAAGTAAAGAAAAGATGACCATATAAACACACAGGTCAAGAAATCTGTAGGTTTTAAGCTATAACATGCAACAGAAAAATTAAACTCCTAAATATTTTTAACATTTTATGCAAATACACAATGTGATACATTTACTTCATTAAAGTAAATGTTTGAAATTGAGGTGGAAGTATTTGCCAGCTTAAGCCAACCACCTCACCTCTCTCTTTCTCATTGTAAACTACCACTAACCACCATTCCCTCACTTGTTCATACTCACTCCCCCCCCCCCTTTAACTACCTCTCCTCTATCCTATTTTGCAATGTGCTGAGGCATGCATTCAAGAAGTAGGAATGAATTTTGAACATTTACCTTAATAAAGCAAATGTACCACACTGTGTATTTGCATAAAATGTAAAAAAATATTTTGTTTTCTCATCTTTCTGTTGTGTGCTATAGCTCAAAACCTACAGGTTTCTCAACCTATGTTTATATGGTCTTTTTTCTTTACTTTTGTCTCAAGAATACACCCTGCAATTTATGAAACATTTATGAGTCACCCTGTATAATCCTCAGTTGGATGAAATCTAATGAAATTTAGTATTTAAATCCAATTTTAATGAAAAATATAGTAAATAAAATGAATTTCATAGCCATATTAAATACAATTCATATAGCTCACCTGCAAGCTTTCCAAATGTAATAGATCCATCAATAGTTGTGCTAACTGGACGTGGTACTTTTTGGTTTGAGGGTTTTGCTGGTGGTGGTCTAACTGGATGAGTTGGAAACTTGTACCACTTAAAATCTGGATTTGCCTTAAGAAATGCATCCTTGTATTCTTTGGCTAATTCAATATAAGATATTTTCTGTTCCTGTGGTAAATCAGCCCACCATTCACCTAAAATCTTGGTTACTTGTCTATTTTCTAAGTGAGGATATTTCTCACGCACCTAATAAATAAGATTTTAATGAAAGTAAAATTTCTTTACACCATGAAGGAGGGTCTACAGTATTAACACAAGTGATATTCCTAACCTTGCCAAGCACCAATTTCCCTAAATTTTTGTTAAGTATTTACTTTAATTTGTCTTGGCACAATCTAATCCTACAAAGAATTAGGAGCCATTTCAATTTCCTTTCCATCATTAGCTATAACTGTTTCAAACATGTATAAGCATTCCCTACACTAGACATTCAGTTTTTCTTTAGTAAAATTGTGATTACAACTTACAAGGGTTTACAATATCACTATGAATATGCCAAGTGAGGAATAATCTAATTGGAAGTCAATTATAATGATACTGTATATATCACTTGACTGATTGGATGAGGTATTAATAATGCTGTAATATCCAAGTTAACTATGCCATGTAGGTTCTAATTATAATATAGTATAGCCCTATCACTAAACTGGTTTGGAGATTGAAATTTTTTTTAATAATTTTTAATTTCTCAAAATCGGAAATGTGAACAGGTTATTAAGACCTAAATTAGTTACTCATTAAAAATATTTAACCCTTTATGGATGACTAGTACAAATTGGTTATCTAAGGTTTCAAATACACACATTCATAACTTAAAACCAGAGGTGGGGAGTCGGAGTCGGGGCTTTTTTGAAGAGTCAGGAGTCGGAGTCGGGAGTCGGTAAAAACGACTGACTCCCGACTCTTTGATTCAATTTCTATATGCCAACAATTTACCAGAATACTACTCTGCCCTAAATAAATATCTTCCTGAACTAATTCTAGATTCACATTTCCACATTTGATTTATTGTTCTGGTAAATCTTAGCAAATGAATTTCATATTTCTATTTTAGGATACTAGGTACCATATAAAAATTAGCAATATATTAATTATTAATTTAATTAGCCCCTATTAGTAATGAGTCGTGGGCCTAGTAGAAAATCAGCAGTCTTTCAATATTTTAAGCTAAATGAGGATGAAAGTATTTTTATTTGTCAAGTAGAAAAGGATGGTAAAGAGTGTAATGCAAAAATTAGTGCTTACACTGGGAAACATGCTAATGCTCCAACTAGAGCCTCAAACTTGAAACGCCATCTACGAAACAAACATCCCAATATTTATAAGGTTGTAGATCAGCATAATAAGGAAAGAGTCGGGAGTCGGTTTTTAAAAATACTGACTCAGGAGTCAGGAGTCGGTTGTTTTTGGCCAACTCCCCATCCCTGCTTAAAACTACAAAAAATTCTGGTGTTAAAGGGTTGTGTGATGTAGCACTCTCAAAGAAAACCATACTCAGCAACAGCATATTTAACCTGTTCATCACATTAAGAATTTCCTGTACACTTAAATTTCACATGTGATTAGTGAGCATGACAGCTAATGGGTAACTAATGTCCCCACTTCTGGCTCCAGCCTGCCAATACCAGGAATGCAGACCTGGGCAGCAGGGCTGGATCTGCTACCATCCATTCAAGATGTTCTGGACCTCCACCTGATTCACTTTTCTTAAATTCCTGCAACATTCATGGCCTTTCCTCAAATTTTCAATCAGTTGACCACAACCTCTCTTCCTGTAAACCTCATCATCTTTTCCTCACTGAAACTCAGGTGTCTGGGACAACTGATAGCAACCCCTTTTCTGTCCCCTCTTGCATTCTCTACACTCAATTTCACTCCAAAGGTGGATATGTTGCATATATGTACGCAATGACCTAACTTGTTCTCGTATTCCCAAACTCAAATCTTCCAAATTCTATACCTCCTTGCTACAGCTTACATGCCAATCTCAAACTAAATACATCTGCGCTATTTACCTTTTCTTAATTCTACTGACTATCCAAAATTCTTTGACTACCTCACTTCCAAAATGGAATACATTCTTTCCCACTCTCTCTTTGCTGAAATCTCCATTTTAGGAGATTTCAATGCTCACCACCACCTTTGGCTTTCCTCCCATTTCACCAACATCCCTGCTGAACTAGCTTACAACTTTCCTATCCTAAATGACCTAGAGCAGATTGTACAGCAACCTACTTGTATCCCCTATCACCTTGGAGATAGGCCCAACATTCTGGTTTTATTTTTTACCCCTCATCCTCCTCCTTACTCTGAAAATTCTCTCTCTGTTGGGCTCCTCTGATCACAATCTTATATCTGTTTCCTGTCCTATTGCTCCAATTTGGCCTTTGGATCCTCCCAAGAGGAGGCACCTTTGGCACTTAGCTAAGTGCTGTTGATTGGGAGGCCCTTAGGCAGTACTTCCGTGATTTCTCATAGAATGATTACAGCTTCCATGGATGGCACTTCTGGATGGGCTGAGCACATCACAGAGATGATTCTCTTGGACATGGAGGTGTACATTCCATATTCTATTCCTACTACTAATGCAAAAAAACCTTGGTTTAACTTTCAGGAGGAGGCTTTCAGAAGGTACCATCACCATCTAACTCCTGACTCTCACTCAGCTTACATTTCTGCCCAGATTCATGCAAAATCTGTTCTTTGACTCGCCAAAAATTCCTTCATCCAACAAAAATGTGAAAATCTATCCAATTCTAATTCTTCTCACTCTTTCTGGCATCTAGCTAAGAAACTCTTCAACAACTTCACCTCCTCTTTTCCATTCCAACAGCACAGTTGCTATCTCTTCTGACAAAGCTGAACTCTTCACTCAAACTTTCACTTACAATTCAACCCTGGATGATTCCAGTGCTGTTCCTTCATCTCTTCCCCCCTCTGACTTTAGAAGAAATTCTAATTTAAGACATAATAAAGACATTTTTTTCACCCTATCTGGGCTCAACTCTAGGAAGGCATATGGTCCCATTGTTGTTCTTAAGAACTGTGCTTCTGTGCTGACACCCTGCCTTGGCAAACTCTTCCATCTTTCTCTCATATTTGGTATTTTTACTTCCTGTTGGAAGTTTGCTTTCATTCAGCCTATCTGAAAGAAGGGTGACTGCTCTCAACCCTCCAACTACCTTCCAATTGCTTTGATTTCTTGCCTTTCCAAAGTTTTTGAATCTATTCTTAAACACCTTTCTTCTCACAATCTTCTTTTAGATCATCAGTATGGATTCCTCAAGGGATGCTCTTACCAGCAATCTTCTTGCATATCTCTGACTCTTGGTCATCCTTTCTTTGGGATTTTGGTGTAACTTTTGCTATTGCGTTAGACATATCAAAAGCTTTTGATAGAGTCTGGCACAAATCTTTAATTTCCAAACTGCCCTCCTTTCATTTCTATCCTTCTATCTGTGCCTTCATCTCTAATTTCTTTCCCAGCTGATCTATAGCTACAGTTGTAGATGGCTACTGTTCTTCTCCTAAAGCTATTAACAGCAGTGTTTCTCAGGGTCTGTCCTGTCACCCACTCTCTTCTTTTTATTTATTAATAATCTTTTAATTCACACTTCCTGTCCTATTCACTCTTATGCCGATGATTCACTCTTCACTTCTGCACCAGCTTCCCAAAGTGTCCCTCTCAACAGTCACTTGATGCTTTGCATGGGGTGGCTATGGAGCACCTGACCTCCGATCTTTCCGCTATCTCTGATTGAGGCAGAGAAAACCTTGTGGCTTTCAATGCCTCAAAAACTCAATTCCAACATCTATCTACTTGTCACAATCTTCCACACAACTATCCCCTTACCAGACATAGGGTCATTACATTACATTTCCATACCAGAAATTTTTCATCATCATTACAAGCCCTTCATTATCATTGTAATGATCATTATAATACTGAATATACTGAATAAGCGCTCCACCAGTGCACTGGAGGCAGGGATGCAAAGATGCTTGGCAGCAAGAACAGATACATCAGGATACAGATGTGCATTGTCCCTCCACCATGTCAGGGAATTGCAGTCCTCATCAATGCAGGGCTGGTCAAGGTAGCTATCCACCTGGTTGACAATAGGGTTCTGAGAAACTGTAGAGGGAGCTGGAGCAGCCATAAAATTGAACCTGCACCACTTTGGTGTTGGCTGGGAGTGAGAGGAATTAGAAGCTGCATATACACATACATACATACATATATATAAATTACACTGTAATGAAAATGTAATGTGTAATGATTCATTACCATTATTGCCTCAAAATTTCTTTCATTATCATTACGAGAGATTTGTAATTAATTATAATTAATTATCATTACAATGATAATGACCCCATGTCTGCCCCTTACCTTCAACAACACACTACTCAATCCTTCCTGTTCTCTTAACATTCTTGGCATTTCCTTTTCTCATGATCTTTCCTGGAAAGATCACATATACTCTTTCTAAAACAGTTTCTAAGAAGTTAGGTGTGCCATACTGCCACCACAGTTTCTTCACCCCAACTCAGTTGCTCTCTCTGTACAGGGGGTCTTGTTCACCCCTGTATGGAGGATGGAGCACCGACAATTCAGCGCAAGTCAGTACAGTTAAAAGTTTAGTTAAAAATAATAAAAATAAATCGCAATAAATAAGAGAAAAATTTGTATATTTATATATATGCTAAATTGGGTCTGTATTGAAGGAGTGACATAAATACCGTAACGAAGGAGTGACAAATTGGAGATAAAATTTAAAGGAGTATAATTATTAAAATTTTATTTAAAAAAACAAAATGTTAGAATTGTTAAAATTAAGATTTTATTTCAAAAACTAGAAACCTAACCTAACCTAACAGTTGCAAGCCTCTCTTCCCTCTGGATTTGTTCTTTTTTCTTCTTTGTTGGTATTTTTGCGCTGAATTGTCTTTGCGCTGAATTGTCGGGTCACGATGGAGGATGCTTCTCATGTGTGAAGTGACTCAACCAACAGAGCTTTACTCGAGTGGTTGGAATTAAAGGCTTTTTGTGTCATCAATTCCCTGCGTCTCTCTCTCTCTCTCTCTCTCTCTCCACTGCAATGTTGCCTCTCTCTCTCTACTATCACTATTATAACAGACATTGCTCTTCTGAACCCTCTAACTGCATGCCTCCTCCTTTAAGGAGCACGCAGTACCAGACTTTCTAAACTTTCTCATTCCTTTTCTGTCCAACTATCCGATGCAACAGTTAATTGGTATTTTCAGTCTTTCACCTACTCAACCAGTCAACTCTGGAACAATCTTCCTCAATCAATCTTTCCTCCTGTTTATGACCTCCCATCAGTGAAATGCAGTGTCTAGGCATCTTGCAAACCCTGGACCTTGATTTTGGCTCTTCTTCTATGTGAGAGGCACTTTTGTGGGCATTTGCCCTTGGTCCCTCCTTCCTGCATAAAAAAAAACTAAAGAAATTTACTAAAAAAAAAAATAGTATGGTACAATTATCGTACAATCACAAATGCAAAGATTAAAATTCTAGTTCTAATCATCTGACATTTAATACAATATAAAACAGAACCCAGCCCCAAAGAGTTCATCTAACAAATAAACATACCCCACACTTAGTAGGCTCCTATAAGAGAAAATATAAACTTTATAAATCAAGCATACCTGTGCTCTGTGACGTTTACAGAATATGAGGAAGGCATTCATAGGCCTTCTTGCAGTATTTGGAGGAGAATGGGCATTGTCAACCTCACTTTCCTCTTCACTTTCCATTCCATTCCAAATTCCCTAAACCAAAGAAAACAAATAAAAATAACTAAAGTACTAAATCTGCATGACAGATCTTATTAGCTATTATATATATATATATATATATATATATATATATATATATATATATATATATAAAAAAAACCTTGGTTAACATTGGTTTTGCTTCTGCCCAAATTGTTCATTCTGACAAAGGTCAAGCTTGTCACTCCACCTTAGACCTACAAATTAACATGGAATCCAAACCTCGCACGACCCACCAGCAGCACAGCATCTTAACCACTAGGTTACCCAGGGTACCATACCCATTTACACTGTGCAACAATTTTTTGTTTATGTTGATTTTTCAATCTTTTCTATATGTTTCAGCCACACTGATTACAGATTTGGCATTAGTTTTGCTTGGAAAACTAGTTTTCATGATATGGAAAACTTAGAAATCTTACTTTTTCACCATTTTTAAGGCATTTTTCTGAGATAGCAAAAGTAATTTCAAGTGCAAAATTCAAAATGTCCTCAAAACTGGGGTTTATTAGTAATATTTTTATTGGTTAAGGCCCAGTATTAAATATTTCTCATTTTGTTCCTTATTTCTGTTTATAAAATATTTTTTTGTATTTTTCCCGATATATGAATTAGAATTATATCGTGATAGGCCTGCCCTGCAGACACTGTAGATTCATTTTGTTATGTTTGCAGCCATTACATCAACCCAAAGCAAGTAAAGCGCAAACAAAATTGACAAAGGAATGAAGTTTTGTACAGCATGTCACACTTACTTTGCCATGCCCATGGGCACCTCACTTTTGCTATGGAAGCTGCCATTCCACATTAGAAGGATGGCTGCGAGGTACCAGAAAAGGCATGCCATTTGCTAATTCCTCACATTTGGAGGGAGCAAACCAATTACCACGATGATTGATACTTCTGCATGGTAGACATTTCACTCTACAAGAGATGTAAAGGTAAAAAAAATGTCCTATATCCAGATATCCCATCTTCTATTGCCTGAGTCCCCCATAATGGAGATTTACCTATTCCATGCCCACCCACCATGGAGGAAATAGAAGAAACACCTTTAATATCCTCTGATGAAGATGATGCTGCTGACTTCCAGGAAAGCTCCAATACTTCACCCCATTTCCCCAACCAAAAAGACATGGATGACTGAGTTAGAGATATGAACCCTTACGAAAACCAATGCAGAAATTATAACATCCCACCCCACCAAGTGTCAAGATCTCTTTCTACAGGAATAAGCATTTGCGATACACTTCTTTCTACTCCTGTTTTGCATCAAGCTCTCTCTGCTACTGCAGAGAAAGGTGGCCAAAAGTCTTTTAGCACACCACCACTTCATAATCATTTGAAGATTAATCACCCAAAAACGAAAATGACAAAAAAAAGAATAGCTGCGACTGAATCAAAGGAAATAGGCATAGATAGAATACGGGCTAGACCATCAACTTCTACTGGTAGTACTCTGAAAGAAAAGAAAATGGATCAAATGAGTAAGCAGATCTCAATAGAGAAGAGCTTTTCATCTAAAAAAATATGGGACATCAATGACTCCAGGTCTATGATGATTCACCGTAAAATTGGCATGATGATGGCTTTGGACAACTAGCCATTTACTTTAGTTGAAGATGGTTTTATTGATCTAATGGCCTACCTCCAACCCAGATATCTCTTACCGAGCAGAAGGTACTTCTCTGATACTATAATTCCTCATCTTTATAATGAGTTCAAGTCTAAAATTACTCAGAAGCTGGAAGAAGTAAAGCATGTCAGCTTTTCTTCAGATATATGGACATGCACAACCTCTCAAGAAAGTTTTATATCATTACCGTATCAGGTCACTGGATAGGTAAAAACTTTGAAAGATACAATGCTGTGCTACATGCCTCTCATTTCTCAGGGTCACATACTGGCAAGAATATATCTGAAAAGTTTCACTCTATGTGGGATAGTTGGGATCTTGATGCAAATAAGAGGAATTTATTGGCGAGGGATGGAGCTAGTAATATGGCTCTTGGTAGTGACCTGGCTGAAATACCTTCAATATACTGCAGCATTCATTTACTCCAACTGGTTATTCGTGACTCAATTATGGTTCAGAGGAGTGTAATTGATATCCTTGCAAAAAGTCACTGCCTTGCAACTCACTTTAATCATTCTGCTTTGGCCTGTAACAATTTCAAACACATTCAAGTGTAGCAAAATCTTGAGCCTCTCCTATTGGTTCAAGATATCCCAACACGTTGGAACAGTGCATATTTGATGCTAGAAAGATTATATAAATGAAAAATTCCAGTGCAACTGTATTTGGCTGATCGTAGTGAATTACCTACCATCACATCCTTCGAGTGGACATTGATACAAAATCTCCTTAAAATATTGAAACCATTCATCCAACTAACTCAAGAAATGAGTTTGGAAAGAATCAACTTTGTCTTCCGTAATCCCAAGCATTTGTTTTTTACAAAGATTTCTTTCAAAGATTGGCCATGATGACCAAGGTGTTCAAATGACAGAGAACTCCTGACCTCTCTTCAAGCGCGTTTCTTGTTGGAGTAATGATGGGAAGTCTTTGAACATAATGAAAAACAGGGCTTATGTGACTGCGACTGCAATATATCCATGGTATAAGTTGTCTTTCTTTAAACAAGATCAAAAAGAGCAGACTAAATCCTGGCTGATTGAAGAAGTTATAGGTATTGAAAATGACGAAGGTGGTAATGATTCTAATGAAAATGAAAGTGAAGGTAATGAAAGTGTTAGTGAAAGAAGCTCAAATTCCAGTTCTCCTATGCGAAAGAGGAAAGACGAAGAGGACATTCTTGAAGCGTGTTTTATGGAGATTACAAAAGGAGAGCAATCTAGGGAAGTAAGTTACAAGAGAAGAAAGGTTGAAAAAAAGACTGCTCCTGTTCTAATGATTGCAGGGGAGTTAGACCAATATGCATCTGAACCTCTTGTAGATAGAAAATGCTGTCGTTCAAATTTGGAAGCAGGAGGACTGATTTCCTCTCCTTAAAACTATTGTTTCAAAGCTTCTCTGCACACCCACATCCTCTGTATTTTCAGAGAGAATGTTTTCTGAATATGGAAACATCTATGAAGCAAGGCGATCCTGAATATTGCCTGAAATGGGAGAAATGCTCTTGTTTCTGCACCACAATGGAAGAATGTTCAAAATCACTTTTTTTTTTTTTTTTTTTTTTTTAATTCTGAAGACCTCCAGGCTGAATGGCGGTGCTGACCTACACAATACTGCCCTCCATTCATTGATTTCATTCCAGGCATTTTATATTGTATTCAATGTATTGTTTTACATTTGTCAAGCTTGTAATGTTTTTGTATTGTTTTGAAAATAAAGGAAAAAAAAAGAGAAAAAAGAATGGAAAGCAAGTGCAGGGGTCTAGCAATATTTCACTCTTTTTAAAAAATTTAATGCCTTGACATTTTTTTAAAAAGCTCTGGGACTGGTTTAGGGGTGGGCCCTGGAGGGCTTTCCATTTTTGTATATAAAATATTATTTGTAGTGTTATCATCATATTATGGCAGATTTTCATACAGGTGTTAATTTTCTAATGTCTTGGCCTATATCCAGCCAGATATGACCCATATCCTGCCGGATACCGGATATTTCGCAATATCTAGTGCACCCCTAAAAATGAAGCGCATGAAAGAACTACTTCAGGAGAAATGTCCTAACATTCTAACAGGGCTGTGGAGTCAGGAGTCAGGAGTCAGTAAAAATGTACCAACTCTGACCTCAATATAAATTTTAATAAAATATGTTTTTGTGTGTGATATCACTGGCAGCTATGGTGGTTAAACCACTTTAATAATAAACACAATGTTTTCCATTTCAGACACTAATGCCATTAATTTATTTTTTCTTTTCAGATAATATTTTTTATTTTTAATGCTTATTTAATTTTGAGTTCTTTCTAAATTTCATAAGTTTTTAACTTTCAAGTCTAAAACCCCTTTCACAATGGCAAAGACACTTCCAACAAAGTCTGCAGTTTTTGAATATTTTACAATAACCACAGATGGGAAACATTTCGTGTGTCAGTGTATGATAGAAGATGATGATGGTGAAAAATTATGTGAAGCAAAAATCAGTGGTTTTACTGGCTCTGATAAAAATGCACCAACCAGAGCATCAAATTTGAAGAGACATTTGCAGCATTTCCATCCCAAAATTTTAGAAGTTGTCATTGAGAAAAATAGTAATAAAAACCTTCCAACTACTTCAAAGTTAACAAAAGATCAGAAATCTACTGAATGACAAGCACCACTTACAAGATTCTTTACTACAGACAAAGTTACCGTAACAATGACCACAGAAAAGTTCAAGAAGCACATCATCGAACTGGTGGTAAGAAATGGTATAGCCTTATCTTTATTTTCACAACCAGCCTTTCTAGGCCTAAATGGAGAAATGGCCAAGAAACTTGGAGTTTCTCTGGAAAGACAAAGTATCAGAAAAATTATAGTTGAAGAAGCCACAAATAAAAAGGAAGAACTTCGAAGAACTCTGAAGGGACGCTTCATGTTTATTAAAATGGATGCAGCCACGCATCAGTTAACTATTTTGCCATCAATGCTAGATTTGTTGATGAAAACAATAAAATGGTAACTCAGACATTGGGAGTAAAGGACACTGAGGCGCATCATGACAGTGACTATCTTCAGAAGTTAGTGGAGGAAGTTTTACAAGACTTTGTAATTAAGAAAGAGCAGATTCTATGTATTGTCACAGATAATGCTTCAAACATGCTAAGCATGATAGAGAAGCTGAATAAAGTTGATGAAGAAAAAGTGGCTAATGAATATGACATTCCTGAAACTGATTCTCAAACAGCACAAACAGAACAGAGCGATGAAATTTTAAATATTGTTGAAGAAACATTGAAGCTCTTTCTAATCCAACATATGCATTATGTTGTACATACATTGCAGCTAGCAATATGAGATGGATTGAAAGATCGCCATGCAGCTACTCTGATAGGCAAATTGAGGCAAATAGCCACTGCAGCCAGAACCTCTAAAATTGATGCTATTATCCAGAGTCGTGCAGGAAAGGGAGCTATTTTGGACCAAGCGACACGCTGGAGGAGCACATACAGGCATACCTCGCTTTACGAATTATTGCGTTCCCAGCGTCCAATCGTAAAGTGAGGCATCGTAAAGCGAGGCATTATTTCCCATAGGCTTAATGTTACATTAAGGGATATGTTCTTGGAACAAATTTATTAAAAAAAATCGCAAGAAAAGGTAATAAAACGATAATTTATGCAGCAATGGTTTAATGAAATGAAAAACAAAGCAAAGATATATGTAAAAAGACACGCAGAAAGTTTAATTTTTATTTGACTCACTCGTAGAAGCACCTTCAGACACACTTGTAGATGCAGTCGTGGATGGAGGACTTGAAAAATGCATCCAAAGTGGTTTGTTTTAAAGAAGATTTTTTCTTTTCTCTGTAAATTTCACAACAACAGGCAGCTGCATTTTCATTAAACCATTGCTGCATAAATTATCATTTTATTACCTTTTCTTGCAATTTTTTTTAATAAATTTGTTCCAAGAACGTATCCCTTAATGTAACATTAAGCCTATGGGAAATAATGCCTCGCTTTACGATGCCTCACTTTACGATTGGACGCTGGGAATGCAATAATTCGTAAACCAGATCCAGTGAACCCAATTATGGATAGCCATGAAAACTATGATCCTCAGGGGCAGGAGGTTAACCTGCATTTTCCTGAGTATCAAGTGGATATCGTATGTGCTCATTCATCTCGATCTAGAGCAATTGTTCCTCTTGAATGTAATGGCCAGACTTATTGTGCTCTCGTGGATTCCGGAGCTGAGATTAGTTTGGTGTCTGAGACTACCTGGAAAACCATATTAGGTGAGCAGGAAGATTACTCAAAAGACATAATTGTAAATATACAAGGGATGGCTGAACGTCGGGTCATGGTGACCAAATTCGTAAATTTGGATGTATCATTGAGAACGCAAGTGAAAGCAAAAGACCATCCATTTGCTATCATGGATGATGGTTCTCTCCCATCATGCTTTTTGCTTGGAGCAAATTTCATGACTACTTCAGGACTAGTGCTAGATCTATCCAACGATAGTGTCCTGAAGGAGGGAGAAGTGGTCGCTACCTTCTTGGCAACTGCAGTAGACCCATCAGAGGGTCCTGAAGTGATCATTATCGGAAACGTTAGGCCGTATTCTCTTCTCGAACGGGTTAATGTCGAAACATTGCAGAGAAACGATCTAGAATTGCGCAGGCTTAGGAATTATCTAGGGAGAAGGAATGCGAATGCCCGTTGCCCGAGAAACTTATCTCGGTACAACCGCTATCTTAAAGACATCTATATAGAAAACGGGATTCTAGTTAAATACGACTCATTAGATCTTGAACTGTATCCACAGAACTTGATCTCATTTAACTTCCTGATTGAACTTGCCATCAGTGTCCATCTTGAAATGGCCCATGTTGGCCGTAAAAAGTCCTGGAAGTTCTTTCTCGAGACGTATTTCATCCTCGATTGTATCAGGTTGTACAGGAAGTGGTCACGTCATGTTCACAGTGCCAACTGAACAAAGTCTCAAGTCAAATTAAGGGTCCACCTACCTTAAAGATCATGACCAGGTCACCTTTTGAATTGGTGGCTGCCGACTTGGTAGTGTTCCCGAAGACGTCTCGAGGGAACATTGGTTGTCTGGTAGTCGTAGACCACCATTCAAAGTGGGTGGTAGCCATCCCAATCATGAATAAGACTTCCAGCACCATTGCAAGATTGTTCGAGACCCGTGTCCTGCCTACTTTGTTGAGGAGGCCATGTCGGTTATTAACCGATAATGGGCCTGAATTCAGGGGTCAAGAATTTGAGCAAATGTTAGCTCAGTATGGCATCGTTCATGTTTTTACGACACCAAATCGTCCTGAAGGGAATGGGGCAGTCGAGAGAGTCAATCGTACCATTGGCGAGTTTCTTAGAAACCTTGTTCAAGGTCCTAGCTCGTGGGATTTACATCTTCCCAGAGCCATCATATCATACAATGGTACTGTGCATACGGAGTTAACGATGTCTCCAGCGCAATTTTTATTGGCTAACTCGCATCCAGACCCAATTCCAGCCCTTATCTCGGCTCAGATTCAAGAACAATGGGTTCCTGGTCACCCTAGTTTTTGTCCCTTCTCTAGAGGACAGCTGGTGATCAGGAAGGTAGTCCAAAAGGGGCACCTTGTCATGAACAAGCTTCTCCCCAAATATTGTGGCCCATTTTGTATTGATCGGGTAGAGTCAAATGGAGTCACTTATGTGATTTCTCCAGCCTACCCAAATGACCAACCATTCTTAACAACATCACGTGCCCATCACACACAGTTACGCGCTTGGAAGGAGGCTCCTATTTTTCTCAGGAACCATCCAAGCTACTCCCGATTGGTAAAACTTCCCTGGGTTATCCCAGAAGATCAGCCTGATGTACCTGATCAGGAATATTCTTGTCCGAATGAAGTCCCAAACTATGCCTATCTGTTCGAAAATTCATCCGAAGAAAGTTCGTGGGATTCTTCTAGTGATTCTCATGATGAGGTGGAATCGGGAAAGCAGGGGGTACCCTTGGTGCATCCTTGGATTTCTGTAGCGCTGGACTCTTCTGGGGAGTCTTCCAGTGAATCATCGGAGAGTTCACTTGGTTCAAATGAACCGGATTTCTCAGGTTTTCCTGGCACTTCTCCAAGTTTGTCAGAGTCTCCTGATAGTCGTCGAGATTTCTTGGGGTTTCCTGACAATCCTCCGGATTTCTCAGGATTCCCCGATGCCTCTATTGTTAGGCCCATTCTCAGACCGGAGTCGCGAGTGGAAAAAGTCACATTCCGAGATTGTCCTGAACTGCCCAGTAGTGATTTGGATAATGCGATTGGTGAGATGTCGCCGATTCCCCATGTGACTGGCCGGGCACGGGAATCGCCCGTGGATGATAAATTGGTTAGTGTGATAGTCCACCTCACCATAGTTCCCCTTGCAGTGTCGCTGGGTCAAGTGGTTTATCTTCTCCAGACTCTTCCTCCCTAGTGAAATCATTAGAGGTAACTCTAGAGTCATTCAGGAGGATAGGGAGGAGATATACCAGTTATTGGAAGGCCAGATAAGTTTGTGTGAACAGGGTCTTGATGCTGGTCATGAGGATGGGCGCCCGACTAGATTGAGTCTGTCACCCATGAGAGAGCTGGTTTTAGAGGGACGTGCCCTGATTCAGGAAAACCGGAGGAGATCTCGAGAGCGATTGGTTGCCACCCGAAGACGGCTGGGGGAGGTGCTCCCGGCATTAACTGGCAGTTCTCCTCCACAAACCCGCTCCCGCGGACCAGTCATGGATCTTTCCCACGTCCCGAAGAAACCAGTTGAGTATGACCATGACTTGCATCGGTAGATTCCGGAATATTATCATGTGAATGTGTTTGGTTTATTTATGTTTAAACTTTTTAGAATTGCCATTTCAAAATCAATAGTTCCATGTATAATAAAGTTAGCTAGTTAGAATCTATGTAAAATGGAAAGGAAATTCTAAGGATTTTTGTAAATTAATGTAAATAGATTATTGTAAGGTATTGCTAAATGGAAGGAGAGATTTTGCTAGGGATGGTATTTGGATCTGTTGGGATGAGAGTGGTTCCCTGGTGGATTGGTCTTTTTGAGTGGCTCTGCCGCTCAAAGGGGGGAATGTAGTAGGGACCACTGATTATCAAATCATGGTAGTTGTGTGTATTAACCTTCATTCTTTCTCTCCCATACAGGTTTGAATGCCATAACCCCCATAAAATCTAGACCCATAGAATCTAACGTCAGAATTGTGGCTTAATGTTATAAAAAGATAAAACAAAACACAAAAAGGGGTTTTTGTTTAAGAAGTCCTAAACCATTTGCTTAACTTATTTTGACTTCAGTTTTTGATTTTTGGACCAACGTGAGAAAAATGTCATGCACGGTATGGGTCCTGAAATGGGTAGGCTTGCCAAATCTGAACAGGCCAACAAACAAAGTGCACAGTGCGACTGGGTATACGTGTAATGTCGGTTGCTGAAGCTAGAAGTTAAGAAAGACAGAAATTAAATGACATTCATCTAATGCGTTTGACTTCTTGAACTCGAACAATCATCCCAGAACCTTCTGAAAGTTTAAGTGGTGGTACCTGCACATCAGTTAAGGCCAGGTATCAATAACACCTTGCCCTCCTTTCCATTTAGCCTAGTCAGGGTTATTTAGGGTATAATTATTGTATGTGAACAAAAACAATAAAAGAAGGACATTTAAGTTTCAAGATAAGGAATCAGGAAGCAACTCATCATTGTTTCTTGATTCATCTTTATTGTAACCCGAAGGAGCCTCTCTTGACCATTGTAATGCGAAGATAGATCACTTGCTTTGCCTAAGTCCAGTTGTCTGTGACCATGTGTTAACATATATATGAAAATGTGCTCTTGCGATTGACACTGCGTGTACATTTGTAAAAGATATATCTTATTGCTTGTCTGCCCACTTACCCTAATGTCTTTGCTTCACCCTGCCTAACCCCCGCTTCTCTGACTTTTTCCTCCCTTTCATGTGTTGTATAGAATGTAACCTCCCCTTTCCCATCAATAAAAATTGTTCATGGTTTTTCCTCGTGTGTTTTTCTAACCCGTTGAGGTTACAGTTTGATTGGCTACGGCATTGTCATCGGGAATGTGGTGAGCACTTTTGTTTCCTTTTTCGTGGAATATTGGGAGGTCCTGAGGTTGGGTCAGTCCAGTGGGCATTGGGACACTTAACTAATCGCATTGTTTCTCTATTCTGAGGATAACGAGATCATGCCTGGAGGGTCACGTCGGGATCAACGAGACTCCGGGAAAGTTTACCGCATCAGGGATTATTAGAAGCCCATCCTCCCTCAGCCAACGAGCCGCCTTCGGGTGTTTGGTTTTGAAGTAAGTCTTCTCCCCGTACCAGTAGAAAATAATTGCATGAATGTTAATGTTGTCAGGTGGTTCACATTGACTCGGAACTTAATTGGTTTATTGGATAACCCCACCGCAACAACGCTGGAGGAGCACATACAGGCATACCTCGCTTTACGAATTATTGCGTTCCCAGCGTCCAATCGTAAAGTGAGGCATCGTAAAGCGAGGCATTATTTCCCATAGGCTTAATGTTACATTAAGGAATACGTTCTTGGAACAAATTTATTAAAAAAAAAATCGCAAGAAAAGGTAATAAAACGATAATTTATGCAGCAATGGTTTAATGAAATGAAAAACAAAGCAAAGATATATGTAAAAAGACACGCAGAAAGTTTAATTTTTATTTGACTCACTCGTAGAAGCACCTTCAGACGCACTTGTAGATGCAGTCGTGGATGGAGGACTTGAAAAATGCATCCAAAGTGGTTTGTTTTAAAGAAGATTTTTTCTTTTCTCTGTAAATTTCACAACAACAGGCAGCTACATTTTTTAAATCAGTCAACTTTTTCTCTTCTTTCAAAATTAGGATCCAATGACTGAAAAATATCGATAGCTTTATCTAGATGAAGAAATCCTTCAGCGAGTCCTTTTAGAGTTAGTACAGGATGAGTAGGGATTTCAGTTGTATCAGGTGCCTCTTCCTCCTCTTCTAATGTTAAGTGATCTTTCATTGCAATAAGATCGTTGTACTTATGTTTGACGTGTACGATTTATTTTTGACGTTTAATATTGTTTTTTTTTAACTTTATTTATTTTTTATTTCGTTTAAAATAAAATTCGTAAACCCGGGGTATCGTAAAGCGAGGTATTACTGTATATGATGATTAAGCGTTTGCTTGATCTAAAACCCTTCCTAGAAGACATTGATAATCCCAATGTTTCACTAACTGAAATTCAATGGAGGGAGGTTACACAATTAGAAGTTCTGCTTGCTCACCCTTTATACTGTCACCAAAAAGTTGCAAGCAGAGGATTTAACTCCTGGTACATTCTTATGGGAATGGAAAAATTTATTATTTCGTCTATCCCAAACTGGAGGATTAATTGCTGATGGAATTGTATCCTCAATGAAGAAAAGAGAGGGTCTGCTACTGGAAAATGAGATCTTATTAGCTGCTGTCTACATAGATCCAATGAACCAAATTTTGTTGACCGAAGAACAAATTAATTGCTAAAGCATGAGGCCCTCTGCGAGGTTGCAATTCGCATAAAAGGGCTGGCTATTACCTGAAAATCCTGAACCACAGGATGAAGATATGAGTAGTAAGTACCTCTCATCCTCTTCAAATGAAGAATAATTAGACTTTCAAAAATATGAAATTTTTATTTTGTCAGTCTTAAATTTAATTTTTTTTTTTGTTTTATTCTCAATGATTTTTGTTTTTTCATAAATAAAAAATAAAAAAGCCATAATGGCATCGCTACAACCATTAGACTGAAACTTTGCAGGTTATGGGTTTAAAAAGTAGCCTGATGATTCACGTGGTGATGATGAAATGCCTCTTGTGTAATTATCATCATAGCAGATTTAGAATTAATATACCTTCGGAGTCAGAGTTGGATAGACAAAAAATTGAGTCGTCGGTTTTTTATGTGCCGACTCCACAGCCCTGCATTCTAACCTATGGGTGTTCAACTCATTACCTTAATCTCCTGGAGAAAGAAGTTACACCTAATAGTGTATTAAAACACCAAAGCTGGGCACAAACCGTTAATCCATTAATCGTTAATTAACGAAGTTAACTTTTTCATTAATGATTTAACTTTTAAGTTAACTTTGAAAATCATTATTGGACTAATTAACTTCCGTTACATTTAACTTCCATTAACTCAAGTCCATTAACCCAAAAAATTCATAAATAAACAAGATCCAGGAGGAACAAGCCTACCTTGGGACTCTGCTGCCAACAGTTGCTGCAACAATCTTCAGGCTTAAGGACTTGAAGTCCAAGGGCCTCGTCTACTGCAGCGCCTTGGTCGACGCACTTTTGGCAGGCATTGACAAAAGGTTTGGGCCCCCTCCTGGAGGATGACAAATGCCAGCTGGCTGCTGCCTTCCATCCCAGGTTTTGCCTCATCTGGTTGGACAAGTATGACAACACCAAGGTAGCCAGGGTGAGGAAAAGCATGGAGGGTACAGTCGAGGAGGCCATGAAGCAGCAGTCCAACGAAGTGGGCAGCAACAACGAGGAGGAGGAGGAGGACAACTTCTTCAGTGCTGTCATCCAGACAAAAGAGAGCAGCAGAAGCCACAGGTCACTCAAGGGCAAGGCCCAGAACTTGGTCAAGACCTGGCTGGAGACCAACTCCAAGGACTTGCTGACAGATGCTGCCTTCTTGGGTGAGCAAGTGTTGGTGGACTTGTTCATCAAGTTCAACACAGCCATCCCCTCCAGTGCTGCAGTGGAGCATTTGTTCTCTATGGGAAAGGACATCCTGAGGGCCAAGAGATCATCCCTGTCTGATGAAAACTTTGATATGCTAATTTTCATGAAGGGCAACATGCATCTCATGGACAAAATGGAGAACGAGAAGAGGGAAAATTAAATTATATATATATTATGTTTTTCATTTTTTTTATAATAAAAGTTAACGTTAACGGTTTATCGGTAACTTCCGTTACATGTTTAACGAATTAACAGATTAACGAAGTTAACTTTTTGGTTAAAGGATTAGCGGTTAACGAAGTTAACTTTTTGGTTAACGGTGCCCACCACTGTAAAAAACACAATCGAAATTCACAAGTATTTTCGCAGTCACCACCAGCAACATGTAAGTACCATATATACACAGTAATCCCTTGATTAGTGCAGTTTTGATAAATGCAGTTTTAATTACTATGCAAAAATTTATTGTGACCATCCCTTGATATTTACGGTATAAAATTTGAATAGTGCAGTTCAAAAATGTTTGAAAATGGCAGGCAAATAACCAGCTGGGCCGAAACCATCTCCCACCTTCCCTACTGCGCTTCAGTTTATCGGCAGACACAAGTGTGCACAGACATCTTACACGCTTATCCACAAGTTACCACGTGCTTTTCAAATTAAAAACATTACTCCTACATAACCATGCCTCCAAAAAAAAGTGCTACAACTAAAAATCTTTTGCCTGAATGCACAAATGATTTTGGTGGTTTTATTAATCCTGTCAACGAAGTCATTAATGATATTGCTATGATTGGAAGAGACTTTGGCTTCGAGGATGTCGATTCAGGAAATGTTCGGGAATTATTGGTTTCACATTCAAAAGACCTAAGTGACAAAGGTCTTCTTGGAATTGAGCATCAACAGGCATATGAAGAAGAAAAGGAAACTGAAGAAATGGAAAATATTTCTAAGGAAATCACGGTGAAAGAACTTGAAGAACTGTTTCGGACAATTGAGAAGGCCAAACATCTTTTACTCGAGATGGATCCAAATGTTGACAGAAGCATGAACATTCGCCGTGGTTTAGATAAGCAAATTGATTATCGCAAAATGTTGTCGGAAAAGAAAAAAGCTAACACTGTTCAATTGACTTTAGATAAGTTTTTCTGTAAAAAATAAATGTTCAATCGACTTTAGATTAGTTTTTCTTTATAAAATAAATGCTTTAAAGTTTAAATATATGTTCAATTGACTATATACACGTTTCTCTGTAAAAAATAAATGCTTTAAAGTTAAAATAAATAATATTCTAAATTGTTTTTTATTTTCCAGGATTCATTATAATTATTTCCACTGGTTCTTAACTTTGATTAATGCAGTTTTGATATATGCGGTGACATCGGAGGATTAATTAACCATACTAATCAAGGGATTACTGTATATCATTTCAATGTTGGCATAGAATGTTTTGAGAAATATTTATAAAAATGATAAGCTTTATAAAGCTTATATACAGATAGATTGGTAGAGAGAATGATAGATGCTGTAAGCTATATATATATATATCTATCTATGTATCTATATATTAAGCCGGGTCAAAATTTTTTATTTCTTACGTACATAGTGTGAAGTGGTTCAATCAATCATAGTAACACACGTAAAATATTTTTGAATTCTGACCCCCCCTACCGGTTTCAGTTTTTTCAGAAAATTCGTAAAATTCAAGATAATTTGAGATTTACTTCAAAATTTTTTTATTATTACAAAAGTTTGCTTATAAAACACTTATATTATTTTTTAATGAAAAAAAAATTTAAAAATACAAAACTGCATGAAAAAAAAAATTTAATATATACATAAATTTTCAGCTATTATTGGTAGAAATTTAGAAATTAAGAGAAATTCAATAAAATTTTTGACCTAAAACTAATGTTTTTTTTTTATTCCTTCCATTGACCTTTCCACTCAAAAGTAGGCAGTTCTTTTCTAGACTAAAGTATTTAAAATAAATTCATGCCAATTAATATAACCAATTCTTTCCTGGCTAGATTTAGTTACTAAGTTCACACCCCAT
Source organism: Bathynomus jamesi (assembly GCA_023014485.1). Lineage (NCBI taxonomy): Eukaryota > Metazoa > Arthropoda > Malacostraca > Isopoda > Cirolanidae > Bathynomus > Bathynomus jamesi. Next base: position 2,018,326 of record JAJOZX010000040.1, on the reverse strand, counting down.
TCAATGCTTTGGCTGTGACATGGAAAATCTAGTATTTCTAGAGGTTTAGTTCTAATCTGAAGCAATTGCTCATTGGTAAAATTACTTAGCAAAGGTGGAGTGATTATCTGCTCATTCCAATTAATCAAATCAATATAATCATTTGCTAGAAAATTTATAGATTTTGGTAGCTCAAAATTTCTGCTGCAAAAGACTGCATTGTGGCTTCTTTTTCTAGTAGCCATAATTTAAATTAATAAGATTTTAACTATATTTTATTTATTACTGATATTTTCAAACTAAATAATGTATTTTAATACAAACTTTTAACATTCTAGGTACCTAAATAGGAATCTGGAAAGAAAAAACAAAATAATGTAATATTAGGTCTTATATCCAGTGCTATGAGTCAGCACCAGATTTAAGACCCTACCCCCCAATCTCAAAAAAAGTTGGTGAATGGTCTATTCTACAGAAGGTAAGGCTAACAGAGACCCTAAGATCCACTCTAAGGTTAGCCTGAGAGAAAGGAAAGAGTAGGGGTTAAGAGAAGAGAATAAGGGGTTAAGTAAGTAGCAACAACTATCACTCATGGATTAACATTCATTCAGAAAAAGAGAAAAAAGACTTACCATCATCATCCACCAGCCACTGCCAACAAGTCAGAAAAATAGTTGGAGAGAATAGGAAAGGGGCGAAAGTGAAAAGAAGTAAAATAAGAACGCTTACAAACCATGCAAACACAGTCTTAACTCACTGTCATACCATACAAATTTGTGTCATTACCCATAAGTCCCAGTCCTCTACTCTTATCCTATCAGCAAGACTATCAAAATTAGCCCTACGAAAATCAGGGACTTCTATTACGTTACTATCCTTAGTGTTTTCTATCAATAACTTAAACCTAAGAATTTGATGATCACTACATCCTAAACTCTCACCTACTTCTAAACATTTGACTATATTTTTGCCATTCATCATCACCAAATCTAAAATATTGTCACCGCGTGTTGGTTCAGTAACTATGTCGTGAAAAATTATCCTCCATGAACTCAATCAATCTCAAACCCTCCTCATTACCAGTAAGTATCTTGTAATTAACATTAGGGCAGTTAAAAAAGTCTCCGACAATTATACTATTCCGATTGTCAATAAAGTTACCAAGAAATAAGTAAAATCTAGTATCGGTGTCGGAGAGTTGAACAGGAGGTCTATAAACAACAAAATTAAAACTAATACTACACGCCCTAACTTCAACGCATATCGCATTAATTGCTGCCGGAAAATCTCAACCTCAATAGCCCTAAGAGAATTACAAATGTACAGCAAAACACCACCACCAAACCTATGTAACCTATCATTAGTAGAGAGTTTAAAACCCGGTATATCAAGTTCCCCCAACAAATCCAGTCACAGTATTTAACCATGTTTAAGTGATAGCAACTATATCATAGTTGCTGGAATAAATTATTGCCTTATATTCATTTAATTTATTTCTAATACTACGCATGTTACAGTAAAAGATGTTCAAGTTATTTTTTACCACAGGCCAGAGTTTTAAACTATTTTTCACATCGGGCCCGCGTTCCCTGGACCCACAATGTTTAAAGGCAGCTTCAACCTATACCGCTTTCACACGTTTTCGTCTATTAACCTACCTAGCCTACCATTACCTATTTCTTTAAAATGCACCCCCATCTTTTATAAAAAGGCTAGGATCACTGAATTCTGACCACAGCTTTATGAAGGGTACATTTTCCTCAGCACAAATCTCTTCTAATCTATTATTCAAAAATATTGTTTTTGACGTAATCCTAAGACCCAACCCGTGCCTAGGGGTAATACCTAGAACTAAAGACCTATCTGACCTCGCCTTCAGGGACCTAATTAACCCCTATATCTCTCCAAAAGGTCAGGCACTCTCGTATCAAGCCTATACGAGTCGTTGCCTCCTACCATCATCACCAACATCGAGTGACGGGAAACAATGTCAATCCTATCCACTTCGTCTCTAACTCTGTCAACCCTGGCCCGTGGGAGACAGACCCTCCTCCTCTTGGTTGGATGCCATTCAACGAACTCTTTGTCCATGCGGCGCACTAAAGAGTCCCCAATTGAAATAGTTTCCCCCTCATTCATGTCCCTTTCCAAATGGGCGAAAGGGTTCGAAACCTCGATAGGGGGGGGGATTCCTATCACCTAACGTACACGGCCTAGCTCCACCCTTAACTTGTCTAAATCCCTCCCCATCTACTATTCTGACCAACCTTACCAACCTTCCCGACAAGCTACCTAAACTACAAACTAGGTTACACACCTCACCCTTCAAATTACTAACGTCTTCAACGTTAGTATTGGTTCGGCTTTCATCAACCGTAGCCCTACCCCCATCAAGCGTTGCAAGTTTTTCCATTACCTCACATACACTGCGTTTTATGTCAACTATTTCCTCCATTAACTAGCAAAAGAAACAAACTGATCTCTCAGTAATTGCCATAGGACCGCCATTATAATCTTTAAATTCCAAATACCACCAGTTTACCCTACACGTAACACACAACGCTTTCTGCAACAGCATCGCGCCGTTAAAAATTAGTTTATAACCATCACAAGTTCAAATTAAATTAAGCCAGCACGCTATGAAAACTTCTAAATCGCTAAAAACGACTAATATTCAATTACTTAACTATAACAATGTGAATATAAATGCAAGTACAGGCATCCCCCGTTATACGATCGTTCGGTTTACGATTTTTCGCGTTAACGATTTTAAAAAAGTACCCCCATCTTTCGATTTACGATTGCCTTATTTCGCGTTAACGATCTCCAACTTGAAAGCATGTCTCAGAAAGGAACAAAACCGTGCCTACGTTGAGTCCAGCCCAAATGAGGAGGACGATGAGGACCCAGTCAGAATGCTTGATCTCAAAACCTTGAGAGAGATTCTGACTGGATTTGACACGTACATCGAGTTGGTGAAGGACAAGGACCCTAACTACGAACGTAGTGCTGCTGCTGTCAATCATATTGAAAAGGGTCTGAGCGTTTATCGGGTGATCTACCTGCAGAAAAGGAGGAACGCCAAGCAAACTACGATCTCCCGATTTTTCAAGCCTGCAACAGCTGCTGAGGCAGGAGAGAAGTGCGTCATCAGCAAGTGCAGCAACAACTCCTGCACATCGGCAGCAGGCTAGATCTCCAACTCCAATGCAGGAGCTGGCCCTCCTCCCCCATCACCACCACCCGGTGGCGATGAGTAGGCATCGTTACCTCGGACTGATGCATCGTTGATGACTTGGACCGGATTTGAATACAATTAGGTGAGTGTTCATGTATAAATTCTTTTATTAAACACAATTTCTTACTTTCAGACACTTTTTGTACATAACAGTAAAATATATAGCAAAATAATAGTGGAATCTGCAAATTTTGGGGGTCTTCCAGAATGTTTGGGAACGTATCCCTATTTTTCCCATAAGGCCTTCAGTTCGATATACAATCGTTCGATATACGATGGGGTTTTTAGGGACGCATCCCAATTGTATAACGGGGGACACCTGTATATAAAACTCAGCTTACCAAAAGTAAAATGCTTAGCAATATGCAAAAGTAGATGCAATATCAGAGAGCTCAGGAAATGCATCCATTCAGTACAGAGTCTGGCTGATGAGTAATTCATGCTGGGGAACCCGATTTTGGCCATCCAAAAGCAAAAAAATTAATATTTATGGTCAATTTGGCCTATTTCCCATACAAATTCATATGGAAAAAGTGAGTATCGGTAGGAGGGGGGGGGGGGGGGGGGTAGCGAAGGTCCCACAGCCTTGATTTTTGGTGTGGATACTACTATTACAAAATGATCAACCTCACAATATGTACTGTACCTAAGCAAAATTTTGACCTTGACCCCTTTTTGACCTGGCCTAAAATATATACAGAGTATATATATATATATATATATATATATATATATATATATATAATGAATAAAACCACGAAGGAAAGGAAACACAGAATGGTGCTCAAGTACCACTACCTTCACACATTGTTTTGGAACTTATTAAGCTTCGCATCAAAGACTGTAAATTCACTTTCAATAACGAGTATTATCAACAAGTTTTTGGGATGGCCATGGGCAACCCCTTGTCACCCCTCCTCTCCAATATTTATATGGAGTTTTTCGAAATTACTTACATTCCGAGAATCCTGGGGGTTGGCATCCCTTGGTTGCGGTACATAGACGATATTTTGTGTATGTGGCCCATGAATCGTGACCTGGATAACTTCCTCCTTCAGTTAAATGATCAAGTCCCCTCCATTAAGTTTACTTTAGAAGTGGAACAAGACAACTCAATCCCATTTTTGGATGTGCGTGTACATAGGGAAAGCCCAGGTTTTAAGTTTAGTATCTATCGGAAAAAAAAAAACAATTTGTCCTACGTACACTTTTACTCAGGACATGACATCCCCATTAAGAAGGCCATATTTTCTCAATGTTTCTCCGCGCCCTTAGGATCGCCAGTCCGAAATACATCAATGCCAAATTGGAAAAAATCAACGGTATTGGAAGTGATCTGTGCTACCCACCTGCGTTTATGGAATCTCGTTTAACAAGGCAAAACGAACCTTCTATCACGTGCATAATAACACACTCACTTTGTCAAAGAATATTTTACTAACGATAGATTGATCAGTTTTGACGTTTGTTCATTGTTTACAAAAGTGCCGATTGACGATATGCTTGACTTTCTCTCCCAAGAATTACATAAGTATGACCTGCCACTACCTTCACACATTGTTTTGGAACTTATTAAGCTTTGCATCAAAGACTGTAAATTCACTTTCAATAACGAGTATTATCAACAAGTTTTTGGGATGGCCATGGGCAACCCCTTGTCGCCCCTCCTCTCCAATATTTATATGGAGTTTTTCGAAATTACTTACATTCCAAGAATCCTCGGGGTTGGCATCCCTTGGTTGCAGTACTTCAACGATATTTTGTGTATCTGGCACATGAATCGTGACCTGGATAACTTCCTCCTTCAGTTAAATGATCAAGTCCCCTCCATTAAGCTTCCTTTAGAAGTGGAACAAGACAATTCAATCCCATTTTTGGATGTGCGTGTACATAGGGAAAGCCCAGGTTTTAAGTTTAGTATCTATCGGGAAAAAACAAAATTTGTTCTATGTACACTTTTACTCGGGACATGACACCCCCACTAAGAAGGCCATTTTTTCTTCAATGTTTCTTCGCGCCCTTAGGATCACCAGTCCGGAATACATTGATGCCAAATTAGAAAAAAATCAATGGTATTGGAAGTGATCTGTTATCCATCTGCATTTATGGAATCTTGTCTATGTTACATAGATGTCTAAAATGTCCTGGTAGTATTGGTGTAGCAAACTTTTTGAATATCTTGTCAAAATTGATAGAGATACAGCATAATATGTTCAATGGACTACGACACACCAGTCACTTTTGCAAAGCAATAGAGCTATAGTAGAGGAATTTATTGAAATTCTTTCAGAAGCCAGTTTCTCCCTCACTCATCATCACTACATTGCAAAATGTCAGTCAACACATGAAGAATACAAAAATTTTCAAATTAAAGATGTACTTATACTAGGGGATTTTGCTGAAAACTATTCATTTATTACTCAGGATGCCCCTCAGAGTTTTCACTGGACAAATGATCAGGCAACATTCCACCCATTTGTAGTCTCATAAGAAGGATGGGTCATTCTCTGTCAGATCAACCAAAAAAAAATTGAAATTAACACCCTCATCTCTCATATTTTGCTGAAATTTTGTTTATAGGGAGTTTGTGAGCCCTGAATCCATTTCTGAAATTATAAGGTCAATCCGACCAACGGTTCAAGAGATATGACCTCGGGCAATTTGAGGTCACTCGCGAGGTTACTAACATTTGGCGAGCCATAACTTGGGTAATAATTATCATAATTATATAAAAGTATATATATTTAGAATCAGAAAACGACAAGGAATCCAAATATGCAAGTTTTAGAACTCTAGGTTGAAAAATAAAAAAGTTACACTGTAACCAAAATTTGAGGTCACGATTTGACCTCTGGGGTATCAAATGAGAATTTTTTTTTAAATGTAAAAAATGAAGGCATAGGCATTGGCTATTAGAATCAGCAAAAAAAAAGTTTGTTTATGTTAGTATTTTTCATGTAACTAACATATAAGTGAACACCATATTCATAAGTTGTGCGTCAATTCTACCTATTTTTTCACACAAGCTCATAATTTGACCTATAGAAATTAAAATTACATTTTTTATAGATATAAAAAACAAAGTCAGAGTTCTTGACTAATAGAAACAATCATAAAAAGTTTGTTTATGTTGGTACTTTTCATGTAACTAACTTATAAGTGAACACCATTTTTATATCTTGGCTATCAATTTGACCTCAAGCTCCAAGAATTTAATAAAAATTGTATTTCACTGCTAATCTACACTGGCAATAATAGTTATAATAGTGAAAGGGGAAGACTAAGCTCACATGTAGCCTAAACAAACCTGTTGAAACATGTTGCTACTTGTCTAAGTGCAGAATCAACACAGATAGTTGCAAAATTCCTTGTCTACAGGTTAGTACAGTTCCAGCCAGCACTGTGGGTGGCTGGTGGGTATGGTGTTTTAATGAGCCTCAGAGACTATCAAGGCCTAAAATATTAAGTGTGTATAGCTATATATTTTCTAAAAAATATATATTACCTAATTGTAAATCCTATATCTTTACAGATCAAAATACAATGGTTCGGCACTTGAAATACTGCCAGGACCCTATTCAAACACACAAGAAACGCATAACAATCAATCTTAGAAAAGTGACTGATGTACTTGTTGAAAAATGTGCTGGAAGAGTGAAAAAAGACTCCTTGTTGTGTGTGAACTGCTGGACACTGATAATGAAAAACCCCACTATACTTAGTACCACTGAAAACAACGAGTCTGAGCAGGATTCAAATGAATCATCTACTATCAGTGGCTTGAGTAACATCTCTTCAATTCAAGATCTGGACAATGACAGTGATTACTTGATAAAGGAAAATCCTTCAACTTCAGTTGAACCAGTTCTAGCATTTCTGGACCAAACACCAGTTAAAAAAAGTAAGTAATAAATTAATATAATAACTTATACTTTACTACAAGGTCTGTTTGATCTACTATATAGCCAATTATATAGCATTTAAGGTACTATAATTAATATTTAATTACTAATATTCAGGTGTGTGAAACCTTTTTTTCTGTTCTTTTCAGAAGGGCTGTCATTAAGCCAGAAAAAGCGCAAGGCTCGTGGTAAGCTATCATCTGCTCAGAAACACCTGAAGGAGAGGCTAGAACTCAGTTATGGTGTTCAAATTACCGAGGAGGTAAGTGATACTTCAAAACCTGAAACTAAATCTGAAAAACATCTAGACAAATTAATGAATGAATTGAAACAGTCATTCCTGGAGAGCAAATGTCACCATCACAAACTACAAATATTGACACTCTCACCATACACAATTGAAAAAACAGCTAGTTTCTTTCAAACTACAACATACATGGTGAAAAGAAGCCGTTCACTTAAATCAGAACATGGAATCCTTCCGAAGATTCCACTAATGAGCAAAGGAAAAGTGATATCTGAAGAACACAAAGATATAGTTAGAAGATTCTATGAGTCAGAAGAGGTTAGTCGTATGTGTCCTGGCCAAAAGGATTGCGTGAAAGTTATCAGTGCTGAAGGTGCAATGAAGGTGCAAAAATGATTGGTCCTCGGGAATTTAAGAGAGATGTTTGAACTATATAAAAATAATGAAAAGAATCCCAAAATAGGATTTTCCACATTTGCAAAATTACGGCAATCATATTGTGCTTGCCGGTAGTGGTGGGACTCATTCTGTCTGTGTCTGCACATACCATCAAAATCCAAAATTGCAGCTGGCTGCATTGGGAGAAAGAGGTCTTTCATACAAGGATCTTATGGATTACAGTGTCTGCAGTACAGAAAGAGAGACTTGCATGATGCAACTTTGCAATGATTGCCCAAGAGAAGAGGGTGTCCTGGATTTTCTTGAGTTACTTGACAGTGTGAAATCAGCTCCAAATGAAATATCTTACAAGCAATGGGTGACTGTTGACCGTTGTACAATGGTTGATAAGGTGGAGCCACTTCATGAATACTTATCATCCCTAAGCATGAAAATATCCTGCATGGTTCGTCATCACTTTGTTGCTCAGCAACAATCACAGTACTTCAAGCAGTTGAAAGAAACACTACCACCTCAGAGCGAGGTAGTTATAGTAGGTGATTTCTCTGAGAATTATTCTTTCATTGTCCAGGATGCTGCCCAAGGGTTTCACTGGGACAATTCACAGTGTACAGTTCACCCTTTTGTCATCTATTATAGATCATCTGCAGACCAGGAACTTAGCCATTTTAGTGTCTGTTTCTTATCTGAATCACTAAAACACAACACTATAATGGTTTACTCATTCATATTGAAGCTTATGACATATGTTAAATTCAGATGCCCACAATTGAAGAAGGTGCACTATTTCTCAGATGGATGTGCTGGCCAATATAAGAACAGATACAACTTCACAAATCTCTGTTACCATGAAGAGGATTTTGGTCTGTCTTGTGAATGGCACTTCTTTGCTACATCCCATGGCAAAAATGCATATGATGGGATTGGAGGAACAGTGAAAAGAGCTACTGCTCGTGCCAGTTTGCAGAGAACTACAGAGGCAAATTCTTACACCAGAACACATGTTTCAGTTTTGTGAAGAAAACTTGAGCAAGATAAATTTTTTCTTTGTAACTACAGCTGATTTGAAAGATGCAGAAGAACAGTTGGAACATCGATTCAAGGATAGTAGGGCTATTCCTGGAACTCAGAAATAGCATAGATTTGTTCCCCTAAACAAGGAAGAACTGATGGTGTATCCCATTTCAAGTGGCATTGGAGAAAAGAAAAGAATAAGGAAAAGTAATTTTACTAATGAACCTGCAATGCTTGGTAACCTAAAATGTGTCAAACCAGGAGAGTATGTTGGCTGCATTTATGACATGCAAGTTTGGTATGGAATTGTGGAGGAATATTGTGAAGAGTTTGATGATTTCACTGTGAACTTTCTACATCCCTCTGGGTCATCAGGATCAAGTGCATATTATTATCCATCAAACAAGGATTCATGTGCAGTGCCAGGACATCATATATTAACTGTAATGAGTTGTCCTACCCTAAGAGGAGGCAGCAGAATTCAATACATATTTCCACAAAAAGAAAGAAACTAGCTGTTTTTTCAATTGTGTATGGTGAGTGTCAATATTTGTAGTTTGTGATGGTGACATTTGCTCTCCAGGAATGACTGTTTCAATTCATTCATTAATTTGTCTAGATGTTTTTCAGATTTAGTTTCAGGTTTTGAAGTATCACTTACCTCCTCGGTAATTTGAACACCATAACTGAGTTCTAGCCTCTCCTTCAGGTGTTTCTGAGCAGATGATAGCTTACCACAAGCCTTGCGCTTTTTCTGGCTTAATGACAGCCCTTCTGAAAAGAACAGAAAAAAAGGTTTCACACACCTGAATATTAGTAATTAAATATTAATTATAGTACCTTAAATGCTATATAATTGGCTATATAGTAGATCAAACAGACCTTGTAGTAAAGTATAAGTTATTATATTAATTTATTACTTACTTTTTTTAACTGGTGTTTGGTCCAGAAATGCTAGAACTGGTTCAACTGAAGTTGAAGGATTTTCCTTTATCAAGCAATCACTGTCATTGTCCAGATCTTGAATTGAAGAGATGTTACTCAAGCCACTGATAGTAGATGATTCATTTGAATCCTGCTCAGACTCGTTGTTTTCAGTGGTACTAAGTAAGTGGGGTTTTTCATTATCAGTGTCCAGCAGTTCACACACAACAATGAGTCTTTTTTCACTCTTCCAGCACATTTTTCAACAAGTACATCAGTCACTTTTCTAAGAGTGATTGTTATGCGCTTCTTGTGTTTTTGAATAGGGTCCTGGCAGTATTTCAAGTGCCGAACCATTGTATTTTGATCTGTAAAGATATAGGATTTACAATTAGGTAATATATATTTTTTAGAAAATATATAGCTATACACACTTAATATTTTAGGCCTTGATAGTCTCTGAGGCTCATTAAAACACCATACCCACCAGCCACCCACAGTGCTGGCTGGAACTGTACTAACCTGTAGACAAGGAATTTTGCAACTATCTGTGTTGATTCTGCACTTAGACAAGTAGCAACATGTTTCAACAGGTTTGTTTAGGCTACATGTGAGCTTAGTCTTCCCCTTTCACTATTATAACTATTATTGCCAGTGTAGATTAGCAGTGAAATACAATTTTTATTAAATTCTTGGAGCTTGAGGTCAAATTGATAGCTAAGATATAAAAATTCCTTGAAATGACAAGCAATTTATAAATATGGTGTTCACTTATTTATAAGTTAGTTACATGAAAAGTACCAACATAAACAAACTTTTTATGATTGTTTCTATTAGTCAAGAACTCTGACTTTGTTTTTTATATCTATAAAAAATGTAATTTTAATTTCTATAGGTCAAATTATGAGCTTAAGTGTGAAAAAATAGGTAGAATTGATGCACAACTTATGAATATGGTGTTCACTTATATGTTAGTTACATGAAAAATACTAACAAACTTTTTTTTGCTGATTCTAATAGCCAATGCCTATGCCTTCGTTTTTTACATTTAAAAAAAAAATTCTCATTTGATATCCCAGAGGTCAAATCGTGACCTCAAATTTTGGTTACAGTGTAACTTTTTTATTTTTCAACCTAGAGTTCTAAAACTTGCATATTTGGATTCCTTGTCGTTTTCTGATTCTAAATATATATACTTTTATATAATTATGACAATTATTACCCAAGTTATGGCTCGCCAAATGTTAGTAACCTCGCGAGTGACCTCAAATTGCCCGAGGTCATATCTCTTGAACCGTTGGTCGGATTGACCTTATAATTTCAGAAATGGATTCAGGGCTCACAAACTCCCTATAAACCAAATTTCTGCAAAATATGAGAGATGAGGGTGTTAATTTCAATTTTTTTTGGTTGATCTGACAGAGAATGACCCAAATATTTTTTTTTTCTATCTGGAATATATATACTGGCACTCTTGCCAATCACAATTATGTATATTGTTTGAAACGAGGAAGAATGTTTTATGTTCTAGTTAAAAAATATATATACATATAAAAAATGAGGGTTTGTTTTTCCTTTCTATTATATACTTTTTGCGTGATTCAGTTTTTCTAAAAGATGACTATATATACTAGGTATAACCGTATAAGCATGGTAGTATAGTAAATTATAGGTTAACAAAAAAAAAACACTATCTTCGTTTTAAACAAAAAAATGACAAAAAAACGACAATAAAAAACGACTCATCACTACCGTAAGTTTTGCTGATATTAACAATGAAAATTAATTGCCACTATCTTGTTTTGTTAAAAAAATACTATTAAATTGCCATCACATCAATATTCACATCATAAATTTAGTTAAATGAATTGTTTGCTGATGCTAAATAACAATATTAGCCACAAAAACTGATTATTTGCCATTGATTATTATTTACATATAATCATAATATTATATTATATATATTTTATATATCTATGATGGGAGACCATCCTCTGTGCCCAGATTATGTAGCGACCCGTGGTTTGGATCCCACGTAAAGCTGTAGGTCCCTTCCGTTGAGATGGTATGGTTAACACCCCAAGTTGGTGGGAACTCCACTATTGGGAAGGATTTCTGAGAGCTCCCAAACCCCTCAGTCGGGCCTGGGAGGTTTCAGTAATCCCCATTGGGCCAGAGCTTTCTTAGAAAGCCAAGCCTTCAGAGTTACTAAAAATGTTTTTCTTCTCTTTTTAATTGATTATAACAGATTTGAAATTCTCTCAATATAGAGAATGTTAAAAACATTGAGGCAATCATATGCCTCAGTATAACAGCTTTGAAACTCTCTCAAAGAGAAGAAGAAGCAGCTTGAGGCAATCATATGTCCATTTCAAGAGATGGTAAAGCATCTCACTTCTCCTTGATGGTGTGGTAGGTGATCCTATAGTCTTGTTTTTACCATTGGTGTTTTGTATTGCTTAACCATTAGCTATAAGAACCATGTCTCACATATTTGGATCACTTAAAATTATCATGTAAATATCATAATCATTTCTGAATGCCTGATTTCCTTTATAAAGACTGTGTTGAAAAACCTAACTTCAGTTATCAATATGCATCACAATGGATTTTGAGCTTTCTCAGGCTGTGAACTAAATTGTACCTTTAGCTGCCTTATGAGCAACATATTAATGCAAATACATATCCCAAAATTTTAGAACATTAATTATCATTGTCAGTTTTGCTCCCTTTTCTGGCATCATTGCACTCATGGATTCCTGAGTCCACTGATGACAGTGCTAGGGGGATAATCTCTAAATGTTGTTGGTTTTTTTCTCTTTATCAGGGATTTGTTTTGGGCTGGGACATTTGCTTATTGAAGTGAATTTGGACAAAGCTTTTTCTTCCCCAATGCCTGCACAAATGCTGAAGCCAGTGTTCACATAGTTTTTTTTGTTATAAACATTGCTTTTGTTTGTACTGATTGAGCCAAGAATACCTTTAATGATTGTGAGATGAAGTGGAATTTAAAATGACACATCTGGGACTTATCAGGTTTATACAATTTGGGTAACACTCATTGACTTTGCCCTAGTAACTAGTATTCTTTGTTTTTTTTTGCATTAGTTATGCAAGTTATTTTTTTTTTCTGTAAGTCTTGTCTCCTTTGTGTGGTAATGGGCTGGTGATGGCCAATAATTTAATGGTTTTATTTTATGTTGACATTTTTATATGTGGTATGGGACTAATGTTTGTTTCTTTTGTTTTGTAGTAATAATTTTTTTCAAGTGCTTAGTTGGTTCTGAATACACATTGGTGTATGATCAATAAAATTGTTCATATTTTCTTTAGTTACCTGTAAAAACTTGCCTGCGGATGCAGTTAACCTTGTAAGTGTTATTGTTGTTTCGTTGATTAAATTAGGCAAAGGACATTTTACTTTTCCTAAATCCTCTCACCATAAGCCGAAGATAAGTCGTTAAAAGAGGCAGACTGGCTATGCCCCAGAGATCTTAAAGGTGAGAACCCAGTTTCAGATGGGTAGGAGCTGCCTATCTGACATAATCTCAACCACACTAAAATTGGTAACTTGCTCACCTCATATCTCTCATTCTTAGCAGTGCAGGTGGTGCTGAAGTCAAAGGATTTTTATTAAGGCCCTCTGGGTGGTTCTCACTGGCAGCTAAATCTCCCATCTCTGCAACCAGCTGCAGCTGCCGTGACCCCACTAACAGAGTATCCGGTAGGTGAGTAACGCAAACGCATCTTTACACAGATACACTTACTGGCATCGTGCCCCCGTTTCACCGTCATATGACCTTAGATGTTGCGGAGGTTAAACAACCCCAATTAAAAAAAAAAATTATATATATATATATATATATATATATACACGGTGTACATAAAGTCAGGATCTATTTTTGTGAAGCACTTGGAAATTATATAGAATTCAATCATAAAATGATAAAGTGGTTACATTTATTAAATAATTAAGAGTAGGATTCGACGTGACACCCATCAGTATCCCTGCACAGCTCAAATCATTCCGCAGCATTTGCGGGGTTATGTTATCTGCAGCAGTTCGTATACGTAAGTTTTCAAGACTCAATCTTCATCTGATAGACATGCGATTTGATAAAGCCCCATCCAAAGAAATCTAAAGGGGTTAAAAATCTGGTGATCTCACTGGCCAAGGTCTGTTGCTTCCGCATCCGATCCAGCGATTTGGAAAACGTCCATTTAGATAATCCTGAACAATTTTGGCACAGTGACAAAGAGCACCATCATGTTGATAGACGACGGTACTAACAATCCTATCCCCAATCAGCTGAGGTTCAAGGAATTGCTGCAACATGTCCAGATAAATAAGCCCCGTAACTGTAGCTTCAGCAAAGAAAAAAGGACCATAAACCTTAGATTTTGTTAAACCCATCCAGACGTTAACTTTAGGCGAGTCTCTTTCCCAATTTTGGACGAAATCATTCGCTCTTTCATCTGCCCAAATTCGACAGTTATGGCGATTTACTTTTCCACACGTATGGAAAGTGGCTTCATCACTAAAGAGAATGTTGTCCATTAAATTATCACTCCAGATTTGTTCTACGAGATCAGCACACACACCACTTCATCAAGGGAAATCTTCCTCATGTAAAACCTGCAGATGAAGCTTTTCTTCTGCAAATTAACTTTCAGAATTTTGTGCACAGATGACGTCGGGAGGCCGAGTCTGTGTGATGCAGCATGAACAGACGTATGTGGCTCCTCAGTGATAATTCTGCCTACTGCATTCACGGTAAGATCTGACATACACGGTCATCCTGATCTTGCTTCATCATTTACAGATCCCATTCGTTTAAATTTGTTCACCAATTTTCGTATTGTCTTGTCTATTGGCCCCAGCTTATGAAATCTCCTTCTAAACTTCTCTCTGATGTCATTGTATTTCTTTCCCTCGATTCGCCAAATTACTATTGCCACACGCTCTTCTGTAATTCATTCTAAGGGCTTCTGAAAAGAATAGAAAAAATAATTACTGTATTTCACAAAAATAGATCCTGACTTTATGTACACCCTGTATATATATATATATTATTATATTACATGATTTTAGTTGTAACTTTTTTATGCTTGTTTAATAATTTTTTCTCATTTACAGGAGCTAAAGAAATCTTAAAATAGACTTACAGTAATTAACAGGATCAAAATGAGTTATGTTCTGCTGCCACACGCCAGTGTGGAGATGTGGAATATATTGAGCTGTATCAGTTTAAGGCAGGTGCACTGGCCACTCCAGCATGATGTTATTCAAGTGATGATGTTCATGTTGAGGCCAGCCAGAGCTGGTAAGAATCAACTTTCTGTTAGTGATGCTGCATGGAAAGTTGCTTACAACTTGCAGAACCTTTGGATCTGGTGCAACCTATACACAAAGTCGATCAGTAACATTGTCAACCAGATAACAAAATTGTATGAAGAGTTCAAAAAACACTGTCAGGTTCACTCAGAGAATGACAAGCATGGCAAAGAACAGCTGAGAGGCAAATGAGGATGCAAGCTGCAATGGACAAGATGCTCCTAAAGGAACAAGAAGACACAAGGAAAAATCAGTTTGTATCACAGCTTTACCAAGAATTTGATGGCTCAATAACGGATGAGGACACATGCACTGAAGATGAATATATCCCTGAAGAAAATATACCATCAACATCAAAAAAACGAAAATTTGTGTATGCAAACTTGAATGAGGAGAGAGACACGTTGCCTTATCAATACAAGCATATTGTGAAAGTCTGGCAAAAATAAAAGAAGCATTCTACAGAGTGGCTGACAAACTGATATCCAAATATCATTTATCATACAACCAAGCAACAGCAGGTATTATTGAAGTGGGAAACTACATGTTCAATCACAGCTGGAAGTACTTTGACGAAAATGTGCATTACATTGATTTAGACACAGCTCCAGCCCAATCAGCATGCCAAAAAATAGGAAAAGCTATTGAAGCCTTTGTACTGGCAGAAATAGTACGAGAGATCATGAATTCGGATGAGTCAGTCACAATTACTTATGATGATAATCTAGAAAACAGGGAGCAAGGTCATTTTCTGTTCAAGGTATCATAATTAATGGAAAATATCATTCCTTCCCAACGCTGCAGCTAGTATCAGAATCACGAGAAAATCTAGCAGCACTGAGTTACTATCCTGAACATTTTATCAGTAGTCAGCAGTTTCAATCCTAAGACTCTGTATGAGAAAATAGATTTTGTGATGACTGATGCAACAAGCCACATTGGGGTTGAAAGCATTGTATCTGACATGCCTGACACCAATCACACACCTGAACATCTCTTATGTCAAGTTCATCCTACATTAATGTTTAATCGCAAAGTTCTTGAAGTGTTTAAAGAGATTGATAACACTATTGGACCAGACAAGATATTTGCAAACTTCCTTGTCGGTTGTATTACATCCCATGATTCAATCACAGAACAGTTCATGGACTGTTCAGTGAGATTGGTTTCACATGATTATGACCATAAACAGTAGAACAAAGCAGGTGACTTTGATCAATACATCATGCCAAAGAAGAATGCTGCTGTTTGCCTACAAAAAGAGAGGTTCAATAGGCTTAAGTACTTTCTTGTGCGCTATCACCATCCACTTGGATGAAGACATTTGTAGTTTTCTCAAGTATGAACACATCACTAACCAACTTGCATGCATCCTGTGCTCATTCAGTAACCTTGAATATATTCGCATTCTTTGTCTAGCTGGTGCACTAATTGGAATACATTTGATTGAACCATTCATCAGTCTGACATCAGCTAGCACAACAGATTATGCTAAGATCATGATTGCATTTCCAACGCTGTACGATGATTTATGCAAAACAGATCCATCTGATCTTCTGAACACTGACGAGCCTACATTCAACTTCATATCACCTGATAGGTTTAAAATGGTTCTGTGGAATGAAGACATCCGTAATTCAATCATGAAAGGCATTAACCACTACAAACCAAGTCACAAATGTTCTCAGCATCATGAAGAAATTAGCAGCTGGATGGCAGAAACAATGTGGAGATATATTCCAGTTTGGTGACTGTGATGTGGAAGCCCCTCAACAGGTAAGTGCAATACATAATTTTATAATGTCCTATTGTTGTTGAATTCATGCTGTTTTTGTATCCTCATGGTACAGTACTATTTTATTCCTTTTCAGGTAGCATCGATGGATCAGGAGAAACTACAGAAAGCACCAATCAACAACTTGCATCCAGAATGGTCAGTGAGCAGCATCAACTATAAGCTGAGTCAACGTGGTGCAAAACAGCTACCTATGGCCAGCCATGCACATGTAAAAGGAAGAAGCACTGACTTAATTGAAGGCAAGTCTATGGCCAAAGTATTTGTAAAACTAGTACAGCAAGATGATCCTCTTCCTAACGTGTTGGTAGAATGGAGCAGAAAGCAACAAGAACTTAAGAGGCAAGGATTAAGTGACAAGGAGGTAGCAAACATAGCAGCTGACAAGAGAAAGAACAAAGATCTAGACACCCTGAAGAAACTTGGACCTTTTTCCAATAAAGACTTAGGCAATTAACTTGAAAATCTATCTAGACAGAGTTGCATCAAATACAATGACTATGAAAGATTTTGATAATGCTATAAATATACTTATGTGCTAAATAATATGTGGTAATTAGAGGCATTTATATTATGCTATGTTTGAATTTATGATTTTTTGTTTTGTCTAGGTGATGTAAAAATATATACATATATTATTTTCCATTATCATTATTTTCTAGCAAATATATTCTGTAATGAATTAATTGGTTCTAGGACAACTTTCTCCGCAGTCCGTAAACACAAAAGGACCATCATTAATTCTTTCTGATGGTAAGAATAGTTCAGTTTTCCATTAAAAATGAATGCAGGTAAATTTGTAATGTTTAAATTTTAGTTTAAACTAAATGAAAATTCTTAGTAATGTTTAAATGTTATTTTTTTGTTAAATTAAACTAAGTCTTATTTATTTTTCTCTTAATAGGGCAATTTGGGGGCAATTGTTTGGTGGGGGGGGGGGGGGGGGGGGGGGGGGGGGGGGGGGGGGGGGGGGGTCCCCCGGATACTGAATTAATCAATTACAGGTCTATTTCTAACTTCTTCAATGATATTTCATGTTTTTTAATAAGATTTGTTTAAATAAACTGGAATTTACTCTAGAATAAACATTATGATATTCAATAAACTTTCAAACCACATGTACACGGGGGTTTATTGAGTAAAATACATGATTTTTTTTTTTTTCTATTTCTAAGCTGTTCGTAAGTGATAGCATATTTTAAGAACCAGAAAAAATAAATAATCCCCAAAAAATAAAAATTGATCCCCCCTACTACAAGTCATGGTAAAAATGCATGTGATGGTATTGGGGTCATTCCATGACAAATCATGCAGTGGTCAAAACCACACCCTCATAGATTTTGCTTAAATTTAGTTTATAGAATGGTCTATGCTATAAGTACTAAATTTCAAATATCAGCTCAATTGGAGTTATGGTTCAAAAGTTATGCTCACCCCTTTTTTGAGGGGGGGACAAAAACGAAATTTTCAAACCACCGTAACTCAGTCCCTAATTGACATAGAACAGTGATTTAAAGTGTGTATGAAAGATAATTGCACACAAGAAATTAGCATAAGCAGAAAAAATGGCTAAAATTAACAGAAAAAAATTATGACACTATTCCATTTGAAGGCATCCTCCTCCTCCCCCCCCCCCAAATTACAGATTTTTTTAAATTTTCATATATACAAAAAATTAGTTTCAACCTTATTCTATCAATATATGAAAAGAAATGTGTGTGTATTTGCATATAAAATAGGTATTTACAGATTTCAAAATAGCTACTTTTACTTAAAACACTAATTTTTACAAATTCATGTAAGCTGGTAGGTAATTATCAGGTCATCCCATAAGTAAGGTCATTTTTTAGATCGGAATTTGAAGGACAAAAAAAAAAACTAATCTAGTATATATTTTCCATCGGAATCAATGACTGCCAATGTCCTACAAGCTTTTCAATGCCATGTTAATAAAATTCAGGCAGTTTTGAGGCAAAAAACGTACAAAGACAGGTGTGCAGGTCATTTAAAGTAGTATACTATTTCTCATCAAGATAGTTTCGCAGACTCCTGAAGAGATGGTAATCTGAAGGCGCAAGGTCTGGAGAATATGGAGGATGTGGAAGTTTTTCCCAAGCTCCTCAATTTTTCCAGAAGTGATCCAAGCAGTATGAGGATGTGCGTTATCAAACATGATTCCTTTCTGATTAACCAAAGAAGGTCTTCTTTTAGTGCAGTGTTCAATTGATCCAGTTGTTGAGAGTAGACTTGAGCGGCGATTGTTTGGTTGTGTGGTAGGGTAAGGTTTCAAAGTGTATTACAGTCACCTTTATCCCACCAAACACTAAGCAACACCTTCCGAGGGTGAAGATTTGGTTTTGGCTGTGGTGTCACTGGTTCTCTGGCACAAACCCACTGTCGATGGCACTTAACATTCTGGTACAGTATCCACTTTTCATCACCAATCACTAAACGGTGCAAAAATGGATCTTGGAGTTCATGGGAAGGAAGAGCTGTGCTAATGTTTACCCACACCCTCAGATTGTCGGCCGACAATTCATGTGGCACCCATTTTCCTAACTTAGGCACTTTCCCGAGTTGTTGCAAATGTCGATGGATGGTGGATGGGGATGAATTGAGTTTCTGGGCCAATTCTTCAACAGTTGTTCAACAGTCTTCTTCAAGTGCAGCTAACTGCAGGTCATCATCAAACTCAGCAGGGCATCCAGAGCATGCTGCATCTGTCAAACAGCAGTCACCATTCCTAAACTTTTGAAACCATCTTTGACATTTCCTCACATGCAGAATATCGTTGCCATAAACATCCTGAATGTTTCGCGTTGCTTCAGTAGCACTATTCCCTTTTTTGAATTCGTAAAGCATTATATGCCTGATATGCTCTTCTGATACCACCATGTTTATGAGGGGTTCACATAAAGCAAAACACACATCTTCACTGGTCAAGGTCTGTAAAGTATGTAGCAAAACATGATAGATCTCCTCTTAGATATAACCTTTGGAAAATTTATGCTTAAACCGAGTAGGACTAGCTTAAACTTAATCTATCGTAAAAAATGACATTACTTATGGGATGACCTGATAGGTAATACATTGCAATTTACACATTAGGGTGGTCCATAAAATTGAAGTTTTGATTTTTTGTTATTGCCAGGTGGTAACTTGTGAGGATGAATGAGAAAACACCTCTGGCCAATTTTTTCCCAAATCAATCACTTTTTAGGGGTAGCACACAGTACTTCATTTTTGCACTTTTGCACTACCTAGTAGATTTACTTGTATATTATGTTCCAGTTCCAGTAATACATCTTTTCCTTGACAGATTATTGGTGTAGTGTTCATTGGTTGTGTTTAGTGGTTGGATATATGATGACTCAAGTTCGAAGCTCTTGCTTTTATCTCCTTGAAGGAGATAAAGTGAAGGACAAGCTTCTTGGAAGCAAATTACCATCACGTGGAGAAGTATTGTCATGCTTCCTT
Source organism: Bathynomus jamesi (assembly GCA_023014485.1). Taxonomy (NCBI): domain Eukaryota; kingdom Metazoa; phylum Arthropoda; class Malacostraca; order Isopoda; family Cirolanidae; genus Bathynomus; species Bathynomus jamesi. Next base: position 1,998,016 of record JAJOZX010000040.1, on the reverse strand, counting down.
CATCACCACACTAATCTCAAGAAGGAGTTGAAGGAAAGTGCTCAAGTAGTGTGGGGTCAACTTGAAATATTTTGGAACAAAGCTCGAATCCCGACAAGGGACAAATACAAAGGAATCCAAAAGATCTTGGACCTTCACCAAGATTGGATCAAAATAAAAAAAGGACGAATGAGGAGGAGCCAGAAGCAGGTGAGTTGGATGATCAATGATAAATAAAATAGTTTCTCGAGAGTATGACATATTATACTGTACAATAGTCAATACATTTATCATATATATATTATATATATTTATTATTTATATTTAGGTGTACAATGAAGAGGGATTCAAGGAGACACTTCGGAACCTATTTGATATGGCACATGCTGATGCCTTGTCTCTAATCAAAAACCCAGAAGACAAGGCCTTCTTGCTGGCCCAGCGAGAGCCTGGAAGACGGGGATGCATGGTGGGATTAGACAGAAAAACAGCAGAAAAAGAAAAACAAGCTGCCCACAGGAAGATGGAGGAGGAGATGCGAAAGAGAAAGGTGAGATTGTTCTTCAAATTCCTACTTTCATTTGATTGCAATGATTAGGTTGTTCGTTAACACTAATTGTCCATTTTCTTCGATTATATTGCAGGCAGTCAATGAAGGTGCATCAACGTCGGGTACAGCAGTATTGGTGTCCTCAACAGAATCCTCAGTCACTGACGAGTCATCCTCCACCGAAGATGAATGGGCAAAAGGTGGAAAGCGACCTCCAAAACAGGTGAAAAGTCAAGAATGTGATAACATCAAATCTAGCTGCTGCCCTAGATCGCACACACACTACGGACAGGATGGCAACCTACATAATAGCAGAGACTGCATTGAGCCTTGGCCACAGCCCAATGAATTTTAACATCACCCAGACCTCCATCAAATGGCAGAGAGAACGACATCGGATCATGATCTGCAGTAGCCTAAAAGCTTCCTTTCAGTCCGGTCCTGCAATCATCCACTGGGATGGAAAACTTATTCCAGACCTCCTCAACACCAGAGACCATGCGCATGTGGATCGGCTGCCTGTGCTCATTTCCTCCTTTTCGGGTCAATCTCAGCTCCTTGGAGTCCCCAAAATACCAACTGGATCAGGAGAACACCAAGCCAGCGCAGTTTTTGAATTATTGACTGATTGGGGCCTCGAAGAATCTGTCATGGGGATGTGTTTCGACACCACTGCCTCCAATGCTGGTCGTTTGAATGGAGCGTGTGTGTTGTTGGAGCAGAAGTTGAAGAAAGACCTTCTCCATTTTGCCTGCCGTCATCACATCATGGAAGTGATGATCGGTGGAGTTTTCACTGCTTGCTATGGCCCAACGAGTGGACCTGATGTTCCATTGTTCAGCAGGTTTCAGAGCAAATGGACCTTCGACACAGGAACATACGGCACCGGATGGGATGATGAAGAGGTGCATCGACTCTTGGCCCCCATTAGAGATTGGATTCTCCGCTTTGCTGAGGAAAAACACTCCTCAAAATCCTTTTGAGATGACTATCAGGAATTCCTCGATCTGTCCATCATTTTCTTGGGAGGGAGCATTGACAACTACACCTTCAAGCGACCTGGCCCCATGCACCAAGCCAGATGGTTATCTAAGGTGATCTATTCATTGAAGATGTGGCTGTTCAGGGGACAAATCCCAGCCCTCACTCCATGAGAGCAAAAGTGTCTTAAGGATGTCAGTGTCTTCGCTGTTTCCATCTACCTGCAGGCATGGATGACAGCGCCAATAGCTGCTGCTGCGCCTCGCAGCAACCTCAGTCTTCTGCAGAGTCTTCGGGAATACCATGACCCCAAAATTTCGGAAGTGGCATTAAAAAAACTCAGCGGTCATCTTTGGTATCTTTCGGAGGAGATGGTGGGCCTCGCGATTTTCGATCCTGAGGTGTCTGAAGAGACTTAAAACAGCAATGGTGAAGGCAATGGAGGAAGTTGAAGGAAAGCCTGATTACCAGAAGAGAAGGAAAGGTGTTGCTGAGGGGGCTTCAATCGAGTCACTAGCAACAGCAAACTCAAAAAGACTGCTGTTGTCTCTGGGGTCAGGTGTGGGATACCTGAGGAAGGAGGTGCGGGATTGGGACAGTGATCCTGATTACCAAATAGCGAAGAAATCAGTGGCAAACCTCTGTCGTGAACGATCATGCAGAGAGGGGGGTTGCTCTCATTAATGAATACAACGGCTGCCACACCAGGAATGAGGAACAACTGCAGTATCTCCTGCAAGTTGTTGCTAACTACAGGAAGCAGTTTCCTCAACCACTGAAGTCAGCCTGGCAACTGGGCGAGAAAACAAAGATCAAATGAGGTGCAGAGGGAATTGTTAGTCAATTCATTTCGGAATTGTTGGTTACCCTAATAGTCATGTACTGTCACCAAGATTAACTTTGCTATGATTTTCAGATTATACCAAAACTTCAAGTGTCATGTGCTACCCCTACAAATTAACTGATTCAAATAAAACTTTCCCAGAGGTGTTTTCTCATCCATCCTCATAAGTTACAACCCAGCAATAAAAACAAATCACAAAAAAAAATTCCACCCCTATAAGAGTGGACCACCCTATTACACATGGTGCAATAATTCTTAATGCTAATAATCTATACCTACCTAAGCTTATATATAGTTAATTTTCAACAGATTTTTATCCTAGTTTTGGTTCCAAACTCCCACTAAGTTCTTGAACTTGCTTTGAATTGAAGGAGTAAATCTTAACACCAGGCTTGATATTTGGCGTCATCATGATAGAAATCATATCACTTTGTTTTATCCAGCAAACATCCTCTTTCATCAGAAAATAATACCGAGTGGTAGATCCTGATGAGGTGAGGAAACTGATTTTATAATCACCATATTCTTCTGAAGTGTCTAAAATAATTCCAAACCAAATTTTATCATATTCTTAGGCAACATTACTGGCCAATTTGATACTCATCTTTTTCAACAGTTGACTCTCTCTATCTGGTTCAGCCCCAGTACTTATTCTAAACAATTTACAATTATCAGAATCAGATGTCTGATAAGCTTGTATTAGGTTTTCTGACTGGTACAAACCTGTGGAAACCCTGTGTGCCTTTAACAGGTAAAGCTTCATTAAACCTACTAGAAAGATTGAATTTATCCGCATGAACCTCCTCCTTTGTAACATAGGGCCTACAAACAAATAATTGAATTAGTGTTCAGTGCAAAAATCATAGAAAGCTCTTGGTGTTAGAATATGACCAGTATCAGTACGTTGCAAACTAGCCTTTGCTACAACTCTTTTAATAGTTCCTCCAATACCATCACAAGCATTTTTCCCATGACTTGTGGCAAAGAAATTCCACTCCGCCTTCACACCAAAATCCTATTCATGATAGCATAGATTGCTGAAATTATATTTATTTTTGTATTGGCCTCCACACCCATCAGAGAAAAATTACTTTTTGTACACTGGGGAATTTCTGTTTAATATCCTTCATTAAATATTGCTGAAAAGTGTGAACTATTGATGTTGAGTGCTCAAGACATTCGCTAATAATACAGTAACTAGTATGAATTAATTCCTCATCCTTCATGTGATACACCACAAATGGATGGAGGGTCACCTGGTCATTTGTCCAGTGAAAACTTTGTGGTTCATCTTGAGTGATGAATGAATAGTTTTCTGCAAAATCCCCTAGCACAAGTATTTCATCACAGAGAAGATTCTGTTTCATAGGACTCTTCAAATAGTAACTCTGGCTTTTTGCAATGTAGTGGTGCCTAGTAAGAGAAAAAATGTTTTCCAAAGGGTATTCAATAAATTCATCTGGAGAAGCTATACGAATTTCCAATGTTGATCTATCTGTATTAGTCCACTGAACATATTCGACAGAATCTCTGCTTGTCAAGGAAGGTATAGTATTTAAGAAATTAAATATGCCTATGCCACCAGAACATTCTCAACATCCATGTAGAAGAATTTATATCAAATACTTTTTTCCATAAGTGTGTAATAGGTTAAGTTTTTCTCTGCAATTGCTGATACCATGAGTTTAGGATTCTGGTGGTGGATACAAACACAAACTGAGTGGGTTCCTTTGCCTCCAGCAATTACACACCATTTAGGCCTCAGATTGGCAAAGGTAGAATTTTAACCCTATGCTATTATCATTGTTTTCTTTATATTTTGAATATAATTCTTTTAATTTTCCTAGTAATAGACATTTTTGCTTGTACTCTTTTTCATCATCTTTATTTCTTATGCTAACACAATCAGATTTCCCTGCACACAAACAACTGACTTCTTCATCTTCATAGAATTCCTTTATTGCAGAGATCATATCTTCAGTTAGTTTTCTTCCTTTGCTGTAGATAGGAATCTGTGACATAATACCAAATGTATTTTTCAAATGTCTGGCTTTGTCAACCATGTATCTGGTTGCATCAAACAAATCCATTATCCTAGAAATAGGAAATGGTGAGTGTGTAAATATCTGAAGCCTCCTTTTGTATGATGATGTGGATTTGAAGTCTTGTACAAGATCACTCGTGAGGTTTTCATACCTATAAAAAGAACAACCCCAAATTACTGTACAATATTAAGGATGTAAGTACATGATTTATATTATTCAAGAATTAAGGAAGTACTGTACTTCATGAATTTGAACATATACAGTGGTCCCTCGCATTGTGTTATTAATTCATTCCAGAAACACCAATGTTGTGTGAAAATAATGCAATGCAAACCATAAAATATATGTATTTAACCTAATTCATTCCACAACAACAAACTTTGTAAACATCAGATGCACCACTATTTTAATTAAAAACACATACTATTTGCTTTTAAATTTCAATTAAAATTACACCACAGTATGTATTAAGTTGCACTGTAAATTATCACCACAATAGATAGTTATATTTATTAAAATATAAACTATATTACATAGATAATTTCTAAACGAAATCACAGAGCATCCACCCACTACAGCGTACAATAATAAACTGACCATGCGTGGTTGCCGCATGGTCGCCACATCACGTGGGTTCAAAACGTGCTTGGAACAATAACGCACTGCAAATTTTCAACGCAATGATGTGAATACATTATGCTCTATGGGAGCTGCAACGCAATACAAAATAACACAGTGTGAATACAACATACTGCAGGGGTCCACTGTACCAGTATATTTAGTATATGGGATGATGTCACATTTTAGGAAATATAGCTAATGTCTACATATATATCCAAACATGACAACCTATAATACTGTATCTATATACAGGTATTTACATACATACGGTACATTAATAGTTCAAAGTCATCTCATTAATCATTTTTAGTTTCTTACCTCTCCAAATCTGCTTCTTTGAGATGCTGTTTACTCAGTGGCTCACCAACATCTTTAACTTCAGCGGCAAATGCAATTTCCAACTTCCTCTTGAGGAAGGTTGAAGCTTTTTGGTATTTTTGTAAAACTGCCTTTGATCTGCTTCCACTGCTCAGGGCATCTGAAAAATATTTGAAATATAATTAATTAATTAAATATAAGTATGACATATCTAGTAGCAACAATCTGAATTTCTGAACTGAAATATATTTTTTAGATAATTTCATATATATGTATTAGGTATAAGGTAACTATATCTGAATTAAATTTCAGCTGATAGTATAAAAATGCATTATCAGTACACACATTAATAGCTAGTTACTTACATAATTTCACTGGGGTAACATGAAGTTGCTCCAAAATTGCATTAAGATGATCTTGTTGAATATCTTTATCCATTTCAATACATTTTCTTGGAATTTTTTCTGGGGATATATCAGGTGAAGTAGTCATACTTTCAGTACTACTAGGTATTGCTTCTGGCAGTCTGAATAATTCTTCAGGTTTTTCGTGTTCATTAATTAATTTCAGACAATTTATACAAACTTCTGAATTACTGAAATTATATTTAGGGTCACTATTTTCAATAACAAGCTTTGGAAATGGCCTCAAGTTTTGCAGAATAGGCTTTTTGCGCAGTTCAAAAGGGTTGCAACAGTGCTTGTTATAGCTTTTGTGTGTAGACATTTTCATCAAATACTTACTTATTTAAAACACTATGTATATGCACATAAATCTGTTCAAAATGAAAAAAATATATACAGTACATTAAATAAGAACAGAGTGAATGCTTTGTGCATCACAGAAAATAAAATAAAGATCTCTCTAGTTAAGCAATAGTTATCCTGGGTAGGATTGCCACTTTTTAGTATCCACATAGGATTTTTTATTCACCCAATTTACCCAACAACCGAATGGGGGGGAGATATTTTATGGTAGGTACTAGTGTTTTAGGTTTAGTTCTTAGAATACTAGTTTAACACACATGTATTTGCATTTTTAACAAGTACACCAATCTATATACCAGAAGTCAATGAGAATGTTGAACAGTTTGTTAGAAATTATTCTCTCTAAATGAAAGTAGTCATTTTCAAATCTGTAAATACCTATTTTACATGCAAATACACATTTCTTTTCATATACTGATAGAATAAGGTTGAAGCTCATTTTTTGTATGTATGAAAATTTTTAAAAATCTGTAATTTAGGGGGGGCAGGACCCCCTTCAAATAGAATAGTGTCATAACTTTTTTCTGTTAATTTTAGCAATTTTTTCTGCTCATGCTAATTTGTTGTGTGTGCAATTACCTTTCATACACACTTTAAATCACTGTTCTATATCAATTAGGGACTGAGTTATGATGGTTTGAAAATTTTCAGTTTTCATCCCCTACTCAAAAAAGGGGGAGCATAACTTTTGAACCATAACTCCAATTGAGCTGATATTTGAAATTTGGTACTTACTAGCATAGACCATTCTATAAACTAAATTTAAGCAAAATCTATGAGAGTATGGTGCACTTTCTTTTTTTTTTTTGCATGATTTATCATGGAACGAGCCTTTTAAGAATAAACTAGATAAATTAATGACAAAGAGGTATTTGGTAATGATGTTTTACTAGAACTAGTAATAGTATGGAGAAGAGGTTTGTGAACCCTTCCCATATACATATATAGTTTATTTGGGTAAATCTCATCACCCACACAGAGTGATAGGATGTAGGGAGGCAGCATCTTGGGTTAGGGGATACTCTGTCTTTATACCCCCCCCCCCCCCCACCTATTTAGAGAGATTTCTCTGCTGAGTGGTACCCTCCATACCACTGTGATGTATGAGACTCATTATGTTCACTTGCCTCATAGACACCTTTAAATGGGAGACCCTGAATGGGTGTACATTCAAATACTCTATAGTCTTTACAGTCCCACCTACTCCTTTTATCTTAATTGTAGAGCTTGTATTATATTATTCAGGTTATAGCTATATAGATCCATATAAAACTTCTTGTGATGAGATAACCATAAGATGTCTACAATTAGTACAGTAGTGATATTGATGAAGGATCCACAAGATCGAAAGTTTTGAAGTTACTATACAGCTAGTTGATGTGTGATAATCTGCAATTTGCAGAGATCAATTGGATCTTAATCTTGCATGCAACTGTATTTATGGTTTGTTTATATTAACAATGGAGCTACCCAGATGGGCCGAAGGGCCCCTAGTGTGCCGACTATAAAATTTGTACCGTTACCATGTAGGCTACTTTGGTACCGTACCGTAGCTCTATAAATAGTTTTATGTTAATTTGCTGACTTGAGATTGTCATTTCGCAAAATTTTATTATAAAATATAGCTTATGACTTGGATAATCTCGATAGGTCCAAGTGGCTTCATATTTTCCAAATGTAATGTAGGCCTGAACACGGCCGAGTTGGAGGGCAAATTCACCACAAGAATACTCAAACTGAACTACCATACTTCTTTTAACTATGCTACACTGGGTCTTTTATCGACGATAAGCCTAGCAGTAGTATACCTTAACCTAAGGCCAATATTAATTAAGTTAGTAATAGGGCCTAGCCAACTTTAGGAAATAGCCCAAAGACCTAAATTTTAAAGTTGCTAAAGTATCAACAATATTATAACCCAATTAAGCACAATAACCAACATCTGATGGTATTTATGCCTTAAAATTTTCAACCTATGCTCCAATTTCATATATACTTACGACTGAGTATTACCTGAAATCCAGAAGTACAGGTTAGTGAATAAGAAATTGTTATTGAAAAACGTGACCTTCCGCTTTAACTGCTGTATAAATACTGAAGGCGCTGAAGCGAAGCTAGAAAAGCCAGTGAAGCCAAAGATAGTGTAAAAGGAGTTATGCGATTCAAATAATTCTGTTCTGTTTTCATCAATAAACGTCACGAAGCTCCGCCTACTGGAATCACATTCACAATGCTTTTTTGGTAAATATAAATTGCAAAATAGTTTTACTTTATATAAATGACTTCCCAGCATACTGTTAAATCATAAAATAAGAAGGTTATCAATACTATAACTACACATTATAATGAAATAAATTTCTGTTCCATATAACTTACTGCTGTGGTTCCGACACTGTGGCCGTAGACTTCTAGGGGTCGGTTTTTCACAAAGGAACCAAAACCTACCTAAAGGTTTATTTCATTAATAAACGTTCATACAAAAATTGACTCGCAGCACCCTCTGAGGTGATCAACACAAAATGCAAATCCCACTGATGATTTTTCTGACCAGTCTGCGCCATGTAATTTAGGAGATTAGATGTCGGTCTGAAATGACTGCTAATTTTGGCTTCATGTTTTCCAAATGAAATGTAAATGTAAATAACGTTCAGATAAAAGGAAATCCGGACAATATAACTTTCCATTGCTTCCCACAAGATAAATCTTTCGTACGTAGTAGATAGTATGAGTATGAGATTGTATGACGCCTCATGAATGACATAAGACTCTGTAGTAGGTTTTGAAGGAACTCTCAAAAATATTAGAAACATAATAAAGTATGGTACATTATTGTTAGAAAATCTAGAAGAGGAAGAACCATTGTTATCCTAAAGCGATATGATGACTAAACTGATTAAGGGAGCATTACTTGTATATACTAAGTTAAGGTATGTGTATCCATCTCATAATTGTAAGGTAAGTGAAAAATTGTCATTTATTTTAGAGCCAACTTTTGGGGCTCTTGTGGCATCATTTTCGGGCACCGACTGCGTTCCTGATACTCTTTTGGTGACTGTGGCACCGACAGGGCCGCCGAGAGCTGCCACGGACCACGGGGAAGGATTGGTATATGGGCACCCCTGTTTACTCAGTATTTTATTATGAATGTTTTTGTGTACAGTACATAAAAAACAAACTGATTATATGACCAAGTCACTAATCAAAACATACAGTATGAATAAACAACTCAGAAGAAAAATTACCATTTTATTTTTCGAATTAATTATATTAATTCTATCACCATACAATTTACAAATGCAGTACCAGTCCATGCAGACAAGACAATTGTTTACTGCAAGATTTTCATAATTAGAAGTGTACTTTCTTTGCCTTCTCTCTAGCAAAGTGGTAAATGATTCTGATGAAAGTTAAAGTACGGGCTAACTGGCTTTCAATTACAATGGTTCCCAGATCTGTCAGTCGGTCTTGAGCACAGGTGGACCGCAGATAATATTTTATCTGTTTCAGTTTAACTCTGATAATCTCTATAAAATGTATGTTCATTAATTATATTTCCTCTGTTATTTAAGCAATTGCTTTATTAATATTTTTAGGTTTTATCCCTCTTCTTTCCGGGCCCCGAGGATTTAACCCGGCTTCCCCGCCCTCTCGGCGGCCCTGGCCACTGATAGGGCGTGGTCTTATAGAGCGCTATGTGGCAATTCACTTTCGTAGTTTAGATACGGGATTGTTGCACCGTATAATGGTGCAGGTTGTGTTGTTGTTGCAAGGTTTAGAAAGAAGACTATAAATAGTTCCCCTTTATTTTTGTATGCTACTGAAATCTAAAGTAGGCCCACATCGAGTCGACAACCCTGAGGTAGGACCGAATAGGACCTACAAGTCTATAAAATCTGTCTTAGGCTAGCTTAACTTAGGTTATAAGTTAAAGTAGCCCTTCAGAGTTTGGCCGTTCAAAGCTCAGCTGGAATTCCGAACCCACTCATTAAAGACAAAAAACAACATATTATATACAGTAAATTTTTTTTAATTCGATCAAAGTAGTATTGAAGTTATAAAAGGTCCCATGAACCAAGTTTTGTTTGACTTCAACAATTTGTAGGATAAACCTCTGGTCAGAAAGTCTGCTGGATTTTGTTTAGTTGGAACATATTGAACGTTGACTTGTAGGCTTTCATTAGCTTTAGCTATTTCTTTTAGCCTGTTTCTTACAAAGATGTTTTTACTATTAATGCTATCATTCCGTATCCAGGCAAGAGAAAACTGACTGTCGAGCCAGATGTGGATATCAGTTATGTTTACATCATGGTAAACATCCTTAAGAAATAAAATGATCTTAATGGTTAATGCAGCAGCCAAAAGTTCCAATTGAGGTATGGTTCGGGTAGGTTTGAGAGGCGCAACTTTCCCTTCTGCTTTTCTTATGGTAAAGACTATGAGCAGTTTCATCCTATGGATGTATATTTTCTCTTCTAATTAAATGCTGCAACTTCTCCATGAGAAGGTGAGGATAGTCACTGTTAATCGGATTAACAAGCATTTGCAGTCAAATAGTTAGTTAGTCTACACTCAGACATAAAAATTGGTGATAATGACACCAAGATTTTTATCTCCCGGGGCCCCCAGTATATGGAAAACTGATACGTGTGGGTAGTTGGAAGGTAACGAAAATGGTAGTTACTCTAACAATTATTAAACTCCTTTTATGTCAATAACTGGGTTGCTCACCAGAGTTATTCTCCACACTAGTATTTATATACTGTGTGATAGAGCGTGCTCGGTAATAGCCATACACTACCGATCAACCAACAAACAAAAAGGACGCTGGTGGAAAAAGCCGGGGAACAAACGACTTGCATCAAGAACGGCATGGCGAACGAAGGGGCTTAAAAACAGTAAAAGATCTCCACCAGCAAGTACGCTCTCAAAAATTAAACAACTAGAAGAAAGACTCCAAGAAGAAATCAGGACTTATTTAATAAAGCTCAGTAAATGAACAATTGTATTTCTAAACCCCAGTTTAGTGATAACATATAAACTAGGTCCAGTTAAATTAAGCCTACATTGTGGTCTAAGACCTAGCATCAACTCATAGCTTAACAAAGGCTAAGTAAATTACCCTAACCTAATTTGGTGAGGAATCCTACTGTGGACCTCAATTTACTCTGCCCGCTCTAGACCATTTCCGGAATCTCTAGGGTGACCCCTACAAGGCTAGGCTTAACCTACTCTGCAGTTAGAATGGAGATATTAGGGGTGGGTTAACTGGGGACCAATTCATACAGAGCATTTTTCACAATATTTTCTTTCCTCTGATTGGTCAGCCTTTAGAAGAAATCAAACATGGTCCCTGATTGGGCAGTTCATAATCTCTAACCCAGCGTTCTGAATAACATTTGTGAGATATATAGAAGCCTATCTCCGTAGGCGGAGATTTCTGTAAAAGTTATAAACATTTTGAGACATCAGTCTGTTACTATCCCGTATGTATGAGTACATTATATTCTGAAGGGGCCGCTGAGCTCTGCAAACCAGATCAGGTGGCCAATAGCAAAGGAACTCCCATTTAGTATAAGGGGCCTACTTTTTTACAAACATTTTTTTCAAAAAATGTAAAATTATTTTATAGTTAATTAATTTTTAGAGCCTATTTGTAATAATAGTGAAATAATTTACATTTATATTATAACACTGTGCAACAATTTTTTGTTTATGTTGATTTTTCAATCTTTTCTACAGTATATGTTTCGGCCACGCTGATTACAGATTTGGCCAGTAGCAGTCCTGGGCATAGGCGATATAGGCGGCCGCCTAGGGCGCCAATTGGTCGCGGGGGCGTCATAGCACGCCCGTTTTTTGTTTTCCAGGGCTCGAGAAATTTACCAACTCACTGTCTCACCAACCCCAGTTGGAGATAGATATTTATTTGGTGATAGGTATCGATTTTGCTTGTAAAAATCAATTTATAAAACTAAATTAAAAGTTATTTCATTAAAATAAACAAGCAATGAAATAGGTATAAGTTAAAATTGTTTATAATTATTAAAATCAAGCAGAGTAAATTAGAGTGTAGCTAGCGACGGATTTTTCTCCACTCCACAATTTCGTATGTGTTCTAGTTTACAGTGAGTCGTGTCTGGCCGAGCATCATGTTGAAGAGGACAAAGCCGTCAGGTGCACAGGGAAGAAAGAGAAGAAAAGAGGAAGAGGAGATGCGATCGTAAAGTAGAGGTATGTCATGAACATTTTATTTAAGTTTCATTTTTATATCTAACGTTACTTTTTTAAACTGTAACATCAAGATAAGTTTGCTACTTTAAATGGGCAATCCGCTATTTTAGGCAAAAATCATCAATTTTTTATTTTTTTGCTGAAATGACTTCTAAAATTTGTCTGCTTCATGTTTGTGTTGTCAGATTTTGGGTTTTTAGTTTAAAACCCTCACCCTCACCATAACCTACCCTTTATGGCTAGGTGTAAGGTTTAGAGGCGTTTAGTTTTAGTATCGGGCTTAACTAGATTTCTGCTGTTATTAACATGTACTTATCAGTGTGACCACTCTACATTTTTAATTGTTCCAAGAACACCCAACAAAATTTCTCCAGAATTCCCAAGGTTATATAAATATTCGAATGATTTAATTTTTCATTGAATTATACTTTTCTTTAACAAAACTATGACAATAATCTGGAAAATACAATAAGCATTGTTAGGGCCGGGGGCAATGAATATTTTCGGGCCGGTGTCACTAGAAAAACACAGTTCTTTACCTGATACAGCATACATGAGTGATGTGATCAGCTGACTGGGATCGATCAACAGAAAACGAAACAAAAACAAAGATGTGATTACAGAAAATGTATATTTTGTTCACATAAATGGGATACTAAACTAGGTTTTATAGAAGCGGAATCTAGAATTTTTTTTTCTTCCTCACGGTCGACCAATTATTTCAACGGTAGATTATAGCGTTTACATAGTTTCTTGGGGTCGTTCAGCATCTTGGGGCCGGTCAGCATCTGGGGCCGGGGGCAAATGCCCCTTTTGCCCCATTATAATCCGCTACTGGGCCCCCACTCCTCCATCCACCAACTCACGCCTTACTACATCACCTCAGCACACACATACAAAAAATGGCTGTGTTAATAAAAAACAATTATGAAACAATTTTAATGAAACATTTATGTCCAAAACAACAAATATGTACTTTCAGAAGACAAACAGAAAAAATACTCTTCATGAAATTCCTGAAAATTAGCTTATACATTATTTAGAATAAATGACACAGAACTATATATAAAAAAATAATGCAATTATCAACTACCAAACAATTACTAACTCTACGATACAATCGTGTAATAGCTAACAGTTATACAGAACTGTTTGTATCTTCAAAATTTTTGCCTCCTAGACTTTTTCTGGGCGAAATCATCAATAACATCATCATATGAAATCTCCCTGCCAACGTCCTGGTTGATGCTTATGATGGCAAGGCCACTGAGGCGATCCTGCCCCATTGATGATCTGAGGTAGTTCTTGATTAGCTACATCTTAGAGAAGCTCCTCTCGGCTGACGCTACTGTCACAGGTAGAGTGCAGGCAATTCTTAGTGCAACCCAGAGATTGGGGTATAGTTTCTCCAGTTGTTTCTGATGAATGAAGGAGAGAAGCTTCAATGCAGTCATGTTGTGTGAAGGTAAAGTCGGCAAGTTTTTAATTTCGAGGGCCAGTTCTCTTCCATCAATGTCAGAGTCAGCTCCAGAGCTCAGTATCTTAGAAAGCTTTTCACACTTGCAGGACAAGTCTTCCTTGTTCATTGTGGTGAAGTTTAGGAGAACCCCAAATATGTCCCTCACATCATCTAATGTTTTGAATCTCTCATTTATTGACCCGATGGCACAATCCACCACCGCATTGAAAAATTTGACTTCCAGCCTCTTTAAGGCATCTGCAAATGGTTCGTCAGGAGCTTCGTAAGCAAAGTGCTTTTTTGTGGATCTGAGCCTCTTCTCCTTCAGCACAGCCTCCACATTCATTTCCTCACATATGTCCCTAGCTACGACTTGTGCTGCAACAAAACCTGTGTTTCTGTAGCTGGTGAGTGAGTCTTTTGTTTTTGTGAGGAGGTTGACTGCCACATCAAACTGCATTGTAGGAGACTGCAGAAGTTTGCTCACATTGTTAACTGCATGAAGAATGTCATACCATACTACTGTGCAAATCTGAAAGCGATAAGACCCTACCTCCTCTGCAAGTGCTTGTGCTTCAGTCCTGGCTATGGCATCTGTGGCATTGTTTCTGACTTCCAACAGGGCCTCTCTGATGTTGTGGCTCTGGTATCGCACAGCCTCAATGCTCTTAAGCCGGCTCTCCCACCTGGTTTCACCCCAAGACTTGAGAGGAAGCCATAAACGAACCAACGGGCTGTTCGTATTGCTTTGGTCTGGCCTAGACATGTTTTTTCCTATCTGACCTAATCTTTGGTGCTGAGTAAAATTAGGTGATGAATCTAAGGTAACAAATCGGGTAGGAAGTTGTTCGTACTTAAGTATAGTTAGGGGTAATGTCTATAGCTTCTAAATTGGTAATGTAAGAGAGAGTTAGGTAGGCTGTTGTGGGACACAGGAATAAAACGGTAGGCTTCAAGGAATACCTAATTCAACGCACCGGTAAGTGCTTTTGATTGTTTGCTAGAACCTAAGTAACCTAACTGGGGTGTCTACCCCACGCTATCACATTTGGCGACGAGGATGGGATTTGGCTCATTTGGTTAAATTTTGTTCATTGGGTTAAATTTGGCTCATTGGGTTAATTTGGCTTATTGGGTTAATTTGGCTCATTGGGTTAATTTGGCTTATTGGGTTAATTTGGCTTATTGGGTTCAAGTGGTTGTTTGGAAAATTGGATGCAGACTAGTGGGTCGTCCGATTTGGTTTGTTTGTGTGGGGAAGCTACCGTACTATAGCGTAGGTCCCGCCGCCCTAATTCTAAAACTAATTCCTACTCAGCCCTAACTCTAAAACTAATTCCTACTCAGCCCTACCTCTAAAACTAATTCTTACTCAGCCCTAACTCTAATACAATTCACTATTCAGCCCTAACTCTAATAAAATTCACTATTCAGTAACTAGACCAAATTTAAACCTAACCTAACCTACTTCACGTGAGTTGGTCTAATTCGGTTTTGCTCTAGCATGTCGGTGATTGGCCATATAAGCCCCTACGAAGACAATGGGGAGGACTTCGAAGCTTATGCCACTAGGGTGAGGTTGTTTTTCGAGGCAAATTCCATTCCGGATGCTAAGAAAGTACCTACCTTTTTAACTATAATAGGCCCTAAAACGTTTGGTTTAGTTATGGACCTAGTTTCTCCTAAAGCACTGGAAACTTGCACCTATAATGAATTGGTACAGGCCCTAACCGATCACTACAAACCCCAAGTAGTTCTCATCTATGAACGTTTCAAATTTTATTCAAGGCATCAGACGGGAAATGAAAGCATTGCAGAGTTTGTTGCAGGAATAAAAAGCCATAGCCGTACGTGTAAATTTGGGGACAAATTAGATGAAATGCTAAGAGATAGGTTTGTAATGGGTCTCAAAGAGGAGTCTACCCAGAGAGCCCTAGTAGCCATACAGGACCTAACTTTTAGTCAGGCTGTAGAAATAGCTACGGCTAGAGAAGCAGCTGCTAAAGATGTTAGAGCTTTTGGAAATCATAGTAGTAAAGCCCAACACGTAAATAGCTTTAAATCTTCTAGGCCTGGCAGACCTAACGAGCCTACTAGACAGGCAAATAAAAGGTATGAGGCGAATATGACTAAGCCTACTAATTCTACTAAGCCTTCCAAGCCATGTACAGGGTGTGGAAAACACCATTGGAAGAAAGATTGCCCTTTTAAAGAAGCAGTTTGCCGAAACTGTAGTAAAATAGGCCACATAGCTAAAGTGTGTTATTCAAAGAAAACAAAGGGTGAAAATTCTAATTTTAACATTTCTAGTATAAATCCTCAAAAGGGAAATACTTCGAACATTGGAGTGGAGTACCTATTCTATGAGCAGCAAAGTGGGGAAAATACAGGCCCATATATTGTAGAGGTAGGCCTAGATGGAATTACAGTTCCTCTAGAATTGGATACGGGTGCTGCCCGGACGGTCATGTCCAAGGTAGTTTTTGATAAGATTTTCAAAAACACACCTAAACTACATGCATCTAAAACAATTTTGAAGAAGTACGGTGACATACAAATACCTATTTGTGGAGAAGCATACGTCACAGTTACACTTAACCAGAAAACTTTGTCTCATCCCTTAACCCTTTTAGTGGTGGATGAGCAAGGGCCTACTCTACTAGGCCGTGATTGGATTGATGCTTTGGAAATGCCAATTGACAAAATCTTGCCAAGGGGTCAGGCAGATGTGCATACACTTTCATATCCATCTGACATAGACTCATTGTTAAGGGAGTTTTCTTCTATTTTTGGGCCTGAAGTAGGCAACCTAAAAGGCCATCAGGTCTGCATAGAAGTAGATCCTAATGTAACTCCGAAATTTTGTAAGGCTCGTTCAATTGCGCATGCACTGCGGGAGAAGGTAGATTTAGAAATTGACAGGCTGCTAAAAGATAAAATTATTGAACCAGTCACACACGCTAAGTGGGCTGCCCCAGTAGTTTCTGTACTAAAACCGGACAAGTCCGTGCGGTTATGCGGGGATTACCGTTTAACAGCAAATAGAGCCGTCCTTCTAGATTGCTATCCTATACCCAAGCCTGATGAATTATTTAGCTCTCTTGCTGGGGGAAAATATTTCACAAAACTCGATATGTCCCAAGCCTATGCTCAACTAAGTTTAGATGAAAACTCTAAAGAATTAACTATCATAAATACGCACCGAGGCCTATATAAGTACAATAGGCTATGCTATGGAATAGCATCGGCTCCAGGTATTTTTCAGAGGACAATGGACCAAGTTCTAGGTCACATTCCAGGGGTACTTTGCTTTCTAGATGATGTCCTCATTTCAGGTTCGACTAAAAAAGAACACCTAACTAGATTAACCACGGTTCTAAAAAGACTCCGGGATGCTGGACTTAAGCTAAAGAGAGAAAAGTGTTCATGGGTCACTAACGAGGTTTCATATTTAGGGTTCCGCATAGATGCCTCAGGCATTCATCCAACGGTGGATAAACTAGAAGCAATAGAAAAGGCACCACCTCCACAAAACATCACACAGTTACAAGCTTATTTAGGTCTCCTAAACTTTTATAGGAAATTTTTGCCTAATGCATCGACTTTCCTTGAACCCCTGAATAAGCTATTACGATCTGGGGAACAGTGGAGATGGGAGAAAACTCAAAAGGAAGCATTTGAGGCTTCCAAGGACGTACTACTAAAGTCCACTCTCCTAGTGCATTATGATCCTAAACTTCCTCTCGTAGTTTCAGCAGACAGCAGTTCTTATGGAATTGGGGCAGTGTTATCTCACCACATTGATGGTGTAGATAGGCCTATCTGTTTTGCTTCTAGAACACTAACTGAGACGGAAAGACGATATGCACAAGTGGAACGTGAAGCATTAGCCTTAGTATTTGCAGTAAAAAAAATTCATTTCTATCTATGGGGTCATGAATTTAAACTAATTACTGACCATAAGCCTCTCTTAGGTTTATTTTCACCTAATAAAAATATTCCAGTTATGGCCTCAGGTAGGATTCAACGATGGGCACTGATTCTACAAGCCTATAAATTTGACTTAGTACATCGGTCAGGTAAACTTCTAGGTACGGCTGATGCGCTAAGTAGGTTGCCCTTAGAAAATCCAAATGATTGTGTACCTATACCTACAGAATGGGTTCACTTGGTGGAGTTTTTGGAATCCACTCCAGTATCTGCAGTACAAATAGAGCAGTGGACAAAATCAGACCCTATTCTGTCTAGGGTCATCCATTTCTGCTCAGTTGGTTGGCCTACTAAGGTTGAGAGTGAATTACAGCCTTTTATTCAGCGTCAGTCTGGCCTCTCTATTCAAAATGGCTGTCTCTTATGGGGCCACAGAGTGATTATTCCAAATAAAGGCAGGTCGAATTTAGTGAAGGAACTTCACGCTGAACACATGGGCGCAACAAAAATGAAAGAGCTGGCGAGAGCTTATTTCTGGTGGCCTGGTTTAGATGGAGAACTCGAATCATTGGTTCGTTCCTGTCAAAGCTGCCTAGAGAACAGAGATCTCCCAAGGAAAAGTCCACTTCATCCTTGGGAATGGCCTACTATACCGTGGCATAGGATCCATGTTGACTATGCAGGTCCTATAAATAATATTTATTTCCTAGTCATGGTGGACGCCTACTCTAAGTGGGTGGAAATTTTTCCAACCACTTCCACGACTTCGGGTGTAACGATTCGCTTACTCCGTTCAGTTTTCGCTCGATGGGGTTTACCCGTAGTCCTGGTTTCCGACAATGGTACTTGTTTTACCAGTGAGGAATTTCGTTCCTTCGTCCACCTAAATGGCATTAGACATGTCCGGTCTAGTGTTTTCCACCCATCTACTATCGGTCTCGCGGAAAACATGGTCCGTACTTTCAAGTCGGCCTTGCGTCATTCTCGTGGGGAGGAAATGCAAGTGGTGTTGGATAAATTTTTGTTTAAATATCGAATAACACCACACACCACGACAGGGGTGTCTCCCTCTAAACTTCTGATTGGCCGGGGAATTCGTTCAGTTTTGATTTGTTACGTCCAAACGAAATGTTACAACAACGAGTTTTACGCCATCAGGAAAAACAGAAGTTGTACCACGACACTAAAAGAGGGAGAGTTCTAGAAGCGAAACCTAATGATCCAGTTGTGATTCGCAACTATGGGGCTGGACCAAAATGGGTTCCTGCAACTGTGCAGGAGAGAACGGGCCCTGTTTCCTTCAAGTGCCAACTAGAAGATGGTCGTTCTATTAAACGCCATCAGGACCAGATATGGGAACGGGAAGTGCAGAAGGACCAGAGTCTTCCGGAAGAGAGAACTGATCCTCCGGAAAATGGTTCAACTTGCCCGCCTATACAGGTTGCACCTGATCCTACTACATCAACCCCGCTCCGCAGGTCGTCTAGGGTCCCTCATCCCCCTGACAGACTAAACTTGTAGGGGAGGAGTGAGGTGACGTGTATGTATATATATGTATATAGTCTAAAAGTCACTAAAGAGTAAATATCACTAAATCTAAGCTGAATGGCAAGAGGAAGCCATAAACGAACCAACGGGCTGTTCGTATTGCTTTGGTCTGGCCTAGACATGTTTTTTCCTATCTGACCTAATCTTTGGTGCTGAGTAAAATTAGGTGATGAATCTAAGGTAACAAATCGGGTAGGAAGTTGTTCGTACTTAAGTATAGTTAGGGGTAATGTCTATAGCTTCTAAATTGGTAATGTAAGAGAGAGTTAGGTAGGCTGTTGTGGGACACAGGAATAAAACGGTAGGCTTCAAGGAATACCTAATTCAACGCACCGGTAAGTGCTTTTGATTGTTTGCTAGAACCTAAGTAACCTAACTGGGGTGTCTACCCCACGCTATCACAGTGTAGGTGCTGCAAAAAGGTTGTACAATTTTTGTACGTTGCCAAAGAAGCTGATGGCATATGTGGAAGCTTTAGCTGCATCAGCCACTACAAGATTCAGAGTGTGAGTCCCACATGGAACATAGAGTGCACGACAGTTCTTTTCTAATAACCTTGCCTGAACACCTTTGTTCTTGCTCTTCATGTTCGCTCCGTTATCATATGACTGTCCTCTGCAGTCATCAAAGTGAATATTCAGTTCATCTAGTCTCTTCAGAATCAGAATTGATAAACCCAGGCCTGTACTTTCTGAAGCCTCAAGAAAGCCCAAGAAGTATTCTTTTATTTCTGGTACTTCACCCATTTTAACAGTTCTGATAATAATCGACATCTGTTCTTGGTGGCTTATATCTGAAGTGCAGTCTAAAATGAGTGAGTAATATTTAGCTTGTTTTATTTCTGCAACAATGGCATCCAAGATCTTCCCACTAATGGACCCAATGAGCTCATTTTGAATGATGTTTCCTTGGTAACTTGAATGACTATATTGGCCACTTTCGACTCTGCTGATGTATTGTTTCATCACTGGATCAAATTTGGCAAGCAGTTCAACCTCCTTCAAGCAGTTGCCATTGTCTCGATTGTACAATGTAGAGGAAATCCCCCTGAAAGCAAAGTTTCTCTCTGCCAGTGATTGGATTATACTTACAAAACGTGTGAGAACATCTCGCCAGCGTCTTCGCTCTACCTCCATTAATGACATTTCAGTTTGGTCGATGGTCCTCCCAGTTTTTAGCCGCAGTTCCAGATCCTTCCATGTTGCCAGGTTATCTGCCTGTTCTGAACTATTTTCATGACCTTTCAGAAGCGAACCAACGTTTATCCAGTCTGAAAGTCCACCCGTAATTAGTTTCTACGACTTCCTTGAAAACAACTTGCAGCAGAAGCAATAAAGAGCATCATTCCTTCTAGAGTACATCAGCCAGCTTCGCTTTATTTTTTCCCCATTAATTGATGTTCTGTACATGTAATGGTGATGAACGCTTCTACCGTCCTCTCTTTTAGGGAATGTGAAATCTGGACTGATTTGAAATGGTCCTCGAGACACCAGATCTGTCTTCAAGGCATCTGACAGGACAACTGGCCAGTCATACGGATCAAGCGGTGGAGCAGATCTTGGTTTTTGTTGCTCAGTAGAAATGCCTGTGTGTGGTGTTTGAAGCTGAACAGAAGATGGGCCACTTGTTGGTTCATCAGGCTCTACTTCAACTGGTGTTTGAGGTTGCATAGAGGATGGTCCTGCTGTTGGCTCATGATGCTCATCAGGCTTTGCTGAGGATGGCTTTTCCAAATATTTCAGTAGTGCTCCTGAGAAGAACATAACATTACATATTCTGTTAATTTTTATTAAAATACTCTTTCTTATCTTGTTTGATAAATAATTGATCTGTGTGAACAGAATTTGAGGTGAAGTGATCCATTAAATTTCACATTTCGAAATATTATAAATACTACAGAGACTAGCTTGCTCTACACGATTCCTGAACACTTGCCTAGTTCATGGTCTACTTAACCTAGTTGCCTGAACTGTAATCATAAGAATATACAAGTGGCCAAAGCTGGGCACAAACCGTTAATCAGTTAATCGTTAATTAACGAAGTTAACTTTTTCGTTAACGATTTAACTTTTAAGTTAACTTTGAAAATCATTATCGGACTAATTGACTTCCGTTACATTTAACTTCCGTTAACTCAAGTCCGTTAACCCAAAAAATTCATAAATAAACAAGATCCAGGGGGAGGAACAAGCCTACCTTGGGACTCTGCTGCCAACAGTTGCTGCGACAATCTTCAGGCTTAAGGACTTGAAGTCCAAGGGCCTCGTCTACTGCAGCGCCTTGGTCGACGCACTTTTGGCAGGCATCGACAAAAGGTTTGGGCCCCTCCTGGAGGATGACGAATGCCAGCTGGCTGCTGCCTTCCATCCCAGGTTTCGCCTCATCTGGTTGGACAAGTATGACAACACCAAGGTCGCCAGGGTGAGGAAAAGCATGGAGGGTACAGTCGAGGAGGCCATGAAGCAGCAGTCCAACGAAGTGGGCAGCAACAGTGGAGGCAGCAACAACGAGGAGGAGGAGGAGGAGGATGACTTCTTCAGTGCTGTCATCCAGACAAAAGAGAGCAGCAGAAGCCACAGGTCACTCAAGGGCAAGGCCCAGAACTTGGTCAAGACCTGGCTGGAGACCAACTCCAAGGACTTGCTGACAGATGCTGCCTTCTTGGGTGAGCAAGTGTTGGTGGACTTGTTCATCAAGTTCAACACAGCCATCCCCTCCAGTGCTGCAGTGGAGCGTTTGTTCTCTATGGGCAAGGACATCCTGAGGGCCAAGAGATCATCCCTGTCTGATGAAAACTTTGATATGCTAATTTTCATGAAGGGCAACATGCATCTCATGGACAAAATGGAGAACGAGAAGAAGAGGGAAAATTAAATTATATATATATTGTGTTTTTCATTTTTTTTATAATAAAAGTTAACGTTAACGGTTTATCGGTAACTTCCGTTACATGTTTAACGAATTAACGGATTAACGGTTAACGAAGTTAACTTTTTGGTTAACGGATTAGCGGTTAACGAAGTTAACTTTTTGGTTAACGGTGCCCACCACTGCAAGTGGCACATCTCACCTATGCTATTGGAAAGCTTCTCCTCCTCTATTTTCTTCTTTTTCCGTTTTTCAGCTCCTGATGGATAATGTCGTTTCATTTTCCAAGATGCACGAAGTCACATCTAGTTAACCACAACTAATCTGCTAAATAATAATAATCATGATAATAATGATGATGATAATAATAATAACAATAATAATAATAATTGTTATAATTGTAACGTTAATCAAATACATTCAAATAATCAGACCATTTAGGTTTTAACCAACAAAATTCACATTATCTAAAAAAGATGAGAAAAGAATTAATAAACTTGCAAATATAACAAAAATAATCCTAGGTTTTAAAGTGTTACAAAATCTCTTAATAATTAGTAAATTATTGAAATAATGTTTTACAATACTAGAAAAATTAAGCGTTTAGGAAAGTACTGTATAAGCATATAGTAAGAATAAAGTTAAATAATATAGAAATAAGATCTCACAGTAGTTATTTACACATAACGACCAAAACGTTTCGTTTGTCTCCGTTTTATCACATTTGTCTCATACAAAAACTTTAATTAATACGACAATAATAATAATAATAATAATAATAGTAATAATAATAATAATAATAACAATAATATTAATAATAACTTCAGCCATATTCCTATTGTTGCCCACTGAGCTATGACCTGGGAGCCTGTCTAGGGGCCCTCTAGTAGCAGCGGGGCCCTAAGCGGCCGCTTAGTCTGCTTATGCCAGGAAACGGCCCTGTGTCCTCTTGTCTGATAACAAGGAGGGCTAAGTTGGTTAGCTTGCATAAAATGACACAATCATCATATGAATTATGTTTAACCTATCATAAGCACAATGTAAATAGATGAATTGGGGAAAAAGCATAACAGAGTTACAAAGGACGTGTTTATATTTCAAATGATATAATGGTTAATACTAAAAACCAAGGACACAAATCTAGGTGAAGTTGTACTAATCATAAACATGAGAATGATTATGTTTAACCCATGATAAGCACTCTGTAAATAAATAAATTGATTCTCATCTGCTCTATATCCTTTCAGCTGCATCTGAAGGATCCTCCTGTGCTGAACCTGCTGATTAAGGCACATCAATTCTGCCCATCCAGACAGATGCAGACCCAATTGATCCTGCTGAATGGCCTTCTGTCCTGAATGATAAGATGAGGACAGAATTTGTTAGGCGAGGAGCATACCAGGTAACACCTGACTCCATCTTTCCTAGGAGAGAGGATGGAAGAAAATGCCATCACCAATACTTCATTAGAATCTTGGTAAACGGAGAGAAAATGAAGAGAAGTTGGCTGATGTATTCACGGAAAAACAACAGCCTCTTCTGCTTCTGCTGCAAGCTGTTCTCGACAAAAGACTTTTCTTTAGGAAAGAGAGGACTTAACGACTGAAAGAATGCAACCACCTTGCTCAATTCTCATGAAAACACGCCAGAACACTTAAAACATTTGACAACATGGAAAGAAATGGAGGTGCGGATTATAAAAGGGGAAACCATTGACAAAAAAGAGATGGCACTCCTTGAGGCTGAGAGGAAGCGTGGAGAGATGTTCTGGTGCGGCTGGTTGCCGTAGTACAGTCTCTGGCAGTGAGGAATATGGCACTGAGGGGACACACAGAAACACTGCACACGCCATCAAACGGGAACTTCTTAAAAGAGGTTGAGCTCATGGCAAAATTTGACCAAGTAATGAAAGATCATATTTACAGGGTGGAAAGTGGATTAGCAAGTCACACCAGCTCTCTGGGAAAACACATTCAAAACGAACTGATTGACGCCATCAGTACCAAGATCATTCATACAATGGTGCAGGAGATCAAGTAATGAAAGTATTTTTCTATAATTTTAGATTGCACCCAGATGTTGGTCATACAGAACAAATGTCAGTGATAATCAGGATTGTTTCACTGGATGATAAACCCCAAGTAAAGGAACATTTCATGGGGTTCCTGGAAGCAGAGGAGTCCACGGGCCAAAGTTTGTCGTCCCTAATTTTGAAGAGACTAGAGGACCTAAACATTTCCTTTGACGACTGCAGAGGACAGTCGTATGACAACGGAGCCAACATGAGGGGCAAAAACAAGGGAGTCCAAGTCAGGCTGCTGGAAAAGAATCCACGGGCTCTATTTGTGCCATGTGGGGCTCATATTTTAAATCTGGTGGTAGCTGATGCTGCTAAAAGCTCCACAGATGCCACTGGCTATTTTGTATTTCACAGACGCTCTACACCCTGTTCTCAGCTTCTACACAAAGATGGGCTATCCTGAAGAACCATGTTAACTTGACTTTAAAATCATGGTCAGAGACAAGGTGGGAAAGCAGGGTGAAGAGTATTGAGCCAGTAAGGTACCAAGCAGCATCAGTGAGAGAGGCACTTAATGAGGTGAGGGGTCAAACCACTGACCCTATGGTAAAGATTGAGGCCCAGTCTTTGGCAGAGGAGATAGGGTCATACCGGTTTTCAATCTGCAATGTGGTGTGGTACGACATCCTAAGCCACATACGGCAAGTCAGCAAACTAATCCAGTCTCCCTCAATGCAGTTGGATGTGGCTGTCAATCTGCTAAGGAAGACTGAAACAACTCTCAGCACTTACAGAACAATACGCTTTGTGGCTGCACAAACCTCAGCCATGGACATGTGCGAAGACATGAATGTGGAGGTTGTTCTCCAGCAAAAGAGGCTGAGGTACACAAAGCGGCACTTCTCCTATGAGTCCCCTGATGAGCCCATCAATGACGCACTTAAAAGTTTAGAGGTGACCTTTTTCAATGTGGTGGTGGATGCTGCTATCTCATCACTTCAGGAAAGATTGCAGACCTTGGGAGAAGTGAGAGACAAGTTTGGAGTGCTCTCAAACTTCCAAAACTTGTCAAATGAGGAGATGACAGAGCAATCAGAAACCCTCAGCAACACTTTAAGCTGTCGAGGACATCCTGATCTAGATGGTAGGGAGTTGGCACAGGAATTAAAGAATTTGCCTGAACTGCCATCTACGAGCATGACAGCACTTCAGCTGCTGACGTTTATCCATGAAAAGCAGCTCATAGAGATCTATCCCAACCTCTGGATCGCCTTCAGGGTTGCTGTCACCCTTCCACTGAGAGTGGCTGGAGCGGAGAGGAGCTTTTCCAAGCTCAAGCTCATCAAGACTTACCTGAGATCCACCATGATGCAAGACCGCCTCAGTGGTTTTGCTGTCATCAGCATTAACCATGCGGTTTCTGAGCAGATTTCCTATGATTACATCATTGATGAATTTGCATCATGGAAGACCAGGAGGATCAGGTTTTAATAGGAAAACAACTAGACCTAAAACTTCCAAACCAAATTTAAAATTCAGTTATTTGCTAGCTGACAATCTTATTCCTTTATTAAGCTACGTTGTGTGATTTATTAGTGTTTTTTATTTATCTATTTTGTGTGCAATATACATTGGAATATTTATTTTGTTTGCAATATATTTGGGAATTTTTAATGAGTGTTCAATTATTATTCATACAATTCTTTGTAGTTTTTGTTTCAAGACAACTTGCTCTTACTTGAAGCTAAGAACAATAAATGAAGGAGGTGTTTTGCGCCAAAAATGCCAGGACAGCCACTGGATTTGGCACCGGTTTTGCTCGGAAAACTATAGTTTTTATGATATGGTCAAAATTAGAAATCTTACTTTTTCACCATTTTTAAGGCATTTTCCTGAGATAGCAAAAGTAATTTCAAGTGCAAAATTCAAACTGTCCCCAAAACTGGTGTTTATTAGTAATGTTTTTATTGGTTAAGGCCCATTATTAAATATTTGTACACATTTGGTTTCTTATTTCTGTTTAAAAAATGTTTTTTTTTTAATTTTTCAGGTATTTGAATTAGAATTATATGGTGATGGCTACCAATAGGCCCTGCAGACACTGCAGATTCATTTTGTTATGTTTGCGGCCATTACATCAATCCAAAGCAAGTAAAGCACAAAATTGACACAGGAATGAAGTTTTGTACAGCATATCACGCTTACTTTTGCATGCCCATGGGCGATCAAGATAAATCATGGGCACCTCACTTTTACTGTGGAAACTGCCATCCTACATTAGAAGGATGGCTGCGAGGTACCAGAAAAGGCATGCCATTTGCTATTCCTCGCATTTGGAGGGAGCAAACCAATCACCACGATGATTGTTACTTCTGCATGGTAGACATTTCACTCTACAAGAGAGGTAAAGGTCGAAAAAATGTCTTATATCCAAATATCCCATCTTCTATTGCCTCAGTCACCCATAATGAAGATTTACCCATTCCATGCCCACCCACCATGGAGGAAATAGAAGAAACGCCTTTAATATCCTCTGATAAAGATGAAGATGCTGACTTCGAGGCAAGCTCCAATACGTCACCCCATTTCCCCAACCAGAAAGACATGGACGACCGAGTTAGAGATATGAACCCTTACGAAAACCAATGCAGAAATTATGACGTCCCGCCTTAAAGAGCGGAATCTTTTGGGCCCAAGTGTCAAGATCTCTTTCTACAGGAATAGGCATTTGCGATACACTTCTTTCTACTCCTGTTTTGCATCGAGCTCTCTTTGCTACTGCTGTGATGTGAATGGCCTTTTTGCTGAGAGAGGAATTGAATACAGCCCTGCTGATTGGCGTTTGTTTATTGACAGTTCAACTAGAAGTTTAAAAGGCGTCCCACTACATAATGGAAACATGTTTCCATCTATTCCTGTGGCTCATTCAGTTGAATTGAAGGAAGAATATGAGAATATAAAACAGTTGCTAGATAAAATAAACTACAGTGAACATAGATGGGATATATGTGGAGACTTCAAAATGCTAGGATTCCTGCTTCGACTACAGGGCAGTTACACTGAATATTCATGTTTCCTCTGCCTTTGGGAGAGCAGAGCAGATGGTGAGCACTTTGTCAGAAAGGAATGGCCCGTGAGAAATTAGCTTAATCCAGGCAAACACAATGTTCTTAACGAAGCCCTTGTTCCAACAGACAAAATTTGGCTACCCCCGCTGCATATCAATCTTGGTCTTATTCAGAGCTGGGCAGTAACGCGTTACAAGTAACGGCCGTTACGTAACGCGGTACGTTTTTAGTAACGGTAGCGGTAACGGCGTTACATTTCAAATCAAGTAACTCTTTCAGCAACGACGTTACTTTTTTAGGGAAATACACTCGTTAGTCGTTACTCGTTACTTTTTTATCGTAGCTCGCAATTAATTTCTTTCGATCCTCACTCATTATTCATTAACCATTAAAAATTTGTCCCTTCACTATGAGCGAGGTGTGCATGTTGGCCGTTGACATACTGGCAGCCTACCCCATCCACCTCTCCCCCTACACTGACAGCACTGTCAAAGTAAAAGGGCGAAGAACCATGGAGCAGGGAGGGACCTAAGTTCAATAGAAGTTTCGTCATTCCTCTCATCTGGGCCTTCACAGCAGGTTAGCTCTGCATTCTTCCCATCCACTAACTTTAAAAATATGTTTATTAAACTTAACACTCCTATACCATCTCGTGCCACTGTTGAGCGGGTTTTATCAGTAGGGAAAGATATACTGCGTCCGAAACGAGGCTCGCTCTTAGATGCAACTTTTGAGAAGCTTGTTTTCTTAAAGGCTAATAAAGATCTTTTGAATAATACTTCTTAAGTTTGTATATTTAGCTAATAAATTTCAATTATCATTGCCATGCACAATAACTCATTTGATTCATTTCTTTAGTAGTTCGTATTATTGTTTTGCAAAACTTTCCTGGTATATTCTAACATTAGTAAATTAGTATCAATAGTATGCTACATCCTCTGTTATGTTGCAATTCCTAGTAATAAATCTTGCAGTAATTTTGTTTCACTTTTTTTGAAACTATTATGCCTTATAAGTCATAACAACGCAATGAAGGCATGCACAGACTTCATAGCCTATGCATTAATCAATGGATACAAACCAACACATACTAGCACAAGCGAATGTTTATATAATATAATATTTTATGTATATATAAATTATAATATACCTATGCATATATATAATATATTTACATTTCATTAAAAGTAATGGTAACGAGTAACGGTGCCGTTACTCGTTACTTTTTAGAAATGGTAACTGTAACGATAACGGCGTTACATTTAGACTGTAGTAACGGTAACGGTAACGGCATTACATTTATAAAGTAACGCGCACAGCAATGGTCTTATTAAGCAATTCATCAAAGCTTTGGATGCTGAAAGTGATGCTCTTTATCATATACGTTCAATGTTTCCCAAACTTTCTGAAGCTAAAATCAAGAGAAGTATATTTGTTGGACCTCAAGTCAGACGCATGTTAGCATCTAAAGAGTTAGAAGAAAAAATGACAGCTCTTGAAAAAAATGCTTGCAGTCATTTCGGCTTGTAGTCCATGGATTTTTAGGTAACAAGAACAACGACAATTACAAAGAGCTAGTAGAAAATCTACTCAAACACTTTCAAAGGTTAGGTTGTAGAATGTCTCTGAAGTTACACTATCTGGACTCGCATTTAGAATTCTTCAGACCAAATTTGGGTGACGTAAGTGAAGAACATGGTGAACGTTTTCACCAAGATATCCAAACCATGGACAGGAGATATCAGGTAAAATGGGACGAAGCTATGATGGGCGACTATATCTGGTCTTTAATACGAGATAATCCACGGGACTACAAAAGAAAAAGTCCCTTAAATGTACATTTTTAAACATTATCCCTTTAGATTTGTTAGCATATTTGTGTGCATATTATATTTGGGTGCATTATATATACACATTAAATACGCATTATATATGGGGCCTACATTATACACATTATATATACACATTATATATCTTTAAACATTAAATATATTCATTTTCCTTTCCTTTTCTACATTGTGATTTTGCTCTCTGATAAGCCACTAAGTACAAAAAATAGATTATGGTTTTCAGAAGAAACTAGAGTTTTCACGAGAAAACTAACACGATTTTTTAATTCAGCGCACCCAAAATCAATAAAGAAACACCAAAAAAATAAAATAAACACAAATTTTCCAAAATTTTGTTACATAGTGTGTATATATATATATATATATATATATATATATATTAATGTAAAGAACGACGCTTGTGGAGAAGAGCGTTCCACACAAGATGAGGAGGGAGAACGAACAAATGAAAAATGAGGTACCACCCGGGAATCGAACCCGGGATCATCCGATTGCCGGTCAGATATGTTATCCACTACATCATGGACCTCGATCGATCAGAAGTCGTAATTCTCCTACATACGAGCAGAAACCAATGGCCTGAGGGGGCACCTTCGCATGCCGTACATCTTGTGCGGAACGCTCTTCTACACAAGCGTCGTTCTTTACATTAATTATACTGTGTGTTGTTTGCAGTTAAAATGTATATATGTACGACATGCGAAGGTGCCCCCTCAGGGCATTGGTTTCTGCTCGTATGTAGGAGAATTACGATTTCTGATTGATCGAGGTCCATGGTGTAGCGGATAGCATATCTGACCCGCAATCGGATGATCCCGGGTTCGATTCCCGGGTGGTACCTCATTTTTCATTTGTTCGTTCTCCCTCCTCATCTTGTGCAGAACGCTCTTCTACACAAGCGTCGTTCTTTACATTAATTATACTGTGTGTTGTTTGCAGTTAAAATGTATATACAGTAGACGCCGTTTATAGTGTCCCACTCGGTGCCAAACCAAAAGGACACTATATCCGATGAGACACTATATCCAGAGTTTGGTCTCTCGAGGGTTGCAAGGTTAAAAATAGTGAATATGTACTGTTTATCAATATATTTACAACATAAACACCTTTATTATGCAATTTCTCATTAAAAATGTTTTTACAATTCAACTGAAACATAAAAACTATGTTCATTTTACATTAAAACAAAACATTTTCCTTCTATGGCCATCTAACAAGCCTGCAAACAGCACGACATCACAAATACAAGTGTAAGCTAGAGCTGCCAAGTAGACTATACTAGAGGAAAAGAGACACTATAAGCGTAATCAGAGACACTCTGTCCATAGCAATTACCATGTAAAAGTAACTGTTTCCTAGTTTTGAGACACTATACGCGGTGAGACACAATATCCAGGGACACTAAATCCCGGGTTCGATTCCCAGGTGGTTACCTCA